>JASDDO010000019.1:1011281352-1012481352 GCA_030015575.1 Agapanthus africanus
CTGGAGGTGGAGGAGCGACGATCTGGGGCCCTGGCCTGGCCGTCTGAACGCGGATGACCGCTTCCACGAGGGACTGCAGCCGGTCCATTCGGCTGGCGAGGGCGTTGATGATGGTCGCCAGGGGGGTTCGTCTGCGCCTCCGGTGAGGGGGAGGCGGAGGCTGGTACTCGGATCTTCAGGGTGATCGCTGGCCATGCGGATGGAGATCGGAAGGCCAACTTTGTGTTTTGTGGAGTTTCTTTCCCACAGATGGCGCCAACTGATGGAGGTCCTTTTCGGGTCTCCGTCAGATGTTGTCTTCCGTCGATCTCCCGGTGGATTTTGGAGGTGATCTCCTGTTGCGTGTGGGTCTCAATGGGTTTGAGGAGATTGGTGATTTGAGGAGTTTAGCGTCAAGTACCTGCAAAGAAGTCCTGGGGTGGTTTGGTACCACCGAGGACCCTCCGACGATCAAGTTAGTACTAGATCCGAGTAGAGTAACGGCTAAGTGGAATAAAAATGGCTTACTTGACCCCTCTGTGATGGGGGTTTATATAGTGGCGGTAGCACGCGGCAGCAGGCGCGAAGATCTCACCGACAGTTATGCTCCCGACGTCACGCCTGCGTAAAGTGCGGATCGCCCATTAATGGGGATCGTGATGGCGTGGAACGTGGGATGCTGCTGGCGGAGAATCTGCGCATGGAGAGATTCGCGGAGCGGCGGTTACGCTTGCGGGTGGTGGAGTTGGTCGGTTGGAGGGACCGAGGAAGATGGCCTCGGCTAGGGAGCTCGGAGGCGAGCAAGAGGGCCGAGGAGTCTTGGACCAGTGGCAGCTCGGGGCGAGCTGAGGAGGCCGGTCTCAAGGGGGCTCTGAGGAGAGCCACCTAGAGCTTGCGGGTCAGGTACACGGATGGCCTGGTCGGCCTCTGCGGGCCCCTTCTCCTGAGTTCTGGGACACGTCATCTGCCACGTGTTGTGATCTTGGAGGTCGCCAATATCGGGCATCATCAGTTTGATTTTCTTTTATCAACTAGAATAAATAATCACATTAGGCATCTAACCTAGGACACCATGCATTTCAATTTGTAGACAATACAATATTCAGAGTAGAAAATTGTAACATAAACTATAGCCTCTATAAACCATAACCATAAACTTTTCCCCTGTTCACAATATATAAACTAACACATATTTAATAAGCATGCAGATATGATATATGCCAAATTTAACCATTCAGCGATTGAGTGAAAAATTGACGATTGATCCTATATTAACTAACTCATATTTAATAACCGGCATTCGTCATGTTAGTATCAAAATATAAAGAATAAGTAATATGTGTTCTGTTGAAACCTAGAGCATGACCCTATGAAGCCGGACACACGGGACACAGCAAATTAGTAAAAAGGAGAATACTGATACATCAAAATTACACACACGCACACACACACAATATATATATATATATATATATATATATATATATATATATATATATATATATATATATATATATGAGAATAAGGAAGAAAAGACGCCATAGGAGGAAATTTCCTCCTATGGCGTGGAAAAAATATAACCTCCACCAATTTTTCCGACGATCGCCCCCATGATCTTCATCGTTATCATCTAAGATGTGGGTACACCAAATTTCATGTGATTCTACAACTTTTTCACCGTTGATTTAGCAATGTAAAAAGTTCTATTGTCGGTAAACCGTTAATTTTGAACCCAATAAATCAATGGTGAAAAAGTTGTGTAATCACATGAAATTTGGTGTACACACATCTTAGATGATAACGATGATGATGATGATGGGTGCCGATCGTCGGAAAAAATGGTGGAGGTTGTATTTTTTCCACGTCATAGGAGGAAATCCCCTCCTATGACCTCTTTCCTCCATTAATCTCTCTCTCTCTCTCTCTCTCTCTCTCTCTATATATATATATATATATATATATATATATATATGAGAATAATGGAGAAAAGATGCCATAGGAGGGAATTTCCTCCTATGGCGTCAAAAAAATATGCCCTCCGTCGTGTTTTCCGACGATCGGAACCCATCATGTTCATCTTTATCATCAAAGATGTGGGTATGCCAAATTTCATGTGATTCTACAACTTTTTCACCGTTGAATTAGTGAGTTCAAAATTAACGGTTTACCGACAATAGAACTTTTTACATTGCTAAATCAACGGTGAAAAAGTTGTAGAATCACATGAAATTTGGCGTACCCACGTCTTAGATGATAACGATGAAGATGATGGATTCCGATCGTCGGAAAACACGATGGGGGCATATTTTTTCGACGCCATAGGAGGAAATTCCCTCCCATGGCCTCTTTCCTCCATTATTCTCTCTCTCTCTCTCTCTCTCTCTCTATATATATATATATATATATATATATATGTGTGTGTGTGTGTGTGTGTGTGTGTGTGTAATAGTTTAGATTTAAAAGCTCAAAACAAATAAAATCAAGGTTATAATCCCTAACCATAAGGAAAATTTTTTAGCACAAACAAATACAAATATCAAACTAAAAGTAAAAGACGGAAGAATACAATTCATTAGAGTTAAAACAAACAAAATATTAACCATTTTAATTAGAGCCGACTTTCATAAACTCAACTTTATCATTTCCATCAATTCAGACCTTTACTCCTTCTAGATGTAGTGCATCATGAGGAAGGTTTGAAATATGAAATACTCTTGTATGCTTGAAGGTATCAAAGTTATCCACGTATACACTTTACAATCTTATTTCTCAATTGTCAATGCTATGCAGAAGTGACAGGCGTTCCTTCTGTTTGATGTCCAGACAACACCCCCGCACCCACCCCCGAGCACTAACAGATTCAGCAGGAAGCAGCAGATTGATAAGAAGATAGCAGAAATGATATAGAATAGAACGGTAAAAGCAAAACCAACGCCTAAAATGTTTTTTAACAAAATCAAACACCAATTGATGGTCTCTACTATTATAATGTTAAGTTGCTAATTTCAAGTATGTAGCTAATGTCACCAATTGATGGTCTCTCTTTTCGATAAAAAGATTAATAATTGAGAAAATCTTTATCTCACATGAAGCTATCCACATCAACCTCTAAATATTTTAATTGGCTCAATTAAATTCAAATATCAAACATCTTTCCTCTTGCTCTTCTCTCTCCACATGATATATGCACCAATACCCAAGTCATATCTTTCAATTAAATTCAAATTTCAAACATCTTTCCTCTTGCACTTCTCTCTCCACATAATATATGCACCAATACCCAAGTCATACCTTTTAATTTCCAAACGGACCTCTATAACTTTATTCTCAAACCTAACACTTAGACCACATAATATTTATTTAAACCATAAAAGATCTACTACACATCGACATACATAGGACATACATAGCACGTGCAAAAATACTAGTATGGATAGTTACAACTTAAAAGCAAACCTATAGATAACCTTCCAATGCTGAGTAATTTTGAGTTGAATTATATATTTTCAAACAAAACTCCTTTTCCTAATTAATGGAGTAAATAAATGTGTCCAAAAATCTCATCATAACTATCAGTATATGTAGTCTAGGATAAATATCAGTAAATTTTAGGATACTTTGTAAACCAACATGTAATGGTAGTCAAAATGCACCCTCCAACTCCAAGCATAGAAGTATACAGTGGCAAAACCAGGATTTTTATCTTGGAGGAGCCAAAGCTTATTGGAAAAAATTCGAAATATTAATCAATTTAAACAAATACAACAACAACAAGCCTTTATCACATGCCCACTACTGTCTTTTGGGAAATGGGATTTGACAAAAATCGTTCAGGACTCTCCTATTATTCTACATTGTTATTAACTTTTCATAACTTGATCTAACTTGAACGTCTAAGGAACTTTTGCTGAAGAAGACCCAACCAATATTCTTACATGTTTCTATTTTTGTAGGTCAAGTTAGGATCACTCAACGTTTATAATAGATACACATATGCGAAAGTTGTATATTTTCTTCTCTAATTTATTCAATTTATTTAGAGACTAAGTTAATCTATATTGTTAAAACAACAACAATAATAAAATCGTATAATAATCTTAATATTAAGTGTAAAATTTCAAAACGCCCCCGGCCCGCTCAGAAGTTGTCTAAGAACCCCTGTAATTTTTGAAATTGTTGGGAAGGGCCTGTTGTTGAAAATCTTTGTGAAAAACCTCTGGACTGTATTTCATTTAGGCATGTATATCCCTCACACTGCTTAGATATTACAGGCAATTGTTTAGATATTACAGGAAACTGCTTAGATATTACACACAATTGGTATACAAGTGATTTAAGATAGACCCAAGGCTGTGTTTGGTAGGAGGTAATCTAGTTGGTAATTTTAGATTGCCGTGAAATATTACCATACTTATTTAGGTGTAAAAAAACATTCCCGAAAATATAATATTACCATGCTAATCAAATGACATCATTTCATGGTAATCATATTCCTCCCAAAACAGTGTCTATTTGTAATACCCGATATCTTGTAGATTTTCCGTATTTTAATAAAATCTTCTCCTATATTTTTCTATTTTTCCTAAATTATTAAATTCTTAATTCTAAAACTTTCTAAACTCTCAAACCCTAACCCAAATCACTGGCCCAAACCCGCATTCCCTCTTTTTAATTTCCTAACCCTGCCCCAGGGCCCAAAGCCCAAAACCCAACCCTAGCCCGAGATCCCTTAACCCTACCTTTCTCCTTCCATTCTCCCTTCCTTCCTTGTTCCTCTTTTCCACGAGCCCCACATCCTTGGACCCGCGCTCCTCCACGACCCCGTCTCCTTTGCAACTGCCCCCTTCCTCCTCGCAGCGCCCCGCAATCCCCTCATCAACGATCTCTCCCTCTCTTTCTTTCTAAACCTCTATCTCCCTTCCTCTCTTGATCTCACTCTCTCCCCTCTCCTAACCGTCGGTGACCCCTCTTCCAACACCCGGTCACCTCCTTCCATCTCCATCGTCGCCGAAGAGCCTCCCTCATTACAACCACCAGCCACTACTCGAAGCTCTGCAACCGCCCACATCGTCCGCCACCTCCTCTCGAAGACCCCGAGCTCCATCTCCTCTCATCGCCAACCCAGCACCACCAACGATCTCGCCTTCACCACCTCACCCCCACCGTCTCCAACATGACACCTAGCCGACCTCTTCACTGATGCGCACACCATCGACCCCTCCATCACCATCACAATGAGACCCACTTTCTTCCTATGACCGTCTCACCAGCGACCTGAGCACCACCACCTCGATTCTGAAATCTTCGCCGACGAGCTTCCTCCCCGCCTCCTCTCCATCACCAGCTCCCCCTCGCCACCACTGTCACCCCCGAACCCATCGCCTGGAACCAACAGCCGCCGCCGCCATCACCCGTCTTCCCTCGACTCCAACCCCGAGCACTCCATCGCCGGCGACCCAGAGCAACTCCGAGCTCCCCTCACTGCCGGCCACCTCACCGGAGTCCCCAGCGCCATCCTCGACTCGAGCTTCCCGCTGCAAGGAAGAGACGGCCAAGCCCAAGCTTGTTGTCTCCGTGTCGTGATCGTGCTCGTGCACGTGCCGCACCCGTCGTCGTTTCTGTACCATTGTCGTTTTCGGGAAAGTGAACTCTACTTGCTTTACATGCTATGGTAATGATAGATCGATGCGTATAGATATGTGAGTGTGTGTGTCTAGCTATATACAGCAAAGTATCGCGATAGTTTTAATAATAAACCATAGTAAGTTAGTGGTTGTGATTGGAACCCGTATAGAGATTGTTATTCTCATTTTGATAATATTTACGAATTGAACTTATAAAAAATCTTGTCGATTAATCGGAATAGAAATCCCAAATGACACCCATATGCATAATCGAGATCGATCGATGTGAAACCCTAGGTAAAAAAATACCTTAAAAAGACGAAACTTGTGATCATCAAACCCTTTTTACTATTTACAATTATCATGTAGAAATTTTGTAGGAAACTTACATCGTATCACCCAGTAGATGTTACTCCGATAACCTTTACGAAAGGTGAATTTTTCCCGGACATGCTAGACCGTTAAATCCATAATAAATTATTTATACCTCGGATCTTAGTGTTATATGGCTCCTATCGAAGATAACAGATAAACCTACAATACCTCATAGTTCAACTCTGAATTTTAATAGCTAGGACAGCGAAAACTGAGGCGGTTCATGGCTCTAGACTACAGTCCAGAGCAAGAATCTCTGCCTTTACCCGTTTTAGAATGCAGGTTTCTCATCGATCAGGTGCACAAGTGTGCGGAACCATACATAGAAGCGTAGAGAATTAAATTATCTTTCTAAAGGTACTGGTCTCATTGCATTCTAGTATATTTTGATATTTATAACACCTTTTTAACCGTCAGTATGTACTGCAGTTTTCCGCAGTAACCTTAAACAGTGCATATCTCCCTGTATACAGCGGATATTATCGATCCGTCTGGTACGTTAGAAACATAACAGATAAATCTAAATATTATCTTACTATAGTATTGCCTAATTATGATCCCAACAGAGAGTAAACCATGTTACGAAACGGACTTTCAGTTTTGAAACTGGATTTCCAGCTGAGAACACTTAAAATGGAATGACCGTAACTCACAAACCTGAAACCCGATTGACTCGAAACTAATTTTTCTGTACAGATAATTAAATATAATACTTACTCCTTTCATATGGTTTTGCTCAATTCCGCACGTGTGATTTATAGTGAATTTTGCAAGTTATATGACACTGGTTGCCCTTATTTTATTCGTATCATATTTAATTGCATTCTTATCATATCATGTAACTGTTACACCCTCATTGAATAATGGCCATATACATTGACGTTCCAGTGACTGTTTTATATTACCGAGTAATAAGTGTTAGTGATTGGATTGTGGCAAATACGTTAGTGTAAAAGCGTGATTGAATAGTGGAAATGATACATACTTATACATAATCAGCAGAACCATTTAATTATTGCATTGTCGATATCTATGGGACATATATAAATGTAACTATAAATGGTATGGGACGAATATGGAAGTACTTATATTAGTATCATAGGTAAGACATCGAGGACTGTTCACATATCTAGGATACCAGTCGAGACATGTATGATATAGACCCTGTCTCCAATTCTCGCGTAGACTTATCATGGAGCGACTGGTATTTAGATTCGTGATCGGTGTTTGATGTAGACCACGGGGTGGGGTAGTATGAGTGTGAGTTCGATCAACGGAATCTCAGGAGTCCCATTGCCGATATATTTCGTGATTTCATGACATTGTAATTGATCGTGTCATCGATTCTTACTGATCGTGATTCAGGCCCATGTTTCCTTGTCCATGTGGCTTACTTTTAGGTTGAGAATACTCCTGCGGTGGTTGACACTCACACTTGGACTGACGATAGGTTTAGTGATATAGACATTGCATTGATTAGTGATTCACCACATTTGCTTTACTGTTTATCTGTACTGGTTGTTTCATACTCGTGTCATTACTCTATACTTACTGCTTCATATTTATCATCATCATATATATATATATATATATATATATATATATATATATATATTGTTATTGTGTCACTCTGACTACCTGAGTATGCATGCTCAGAGTGAGAAGTGGACTTAGCTCGAATCATGACCTACCTTACCTCAAGGATATTGCGGACATCTAGATCAACGACGTCAGCGCTATCTTTTCTTTTATCACTATCTGGTTAGTTATCTCTTTTGCTTGTATCTGTTGCACTCTGATTCATTTAGATATGATAGAATTAGTGACTATATATCTCACTTTCTGAGTCAGATTACTGCTTACCATGCACTGCAAGAAACTAAAATGTGACTACAGCAGAAGACTTCCTTGACCGTAGGAGTATGGATGACCTAGTCACCCCCGTATTCCGTATTTTGGGAAGCGGGGCATGACACTATTCTAGATTACCATCAAATTTCCCGCCTGACAGGAGATGTTGCATTACCGTCTGCCATCGGTCCTCGACCTCTCTCGCGGCCCGCCAGTCGGACCCGCCCCTGTCGCCGCCGCCCGTCGGCCGAATCGTCGCAACTTGTCGGCAATTCCCACCGGCCTAGCCGCCGCCGCCGATCAGCCATTCGCTGTTTGCTTTGCCTCTCGTCGTCTGTTGGCCACAGCCGATCGACGATTGCATATACATATATTACCGGAGATGATTATACCAAGCACATTAATGCAAGATTCCTTGGAATTAGACGTCTGGTCATCATATTCCCAACAATATGAGAATTCCCGGTAATCTTCCATTCGCTATACCAAGTGCAACCCAAGGGTTTTTTGACAAGGCCAAAAAGCCCCAAGGGATTTTACACAAGTTTTGAATGGGTCGGGCCCTTTTTGACAATTTACACTTTTTGACAATTTACCCTAATATTAAACATTAGAGGGCCGATAATCAATCATGAAGCCTACAACTTGCCTAGGTCTAGTTAGGAGGCCTAGCCTGTCCATGTATATCCTAGTAGACATACATGCCCTATTTTCCTCCTACACTCATCCATCGAAAATAGAAAATTCTAAAATCTTGGAAACGAAAGTGCATGCATTTCAACAAATTAAGGGTGCATTAAATAATTTATAAATGATTAATTTTATGTACATGCACCATGAAATTTAACAGCTCACCCACCCTAACACATGATCCTCACAATCATATCTCCAAATAAATCATGAGTTCATGCATTAATTAGGCAGAGAGTTCATGCATAATATTAATTCTTTGGTATATGTTATGAATGTACCGTAATTAATTGGTTAAATGATAAAATCTTGAAGCATAAATTAAAAGATTTTTGAGAACATTACATGATCATTGCGTAGCCTATAAATAAAAATTAATTGATATGTATTGCTAATTGATAAGTGCAATAAAATGTAGACATATGCAAGGAAAGATTTTGAGGCTCAGAGCTCAATCCTATTAACAGGGGTAATGGCGTGCTTGAGCCCAAAAGTGAGTTCTTGAGCTTTTGGCGCCTCTCTTTCAATTTTCTTTCCGTCTTTGTTAATTTAATCTAGATCTATTATTACTACAATTGATTTCAGTTATATTTTTTTTCTTTTATTATTCATAATGGCCCTATATTCCTCACCTAGATGAGAATGAACGCGCATCCCTTGGAAGAGAACTTAGATTGCTTCCGGATAGAATGAAGTTTTGGTGCCAGAATAGAAGATCTCAAACAAAGATTTTAAATATATTTTAGAAAAATAAAATCAAAGATCTAATTTTTTCTGTAACACTATTTGCAATGGTAGATTCTAAACTGTTTTCCTGCTCTTAGAACTTTTTTTGTCACTATCTAAATAATCAATTCCCTTGGTATCAGTCCATTCCATATTAAAAATAAATATAAGAAATTAATTTTCCATAAACTCCTTAAATGATTTTTTTTTAATGAAAGACCCTTTTTTTTCTGAGACATATATATCTAGTAAAATTTTCTGCCTTTTTTCTGAAAATATATATCTTGCCAAGTTACAGATATTATAAATATTCATTGTAAGCGTCTCTTATGAGTTAAACATTCTCCTCTATTTTTCATTAATGGGAAGGTTGTAAATGAAAACTCAACAAAATTCTATATCCCTAGCTAACTTCATAGCACAAGATTACTTTGTAAGCATGTCCAACAAAATCAAAGGGGAGAGGGGGGATTAAAATAAGCGCATTTCTTCCAATAACTTATTTATGTAACAAAAACTAACAGAGAAGGAACACCGCCAACAACTCAAAACGGAAAACTAGAAGCTTCATGCCGATAACATAGCTTGCAAGCATGCACTTCTTTGCGCAAAATGTGACGGTTCGCCCGGTGAGGTGGCCGCTCGAAATGCACTTTAATTTAAGGGTAGAGAAGCCTACATCAGAGATGAGGTAATTAGTTTGAATTTAATACCAACTAATTAGAATAGACTCATAATATGTTGAAATTATTTTGTGCAGATTAGAAGGTTTAAATGCATGTTGCAAAATCATTATGGTAACGGGGAGGTGCCATCCCATCTCATCATAATTATCCGACTTGGACGATCGGTCCGTCTGTTCGTCTAGGGCTTGACGCCTCAGGTTTTGAAGCCGGACCCGAGCTTAATGCGGAACAGATGTTTAAGTGGAAGAATTAAGCATGCATGCTCAAGAAATGAACTTTTTAGGGATGTTTGTGTTTGTGTTTGTGTTTAGGTTTGAGTTAGGGTGGTTTGGTTCTCTCTGCATGCATTTGGTAGTAATTTTCAATTTGGTTGTTTCCAATAATTTGTGTTGGTTAAGAACTTTGGTTTGTTAAGATTTGGGGTTAGTAATGTTTGCATGAAATAAGAATTATAGCCATGTATTGGCTTTATCAATTATCATATGTCAATTTGATTTAGTGTGCTTAATTTTATCATTTCTTCATCTGCTAATTTGATTTTTCTTATAATTCATAACGGCCCTAACCTTTTCCCTTACGTTTTTGGTATTTTTTATTCGTACGTGTAGAAAACTTTATCCGCACTATATGAATTCCACACTCTTAGTGAATTGAACTGTGATTAATTCACTTCAATTGTAGATGAGTTTCATACTAATTTACTTCTAGCTAGCTATCTATAGTTGTTTTAATTAATTTTAATTTTCAAACCAGCCTAGCAAGTTGGCTTATTAATTTTGACATTTATTTTTAACATGTAAATTTGTTTGTACATCTCCTCTCCTTTTAATATGTATTCTATCGTTTTCGATCTGGACCTTTTTTTTAGATCTAAGAAGTGTGATCGTCTTGGTCATTAATTCAAGATTATAACAAGTCATTCTCTTCTCGAAAATGGTCTCTTCTCACTCAATTTTATGACACCGCATCGACCGACTAATTTAGGAGGAAGAAAATCACTACAAGAACAATGTAAAAGTAATGAAATAGCCAGTGATGATGAAAGCAAGAAATTAACAATGCATCCAAAGCCAACCCCGAGCTAAGCGCGAAAGAAGACAATCTACCAACGTTAAACCTTTAAACAACTCGAGAGACTGCAAGAGTAAACTCAGTTTTTGTATAGTAACCATATCTTTATGATTTATTCGTTAACGTTATAACCTATTTGAGAGTGAATGCACACCACTACAATAAGGGGTTGCCCCTACGGATTAATCCGTAGGTCTATCGGTTTGCACCTAGGTGCCCTACGGATTAATTAAAAAATATTAAAATGTAATCTTTTATTTGGCTCTACGGGGCCGTAAAAGAAAGTCCTACAGATTAATCCGTAGGGGCAACAAAAGGTTATTTATAAAAAAAATGAAACTCGGTAATTTCCCCATCGTCCCCAAAATTTCCCAACTCCCGCGATCGATCTCCCGCGCGCCTCGTCGCCACCACACCCGTCGTCGACTTCCTCGTCGTCGCCACACGTATCGTCGACTTTCTTGTCATCGTTGGCCGCACCACAGTCTCGCCGCGAGCTCGTCAAGCTCTTTGCCGCCACCACAGTCTTGTCGACAGTAGAATCCCCGGCCTCCTCCACTTCGTCGAGCTCTTTGCCGTCGACAAAACTACTGCTGAGGTGAGTTAATTTCCATTTTGAACTTATAATTATACTTTTTTGTGTTATTGTTGATTTTAGGGTTAGGGTTAGGGTTATAGCTATTTCCGGGTTAATTGGGGGTTAATTAAGGTTAGGGTTAATTAGGTAGGGTTTGATTTAGAGTTAGGGTTAGGGTTAGGGTTAATTAGGTAGGGTTAGTTTGGGTTAATTGGGTAAAATAGGATTGGTGATGATTAGGATTAGGGTTAATTGGATTAATTAGGGTTAATTTTGGTTTGGGTTAGAGTTAATTTGGGTTGGGGTTTGGGTGATTATTAGGGTTAGGTTAATTTGGGTTAGGGTTTGGGCTAGGGTTAATTTGGGTTAATTAGGCAAAATAGAATGTATTTGTGTTAGGGTGTTGATTAGGGTTAATTTGGTTTAATTTGCTTAATTTTGGGTTAATTAGGGATAATTTAAGTTAGGGTAATGATTAGGGTTAATTTGGGTTAGTTAGATTAATTTGGGTTAATTTTAGGTTAATTAGGGATAATTTGAGTTAGGGTGATGATTAGAGTTAATTTGGATTAATTAGGATTAGGGTTTAAGGTGCACTAGTTCCTTCAGTAGGATACTCGATGATAACATAAACGTACATGTACTTTACCGTAAACATAAGAAAAATTTACCCTAAACTTAAAACTTCGAACCCTTAAAAACGAAACGTAAAACCTATTCAGGTTAAATGGTCAAGTTAAAACCAATATATGATACTCGATGATAATATGAAAATTTCATATTCTCATCGATACTCATATGTGAAAATCAAAGCGCGACTTAGTCCCCATCTATCGGTTAACATACGTTCGATGTTCGTCGTGATATAGAACTATACGAAGGTTATTAAATATCAGACGGTATAGTTCGGTGCTAACAACAGTCGTGTAGTCTATGTGATGAGAAGATTCAATCGTATGATAACCGATAGATTTGTCCAGTGTGGACAAGTTAGGAATGTATAAAGCAAACACTTGCATTCACTTATATTTTCATTCGTTTCGAGTTATTTCGTCGGTGCTTTTCCGCCGGTTCTCCATGTACGAAGATAGATTAGATGTTCATTTCAACGTTGTTTCACAGCATTGAAATGATTATCTATTTTATTACAGTGTACTCGGAGAACAGCGAGGAGGTGATACCGAAATTTACTCGAAACGGATGAAAGCACAAGCGAATGGATGTCTGCTCTATACATTCTTAATGGGATAGAAACCTTACCCCCGACAGTCGAAACACACACATACAACACGAATACACAACAAACACACATACAAAGCATATACACACTAACAACTCTACACTTAACCGAAATCATAAATTGAAACACACATACACAGAATACAACTCATACTTGGATATCTTCAAATCTAACTTTGTTTATCGATAATTTATTCTTTTCAACGACAAACTTGCCTTTACGGATTTTCTTCTTTGTCAGTAACCATCCCGTTCTTAGATTTCTCAATATAGTCGCCATAACCTACAATTTATATGTTATACAGTCTAACATGGCTTATGAGTACATCAGAGTTAAGGACTGGATGTACGTGAATTGGCAACGCCGCATGCAATCTAAGTATGTTGCAGGAGTTGCTGCTTTCATTGAATTTGCACACGCACATAATAAGATCATGTTAGAGAAGATTCTCTGCCCGTGCGATAGATGTGGGAATAAGTTCTGGCAGAAATTAGAAATCGTAGAGCTTCACATCGTTAAATATGGTTTTACTAGATTTTATACAACTTAGCTATATTACGGGGAAGGATAAGAAGAAGACAGTAATGCGGCAGAAGAAGAAGGAGAAGACGGTAATGCGGCAGAAGAAGAAGAAGACGATAATTTCTTTCCAGGAGAAGAAATAAAGGATATGGTTGAGGTTGCCCTAGGTGATAGTATTCCTACCGAAGATGACATTCTTTCCGGCCAAGGAATGTGTGCGGATAAGTATGAAAAGTTCATGAATAATACTAACAAACCAATTTATGAGCATGCAAAGTATTCCACCATATCATGGTTCATCCAACTTTTCCAGATTAACTGCCTAAATGGATGGAGCAACAAATCATTCATGATACTTCTGAAGTTCCTGAAAGATTCTATGCCCCCGGGAAATAACGTGCCTGACAGCTGGTACGAAGCCCAGAAGATAATGTCTGATTTGGGTCTGAAGTGTGAGAAGATTCATGCATGTCCTAAAGATTGCGTGTTGTACCGGAAAGTGAATTCAGATTTGAAACAGTGTCCAACATGCGGAGAGGCCAGGTATAAGCCGAAAGAATCTGATAAGAAACCCGATATACCTGTCAAGATAGCATGATACTTTCCCATAACACAGAGCCTGCAAAGGCTTTTCAGGAGCAAGAAAACAGCCGAGGCAATGATTTGGCATCACCGTGCTGCTCAAAATGAAGATGGAAAAATGAGTCATCCAAGAGATTCACCGGTATAGAAGGATTTCGATCGGAGGCACGAAATATTCAGTAATGATCCTCGCAATGTCAGGCTCGGACTCGCTAGTAATGGCTCCTGCCCATTCAACTATATGGCTGGAAGCCACAACACATGGCCCGTTGTAATGATAGTTTATAATCTGTCGTCTTGGTTGGCTATGGATCAATTCTACTTTATGATGTCTCTTCTTATTGACGGACTAAAATCACCGGGAAACAATATCGACGTCTATCTCCGACCTCTGATCGATGAGTTAAAATCTTTATTCATTGATGGTGCAGAGACTTACGATGCAAACACAGATACAACATTCACACTGCGTGCAGCTTTAATGTGGACAATTAATAACTTTTCTGCGTATGGAATGCTATCAGGTTGGTCCGTACATGGTTACAAAGCATGCTCTTATCGCCATCAATATACAATATCTAAATGGTTGAATTTTAGCATAGGCAGAGGCAGAGTGGTTCTGCCGCCCGGAGAGCTGCGTAGGGAGCTTCATAGGGCCGGTCTTGCATCCCGATCGGTATCCCCTTCGGCTGACTCCTTCCGTGTGGACTTTGCCACACCTACAGGTATATTGCACGTATATTCATTTTGAATGTAATATTATAGATATACACACATATTTATTTCAAAATTACTTATATAGTCAATATTTAATTGTCTAGCTGTTGGTGGTGCGTCTACATCAGAGGCAGAGGCCACTACCCAACCTGCAGGTATATTTATATATCCTATAGTGCATGTATATTGATTTAGAATGTTATATCATAAATATACACGCATTCTTTTTTATTTTACTTAGATAATCATTTTTTTATTGTCTAGCTGTAGGTGGTGCCTCCACATCTCGGGCAGAGGTCACCACCGTACCTGCGGGTGTGTTTATATATCCTATTTTACATGCATATTGATTTAGAATGTTATATTATTGATATACACATTTTTTTGCAATTACTTATATAATCTATTTTTAATTGTCTAATTATAGGTGGTGCGTCCACATCTGGCGCAGAGGCCACTCTCGCCACTTCCGTACTGTTCTCCTCCGAAACACGGAGACGCGACCGCGCGGGTCCGTCTCGCCTGAATTTGGGGGCAGATGCTAATTGGTGCTATCCGTCCACCTCTCCGAAGATGCCAAGTTGATTTATGACACCATGTATCGAAGGTTTAAACGGATGTGACCGATATAGAAGACTTCATCAGATTCCCCCTCGTTGAGGGGTTTTTGATTGTGGGGACGCTCTTCCCTGCTGGCGCAAGCCCCTGCAGTTAATTACGCTACCGCGTCGCGGTAACCACTTTCTCCTTCTCCAGATGGTCACTTCGTGTCGTGGTTGTTTGTTTTGTTTGTTTTTGGTTGCCCGTGGATTGTATACGGAGACTAATTTATGTTGTCGCCCGTAGGGCGTGGATTAGTCCAAATCCGTATTTTCTTAGATTTGGGTTTGGGAGTTGGGTTTAAGGATACGTTAGCCTCATTTGAGACTAAGATCAACTTAAACGTTTGTTAATGATACGTTAATCTCATTTTAGACTAAGATCAACTTAACGGGATCATTTAGATCCAACAAAAGAGCATTTTGGCTCTATTGTTAGTTTAGGGACATTGCGGTCGATTAGTTTAAGGACGTTACGGTCCGACGTTAGTTTACGGACATCTCGGTCCAAGGTTAAGTACATCATAGTCCGTGAGTTTAAAGAGCTCACAGTCAAGGTTAAGGACATCATAGTCCGTGAGTTTAAAGACCTCACAGTCAAGATTAAGGACATCATAGTCCATGAGTTTAAGGACATCACAGTCCATGAAATGTATGGTTGTCGGGACCCGTCACCTCTCTTAAGACGTTGAAGGATTACAACGACATATATCAGAGGGGTTCAGAGATGTACCCTTAAACCGATATGGGTTGAGAGACCTGTAGTCCAATTGGGACTAAGATCTATGATTTATGAGCATATGAACTCAATTAATCTGAATTGAGGACGTATGGCCAATTTGGGCTAAGTCCATCCAATTATAGTGTTCGACATTTGTTTTTGGAGTTGTTAGATGTTTGTTTGAGCCCAATCCCTTTAAAAATGCTAAGCTTTGGTTTAATCTCTAACAATGTTTTGTCTTTAATTGAATGATGTGCATTCATTATAGCCCCAGGCTTTATCAAAGAACATTTTGTGTTCTGTCCAAGCGCACATAAAAGTATGTGGTGCACTTGGCACTAGCACCAGATATGAAGCGCTAATGCGCTTAGCGTTTTGCGCTAAATGAAGAGCGCTGATGCGCTTAGCGCTAGATGTGGAGCGCTAATGCGTTTTTAGTTGAAGTATTGAGGCGTTTGGCGCTGATGCCATATAATGAACATAGAGCGCTTTTAGTGATGCAGCGCACACGTGAGGAGCACATAGCGCGCTGAGCGCTAGCCAATGAGCGCAGTGCGCTGTGTTTGAAGCGCTATGGCACTGCAGCGCTTTGCGCTAGGTGAGGAGCACTAAGGCAGTTTTAATTAGGAGCGCTAAGGCTCTTATTAGATTAGGAGCGCTAAAGCTCTTCTTAGGTTAATTTTGCGCTTTGCAGATTATCTTTTCTTTGATAAGAGACTTTGTCTCAAGATTCTAAGAATAAAGTTCTTAGTTCATAGGAGATATTTCAATCTCTTTTTGATGAAAGGCTTTGCCTTTATGGATCTGTGATCCTAAGAGAATTGAATAATTCTCCCCCCTTTTTATAATTAGATGTTCATAATCTCTTTTGTGAAAGACAACTTTGCCTTATAGATCTATGATCTGTGAAAGAAGCAAGTACTTTTGTTTATATTGAGACGATTTCGTCTGTATATTCTTTTTACCTTGAAAAAGAATTGTCTTCATTTGCCGAGAGCTTCTTCTTCTTCTTGAGATTTTCTCAAAGTTTATGGGGGTGTTCCTCTTTTTTAGACTTGAAGTCTGGGGACCTTTATATAGGGCAAGATGGTTGGTTCAATCAGTTAAGGAGATCTTTTCTCCAATTGATTTGGGGAATTTCCCATCGTTGGATCTTTGATCTAAGGGCTTCTGATTTACAGAAAGCAATCTTCTTGTTTTTAACAAGATTGGGAAATCTTTCCATGCAGAATTTATTCTGTCTTTGATAATTTTTATTTACCATTGGATCATTGATCCAACGGTGCTCTGATTTACAGAGCACAATTTTGTTGTTTGGAAAGTTTTTGAGAAATCTTTCCTTAACAGAATTTAATTCTGGTTAATTAATAATTTATCATTACATGGTAGTCAGTAAACAGTACTGAAGTAAAGGAAATCACAGTTCACAAGTTTATTGCATTAAAATAAAAGAGTTCGAGATACATTTATTTTGCATAAAGAAATAACTAACCAACAAAATAATAATGTGCTTATAGCAAAAAGGATGACACTGATGTCGCAGTCTAAACCTCCGCGATCTCGGATGGCAGGTCCTGCTCCTTAGCTGGGTCTACTTCATCCTCTGAGCATGCACACTCAGGTCGTCAGGTTGACACATATAGTAATAAATATATAATGTGCGTACAATGTTATCAAATATGAAAGGTGCAACAGAATGCAGAAACATGATAATAATGAATATCATTAGAATATGCACAGCGCGATATATGTATCATGTCAGTAAACCAGGCAATGTGTATGTCACTACTTATCAGTCGCTAAGTCAATGAAATCAATTGGTGGAACGGATGCTCGTATTTAACAAGGGTCTCGTGCATACCCGAGACTACGGTCCACAGTTGCTCGGAACATAACCTTGCAGCCATGCCGCTGGGCCCACGACCTAATGTATGTATGTATATATGTATATATATATGTGTGTGTGTGTGTGTGTGTGTGTGTGTGTGTGTGTGTGTGTGTGTGTGTATTACTAATATCGAATGATCATCCTCTAAGTCACTATACCTCGCTAAATACGAGTTCAATCCCATCTTGATTTCCCCATTCCCCAGGTTATAGTATGTGTTCGGGTATTAGAAAGGTTGTGAACAAATACGTATCGCTTTAACTTTCAATCACGCTTCCACATATCAATATCACTTTCAATCACCGGTTCAATATCGTACTTGCCACAACCCAATCACTAACACTTATATATCGACAATGCAAATCAGTCGCTAGGTCTCAATATAAACGATCACTATGCAGAAGGTATAAAGCAAACACAAAATAAGGTAGAAATGTACTGAACAGATATTCACTAAGTTATGACAGTCAACGCCATATGACTTGCAAAATTCACCATAAATCACACGTATAGAATCGACAAAATCAATATAAAAGGCGTACGAAGTATACTTGATTATCTAAGCGGTAAAATTAGTTTCATGTCAATAGAAATTTAGGTTAGGGACTTATCATCATTTTAAATCAGCGATCAGTTACAGGAATTCCAGTGTCAGAACTGGAAGTTCTACTTCACGCGCGGTTTATTAGGGATTTTGTTTAGATTCAGATGTTGCCCTAGTTGAATAAAACCTAGTTCTATCTGTTAGGTTTCCGACGCATCAAGAGGATCCATGATAGCCTTTCTGTACTAGGAGATATGTCATGTTTAGTGTGAAGGTGAAAGAAAATGTCACTGCAGAAACTGTAGAACACGTCGACAATATAAAATATAAACAAAATTCCAAACGACAGTGTAACTAAACGAGACTAGATCCATATGTTATCTAACTAAATTATCTACGCGACTATATCATACTCCGCGCATTTTCAGTTTTATGTAGGGACGTGCAAGCGCTTAAGTTCAGGTATCCTCGTGGAATGCTGCCCCGGACTGCAGTCCATACCCGCATTCCCAGTCAGTTCTCGTTACGGTGGTCTATTGGTATCGAAAGATAAACTATATAGAGTTCTAGCTTATCGAGTCGGCTTCGATATGAGCCGTAGAACATTACATTCCAACATGTAACTAATTTAATATCAATTTAACACTACTACATGTACAGTAAAGCCAGATTTGACGTCGCGTCTTTGGGACGTCGTTTCCTTGCGCGATGCTTTGTTATTTGAGTACAATTTTCTACATAATATTTGTAAGTAGCAAATGAAATTATTGGTAAAGCTTTGAGCATGTTTGATATGGTTTTGGTTCAGTTCATGATATCGAACTCTTAGCGTACAATATCAAGAGCCATCGAATTAAAGTCGGTTTTGCCCAACTCGTGAAAACGGTATTTAATACTTACAATTCCACACGATATTAATATGATATTTTAGATCCGATTACGCTCAAAACTAATAACTTAGGATTTCTATGGTTTTCCATGAAAATGCGGTGATGGCTTACAATATATACGTGATAGTATACTACTTAACACATGTTCGTAATAATCTATCTAATATAATTCTAACACAAAATCATAGTTCATAGCATGTTAAAGCAAGTGAGGGCTTCACTAGCCTTCAGTCGCTGATATTGAAGCGACACCACTTGTGGACTTCGTCTCGACGCACGAGACGGTGTGATGCTGGACACGGTGCATGGCGCGAGTGCGATGCGTGGAGATCCGGTACTGTACCCAATATTTTGAAAAATAAAGTTGCATAATATTGGGTACAATACCCAACTACAAATTAAACCAATCCCAGCTAACCTAAACCTATGCTCTGATACCAACAAAACCTTGTCACGCCCCGCTTTCCAAAATACATAAATATGGAACATAACAAAGCCAACTATGTTACTTATAGTGAGAAAATGTCCATCTATAGTCATATTATGGCTGTCAATCAGATATCAGAAACAGAAAAAAAACATCAATCTATCTCATGCTCAAACTGCCATAATAAATAATAACGAGAAAAGTAGTGGAAGCAAATAAAAATCCAATAAAAGAAACAATATCCTAGGCTCGTCCGGATCACAACGATAAAACGATAAGTCCAGAACTAGAAATTAAATCTAAAGCAACACTAAACTAAATAAGCGGAAAGCTTTTCACTGCTCGGCAATCCTGTCAAAGTATTCTTGATCCACCTGTGATAAGATCAAAGGATCTGAGTCATACAAAACTCAGACGTCAGTGCATCATAGATATTATAATAATATGAACATTATACTATATAGAATGCTATGTGTAAGAGTGAGATGTCATGAGTATAAACAAAAGCAGTCACATATGATATAACAAGCAAGATATAGGTAGCCAAACATGTCACGTGTATCTTATGGGTCCATATTTCTAGGTTATCTATTATAAAGGTATTTGAAATCAATTAATATACCCCTCCATGTAACTCAACGGTATATATTCCGTTACCCCCCGGGACAACGAAAAATGTATGAATCAAGAGTGATTGTTCCGTTAACCCCCAGAACCACGGAAAAATGCAATATCCTTTTGAGTTACACTTCAGTTGCATTTTTTATTTCCCCATTTCCCCCGATTTTATGTTCATTTCAGGTATAGAAATAATATCTACCTAATACCAACACAGGAACAAGCATGTATAAGTTATGTCTCCCAAGACAACAGGTTACGTCCATCAGGACAACAAGTCAGGATTGTTGGTATCGGTAAGTATTACAGGAAAATAGGTACTAGTATGATAGCAATAACAGTAACAGTAACAGGATAACATAAATTCGTGAATCAGTAAACAAGATATGATATAATCAATTAAGTATAATGTGGGTATCACAATCGCCTAGCACAAACAAGTCATGATGTATAATAGACAATATAGTCAATGTTATAATGGTAATCGTTAACTGATATAGATTAACAAAAGTTTAATTGACTGGGTAAATATTGTTAACTAAATATCATATTTTTTTGTAACGATTTTTACACGTTAAGTATGTAGTTATGATGCTTATCTAGATGCGAATACAACCATGATCATATCAGCGAGTATAAGTCATTATAACAATCTAACCATATTAAAATAGTCTCCTATCAAAGATTATTAACATAATATTAATTAAATATTTTATTATATTAAACTTATTATTGCTAAACTTAAACTTATTATTATCAGTTAATTAATATCATGAAAGATATGATAAATATAGTAATATTACAGCACGATATGTGTGTGTGTGTCGTAACTAGCATGTATCTAGTAAAATATTTGCCTCGTATACGACGATGATCAAGACAGAGGAAATGGCGACACGATAGCCCGAACGAAGCAAGATCAACACTTGATCTCGGCTAGGGTCTTGATATGGTGCTTCGGCTTGAAGTTGGCTTGGCTATGGGCGTCGTGACCTTGTAGTTAAGGCTCGGGTGCTGGGTTGTTGTAACGAAGGTGCTCGGTGATGGGGTTCTCGGTTGCAATCTGTCACGCCCCTCTTCCCAGTATACGGCGAAGGGGACGCGACGAGGTCCGTTACGTATATACTCAGAAGTACATATGCTAAGCGTATCTAAGCAATATAAAATAAATACACAAGAGACAAGAAATAAAAAGAACAGCAACTTTTATTTAATAACATTCTTTATACAAAACACGAAAGGAAATACAACTGAAATAAAAAGATACCTAAACAGTGGCATAACAGGAAAGGAAAAGTACAGAGAGGAAAAGTGTACAATGAAACTAAAGTGCAGGGTCTTCAGCAAATTGCTCTAAGTCTTCTTGCGATGGCTCGATCTCTGCCGGGTCCAAATCACCTGACGACATTCAAAGAAGAAAGAAACAGAATGTCGTCAGCGAACAGGTCGCTCGGTAAGTCCCAAAGGTAAGAGGAAAATAGAAGAAGACAGAATAAGAAGATGTATTTTAATGTGTATACTATTGTTGTAATGTTATGTTAACGCTGTTGTTTGTAGCTTGGTACAGAAGGATGCCAGTGTATACGAGGGGAGTCTCTATATGCCAGAGACTAGGGGCACGTATAGTACAAGGAACCGTTTATGCCACGGTACAACAACTGGATTCATGTTAGGTGTATTAAATCTGACCACCTCGTGCCACCTTTAACACCTTCCGTACCAATCTACCCCTTAAACCCCACGATGTCTTGCTTGTATTGTTATCTTGTAAAATTGTATTGATTGTATGAGTGATTGACTGACTGACCGAAACCATGATATCAGGAAACGGTTGTAACCGTGGAGTCATGTAAATGGAATACTGAGAATCATGTAACAGGAATATATATCCATGGTTCGGTTCGGTCAAATTCTATAAATTGATAATTGTATTCATGAATTCATGTGTTCATTTTGAATTGGAAACTTGTAGATTATAGATTAACTTGAATCATATTCAAGTCAGATTAATCAGACTCAAACCCGAGTCAGACAATCAGGGATGTGAATCGAAGTCTTATAATTGCTAGGGTCCTTAGGGTAATTTATAAAACTTGAGAGGGTTTTATGTAAAAATACTTTTATATACTTTTCAAAATACACCTCAAGTATTTATTGTCCGTCTTTAGGGTTGTAATGAGGGTGGATTTTATGTTGTGACATTTCTAGTGAAAATATCCTAGTTTTATAAATAAGGGTATTTATCTGTAATATTGATTTATTGGAAGTTCATGGTATTTTAATGTAAAATTTATTCTTGTGATTTTTAGAAAAAGGTGGAAAATTTATATTATAATAAAATAGATCTTTAAATGATAAATATACATATGTTTATACAAAAAATAATTTTAATAAATATTTTATATTCTAAAAATCTCATTTTCTTAAGATGTCGTATTTTAAACCTTTCGAATCCGAATGCTCCTTGCGGAGGTCTGAATCTCGCACTACTAGGCCCAAGGGTGCACGATAAACCGTACTATCCCTGACGGGTTCCCCAAAGGTGGGTTATAGCGGCGTTTGCAAAGATTGTAAAATACTAATCCTTTAGAAAACGGTTTTATAAAGTAAAAGGTATTTATTTACAAAGGGTAATTTTCCGTATTTTAACTTCTAGGGTTTCCTAAGTCAACTAGCCTATTTCTAAATGGTCTAAACGACAAGTCGTTAGAAGCCTCAAATCGCCTCTTCACCGCCAATTGTGGCCAGGTAAGTACAAGTAAGGAAGGAGGGATCCGCTCACGAATCGTGAGACGGGCCTTTTAAAGTTACCCAAGCTCACTTGTCTAGCCTAGACACCACAAAGTCAGGTTTAGATAAACGATCGATGTCCACAACTTATCGTATTTTCCTAATAAGAAGTATTTATTTAAAAGTGTATCAAATCTAAAACTTTTAAGAACGGTTTTATTAAGAATATGGTATTTTAATGAAAGTTTCGTTTTATCGTATTCTCGATTTTGATGATATCGTTTTAGGGTTGGTTTTGCGTGTGTGGAGGTAGATCATTATCTCGTGCTCTACTTTAAATGTATAGCAAGTTAAGGGGTTAAATGTGAAATTGAAACATGTGGTATTAAAGTGAAAAAAATACGATAAATTAGAAAGGCTATCATTTCATGTGAGAAAACTTGTTCAAACTGATTTTTAAAAGTTTAATAGTCAAGATAAAGATGTTTAGGCATGAATGTATTGGTTAGAAATGAAATTTTATAGAAAACCGAGTCGGAAATCGGATTTGTTCCGATTCCGTCGAGTTTCGTAATTTCGTATTTTAAAGAAATAGAAAGGGGGATAGAATGGGACTTACGGTTTCGATCTATACTAAGGAGTGTAGGGGAAACAAATAAGTTGCCGAGGCGTTGCTTCGTCGCCGGTTGTTTCTAAAAACATCGCCGGAATTTCGTCGGAGCTTCGCCGCGAACTTGTTTTCAACGTACACACTTCTTGGAAAAATTTTGAGAGAGTGAGCATAGGGTTTTGGGGGTGAGAAGGTAGTGTGTAAGGTTGGTATTTATAGGGTTAGGCTAGGGTTAGGGTAGATGAAAAGTTAAAAATAAAAATGTCAAAATATAATAAAAATATATTAAAAGTGGCGTAATTAGGGTTTTTAAAGAGCTCCGGAAGTGTTCTGAGGCTGAAATTTTGCAGGTGCATAGGGAATATGAAAAGAAACAACTTTCATGGCCGAGTCGAGGCCGAGTTGGCCGATTCCCGGCCGAGTCCGGCGGCCAGGATCCCCCCCGATGGTTCATCTAACTCCTGCAAGTGTTACATCTTTGGGTGTAGTGGGGTTTTTGTGAGATATGCACGTGTAAACTCTTGGTATTCTAAAGGTTTTAAAAAAATCGATATAAAAAATAATGCGAGGTATGGGATTTGAACTCTGGTGGCTTGGTTCAGCAGTGCAAGGTATTACCAATGAGCAACAAGCTCTTTCTTGTAATTATTGTGGGAAAATAAATACTTAAAGTGGTAACAGCAACATTAAAGACCCCAAATATACTTCAAATTTAAATCAATTTTATGTATACGAAAATTGGAATTGTTACACAATCGCCGACGAGAATTCGAGTAGAGGGAGATGACTGTGGTTGAGGGTGATGATGGCGCTGGGTTCTTGGGGTTGAGGGTGGCAGAGTCAAAGTAACGGGGTCATCGGAAAGGTGCAGATGGAAGAGTGACGATGGTGGTGCGGTGGTGGGTTTCAGGCGAGGTCAATGAAGTTGAGGGGTGATGATGGTGATGCATGGCGATCGAAGAAGACAATGAAGATGAAGGCGAGGGAGACGATGACGGTGATGATGCTTGGGTCGACGATGAGACGAGGTCGTTGCGACGGTCGAAGGATGCTCGATCGAGGTTGAGATGAGGAGGAAGGGATCGGGGGTGTTGGGTTGGCTGAAGAGATTAGATCGGAGAAGATGAAGGTGACGACGGTGAGGGTGGCAATGGAGTGAAGTGATGGGCATGAGCGAGGAGGCGTTAGCGGTCTTGGGGGGTGCGGGCACGAGGAAGAGAAAGGAAAAAGGGTTATATATATATATATATATCGTTAGCGGTCTTGGGGGGTGCGGGCACGAAGAAGAGAAAGGAAAAAGGGTTATATATATATATAATTGTGAGAGAAGGTGATGATGATGGGTTCAGTATATATAGGTTTAGAGGTAAAATTGGTCAAAACCCCCTAACGATCTATCTTCTCACAACAAACCCCCATAAGCTTATCTTTAAACGATTATTTAAAGATCAAATATCTTAACATATCTTATTTAAACTACCAAAAAAAATATATTTTTTATTACACAATAATGTTAGAAAAATTATTATATGCATATTAAAATAAGATATTACCAGATTAGAAAAAAAATCTTAAAATACCACTAAAATATTCTAGTAACTAAACACATTCAATATTCTACCTAAAGATTAACGTTAGGGATTTTGACAGAATGTTTAGTTTACCAAACTAATATTAGACGATAAAATCTATGCATATGAATAAGATATATATAGATTACTAAAATAAATATTAAACACTAACTATCATCTATCTAATCAACTAGATAACCCTAATTATATTCTATCATGAAAAAATATTAAACTTCAATAATAAATAAAATTAGTTTTATATGCAAGCGGGTCGGATGCAAATATTATATCAATTTGAACTAGGGATTAAGGCAAGGTAAGATAATACAATTATCACTCTAACCATCTAAACACCAATCTTAACCCAATAACAATAATAATGATTTACATAATTCAAATAATCTATTTAATAAAAATAGCGTACTATCGTGTTTGGGTGTTACAATTTCTAATTAACTACATATAACTTCCAATAAGTTCCATGTAACTTGTAAGCACTTGGCTGTACCTTCTAATAACTTGTCTGTAATTTCTAACACTTAAGTTTATTACTTAATCTAATTTTAACTTGATTATAACATATTGTGGTCTTCATTGGTGTAGATTCTGGAGAAACAATTTGTTGAAAAGCCAGATGAGAAGGACAATGTGAAGGATGTCTTTTGAAGCACAAGCGATGCATTAGAAGAATATGTGAAAATGAGGTGCATAAATTCTATTGGCGAACGAGAAAGAAATGGCTTGACAGTTTTTGTTTGACCAAAGTTTGAACTCTTTGTTATTCGTACATATATTCATCTATTTCTATTTGGCCAATTTTCGCCGATATTATTATTTGTTTTGAGTGAGAATGACAAATTACTTATATGTTACTGGTTTGTCTAATAAATGTAAAAAATTGTTCACGTATTTACTTTAATATCGTCGATGTTGGCTGATACTGTGATACAAATGATATTTTTGTTGATATTATCTGTTTTATATAACCAATGTTGACCGATACTATGATATAAAGTAACATTCAAGTAATTAGCTAGAAGTTACAAGCAAATTGTTAGAAATTACAAGCAAGTTATTAGAAGTTACAGACAACTTATTAGAATTTACATGCAATTAATTAAAAGTTACATGTAAGTGGTTAGAAAATAAAAGTAAGTGCATAGAAATTATATGCAACTAATTAGAGGTCAATGGGTTTGACAAAAATCATGCGGGACTCTCCTATTATTCTACATTCTCATTAACTTTTCATAACTTGATCTAACTTGAACGCCTAAGGAACTTTTGCTGGAGAAGTCGATCCATCCAATATTCTTACATGTTTCTATTTTTATAGGTCAAGTTAGTATCACTTTTATAATAGATACGCATATGGTGAAGTTGTATATTTTCTTCTCTAATTTATTCAATTTTTTTAGAGACTAAATTAATCTATATTGTTAAAACAACAACAATAATAAAATTGTATAACAATAGTAATATTAAGGGTAAAATGTCAAAAAGCCTCTGGCCTGCTCGGGAGTTGTCTAAGAACCCCTGTAATTTTTGAAATTGTTGGGAAGGGCTTATTGTTGAAAATCATTGTGAAAAAACAACTGAATTGGAATTCATTTAGGTCTGTATATCCCTCACACTGCTTAAATATTACAGTCAACTGTTTAGATTTTGCAGGAAACTGCTAAGATGTTACACGCAACTGGTATACGAGGGGTTTAAGATGGACCCAACGCTGCGTTTGGTAGGAGGTAATCTAGTTGGTAATTCTAGATTAGCATGAAATATTTCCATACTTGTTTAGGTGAAAAAATATTCCTGGAAATATAGGATTACCATGGTAATCAAATGACCCCATTTAATGGTAATCTCATTCCCCCCAAAATAGATGTCTATTCTTGATTACCATCAAATATACCCACCTGACAGGAGATGTGGCATTATTGTCCGCCATCGACCGTCGGCCTCGCTCGCGCTCCCGCCCACCGGCTGGCCGGTCGTTGCCCACCTCCTTCCCCACCCACCGGTCGGGCCCGCCGGTCGGCCGGCCTGTCGCAACCGGTCGGCCATTCCCACCAGCCTCGCCGCCCGCCGTCGCTCGGCCATTCGCTATTTTCTTTTGCCTCTCGTCGTTCATTGGCCACGGCCGATCGACGGTTGCATATACATGTATTACCGGAGATAATTATACCAAGCATATTAATGCAAGATTCCTTAAAATTAGACGCCCGGTCATCATATTCCCAGCAATATGAGAATTTCCGTTAATCTTCCATTCGTTGTACCAAGCACAACCTAAGGGTTTTTTGACGAGGCTAAAAAGCCCAGGGTTTTTACACAAGTTCTGAACGGATAGGGGGCTTTTTGACAATTTACCCTAATATTAAACATGAGTGGGCCAATAATCAATCATGAAACCTTGCCTAGGTCCAGTTAGGAGGCCTGGCCTGTCCATGTATATCCTAGTAAACATACATGCCCTATTTTTCTTCTACACTCATCCATCGAAAATAGAAAATTCTAAAATCTTGCAAACGAAAGTGCATGCATTTCAACAAATTAAGGGTGCATTAAATAATTTATAAATGATTAATTTTATGTACATGCACCATGAAATTTTACAGCTCACCCACCCTAACACATGATCCTCACAATCATATCTCCAAATAAATCATGAGTTCATGCATTAGCTAGGCAGAGAGTTCATGCATTAATTCATTGGTATAGGTTATGAATGTACTGTAATTAATTGGTTAAATGATAAAATCTTGAAGCATAAATTAAAAGATTTTTGAGAACATTACATGATCATTGTGTAGCCTATAAATAAAAATTGATATGTATTGCTAATTGATAAGTGCAACGAAATGTAGACATATGCAAGGAAAGATTTTGAGGCTCAGAGATCAATCCTATTTTCATGGCTCGAAGTGAGTTCTTTCAATTTCCTGTCTGTCTTTGTATAATAGATTTCAGTTATGATTTTTTCTTTTATTAATCCCCTATATCCCCCTTCCTAATTAATTTTCAACATATATTCAATCCTTTAATAGATTGATTTATTTCGATCCAATAAGTTGGGGTCTCTTGGTCCTTCAGAATTATAACAAGTCATTCTTTTGTTTACAATTCTTTGACAAATTTAATTTTTCAATTCATATTAATGAAAAAAATTTGATGGCCATAGTAGGGAAAATGACTTACATGATTATACCATATATATTATGTAATTTATTTATATCATAAGAAGTCATAGACTAACCATTTGCATGTTTTTAATTTGAGGGGGGGAAAGTAAAATAAGCGCATTTCTTCCAATAACTTATTCATGTAACAGAAACTAACCGAGAAGGAATACCACCAACAACTCAAAATGGAAAACCAGAAGCTTTGTACCAATAACATAGCTTGCAAGCAAGCACTTCTTTGCGCAAAATGCGGAAAATGCGACGGTTCGCCCGGTGAGGTGGTTGTTCGAAATGCACTTTTGAGGGTAGAGAACGCCTACTTCAGAGATGAGGTGATTTGTTTGAATTTAATACCAACTAAATATTAGAATAGACTCATAATATGGTGAAATTATTTTGTGCAGATTAGAAGGTTTAAATGCATGTTGCAAAATCATTATGGTAATGGGGAGGTGCCATTCCCATCTCATCATAATTATCCGACTTGGACAATCGGTCCGTCTGTTCGTCTAGGGCTTGACGCCGCAGGTTTTGAAGCTGGACCCGAGCTTAATGCGGAACAGATGTTTAAGTGGAAGAATTAAGCATGCATGCTCAAGAAATGAACTTTTTAGGGACCAAGTGTTGTCAACTGTTTGTGTTTGTGTTAAGGTTTGAGTTAGGATGGTTTGGTTCTCTCTGCATGCATTTTTGGTAGTAATTTTCAATTTGGTTGTTTCCAATACTTTGTGTTGGTTAAGAACTTTGGTTTGTTAAGATTTGGGATTAGCAATGTTTGCATGAAATAAGAGTTATAGCCATGTATTGGCTTTATCAATAATCATATGTCAATTTGATTTAGTGTGCTTAATTTTATCATTTCTTCATCTGCTAATTAATTTGCTTTTTCTTATAATTCATAACGGCCTTAACTTTTTCCCTCTTGTTTTTGGTATTTTTTATTCATGGGCATAGAAAACTTTATCCGCTCTGTATCAAGAGAAGGAATTCCACACTCTTAGTGTATTGAACTGTGATTCACTTCAATTGTAAATGAGTTTCATACTAATTTACTCCTAGCTCGCTAGTTGTTTTAATTAATTTTAATTCTCAAACCAATTTACTCTTAGCTAGTTGGCTTAATAATTTTGGCATTTATTTTTAACATGCAAATTTGTTTGTAGTTCTTCTCTCTTCTCACTCACTTTTATGGTCTCTTTTTAATATGTATTCCATCATTTTCTGGACTTTTTTTAGATCTAAGAAGTGTGACGTCTTGGTCATTCAAGATTATAACACGTCGTTCTCTTCTCAGAAATGGTCTCTTCTCACTCAATTTTGTGACACCACATCGATCGACTAATTAGGAAGAAGAAAATCACAAGAACAACGTAAAAATAATAAAAATAGCTAGTGATGATGAAAGCAAGAAATTAACAATAATCCAAAGCCAACGCCGAGCTAAGCACGAAAGAAGACAATCTACCAACGTTAAACCTTTAAACGAACCGAGAGACTGCAAGAGTAATTATACTCAGTTTTTGTATGGTAATCATATTTTATGATTTATCACTTAATCGTTATAACCTATTTGAGAATGAATGCACAACCCTTGCTAAAGAACTTGGATTGTCCCTTCATAGTTATTTGAAGTAATTTTGATTCCAAATTAAACAAGAGATATAAACCCGAAGGAAAATTATTTGAAGTTATAAAGTCAAATTAAAATTCCAATTTGTGTGCACACTATTCGCGATGATAGATAATTGGTCGTTTTCACTCCTTTTACGAATGTTTTTCCAACGTATGTTTTCACTGGCTACCTTGATGATAATCCTTTTCGAAGAATTTGTTGCTTATATACCACTTGTGAGAAATTAGAGACTAGTTATGATACCTCCCATAGGATATTTGTAATAATTGAATGGATTTACTAAGTGAAGAAGTATGGATCAAAAGAATTGACAGTTAGTAGAAGTGAGTAAATGATACAAAGAGAAATACAAATTTTATTAAGGAGGATTTACTGTAAGGTGGTTGTGTTTGTTAATGATTTTTGGTTACATCTCTTTGGTTTCCTTCTTAAGTGGTTAGTCAATTAGAATAAAGAGTTAGAACTGGACATACTGGAACAATAAGTTAGTGTTAGTCAATTAGAACTGGAACTTAAAATTCTAAATTTAATATTAGTCATGAGTAGAACTGGAACTGGAGCTAAATAAAAACTGTTTCAGCTAGAACTTTTCATATATAAAATGAGTGTTCCATCCTTAAAAATTATCCCAACTATTTGGATGGAACAAAAATTAAAAATCAGAACTATAAACCCTAGTCTTCTCCACCACCACCCCTTCCCTCCCCCCTCCCCCCTCCCCCCTCCCCCCCCTCCCTTCCCTTTTTTGTAATCTTTCAAATTTCTTTTGTCCCTCTTTTTTATCGACAAGGTTTTGTTGGTACCAAAACACGCATTTGCTAAGCTTTGCATAAAGTTGTTGTTGTCACAAGATTTCAAGCACCGCACGTAAGTGTTCCGCGTGTTCTTCCTAATTCTTCGAATACACAAGAATATCGTCGATGAAGATAACGACAAACTTGTCTAAGTATTCGTAAAATACTTGATTCATCAAATTCATAAAGACTGCGGGAGCATTGGTTACTCCAAAGGGCATCACTAGGAATTCATAGTGTCTATTCCTAGTCCTGAAAGCCGTCTTGGGTATATCAGACGCTTTCACTTTGAGTTAATGATAGCCTGTTCGCAAATCCAACTTGGAGAACACTCGAGATCCCTCCAGCTGATCGAACAGATCATCAATCCGCGGCAAGGGATACTTATTCTTGATTGTTACTTTATTTAACTCTCGGTAGTCGATGCACATCCGCTTAGTCCCATCTTTCTTAGTACCAAAAGAACCGGGGCATCCTAAGGTGACGAGCTTGGTCGAATAAATCCTTTATTGAGGTGGTTCTCAACTTGCGTCCGAAGCTCCTTCAATTCTGCTGGCCCCATTCGGTACGGTGTCTTCAACATAGGTTGAGTTCCCGGCATCAAGTCTAATGGTGAAATCGATCGCCCGATCCGGTGGTAAACCCGACACATCTGCAAATACGTCTTCAAAATCTCGTACAACCATCGGCATACTCTCCTCCCTTTGTACGGTGTACGACATCTCTTCCTTTCTCGGTACGGCTCGGTAAGTTGCTGGGTCCAAGGACTTACTTCCACTCTCGAATATAAACATTGGGTGGTCAAGGATTTCAAACACTATCCTCCTTTGACGAAAGTCGATGGTGGCGTAAAAAGTACTCAACCAGCCCATACCCAAGACCACGTCGAAATTTGGCATATCTATCACCATAAAGTTGGCATAGAAACCTCGTCCGCAGATTACCACGAGGCACAGATCGTATCCCATAGTGGACTTGATCACACCGTTTCCCGTGTTGACATTCCACTTAGTGATGAGAGGTGTTACCGGAATGGAGCTGGCGGTCACAAACTTTTGTGCCATGAAGCAGTGCGACGCATCAGAGTCAAAAGTGTGAGTGCAGGTATAGAGGCTACTAGTAAGGTACCTATGTTATATGCGGAAAAATTTGTGATGAGCCTAACAAGATATGCATGCACAAAGAAGGTAAAATTGGAAGCATGACGGTCAAAAAAACAGCGATACCTGTAATAACGTCCCCCATTGCTTAGCCTCTTCTGCGGTCATAGTAAAAGCCTGACGCTTCGGGCCGTTGCACAGAGCTTGCTGGAAGACTCGCTTCTGAAGGGGCAAAGGTGGTCCTCTAGCTGACGGTCTGTGCCCGATTGGCTTATTAGCGGGAGGCGGCCGAGATCTCTGTTGAGGCGCTCCAAGATTGGTTGGTTTGTTGTCAGGGAGTAGTGGTCGCCTTCTCTGTGGACAATCCCCTATGGTATGATCCGGAGACCCACAGACTATGCAGAATTTGTTCAAAATACGATAGTCTATCATGTAGTGTCCGGCTCTACCGCAATGGTTGCATAAGACTGCTGGTTTTCTGAAAATAGCTGGTCCTGCTGGCCTCTTGGGTTGTTGCCTCCCGTTGAATCTGGAAGATGGTCCCCCAAGAATTTGATTGGCTAGTCGCTTAATGCCAGACAATCGGTCATCCTTCCTTATGCGTCACTAAAGGTCTTCAAAGTTCCGTGCCGCCTCTAAGATTTCATCATAAGTTGATAAGGTAGCAGAATACATGGAGGACTGCGTCTTCAGATCCAACCCTGTCGGAATCTTTTAGCATATAGTTCCGGGGTTGCCACCGGGTGATGCGCGAACTGACTTAATCTCGCGAACTTCGAAGCGTACTCGTCCACCGACTTATCCCACATGCTTCCTTGTTGGAACTGTATAAACTCTCTTTCCATTTTTCGGTGTGCTGCGACTGGGAAGTATTGAGTATCGAAACGTTGTTTGAACGTTTCCCAGTCGATGGGCTCTTTCAGTCTACTTTCCTCGGCCTCCCACCATATTCGGGTATTATCCGTGAGTTATAGTTTGGCAATGTTCACCCACGCGTCCTTCGGAATTTGGGCGGCACCGAGATCGTTGACTGTTCTCTTGAACCATTCCTCAGCTTCTAAGGGAGTTTCCTTCCCTGAAAAAGTCTTAGGGTGGAGTGATCTGAACTGTTTCACTCCCGCCAAGCCTTGAGGATGAGGCCCGTGCCTGTTTTAAAATTTCTGCTTGTTGCTGCCTACTTTCGCGCAACTCTTGATGAAGGGCAGCTGTCTGCTGCTGTTATTGCTCCAGTAGTACTCGCATCATTTGTAGCATCGCTGCTTGTTGGGCAGTGGCTTCATTGACTCCATTTCCTTTTCGGTTGCGGTGAAGGTACCGTCTAGTCATGGAGATCTAAATTAGAAGAGGCTAGGTTACAACCAGGCGGCGAAGGACATAGGATAGTAACTTGCAGGAGAAGTAACAATTTATGCCAGAGGAGGACTAGTAAGGAATAATAAAAAAACGAGAGACATAAGAGTGCAATTGTTGAAATCAAGATTTTATTAATAATGCTAACGGGAATACAAGGAATTATTAAATAGGGTCATACTTCTATACATAGCTTATTCGGCTCACTAAGGAACTAAGAACTAAACAGGTGCTAATCGTCCATCAATTATAGGGCGGGAACTGCACGTTATTGGATCGGCGTTTATTAACCTTTCTTGTAAAACTGTAAAAGAAAGGAGAGTCTGGTACATCCAGACGATAGAGTTGCGGAGGGGTACGGCAAACACATCAATAAGCATGTCCCCGAATATAGAGTGTTTCCCCAATAAACCACATGTACGGCCCATATTCTCTTGGTTCTTCCTCTTCCACCGGAATTTGCTCTTCAGCGAGGGCCTCCTCATCCGGCTCTTCCTCCTCCTCAGGTTCCTCTTCCTCAATGGGATCCTCCTCTTCACCAGGGACGTCCTCTTCAGGCTCTTCCTCCTCCTCGGATTCCTCTTCCTCAATGGGATCTTCCTCCTCTACTGGGGATTCTCTTTCTCCATCTTCCAAATCGTCCATGGGGATATTTACTTGGGGACTTATTACTTCGTCGTCCGAATATCCAAGCGTAGCTTCAAAAGTGATGTCCGACATGTTGTCCTCATCCGGAAGATTTACCATGACCTGAGAAGAATGGTCATGGTCAGGATACAGAATGTCAAGGAAAGGACGAGGGATAGGAAAAATTTTATGAAATTGATACAAGTGAATGAGATTCACAAATATAATAAGTCGGTTAACAGTTTTATTTTAGTACACAAGAAGGACCTGCATGGGCCACCACTAAAACCTGTCACACCCCACTTCCCAAAAGAAAGTGAAGAGTGACGTGGCACGGTCCGCAACCTAACTGTATTGAAGGTGGTCTACTCAATACAGTTACGTTAAGCGTAAGAATATCTATAGTATGTAAGGTGTGTACCAAAATAAAACAATAAAAGGGAAAGGTATTTATTTCCATTAACCAAACTTTATTACATCCCAAGGGGAAGAGTAAAGTAAACTAAATAGTTTAATTACATCAAAAAGAAGCAAAGCCCTAAACAGGTGGGCAACAAAGAAAACTAGTTAATCCTCCGACGTCAAGTCTGCATAATCTTCGTTAGTTGGCTCCACACCTAGATCCTCATCATAAAACTCATTCTCATCTAACGGACAATCCAAAAAGGGGAAAAGGGAAAGTCCGTAAGCGAGTTATACTCGGGTAGGATTGCCTCATAAGGAAGTAAGAGCCTAGAAACGAACATGTGTATATAAGAGTATGATGTATGCATGCCGACATGAAGTAAAGGGTGTAAAGGTATGAATGTACAAAATTAAGACATGTTGACGGGGGTATACGTGAAGATGAGTATGTTGTATGTTGTATGAAGGTAGGTGGTAGGAAGTATAAGTGAAGGTAAAAATTCGTATTAGTTTGTTAAACAAGGGTCCGGATATTCGCGATTATTTCGTTGTGGCCACGGAACAACAACTGGGGAAGTGAAATGTATCGTTTCACTTCCCGGGATCATGATCGAGAAGTAGGGAAATCCGAGTTCCACATCTCCTTGCCTAATCAAACTACTCATCCCTGTTATTCAGTGTAAACGTTTTGAAGAATTAGAGTTAGTGCATATACATCTAGGCATGGAATTTCCACATTGTATGTCATCCATATATTGGATCATTCGCGCTCAAATAGAATTAGTATTCCCCTGAATATCGGGTTAGTGGTCGTCCACACATTGGACCATTCACCCCAAGTAGGGTTAGTATTCGCCTGAATATCGGGTTAGTAGTTGTCCACACATTGGACTGTTCATCTTGCCTGCAGGGATCCTCATATATAAATATTTCATATCTAGGTCCGCGCATTCTAACCCTAACTTGTAATCAAAAAGTTGATCTCATTTAATATGGCCTTCCACAACCACTCATTTTATCTTGTTATCTTCTTAAGTTTGTAACGTGCTTCTTATCATTTTATAGAATACTTAGTTAATAAAAGATGATAGTGTTTAATTATATTTATTGTTTATAAGAAAACCATGATATTTGGAATATTTATCATTTTGGAAACCTATAGTATTTTACTGAGTAAATGTCCTTTTAATAAAAGCTTATGGTATTTATTTGAAAATTGTCTTTTAATAAAGTTTTAGATATTCTTTTGAAAAATATCATTTATAAGGGTTATGGTCTTTGTTGAAAATAGCCTTTTATTAAAGGTCAAGGTATTTAAATGAAATTATATCTTTTTAGGATGAATTAAGATATTTTATTGTAATTTAATAATTTTATAAAATTATGGTGTTTTAAATTTGAGGTAACATTTTAGAAAATACGTGTTGGCAACCGCTGCATATGGACAGCAGGATTTGTGTCCTTTTCAGGGACGATTGCCTATCAATCACGAGGTATTTACGTAAAACATTACCCTATTATTAGGGTAATTTATTAGAGGTGCTATTCTACAAGAACGACTCCGCGTTGACAACCGCTGCACATGGATGGCGGGATTTGTGTCCTTTTCAGGGACGGTTGTCTAGTAACCATGAGGTGATTCAGGTAAAACATTCCCCAATTATGGTATCTTATTAAACTTTAGTTAACATGCTAAAAAAATTAATATAAAAATATCCTTTCGAGTGAAAGGGGCTAAGTTGGAAAAACTATATACCGTTATTTAGATTTAGTATTACCCCCTTTCAAAAAGATAAAGGGATTTAACAAAACTAAAGTAGTTGGTGGATAAAAATCTAAGTAAAAATATATCGTTTTAGTGTCTAAAACATTTATTCCAAATATCTTATCTCATATGGATATTATAAACATATACGATATTTTAATAAAATGAGGATATTTTCTGGAAGTAACCTATTTCGAGATCTCATAGGTAGCATGGGTAAGTGTGAGTATGTAAGGGATGAATTGATACCCCGTGGGTTATAACATTAAGCATATCATATTTCATGTAGGATGAGGATGCAATATTCACGCATATAGAGATAATTAATTAAACCATTTTAAACATGGAGTCCAATTCTTATTGTTGAGAGGTACCAAATGGCATGCAGAAATATTTTTTACATTATTTTAATATAGGGTTGATGATTAGAAATTGAAACTAAGATCATTGAAAGAAGGAATGCGACAAATGAGTGGAGAGAGGCGGATCCTACCTTTTGTTAGAATTGAATGTCGATGGGTCGAAAATGTAGGCTCGTACTAAATCCTCAATAGCTCCGCGCTTGGATTTTTTCTCGATGCTTGGATGGAACCACAGCGTCGGCGTCATCGATACGAAGGCGTGGGTATTTTTTTCAGAATTTTTAGAGTTCTGAGGTGTGAGAAATCACTGATTGAAAGTCTCTATTTATAGGGGCTTTTCACCAACCATAAAATCCAAAAATTCCGTTAAAATCCTCAAAAAATCCGCGCCCAAATGATTGCTGATGATTTCCGAATGATTGTCGCCGCCGCCTCTTCACCTCACTCATTGGATCAAGATCCAACGGTCTCGGTTCCGCCGCCCGCGTTCCACGTGGCCGCGAGAGGAGACCACGCGGTTTCACGTGGTCCCCACCGCCGCCGAGGGTTCTGGGCCGTTGGATCTTGTATCCAACAATCCAGGATAAGAGTCGGTGGAAAATAATTTTAATTAATTTTTTTTAAAACTAAACTATTTATTGTTAAAAATCGAATTTGGTTTTAAAATTTGTTTAAAATATTGAAAAAATACGGGGGAAATCTGAGAAAATTCCAGAAAATATATTTTATTGTTATCTTCACTTAAAAAATAATTTTTGGCTAAAATTAAGTAATATTCTCATATCTATGATTTTTGTTTATCATCATAAATTATTTAAATCTATTTTATCCTTGGAAATATTTTAATTACGAAATAATTATTTTAATTGATAATAAAAATATGTAAATTATTTTAAGACATTATAAAATTTTATTAAAACATTTTAAGCCTAGAAAAATATAAATAGATTTTAGAAATTTCCTTTAATTTTTTTTCAATGCTTTGAATATTACTCACGTCACTTTAAAAAATATTTTTCTATCAATGAAATATGTAAATAACCACTTGATACTAGAAAGTTAAATAAAAGATATTTTATTAGAAAACACGGTCGTTACAGTTGAAGTCAAAATTAACAACCCACTACCGAAATTGAAAATCAAAAATTAAAAGTCAAAAGTCAAAGTCAACGTACGCTCAGATAAATGGACCCAAGTCCAACCAATCCGGACTCAAGCCCAAACAAGTGGGATCAAGTCCAAACCGCTTCAAGACCAAGCAAAGCCGGCCATCGAAAAAGAAAGAAAGAAATTTGTAATAAATAAATTTTGTATGCACATAAGTGTAAAAATATAATATAAATAGGCAAAAAAAAAAACCAAAATTATGTAAAGCCATGGCTCATGTGCAAAAAGATGTGCACATGGGCATGGAAGATACAAAAGGCAATTATGTAAAGCCTAAGGGAAAAAGTGCAAAATGTAATGGATATTTAAACCCAACCATATGATTAAATGTTAAGTTTTTCCTATTCCCACAAAATATTAGGATTTGTGCCTCCCTCTTCTTTCTTCCCAACCTTCTTCTCTAAATAAATCACGAGGAAACCTCTTTTTCTAAAAATAAACAATGAAAACTCATATATCTATTGAAAAGAGCTTGATTCCTTTTTCAAAACCAACAAAAAGAGAGCTTTTGGGTTCTCCTCCCCCTTTCTCTCCAAAAGAAATAAAGAAGAGGGAAGAAAAAGGAGAACTCATCTCTCAAAACTCCATTTTTGAAGAATTCAATTCATAAGAAAGGGAAAAGAGACTCATTTTCTCTCATTTAAGATTCAAATTCCAAGTTCTTAAGAATCAACAAAGCATTTTGGTAAAAGTTCCAAGTTCTTAAGAATCAACAGAGCATTTTGGTAAAAGTAAAAAGAAGGTTGAGGATGACCGCACTAAAGGAAAGGCCTTTGCGCTTCTCCCTCGGGGAAACCCTCGGGGATGAGAATTTCGATCAGTACTCCCCTCTTGAACGCGGATTTCGGTCCGTGATTCACCCCAAACGGTAACATAAGCTCCGATCTATATTTCACCAAACAAAAACTGACGAAATCTAGCGGTTATGCTACCGAAATTTCATCGAAATCCACATGCTAAGCCTTTTTTTAAAAAAAATAAGTTTAGAATGGAAAACTAAATGAATATAAATGAAATGAAATGAAACAAAACAACACAGGGACGCCCAAACTGGACACCCCCATCATGCCTAGCACCGCTGGGTACCCAAAAGGGGTACCCGCTCCCTTAAAAGGAGCCAGCCCTTTCCAAGGGGGAGCACCCCTCCAATGGAAGGGAGTCGATACTCCCCTAGGGGATGGAGCCAACCCCCTAGGGGGAGTCAGGCCCGGGTTTTCCCTCCCCATGACATCCGGACCTTTCTGCTTAATGTAAACATATAAATATATATATATATATATATATATATATATATATATATATAAACAAAAAAATGAAATGAACAAACATACATTTTTTCTTTTCAAGCGCACACGTTTCACATTAAGTTCGCATGATCGCAAAACCCATTAATTGAAAGTTCACTCGTCTCAAAATGAGGGGTAATTAACGGCAGGTTTGTCCGCAGCTGCCGAAAATTAGAATCCCCACAATTAATAAACCCCCGCCAATCCTAAACGTGGGGAATTTGTACACGCCTGGCAAGCGAGTGCATCCATCCCAATGGATGATGAAAAACACTTTACAAAAGAGCTATTGGTCGAAGGATGGTGACTAGTTTTTTTCCTTTTATTTGGCAAGAAGAACAATCCTTAAGAGTAGCAGCTAGCTGAGCATGCAGTGAGTAGCAAGGTCAACGTTGGTTGTTCTCATTTGATCGAACGCACGTCTGAAGGTGTTTAGATGTATTGGGTTCCTGACTCTGCAGAGGATGTCCTCGATATAGTCTTCCCATTTATATAGCACAAAAAAGTGAAGAAAAAGAAACCCGTTCACAAGGTTTTGTTAGTTAAGTATTAATTGTGGGCACACATACTTGATCAGAGTCTTTGCCCGTAAGACTAAAAGAAGGTTTTGACCAAGCATTGAATAGCTACAATGTCAAGATTTAACTATTGATGCACTCGACTCCCTTCCACTAAGTCCTGACTGCACCAATTTCCATCAAGGAAAGGCATGAAACGATAAAGGGGAAGAGGAGTTGTCACGAGACACTAATCGAATAAGTGTCTTCTTATCCATGCAATAGGGCGACTTCAATATCTTTTTGGAGATTGTTGAGGATTTGAGCCGGGTCCTTGCAAAGGTGGATCCTTATAGAGACGAGCCTAGACAGCTGCCTTACCTAGATCGAGAATCTCACTAGATATATCTACTTATACAGATTCTTAAGTGTATATAATTGTTAATTTACCCGACCAGACAAATTTGGTAGATAGCTTGGTAGTTATAGCCTAGAGATTGTGGCAGTGGTTATGCGTTCGATTCCCAGGAGAACAGAAGCTTGAGGACACCATGATTAAAAAAATACCCTACTTCTTTTTCACAAAACTCTATATAGTTACTTTTTTAGCAAAACTTCTTTTAGATCAAAACTTTTAACGAAAAAATCTCTATATTTTATATATGGATTATCGGTTCATGATATGAATTTTTATTTGTACAAAAAAGTTACGAAAAGTTACGGTTGTTCTATTTTTCTAATAAAATTCTTCATATAAGTAATACTTATAATGATTGTTCTCAATCCAAGTCACAATAATCACTATATATCATCCATAAATCATATTGTGGGTTTATAATTTTTTTCTTTTTGGATACGATTCATATGAATTATTTTATATATTAGCCGATTTGATTGCATGTATGATTAGATTACATACACACTCTAATTCGGTGAGGGAATTATAGTTTTGTTCACAAACATCCACATGTCAAAAATCTAGTATTTAGGTATATCGTTTCAAAAAATATGTTGGGTAGAATGTTTCAACATTTTCATGAAAAATAAGTTGGTATCCGAATAGACTTGTCGTTAGTGTAATGAAATGATACTCAATTTGACTTATCTTTAAATCTTGTCTTTAACAACTTTATATTTTAAAGGTTTGCTCCAGTTTCAGGTTTCCTAGGGATATAGCATAAACTTGTCGCTACCGGATCAAAGCCTCAGGATCCACCATTGGTTACTTGTTAGTAAGGACATCAGTTAGTGAGTTTTAGGTGAATAATATATGAAATTCCACCACCCAACATTTGTCAGATAAATGTTGATATATATTTAATTGTGTATATATTTGTATAAAGATTATGACCTATGATATTACTTAGTACTGTTGATTACTAAGTAATACGAAAGGGAGACCGAAGAAAACATGTGCGACGCAGACCTATGGAAGCACCGGTTCGACGAATAGATACTCTCGATATGGGCAATGGTAAAAGGGCAAAAGGGAGACCGAAGAAAACATGGATGGAGGTGATACGAAACGATATGGTTGCCAAAGGACTCAATGAAAGTATATTGTTCGATAGAAGTGAGTGGAGACAGAGGATTCATGTGCTGGACCCGGCGTGATTCTCATGTTGGTTCATGTAGCCTACCCCAATATGGTTGGGATAAAAGGCTCAGTTGTTGTTGTTGTTGTTGTGTTGTTGATTACATCCACTGTAACACAGTATGCAAAAAGCTTTCTTGCACTTATAAACTAGGCAAACAGCATATAGACCCACGAAAATCTAGCTAAGAAATATTCAAGTGGGCTAGTTCAAATTGCAACCGATAAATATGAAAGGAAGATAAAGGTATAGAATTGCTCATTCGGTAAACTATAAACTCTACCGTCTAATACAAGCATAGCCCTCCAACAATTTTGACACTAAGTACTCCACCCCAAGCTGATTAAGAGAGACGGTTAAGGCAGAAATTTCTAATGTTTCATTCAATGTCAAACTATTGTTACCACACTTAAAAATTCCTGATTAAATCAGACAAAGTAGCATCTCTGTTACTAACACATGTAGAATTTCCAACTATTTCAAATGACCTCGTGTTACATTTCCACGAATTGTCCCAGCGTGCACCTACTTTGAAATTTTAATACTAACTAAAATTCTTTGGGGATACGGCCTTTTCTCACTTTAAGAAAAAAAAAACTTACATTCTTTAAAATCGTCAAGCTCTTCCAAACAAAACGATATGAAAAATAAGTCGAATGCATAAATTCCTCGATGAAATATTAATTCCAACACACTCACTTCACTAACAATGCATAAGAAAATATAATCTTTCTTCAAAACCATATTTATATATGAAATTATTTATTTCCCATTGCAAACATCCCAAATCGTTGATTTTCCAAGTAAAATGGAACTCAAGTTCTAATAAATTAACCGACTACAATCCTTAAAAAATTAAAGTAATTCTTAAAAAATTGAGAAAAACTGGTGAAGTTGTTTACCAAATTTACGGGGCAACATCAACTTCTGCTGAAATGTTCGGCCTCCTCGATTTGCAGAGAGCCGAGCTTGTGACGCACTCGCATAAAACTTCTTACAAAACAAATTCAATTATTTAAAAAAGTTTGTAACTTTATTTCCAATAGAATGCTTATCGATGAACAACGATATCGTATAAATTTAAGGGGGGAAATCACACCTTTTTGCCTATTTCTCTCCACGCCATCAGCATGAATTCAGCAACGATTGAAAAAAGAAATTAATAAAATCGGATTTTGCGGCCGAATTTGTTGAAAATAGAAACCTTTGACAGAGATTTAGGGTTTTAGCTCAGGGATTTGTCTCGAGGCCAAAAAAAATGACGAGAGGTTTGTGAAGCGGGTTCTGATGTGGTCGAGTCAGGACAGGTTTTCTTAGGGGTCATTTTGATTTTTTGAGATCTAATTTGGGGTAACTTTTTAGGTTTAGGGTACTTTTGGGGGGAAAATGAAAATGGAGATGACGAGGGGTTTTTTTTCCCTTTTTTGGTGGCGTGGCGTGCGTGTAGGGGCGTGGGGGGTTTAATTTGATTTTTGAGGAGGGTTTTGAAAAGTGTGGCTCACTTCATTCATCGAAGAAAACATTCGATGATATCAGCTATTTATGTAATTATAGAGCCTTTTTGATAATCTTCACAAACTTGATATGCGTATATATCTTTCTCAATTGCTCTTTTAATTATACTTGATTTTATCTGACACTCTTTAAAAAGCATCGTTAGTATTTTATAAATAAGAAAATTATGAAATGTGGATTTCATAAAACTTTCTAAAATTGAGATCAAATCAATCTTAGACATGATTTAAATTATTATTGAGAAAACATTTTGAAACCTTATATTCTATTTTCATGATCTTATTTCAAATTTCTAATTGAACTTGATTTTGTTAAAGTAGCAAAGATAGTCTATTTTTAATTTTTAATTTTGATTTTGATTTTGGTTTTGATTTTAATTGTAAGTTACTTTTATGAGGAAAAAAATTGTGCTGCAATAGGATCCAAGCTTTTGAAGATATGCAAGATAAGCTACTTTTTAGATTACTAATTAATGCTTAGAAGAAGTGAACATGCATCATATGTGAAGATTATATTTGTCGAATTATTATTCATGTAATTCTTTATGTTTGTCTCAGATTATGAATATCTTTAAAACACTCTTATAAGTGACCATTCCAATTTAACATAAACAAAATCCACAATCTACTCATTAAGCCCGACATAATTATAGTCATTGGAAAAGATGTGATCTACTATGTCTTTTCGTAATTATGTGGTTCAAGCTTTTGAAGAAATAGGATCAAACTTCCCTGATTTTATTAGGGTCACAAATAACAAATTTTTTCTGACGAAGAAGAGCTGGATAAATTACTCATCTCATGAATTGAAACAAAAATAACGTACAGAATTTACAAATGAGAAACCCCCATACAACAAAATTGGGGCAGCAAAAACTAACCGATCAAATGCTCAAAACAGCTGAGCAAAAAGAAAAGGAGACGAGGGAAAAGGAAAAGCGAAAAAGATTAACCAAACAAGGTTAACTATAAGAAATCACACTAGTACAGAATGCAGGAGTTTTTTCAGTTGCAACTTCCTATTTCCAAAAGGGTTTGAAACAGCATCTGCAGCAACACAAACTACTTGGAATCCTCAAAACATTTGGTCCACCTCTAAGTATCCTCAGATTCTTTGCCACCCAACCTCAATACCTCAAAAAACACCCGAGTAAAAAACTAAAATGAGTACATAAAGCAAAGAGTCAAGGTGTCGGCTAGCTACAGAGTGTAATTTGTCACGAATAACATATGATAACACGAAAGAAAAAAATCACCAGTGTTATTTGTCCATTTACATAGTCTTCACCTTTTGCATTAATTATTCCACAAACAACATACGACAAATAAGAAAGAAAACAATAATTAACCAAACAATCTCTTCGGTTTTCTGGTTCACATATTTTTCATTCAATAATTTAGAGACGTTAAGAATTTAGGTTATGCTCCAGTAATTGAATAGTCATTTTTACAAACGACAGAAATCGAATAAATATGGGCTAGTTTGCATGGTCTTTTTGAAGGCTTGTTTTATTTCACAGACTTGATTTCAAACTCATTAACAAAGAACTTGTGATGGGGGTTTATTTACCAACGAACTGAAAGTCGGCATACCAACTAATTAACAAAAATTAATCAATCAAGTGTGGTGTTGAATATCACGCGTACTAAGATCTAGTTTGACTCAAAAGCAATCAAGTAACCCATAAAATTTTCATTGAGACCTAATATTCTAACATGAAAGGTTGACAAATCCAGCTTCAAAATTCATCATCCTCTTTCTTTCTTAATTTGTCGCCACATAGGGAGCCCTTTTATTGAAAGGCAGAAAGAGCAAAAAAGATTTGTTAGTAAGTTGGAAGGCCAACAAGAAATCAATTGTGTGTGAAAACGAAAGGAATGGAAATGTTCACAACATGTTCCAATGCGTTTGTACGCATGAGATGCACCTCACCGTGCTTCTCCGCATGGCAAGGCAAGCTGGCAGATTTTTCCAAGCTTGGTATCATTTGATGGCTATTTTAGCTCAGGTTAAATTCCAATCTCCCTTGTGTCACGGAAAAAGAGTTGATTAGGGCTTTTGGTGTTTGTTGCTCCTCCAATGGCTTGTCTAAGCCTAGAAGTGAGTTCTTTAGCCTGTGGATCTTCTCTTTCAATTCCTTGCCCACCATGTCAATTTTTTTTCTAAATCCATTATATTGTTACCATAATATATTTTTGTTATACTTACTATCTATTCATAACGGTCCTAATCTTTTTGTCCTTTTATTTTTTCAGTCTTTTAACAAGGAGAGGGAATTCCGTTCTCTCTATGTATTGAACTTGTGACAATCATTTTAAACACATGTTATATCTGTGTTCATAATAAATAAGAAAGTTGTAAAGAAAACTCAAATAAAATACTAGAGCCCTAGATTCGTTCATAATAAATCAGAAAGTTGTAAATAAAACTCAAATAAAATACTAGAGCCCTAGCTTCGTAAAATACACAGATATACATATGTTTAAAATGATTGTCACAAGTTCAATACACAGAGAGCATGGAACTCCCTCTCCTTGTTAAAAACCCGAAAAAATAAAAGAACAAAAAAATTAGCGCCGTTATGAATAGATAGCAAGTATAAAAAATATATATTATGGTAAAAATATAATGTATTTAGAAAAAAAATGACAAGATGGGCAAGGAATTGAAAGAGAAGCTCCAAAAGCTAAAGAACTCACTTCTGGGCTTAGGCAAGCCATTGAAGGAGCAACAAACATCAAAAGCTCTAATCAACACAGGAGAGATTGGAATTTAACCCGAGCTTAAATAGCCATTGATTGATGCCAAGCTTGGAAAAATCTCCCAACTAGCCTTGCCATGCGGAGAAGCACGGTGAGGTGCATCTCATGCATACAAACGCATTGGAACATGTTGTGGACATTTCTGTTCCTTTCATGTTCGGGTTAAATTCCAATCAAAATGGCCCCCTATAAGTCAAACATCCTTCTCTATTTTTCATAATAAATCGGTAAGTTGTAAAGAAAACTCAAATAAAATACTAGAGAAGATTGTAAATTTTGCAGTCATTTCCATGCGGGGTCCGGAGTTCAAAACCTCGCTTGGATCATATCATGGCCTATCACTAATCAACTAGCCTAAGTTTATATCTAGGTTGGGCCAGGCTTGACCTGTTCATATAGATCCTTGCAGCATGTCTATTTTCTTTCAATAAAGGAACCCATTCATCAAAAATGGAAAATTCTTATCTCAAATATGTAAAGGGAAATTTCAGAATATTTTAGATAATGTACATGCACTTCCATAAATGGGACATTGATTTATTTATGCATGTGCATGCGCCATCAAATTTTACAGCTCACAACTGACAACCCAAATGATCCTCATAATTATATTTCCAAATAAATCTAAGGTTCATTGGATTCGAGCAAAGAGCTCACGCATTTCATTTATAGGTATTATGAATATTCTATACATGGTATGATGATAAATTTTGAAGCATATACAAAAGGATTTTTGAGAATATTCCTTGCTCATTTTTGCCATATATAACCATTGGTGTCATCTATAAAAAAAATTGATAGTATGACCAATTGAAAAGTGCAATGAAATGTAGATATAGAAACGTTCAAATATATATATTGAGGCTCAGAGGTTAATCCAATAAAACAGGTAGCGCAGGCAACGAGGCCGATCCAATTCTTTCAAGCCCTGGACATGGAGGAAACGACTCAAAGTGCTCAGAAGGATACTTCTTATATGGTTGTAAAGTAGGGGAAAGTTTCATATGTTAATCATTTTGTACAATTAAGAAGGAATTACTTATTTTGACATGATCCATCGTTTCAAAACAATATATAAAATGTCATACTTGTCTATATCATTCCTAGTAAAAATATCCAAAACTCCATTTACATGAAAGGGAATCCATGGTTAACCATTTAGGTCTAGTTTGGAAATGTAGTTAGGTTTAAATAACATGAGTTTCGTAAAATTACCTAAACTTAACTCCAAAATCTTAGCTATTCCATGTTTGGCTTTTGTTTTGGAGTAAAGAAAACTCCAGATATCTAGACTTTAAAGTTGAGATAACAGGGATTACTAATCTCCAATTCAACCAAAGTTTACTAAACTCTAAAGCAATGAAAAAACACTCATTTAGAAGTCTACAGAATTTCAAAACAAAATTTTGAAGTTTAGATAACTCCACAGCCGAACACCTCATCAATTTTAAATTTAAAGTGAATGTAGGGTCTTGTCATATGAGAAATACTTTACCTATCCACTCTTATTCCCTACCAGCATGTATCAAAGAGATAAGAAGGATGGGACTCACATCATTTAGATATAGGACTCAAGGTGTTTATCTCTTGGATAGCATGCGGTAAGAGTTAAAGTGAATAGAAAAGGTATTTTTCAAACACCAATGCAGCATCCGTAGCCAAATGGAACTGACAATCAATGAGCTAACAACATAGAATGTTTAAACTATACTTCCTACAATTACTATGGACACTGGACAGAACACACATCTGAAAAGAAATATAACACAACAAAGACCAAGGTAAAAGACTTGACAGCCATCTCAAGATCAAAGCTTCAAAATTATAAGAAACTAGGATTATAGGTCAATCAACTAACCAGAATCGTCGCAAACATTGTGAGCTGCAACAGTCAAAGACAAGAAGAGAAGCACGATCTGCATGGCACAAGGAAAACAATACAATGAACATCATATTTGTGGGAACAGGTATAAGTATAACAAGCACAAATGAAGCACAAATAGAAATATATATGGCTTATGGCCCATTAGCTAGAACTATTTTTATACAACCTTCACAAAATGTTCTTGAGTTCGTCCAAGGATTCATCATCCATCCCCACGATCTCTCAAGTTGTAACAGGACCCAGGATATATCTCTTGATATATCTTAAACGAATCAAGTGCTACTTTTTTGGGTTAGGGTTTTTCACTTTTTTTCGGGGGCCAGTTTGATTCCGGGATGTAATGAAACTTGATCAATTTGGTTGATTAGTGTTTAATAGTCAACATGAGAGAGTTTAAGCGTAATTGTATTAACGAGAAGTGAAGTTTTATGAGAAACCGAATCGGAAATCGGATTTGTTCCGATTCCGTCGGATTTTGTAAATCCGTATTTTTAGAATAGAAAGGAGAGATAGAAAATGGGACTTACGGGTTTTAGGTCACACAATAGAGTGAAATGGAAGTAGTGGAATCACCAATGTGTTGCGTCGTCGCCGGGAGTTCCTAGGACGATCGCCGGAAGTTCCGTCGGGAATTCGTCGGAGCTTCATCTTTCGCTCGTTTTCAAAGTACACACGATTCTTGGAATTTTGAGAGAGTGGGCTCAGAATTTTGGGGTGAGAGGGTAGGGGGTAGGGGTGTATTTATAGGGTTAGATTAGGGTTAGGGTAGGTGTAGGGGTTTTAATTAAAAATTGTAAAAAAAAGTGTGAAAAATCATTAAAAATGGATTAAATAGGGTATAAATGTGTCTCTGGAACCGATCTCATAAATTGGAGTGTGCAGAAAGGTAGTAGGGTAAAGGAAAAGACAGCTTTTTGGTGTTGACAACTCGGCCGACCGGCCAAGTCCGGCCAGCGGCGCCGGCCCGAGTCGGCCGGTCCGCCGGCCGACTCGTCCGAGTCAGGGTCTCGGGAGGTGGGGGTCTCATGGGGTAGGCACTGGTACTTTCAGTTTTTCAGGTTCAGTTCAAAGTTTGGGAGTTATCTCAGGTGGACTGTTGGGCTTCTATAAAATTTAAAACAAATAAATATAAAAAAAAAATAATGTGGGGCATGGGATTTGAACTCTGATGGCTTGGTTTAGCAATGTAAGGTATTACCAATGAGCTACAAGCTCTTTCTTGTAATTAAATTGTTAATTAATTACTTAAGTCTTGAGCTCAGGCAATAAATACCCCTTTATGGATTTTATTGAAAAAGTTTTGTAAAAAACTTATATAGGAAATTTAGGGTTGTTACACCCGCGCTCCTCCATGACCCCGTCTCCCTCGTAACTGCCCCTTCCTCCTCACAGCGCCATGCGATCCCCTCAACGTCTCCCCTCATCAACGATCTCTCCCTCTCTTTCTTTCTAAACCTCTATCTCCCTTCCTCTCTCTATCTCACTCTCTCCCCTCTCCTAACCGTCGGCGGCCCCTCTGCCAACACCCAGTCACCTCCTTCCATCGCCATCGTCGCCGACGAGCCTCCCTCATTACAACCACCAACCATCACTCGAAGCTCTGCAACCGCCCACACCGCCGGCCACCTCCTCTCGAAGACCCCGAGCTCTGTCTCCTCTCATCGCCGACCCAGCACCACCGACGATATCGCCTTCACCACCGCACCCCCACCGTCTCCAACACGACACCTAGCCGACCTCTTCACTGCTGCGAGCACCATTGACCCTCTATCACCATCATAACGAGACCCACTTTCTTCCTCCGACCACCTCACCAGCGACCTGAGCACCACCGCCTTGATCCTGCAATAATCGTCGACGAACTTCATCCCCGCCTCTTCTCCATCACCAGCTCCCCCTCGCCACCACTGTCACCCCCGAACCCATCGCTTGGAACCAACAGCCACCGCCGACATCACCCATCTTCCCTTGACTCCAACCCCGAGCACTCCATCACCGGCGACCCAGAGCAACTCCGAACTCCCTTCACTTCCGGCCACCTCACCGGAGTCCCCAGCGCCATCCTCGACTTGAGCTCCCCGCTGCGAGGAAGAGACGGCCGAGCCTAATCTTGTTGTCTCCGAGCCGTGATCGTGTTCATGCTCGTGTCGCGCTCGTCGTCGTTGCCATTGTCATTTTCAGACAAGTGAACTCCACTTGCTTTACATGCTATGGTAATGATAGATCGATGCGTATAGATATGTGTGTGTGTCTAGCTATATACAGCAAAGTATAGCGGTAGTTTTAATAATAAACCGTAGTGAGTTAGTGGTTGTGATTGGAACCCGTAGCGATTGTTATTCTCCTTTTGATAATATTTATGAATTGAACTGATAAAAAATCATGTCGATTAATCGTAATAGAAATCCCGAATGACACCCATATGCATAATCGAGATTGATCGATGTGAAACCCTAGGTAAAAAAATACCTTAAAACGACGAAACTTGTTATCATCAAACCCTTTTTACTATTGACAATTGTCATGTAGAAATTTTGTAGGAAACTTACATCGTTTCACCCTGTAGATGTTACTCCGATAACCTTTACAAAAGGTGAATTTTTTCCGGACATGCTAGACCGTTAAATCCATAATAAATTATTTATAGCTCGGATCTTAGTGTTCCATGGCTCCTATCGAAGATAACATATAAACCTACAATACCTCATAGTTCACCTCTGAATTTTAATAGCTAGGACAAAGAAAAATGAGGCGATGCATGGCTCTCGACTGCAGTCCAGAGCAAGAATCTCTGCCTTTACCCATTTTAGAACGCAGGTTTCTCACTGATCAGGTGCACAAGTGTGAGGAACCATACATAGAACCGTATAGAATTAAATTAGCTTTCTAACGGTACTAGTCTCATTGCATTCCAGCATCTTTTGATATTTATAACACCTTTTTAACCGTCAGTATGTACTGCAGTTTTCCGCAGAGACAGATTGTACACCTTAATCTTAAACAGTGCATATCTCTCTGTATACAGTGGATATTATTGATCCGTCTGGTACGTTGGAAACATAACAGATAAATCTAAATATTATTTTACTGTAGCGTCTCCTAATTGTGATCCCAACAGAGAGTAAACCGTGTTACGAAATGAACTTTCAGTTCTGAAACTGGATTTCCAGCAGAGAACACTTAAAATGGAATGACTGTAACTCGCAAACCTGAACCCGATTGACTCGAAACCAATTTTGCTGTACAGATAATTAAATATAATGCTTACTCCTTTCATATGGTTTTGCTCAATTTTGCATGTGTGATTTATAGTGAATTTTGCAAGTTATATGACACTGACTGCCCCTATTTTATTCGTATCATATTTAATTGCATCTTATCATATCATGTAACTGTTATACCCTCATTGAATAGTGGCCATATATATTGAAGTCCCAGTGGCTGTTTTATATTACCGAGTGATAAGTGTTAGTGATTGGATTGTGGCAAATACGTTAGTGTAAAAGCGTGATTGAATAGTGGAAGTGACACGTACTTATGCACAATCAGCGGAACCATTTAATTATTGCATTGTCGATATCTATGGGACATATATAAGCATAACTATAACTGGTATTGGACGGATATGGAAGCACTTATATTAGTGTCATAGGTAAGACATCGAGAACTCTCAACATATCTTGGATACCAGTCGAGACATGCTTGACGGAGACCCTATCTCCAATTCTCGCGTAGACTTATCATGGAGCGACTAGTATTTAGATTCGTGATCGGTGTTTGATGTAGACCGCGGGGTGGATTAGTTTGAGTGAGAGTTCGATCAACGGAATCTCAGGAGTCCTATTGCCGGTATATTTCGTGATTTCATGACATTGTTATTGATCGTGTTACTGATTCTTACTGATCGTGATTCAGGCCCGTGTTTCCTTGCCCCTGTGACATACCCTTGGGTTGGGAATACTTCTGCGGTGATTAACGCTCAGACTTGGACTGACGATAGGTTTAGTGATATGGACATTGCATTGATTAGTGATTCGACACAGATGCTTTACTGTTTATCCGTACTAGTTGTTTCATACTCACATCATTACTCTATGCTTACTGCTTCATGTTTATCATCATTGCGTATATATATATATATATATATATATATATATATATATATATATATATATTGTGTCGCTCTAACGACCTGAGTATGCATGCTCAGAGTAAGAAGTGGACTTAACTCGGATCAGGACCTACCTTATGATTGATCGTCTTCGTGTCGTGTTTTGAAAAGTGTAAAAGATCACAACCAAAGAAATTTATACCGCAATCAATAATGGTGTCTATTATAGTTTCGTTAGCAAGAGCGGATCGTCCACTGAGATTGTGTGAATTTGTTTGAATTTGTTTTAGTTGAGTTGAAAAGAAAAAAATAAAAGAAAATGATTCAAGATTTATGAGATTTGACTTTAAGAAACATAAAGAAAATAGATCAAGAATCAAGAATCAAGAAGATGTCCAAATCAATTTGATTATCAAGATTTGTAAAGTAGCTTGTAGGAATCGATCAAATAAGTAATGATCATGAAAACTAAAGATTACGAAATCTTATCTATTGAGGATTTGTTGCTAGATCGATGACGATCAACGAGGTTTAGGGATCTATTGAAGAAACTTGGGTTTCTCCTTCACCATCCCTTATCCTTTCATTGATTATCATTCAAATTCTAGTCTCTAGCAAATTAAATCACTGATCGTTGATCTCTAATTTGGAGCGAAAACATTCAAGAAAGCGATCTTGCTCAAATTAGGTATTCGATGATTCAATTTCCTAAAGTTTACAAAACTCATAAGACTTAAGAATCGTTCGAGAATTTCATCATCATCATCTACCTATTCTCTTGATTAAGCTACAAGCGGAGATTTCACTCACACATCATGAAAAAGGAAAGAATCAAGAATTGATAACTTTTCATAATGCAAGAATGTAAAGAAAAGCAAGATTTATAATTTTTCACCTTTATTAATCGATGATTAGGTACAATTCACTCAAAGATAACAAGATTTGATGAGGTAACTAGATCCGCCGAAATTAGCTTCGCATCGATCTTCTTGAGTCGCGGATCTTCGTGGATCTCTTGCTCGGATGGTGATCGGCGTTGCTTCAAAGGATCTTCATTTGCTTACTTGAGTCGCTTCTCAAAATGATCTTGATTTGGCTTTGGATTTGGATTTGGGTTAGGGTTTTGGATCACAAGTTGTGTCACTCAACTTGTGCAAATTTGGCTCAATATTCAACAACTAATCAACCACCAATTAACAAACTATTGAACAGCCCCAAATTATATATCTAGATCCCCTTTTATAGCCACTCATTTAATCTTCTCTCATAAGCTTGGTTGTTATGCAGAGCCTTCCAGAAGATACCACGTGGAATTGGAGCGTCTTGAGGAAGCTAGGCCGTTACAAAGAAGATTCTGGAGAAGTCTCGAGCGCCAACGAGTCAACTCGGCCGCGGAACCGCGGCAACTCGGCCTGGATAGGTCGCGGATCCGCGGCCATATAGGGAGATCTCTGCATTAGTTTTCTGCATATGTTTGGTGTTGTCTTTTGGGTGTTCTTTTGATGTCTGGAATCTTATAATTCTTTCTTGGTCGCTGCCAGATTTCAAATCTTTGACTTCCTGCACTTTATCAGCACTTTTGTGATTCCGGTTCTTTTACCTGAAAAATTTTCTGCACACAATCTCGATAAAATATGTTGAGATATACAAAATCATGCCTGTAGTAATAAACACACAATTTCCCTCATAATGCCGGTTATAATGTATAACACATGTTATTTGATATTTTGCAGACAAATTGCTAATATGTGCTATATTTATACCAAACACCTTTAGATGATTAGAAGGGGTAGGGAAATTGATGTGTTAAGAATACAATATTTTCGACTGATCAAATTCCCCCAAACTTAATTTTGGTCGTCTCGAGCAAACATCTTTTATCTAAGAGAAGGAGAAAATATAAGAAAAAGAAAACTAGCTAGCACACTTTCGTAGGCAACACGATTGCACTGAGCACGTGCAACAAGCCTTTAAACCTCTAGGTGTCCCTAGTAGGAGGAGTGTTGTCTCCTGAGGGTTTTTAGCGATTGCATCCACAAAATCCAATAATAAAATGAAGACTGTGAAATTTACATATAAAGATAAGAACCATAAAAGAAAAACTTTGAAATTAGAGTTTTCAACTATACTAGCTTTTCGGTTGTCATGAGCCCTATCTTAATAGTCATGAAAAGATGTTAGAAATCACATCATCCCTCAATAAAACATCGTCTTTATTCTTCAATCCTACCTTTCTTCCAAACACCGATCATATATCTCTACGTGTGTATGTAGAACATCCCTACACTCGGAGAATTCAATTCAAGCTATCATACTCTTGTCCATCTACCTCAGTACTTTTTACTCGGTGAATATTTAGATGGATTTGCTCACACATTTTTCATGCGGCCGTTAATACTTTTTGAGGTACTAACCGACCGATTACTCATGTGCTTGCTGATTAGGTGTATTAGTATTTTCCTCGTCTTGCAACACCTAAGGCTTAGCAGTAACTCCCAAACCAGTTGGTCTAAGGCACTAGGTGATGAAGCACCCTTGCTATATTTTTTATGCTGCCTTGGTGATTACAAAACCAGTGTTCATTTTTCTTCACCATTTTATCTTTTTATGCTTCATTCATTATTTTCTTCATACTTTGGCTTTTAGACAAGAGCATTTCAAGGTATCCTCTACTATCCCGAGCTTCAAGACGTGTATAAGTGCGTATAGTAGGGTATCAACGTTCAAATATTTGGCTTCCAGAATAGGAACTATTTTTCAGATTTATTTTTATTCGCAGATTAGTGATTTCCTTCATCTTACTAACCTTTGGGACAACGGCTCATAACTACTTATTACTAGTTCGTTTAAGAAAATATCTAACTTTCTGGGTTTTCTTAAATTTTTCTAATCTTTTGGATGTAAATTTTTCACTATCTAATCTTTTATTATAAAATTAAATATTAAATATTTTTTTATATGTTTTGTGCTTATGCAAGGTGATATGCAAAGTGATGCGTAAATAAGCACAAACCTCCCCCCAAACCTGTTTACAATAGTGTCCTCACTATTGCCATCCGTTAAATCACAGAAACCTGTAGACTCGGGAGGAAATTTATTAACGGGGGTAATAATATATGAAAATCTCCCCCAAACTTATTCTTTTGCACTCACCTCCATTCTACAGTATTTTTTTTTTCAAAACATGGAGATGAGACGGAGGAATTTTAGTCAAGATAAAGAGGCTCCTGTAAAAACAGGAGCTCCTCCGTGAGGTCAGTGGAGAAATACGGTTTTAATCTATGTCCATTTACTTTGAAAATTGTACCGTTTTCAACATTTTCAACCTCAACTGCCCCGTGCGGATATACATACCGCACAACAAAAGGTCCTTTCCACCGAGATCGTAGCTTACCCGCATGAAAATGGAGATGTGAATCATAAAGAAGGACTTGTTGACCAGGTGTAAAAGTTTTTCTCATAATGTTTTTATCGTGAAATACCTTAGTCCGGTTCAGCATTATCGTAAGTTTCATCGCGGAGTTCGCTTAGCTCGTTTAATTGCAGCTTCCGAAAGTTGCAGGCTTGATTTAAGTCAAATTTAAGTTCTCTAATGGCCCACATTGCTTTGTACTCAATCTCGATCGGAAGGTGGCAAGCCTTACCAAACACTAGACGATATGGAGACATACCTAGATCGGTTTTATAAGCAGTTCGGAACGCCCAAAGAGCATCCGTCAATTTGGTCGACCAATCTTTTCGATTTTTAGAAACTGTTTTCTCCAAAATTTGTTTGATTTGTCTGTTTAAAACCTCAGCTTGCCCGCTCGTTTGGGGATGATAGGGTGTAGAAAGTTTGTGGTTGATTGCATATTTCCGCATCAGAGTCTCGAAAGACCGATTACAGAAATGTGTCCCGTTATCGCTAATGATAGCGCGTGGGTGTCCAAATCGCGAAAAGATGTTTTCTTTTAAGAACTTAATGACAAACTTTTTGTCATTAGTGCGACAAGGAATAGCTTCCACCCATTTCGAAACGTAATCAACCGCAAGCAATATGTACAGATTCCCAAAGGAGTTGGGAAAAGGACCCATAAAATCAATACCCCAAATGTCGAAAATTTCAACCACTAAGATGGGTTGAAGTGGCATCTCATTTCTTCGGGAAATCCAACCCGTATATTGACACTGTGCACAGGTTTTGCAATGATCAAATGCATCTTTGAATAAAGTCGGCCAATAAAAACCGCATTGCAAAACCTTTTCCGCCGTCTTTCGAGGACCGAAATGACCCCCACATGCCTAATCATGACAAAAAAATAGAACACTCTTGAATTCATCATTAGGGACACATCTGCGAATGTTCTGGTCAGGACAATATTTAAACAAATAGGGTTCATCCCAGTAAAAATGTATTACTTGGGATAGAAATCGATGTTTGTCCTGTTTCGACCATTCGTGGGGAATAAGTCCCGTAGCAAGACAATTCACAGTATCCCCGAACCAAGGTTCGTTGGATACATTCAAGAGTTGTTCGTCTGGAAAAGAATCATTGATCGGCAGGGTCACAGGTGAAGAAGAGATGCGCGACAGATGGTCGGCTACTACGTTTTCACATCCTTTCTTATCTTTAATAACAAGATCAAATTCTTGTAATAGAAGGATCCAACGTATTAGCCTACCTTTAGCATCCTTCTTCGCCAAAAGATGTTTTAAGGTGGAGTGGTCAGTGTACACAACAATTGGTGAGCCAATCAAGTAAGGTCTGAATTTTTCTAATGCAAATACAACCGCCAAATTTTTTTTTCGGTAGTTGTATAATTAATTTGAGTATCATTCAGGGTCTTACTTGCATAATAGATCACGTGTGGTATCTTTTCAATGTGTTGTCCTAAGACTACACCAACTGCAAAATCTGATGCATCACACATAAGCTCAAACGGGTGGTTCCAATCAGGAGATGATAGAACGGGGGCTGTGGTGGGAGAATTTTTAAGTGAGTCAAATGCAGCCTCACAATCCGAGTCAAAGCGAAAGGTTGTGTCCTTGACCAAGAGAAGAGTTAAGGGTCTAGCAATTTTGCTAAAATCCTTAATAAATCTCCGATAAAAACCTGCATGGCCAAGAAAGGATCGTATATCCTTGACGCATTTGGGATGAGGATGGTTTTGAATGACATCTATTTTAGCTCTGTCAACCTCAATGTCTTTTCATGAAATCAGAAGTCCAAGCACAATTCCCTCTTGGACCATGAAATGGCATTTTTCCCAATTCAAGGTTAAGTTCTTCTCTTTACAATGAATAAGAACTGCGTCAAGATGTGATTGATGGTCATCAAAAGAATCTCCGAATATTGAGAAATCGTCCATGAAAATCTCCAGAAAATTCTCTACCATGTCCAAGAATATCCCCATCATACACCGCTGAAATGTAGCAGGAGCATTGCATAACCCAAAAAACATGCGTCTATAAGCAAAAGTATCAAAAGGACAAGTAAATGTGGTTTTGTCTTGATCCTTTTTGGCAATAGGGACCTGGTTATAGCCAGAGTATCTGTCCATGAAACGATAATATTCCTGTACAGCTAAGCGTCCCAGCATCAGGTCAATAAAAGGTAGAGGAAAGTGATCTTTCCTCGTTGCGGCATTGAGTTTTCTATAATCAATACGTACACGCCGTCCAGTTTGAGCGCATGTCTGGATTAACTCATTTGCCTCATTTGTTATGACCGTGATGCCAGATTTCTTAGGGACTACATGAATTGGACTTACCCATTGGCTATCAGAGATAGGGTAAATGATACCACTGTCAAGGCATTTGACGATTTCTTTCTTCACCGCATCCTTCATGACGGGGTTTAACTGTCTCTATGGTTCTCGGGTTGGCTTGGTTTCATCCATCAGATATATATGATGTTCAACAATCAAGGGACTAATCCCTTTGATGTCAACCATAGTCCAACCAAAAGCCTGCCTATTAGATCTCAATACCATCAAAAGCGCATTCTCTTGCTTTAAGACTAGAGAAGCTGATATGATAACAGGTAAAAACTCATTTTCACCTAAATATGCATATTTAAGATGAGAAGGTAATAATTTAATATCTAACGCTGGCGGAGAAACTATAGAAGGTGGGGTCAGCGAATGATATTCAGATTCACGAAGAAGCTCGTAGCCTGCAAAGGATACAGACTCGGAAAGTGAAGAGTCAAGAGTGTCAGACTCAGGAGTGGAAAGAGTGTCCTCACTAAGATGTGTAAGATCAAACATTGATGTTCTAATGTCGTCGAGATTATCAAAGCAAAGTTCATCAACTTCGCAACTTTCGGGAGCTATCTCGTGGACAGAACAAATATCAAGTATGTGACAGAGGGTTCAGACGGCTGACTTCCAATTTTGTAAATGTTCAGTTCAATTGTCATTTTTCCGAAAGATAGGTTCATAGAACCGTTTCGACAGTTAATGACAGCATTGGAAGTGGTAAGGAATGGTCGACCCAGAATCACCGGAATTTGGTTCCGTGGGTTCGCAACGGGTTTTGTATCAAGAATAATAAAGTCCACAGGGAATATAAATTCCCCGACTTTTATCAACACATCCTCCAGTTCACCCCTAGGTTTGGTGGTCTGCCATTTGGAGAGTGCAATGAGCTGGTTTCAACTCTCCAATCCCTAACTGCTCGTAAACAGAATATGGAAGCAGGTTAACACTTGCGCCAGGGTCAAGTAAAGCACGGTTAATGTTTTTACCCCCAATAGAAATCGAGATTGTAGGACATCCAGGGTCCTTACGTTTCTTTGGTAACCGTGGGGTAAAGCAGTGCTAACATTATTAGTCATGAAGACCTTTTTAGGCACTTGAGTCTTCCTCTTCCTAGTACACAAGTCTTTAAGAATTTTCGCATAAACGGGGACTTGTTGAATAGCATCTAGGAGAGGGATGTTGATGTTAACCTGTTTAAACATTTTCATAATTTTCTCCATATGTGGACTCGATTTGTTTCCCCTTAACTAATTCGGATAAGGAGCTTTAGCAATCATAGCTGGGTCCAACATTGGAGAAGGAGGTGTGTGTGGAAGTGATCCCAGAATAGGAGTGGGGATCGTCTTTGGTGGACTAGAAGAGGTATGCTGAGGGTTCGAGCCTTGAAGAAAACGAAGAATAGGCTCGCAAGAAAGTGGTGGGGTAGATAAAGTAGGATTAGAAGTAGAAGTGGATGTGGAAGGAAAAATGGAAGTGGAAGCCGGGGTGTTATTGGTTAATTCTTCATGATTATCAATCTCTTCCCCGACTTAATTATTCAGCACTCTTCCGGATCTCAACGTTGTGATGGCATTAACATTGTAGTGTTGTGAATGCTCAGGATTCGGTAGGGGTTGAGACGGAAGTTTCCCTTTCTCTCTAGCACTCATCTCGGCTTTTAATCGAGCAATTTGTTCTTCCATCGATTTAATACTCTCACTTTGGGAGTCAGAGTTTTTCTGGATCTTATCGAGGGAAGACTTAAATTTAGCCGACTTTTGAATGGATTGTTTCATAAACATTTCAAAAGTCCGTTCAAGTGAAGAGGGATTATCAGTACCGGTCAACTGCAAAGGATTATACGGTGCAGGTGTGTTGACCGGATTTTGAAAATTTTGTGATTGGTAGGGGTGTTGACTTATTTGAAGTGATTGGTGTTGTGGTGGAGGACCCCTTTGGAAATTGTTTTGATTTGGAACCGTGTTTTGAGTTCGTTGTTGGTTCCAAGCAAAGTTATGGTGATTCCTCCAACCCTGATTATAAGTGGAAGAATAAGGATCGTTTCTAGGTCTTTGCTGAAAAGCAGAATTGGTATGCTCTTGACCTTGAAACGGAGAATTTAAAGGACATTCTTCTGTAAGATGAGATGGATCAGAACAGCATCCACAGACAGTTTTGGAGAGTGACATCTGATTTAGGGAGGCTGCTAAAGATTTATGTTCCATAGTTTCGAGTTTCTTTTGCATTGCTGCCATTTCAGCTCTAACTCCTATGGAAACATCAAGTTGATGAATACCACCCCTAGACGATGACTGGTTTACACTCTCCCACTGTAAAGTTCTTTCAGCGAAATCTTCTAAAAATCTCCAGGCTTTACCATCATCTTTATTCATGAAGGTGCCTTGACACATGCATTCAAGGGTATGTTTTGTTGTAGGATTAATGCCCTCATATATGATTCTGCACAGATCACATCTAGGGATTCCATGATGAGGACATTGAACTAACAGATCCTTAAAGCGTTCAAAACACTTCGAGAATGGTTCATTTGGAAGCTGGGTAAATTGATTTATTTCGCTACGGACTCGAGCTGTTTTATGATTAGGGTAGAATTTCTTTAGGAAAGCTGTTACGAATTCTCCCCAGTTTGAGATAGAATGTGCGGCTGTGTTATAAAGCCACTTCTCGGCTATATCGCACAAAGTGAATGGGAGAAGACGTAATCTCATAGCATCCACAGAAAGCTGTGAAGTACCCATCATAACGCATACATTTTCAAATTTGGTAATAAAGACGTATGCGTCTTCAGACTCGAGACCGTGATATTTTGGTAGAAGATTGATGTATTGTGGTTTTATTTCAAAGTTGTCCCCATTGGCTGGTGGAATGGTAAGACAGGTCGAAAAAGGACCTCGCATAGGGTAACATCTCTCTTGGAGAGAGATGCGGGGTGGTTCTGCGCACCTGCGGACGGTGGCAGAGTAGTGTTAAAGAAATTCGATGGAGAACCGTCCATCGAAGTGGGTGTGGTAGTGGATTCAGAAAAAGTAGACATAGAATTACCGACTTCGGAGTCGATAGGAGGAACGCGGACAAGACGGGCACTAGAATCCCGTATCCAGCTGAGCATGCACTAAATGGTTTAGCACAAGTAGCAGCGTTGTGATAATTAGGGGAAAATTTTGGATTGGTGTTTGTTTTGAAAAAATTATGGATTTTTTTTTTGAATAATTCACACAAACAATGCACAAGCAACCCTAAATCTAATGGTCACCTAGGTCAAGTCTCTAGACCGCTCCTAGACTTCCAGAAGACAAGTCGCAAGATAAATCCTCTACTGCCTCTTTACCCCTTCTGTGGCCAGGTAAGTGGGAGGTTCTCCGCTACGTAAATAGTGGGCTAAATTAAGTAACCACTTGCCTTAAACACACTTGCCTAGACACCACAAAAGAAATGTGAATAAACAGTAGATTACCCACGACCTTCGTCTGTTCTTAATGAGCGCGACGGTCTCTAGAGTCTTGTCTATATACATTTTTAATTAATGAGGGTGATGCAGATGCAGTTTTGTGATTTTTGGGGCTTAGGAAGGGTAATGAAATTCCCACCTAATCTGAATTTGGTCTTTACCCCTTAATTTCCGTATTAAAAATGCAAACAACCAAGATCAAACACGCAACAATTTCTTTTTGCGACGCTGCGAATTTTTGCAAAGAATCCTGCAGAAATTGGTTAATGGAACAGAACAGGGAAGAGATAAGAAAGACAGAGATGGACCTAAAAATTTTGGTGCACTGAAGCAGCTGAAGAGACGCGGAACCGCCGCGATAAGCTTCCTTTTGCCGTGGATGCGCGGTCTTCTGAAGTAATACCTGCACAAAAATTTTTACAGAGACTCATGTTGCCTCTATGAACTCTCTGTGATGCTCTGAAAATTTTTCCTCTCGCTCCAGAGATTCCAGATTTCCTTTCAAATAATCACAACAAATCGTTAAGCACTTGATGCGATTTTGATCTAAAAGTTCTGATGTAATAATAAAAATTTTCAACTCAAATTGCAAAAACGAATAAATTAGCACACGATCCCCGGCAACGGCGCCATTTGATTAATCGTCTTCGTGTCGTGTTTTGAAAAGTGTAAAAGATCACAACCAAAGAAATTTATACCGCAATCAATAACGGTGTCTTTTGTAGTTTCGTTAGCGAGGGCGGATTGTCCCCTGAGATTGTGTGAATTTGTTTGAATTTGTTTTAGTTGAGTTGAAAAAAAAGATAAAAGAAAATGATTCAAGATTTATGAGATTTGACTTTAAGAAACATAAAGAAAATAGATCAAGAATCAAGAATCAAGAAGATGTCTAAATCAATTTGATTATCAAGATTTGTAAAGTAGCTTATAGGAATCAATCAAATAAGTAGTGATCATGAAAACTAAAGATTACGAAATCTTATCTATTGAGGATTTGTTGCTAGATCGATGACGATCAACGAGATTTAGGGATCTATTGAAGAAACTAGGATTTCTCCTTTACGATCCCTTATCCTTTCATTGATTATCATTCAAATTCTAGCCTCTAGCAAATTAAATCACCGATCGTTAATCTCTAATTTGGAGCGAAAACATTCAAGAAAGCGATCTCGCTCAAATTAGGTCTTCGATGATTCAATTTCCTAAAGTTTACAAAACCCATAAGACTTAAGAATCGTTCAAGAATTTCATCATCATCATTTACCTATTCTCTCGATTCCGCTACAAGCGGATATTTCACTCACACATCATGAAAAAGGAAAGAATCAAAAATCGATAACTTTTCATAATGCAAGAATGTAAAGAAAAGCAAGATTTATAATTTTTCACCTTTATTAATCGACGATTAGGTACAATGCACTCAAAAATTACAAGATTTGAGGAGGTAACTAGATCCGCCGAAATTAGCTTCGCATCGATCTTCTTAAGTCGCGGAACTTCGTGGATCTCTTGCTCGGATGATGATCGGTGTTACTTCAAAGGATCTTCATTTGCTTGCTTGAGTTGTTTCTCAAAATGATTTGGATTTGGGTATGGATTTGGATTTGGGTTAGAGTTTTGGATCACAAGTTGTGTCACTCAACTTGTGCAGATTTGGCTCAATATTCAACAACTAATCAACCACCAATTAACAAACTATTGAACAGCCCCAAATTATAGATCTAGATTCCCTTTTATAGCCACTCATTTAATCTTCTCTCATAAGCTTGGTTGTTATACAGAGCCTTCCAGAAGATGCCACGTGGATTGGAGCGTCTTGAGGAAGCTAAGCCGTTACAAGGAAGATTCTGGAGAAGTCTCGAGCGCCAATGAGTCAACTCGGCCGCGGAACCGCGGCGACTCATCCTGGATCGGTCGCGGATCCGCGGCCATAAAGGGAGATCTCTGCATTAGTTTTCTGCATATGTTTGGTGTTGTCTTTGTAAGTCTACGGTAGCGCCCCGGCCGTCTAACAGACGCCAAATGCGGAACAAAAACTTTTTAACCGGCGCCATCGTATACTATAACCCGGATCTGCCATTATTGTTAAACTAACAAACTACAAAGTGGGTAGAAATATTATACCGAACGATCCGAGTCTTTCGTTCTTTAACCATCATCCCACGCTTTGTTGCGGCTGCTCCGGTCTCGTCGATCTCCTCATCCAGGTGGCACCACGTCAACGGATCTTTAAACGGGCTCCCGCCTCTGACCCGAGGCAACTCGATCATCAAGTTTGCTAAAAGAGATGACCAAGATTGATATAGAGAATGAGTAGAACACTTTGTCTCACTTCGTCCAAAACCATGGATGAACGGATAATGAAGTTGCCATTTGAAACTGTGATAGAATAAAATGAGCTATGAAATTTCCATACACCAAAACTATAATCTTTTTCCAAATGAATCAATCTCTCTCTCTCACACAAGAATGGCCGGCCACTTATCAAGAGAAGGAGGGTGAGTGTAGGAGAGAAAAGGAAGGTGACCATAAACCACACTACTAAAATAGGGGGTTGCCCCTACGGATAACAACATCCGTAGGGGCAGGTTTAGTTTGGCCCTACGGATTACTCCGTAGGGCCAAACGGTTGCCCCTAGGTCCTTCCATATTTATTTAAAAATTATTAAATCTTAAAGTGTTGTTTGCCCCTATGGAGCCGCAAACCAAGCACCTACGGGCATATCCGTAGGGGCATCTAAATAGAGATTTAAGTGATCGATCCCTACGCCGATTATTTCTTATTCTCTTATCAGTTGCGCGCGAACCCAAATCCCCAAACCCTCGTTCCCGCCGATCGCCGTTCTCGTCGTCGCCGTTCTCGTCGTTGCCAGCACCGGCCGAATCGTCGCCGCCACCGCCTGCTTCTACCTCATCTCCGTTCGTCGTCACCATCGCCTGCTTTTTCAACCTACGGCCGATTCGTCGTCGCCACCAATTCGTCGTCGCCACCGCCTGCACAGGTTAGGAAATCTTCAATTAAACAAATTTTTGATTGTTTTAGGTCTATGGTTCATGGTTTGGGTAGGCATCGGTTGGGGTTAGCGTTAGGGTTAGGGGTGGGGCTGGGGGGCTGCTGTTGCGGTTGGGGTTGGGGTTCGGCAGGGGGTAGCGGTTGGGGTTAGGGTTGGGGTTGGGGTTGTGTGTCCCTGGGCACTGACAATATACCCTAATATTAAACATGAGCGGGCCAATAATCAATCATGAAGCCTACAACTTGCCTAGGTCCAGTTAGGAGGCCTAGCCTGTCCATGTATATCCTAGTAGACATACATGCCCTATTTTCCTTCTACACTCATCCTAAATCTTGCAAACGAAAGTGCATGCATTTCAACAAATTAACGGTGCATTAAATAATTTATAAATGATTAATTTTATGTACATGCACCATGAAATTTTACAGCTCACCCGCCCTAACACATGATCCTCACAATCATATCTCCAAATAAATCATGAGTTCGTGCATTAATTAGGCAGAGAGTTCATGCATAATATTAATTCTTTGGTATATGTTATGAATGTACCGTAATTAATTGGTTAAATGATAAAATCTTGAAGCATAAATTAAAAGATTTTTGAGAACATTACATGATCATTGTGTAGCCTATAAATAAAAAATAATTGATATGTGTTGGTAATTGATAAGTGCAATGAAATGTAGACATTTGCAAGGAAAGATTTTGAGGCTCAGAGCTCAATCCTATTAACAGTAGTAATGGCGTGCTTGAGCCCAACAGTGAGTTCTTGAGCTTTTGGCGCCTCTCTTTCAATTTTCTTTCCGTCTTTGTTAATTTAATCTAGATCTATTATTACTATAATAGATTTCAGTTATATTTTTTTTCTTTTATTATTCATAATGGCCCTATATTCCTCACCCAGATGAGAATGAGCACGCAGCCCTTGGAAGAGAACTTGGATTGCGCCCGGATAGAATGAAGTTTTGGTGTCAGAATAGAAGATCTCAAACAAAGGTTTTAAATATATTTTAGAAAAATAAAATCAAAGATCTAATTTTTTCTGTCGCACTATTTGCAATGGTAGATTCGAAACTGTTTTCCTACTCTTACAACATTTTTTGTCACTATCTAAATAATCAATTCCCTTGGTATCAGTCCATTCCATATTAAAAATAAATATAAGAAATTAATTTTCCATAAACTCCTTAAATGATTTTTTTTAATGAAAGACCCTTTTTTTTCTGAGACATATATATCTAGTAAAACTTTCTGCCTTTTTCTGAAAATATATATCTTGCCAAGTTACAGATATTATAAATATTCATTGTAAGCGTCTCTTATGAGTTAAACATTCTCCTCTATTTTTCATTAATGGGAAGGTTGTAAATGAAAACTCAAACAAAATTCTATATCCCTAGCTAACTTCATAGTACAAGATTACTTTGTAAGCATGTCCAACAAAAACAAAGGGGGGGATTAAAATAAGCGCATTTCTTCCAATAACTTATTTATGTAACAGAAACTAACAAACACCGCCAACAACTCAAAACGGAAAACTAGAACTTCGTGCCGATAACATAGCTTGCAAGCATGCACTTCTTTGCGTAAAATGCGGAAAATGTGACGGTTCGCCCGGTGAGGTGGTCGTTTGAAATGCACTTTAATTTAAGGGTAGAGAAGCCTACATCAGAGATGAGGTAATTAGTTTGAATTTAATACCAACTAATTAGAATAGACTCATAATATGTTGAAATTATTTTGTGCAGATTAGAAGGTTTAAATGCATGTTGCAAAATCATTATGGTAATGGGGAGGTGCCATCCCCATCCCATAATTATCCGACTTGGACGATCCGTCCGTCTGTTCGTCTAGGGCTTGACGCCGCAGGTTTTGAAGATGGACCCCAGCTTAATATGGAACAGATCTATGTTTAACTGGAAGAATTAAGCATGCATGCTCAAGAAATGAATTTTTTAGGGACCAAGTGTTGTCAACTGTTTGCGTTGGTGTTGAGGTTTGAGTTAGGGTGGTTTGGTTCTCTCTGCATGCATTTGGTAGTAATTTTCAATTTGGTTGTTTCCAATAATTTGTGTTGGTTAAGAACTTCGGTTTGTTAAGATTTGGGGTTAGTAATGTTTGCATGAAATAAGAGTTATAGCCATGTATTGGCTTTATCAATTACCATATGTCAATTTGATTTAGTGTGCTTAATTTTATCATTTCTTCATCTGCTTATTTGCTTTTTCTTATAATTAATAACGGCCCTAACCTTTTCCATTAAGTTTTTGGTATCTTTTATTCATGCGTGTAGAAAAATTTATCCGCGCTATATGAATTCCACACTCTTACTGAATTGAACTGTGATTAATTCACTTCAATTGTAGATGAGTTTCATACTAATTTACTTCTAGCTAGCTAGCTATATAGTTGTTTTAATTAATTTTAATTTTCAAACTAATTTACCCCTAGCTAGTTGGCTTATTAATTTTGACATTTATTTTTAACATGTAAATTTGTTTGTACATCTCCTCTCCTTTTAATATGTATTCTATCACTTTCGATCTGGACTTTTTTTTAGATCTAAGAAGTGTGATCGGCTTGGTCATTAATTCAAGATTATAACAAGTCATTCTCTTCTCAGAAATGGTCTCTTCTTACTCAATTTTGTGACACCGCATCGACCGACTAATTTAGGAGGAAGAAAATCACAAGAACAATGTAAAAGTAATGAAATAGCCAGTGATGATGAAAGCAAGAAATTAACAATGCATCCAAAGCCAACCTGGAGCTAAGCACGAAAGAAGACAATCTACCAACGTTAAACCTTTAAACAACTCGAGAGACTGCAAGAGTAAACTCAGTTTTTGTATAGTAATCACATCTTCATGATTTATCCGTTAACGTTATAACCTATTTGAGAATGAATGCACACCACTGCAATAAGGGGTTTCCCCTACGGATTAATCCGTAGGTCCATCGGTTTGCACCTACGGTGCTCTACGGATTAATTAAAAAATATTAAAATGTAATCTTTAATTTGATCCTACAGAGCCATAAAGGAAAGCCCTACGGATTCATCCGTAGGGGCAACAAAAAGTTATTTATTAAAAAAATAAAACTTAGTAATTTCCCCATCGTCCCCAAAATTTCCCAACTCCCACGATCGATCTCCCGTGCGCGTCTCATCGCCACCACACCCGTCATTGACTTCCTCGTCGCCACCACACCGTCGTCGAATTCCTCGTCGTCGTTGGATGCACCACAGTCTCGCCGCGAGCTCGTCAAGCTCTTTGCCGCCGCCACAGTCTCGTCGACAGTAGAATCCCCGGCCTCCTCCACTTCGTCGAGCTCTTTGCCGTCGGCAAAACTACTACTGAGGTGAGTTAATTTCCATTTTGAACTTATAATTATACTTTTTGTGTTATTGTTGATTTTAGGGTTAGGGTTAGGGTTATAGCTATTTCCGGGTTAATTGGGGGTTAGTTATGGTTAGGGTTATGGTTATGGTTAATTAGGTAGGGTTAGGGTTAGGGTTCGATTTAGGTTTAGGGCTAGGATTAATTAGGTAGGGTTAGGGTTAGTTTGGGTTGATTGGTTAAATAGGGTTGGTGATGATTAGGGTTAGGGTTAATTAGATTAATTAGGGTTAATTTTGGTTTGGGCTAGAGTTAATTTGGGTTGGGGTTTGGGTGATGATTAGGGTTAGATTAATTTGGGTTGGGGTTTGGGTGATGATTAGGGTTAGGTTAATTTGGGTTAGGGTTTGGGCTAGGGTTAATTTGGGTTAATTAGGTAAAATAGAATGTATTTGTGTTAGGGTGTTGATTAGGGTTAATTTGGTTTAATTTGCTTAATTTTGGGTTAATTAGGGATAATTTAAATTAGGGTGGTGATTAGGGTTAATTTGGGTTAGTTACATTAATTTGGGTAAATTTTAGGTTAATTAGGGATAATTTGAGTTAGGGTGATGATTAGGGTTAATTTGGATTAATTAGGGTTAGGGTTTAGGGTGCACTAGTTCCTTCAGTAGGATACTCGATGATAACATAAACGTACACGTACTTTACTATAAACATAAGAAAAATTTACCCTAAACTTAAAACTTCGAACCCTTAAAAATGAAACGTAAACGTAAAACCTATTCAAGTTAAATGTTCAAGTTAAAACCAATATATGATACTCGATGATAATATGAAACTTTCATATTCTCATCGATACTCATATGTGAAAATCAAAGCGCGACTTAGTCCCCGTCTATCGGTTAACATACGTTTGATGTTCGTCGTGATATAGAACTATATGAAGGTTGTTAAATATCAGACGGTATAGTTCGATACTAACAACCGTCGTGTAGTTTATGTGACGAGAAGATTCAATCGTATGATAACCGATAGATTTGTCCAGTGTGGACAAGTTCGGAATGTATAAAGCAAACACCTGCATTCACTTGTATTTTCATCCGTTTCGAGTTATTTCGTCGGTGCTTTTCCGCTGGTTCTCCGTGTACAAAGATAGATTAGATGTTCATTTCAACGTTGTTTCACAGCATTGAAATGATTATCTATTCTATTACAGTGTACTCGGAGAACAGCAGGGAGGTGCTTCCGAAATTTACTCGAAACGGATGAAAGCACAAGCGAATGGGTGTCTGCTCTATACATTCTTAATGGGATAGAAGCCTTATCCCCGACAGTCGAAACACACAAATACAACACGAATACACAAAAAACGCACATACAAAGCACATACACACTAACAACTTTACACTTAAGCGAAATCATAAATTGAAATACACATACACAGAATACAACTCATACTTGGATATCTTCAAATCTAATTTTGTTTATCGATAATTTATTCTTTTCAACGACAAACTTGCCTTTACGGATTTTCTTCTTTGTCAGTAACCATCCCGTTCTTAGATTTCTCAATATAGTCACCATAACCTACAATTTATATGTTATACAGTCTAACATGGCCCATGAGTACATCAGAGTTAAGGACTGGATGTACGTGAATTGGCAACAACGCATGCAATCTAAGTTTGTCACAGGAGTTGCTGCTTTCATTGAATTTGCACGCGCACATAATAAGATCATGTTAGAGAAGATTCTCTACCCGTGCGATAGATGTGGGAATAAGTTCTGGCAGAAATTAGAAATCGTAGAGGTTCACATCGTCAAACATGGTTTTACTAGATTTTATACAACTTGGCTATATCACGGGGAAGGACAAGAAGAAGACAGTAATGCGGCAGAAGAAGGAGAATACAGTAATGGGGTAGAAGAAGAAAAAGAAGACGATAATTTCTTTCCAGGAGAAGAAATAGAGGATATGGTTGAGCCTGCCCTAGGTGATAGTATTCCTACCGAAGATGGCATTCCTTCCGGCCAAGGACTGCGTGCAGATAAGTATGAAAAGTTCATGAATAATACTAGAAGACCAATTTATGAGAATGCAAAGTATTCCACCATATCATGGTTCGTCCAACTTTTCCAGATTAACTTCCTAAATGGATGGAGCAACAAGTCACTCACGATTCTTCTGAAGTTCCTGAAAGATTTTATGCCCCAGGGAAATAACGTGCCCGACAGCTGGCACGAAGCCCGGAAGATGTCTGATTTGGGTCTGAAATGTGAGAAGATTCATGCATGTCCTAAACATTGCGTGTTATACCGGAAAGTGAATTCAGATTTGAAACAGTGTTGTTCCCCTCCGAACGGCGGCCGAGACATGGGGACGTCTCGCCTGAGATTCGGGGCAGATGCTAATAGGTGCTATCCGTCCACCTCTCCGAAGATGCCAAGTTGATTTATGGCACCGTATATCGAAGGTTTGGACCGATGCGGCCGATGTAGTAGACTTCGTCAGATCCCCCCTCGCTTGAGGGGTTTTTGATTGTGGGGACGCTCTTCCCTGCAGGCGCAAGCCCCTGCAGTTAATTACGCTACCGCATCGCGGTAACAACTTTCTCCTTCTCCCGATGGTCACTTCGTGTCGTGGGTGTTTGTTTTGTTTTTGGTTGCCTGTGGATTGTATACGGAGACTAATTTATGTCGTCGCCCGTAGGACGTGGATTAGTCCAAATCCGTATTTTTTTAGATTTGGTTTTGGGGGTTTTGGTTTAAGGATACGTTAACCATTTTTTAGGCTAAGATCAACTTAAACGTTCGTTAAGGATACGTTAGTCTCATTTGAGACTAAGATCAACTTAACTGGATCGTTTAGATCCGACAACAGAGCATTTGGGGGCTCTATTGTTTAGTTTAATGACATTGCGGTCGATTACCAGTTTAGGGACATGGTGGTCCATTGAATGTATGGCCGTCGGGACCCATCACCTCTCTGACGACGTTGAAGGATTACAACGACAGATGTCAGAGGAGTTCAGAGATGTACCCTTGAGCCAGAGCTGATTAGGGATCTATAGTCCAATTTGGGACTAAAGTCTGTTTGAAAGTTTAAGGATACGTTAGCCATATTTGAGGCTAAGATCAACTTAAACAGGATCGTTTAGATCCGACAAAGGAGCATTTGGGGGCTCTATTGTTCCAGTTTAGGGACATAGTAGTCCATTGCCAGTTTAGGGACATGGTGGTCCACCTCCAGTTTAGGGACATGGTGGTCCAACATTCCCATTTTGGGGAAGGATACTGGTTTATGGACGCATGAGTTTAAGGATCCCACAGTCCGTATTATGTGTGGTTGTTGGGACCCGTCACCTCTCTGACGACGTTGAAGGATTACAACGACAAATACCAGAGGAGTTCAGAGATGTACCCTCGAACCGGATGTAAATCGATTTGGGAGAGCGGTTGTGCTCGATTCAATTTAATTTGAGGACTTATGGCCAGAATTGGATTAAGTCCAGTTATGTTTGAAATATTGGCCCTTTGGACCATTAGACATTTGTCTAGGTTCAGCCCCTCATCATTCAGCAGTGCTAAACAGAGGTTTGGGGGCTCTGACAATATTTTGTCTTTGATTTCCTCAATTTTGAGATTCATTTGGAGGAGGGCCTTTTGCCTCTGGAAAATTAGCCAATTTGGCTAAAAGTAGTGTTAAACAGTAGAGAACAACAGTGTTAAACACTGGAGCCAGAACTCTCAAATTAGTGTTAAACACTAAAAGACAATCAGTGTTAAACACTGGAAATATAATCTTCAATTTAGTGTTAAACACTAGAAACAGTCAGTGTTAAACACTGGAAATAAGGTTTTCAAATTCTAAGGCAAATCAGTGTTAAACACTGCAAATAGAGTTTTCAAATTAGTGTTAAACACTAAGAAAATCAGTGTTAGACACTGGGGATAGGGTTTTCAAATTAGTGTTAAACACTAAGAAAATCGGTGTTAAACACTGGGAACAAAGATCTCAGATTAGTGTTAAACACTAGGCAGAGAGAGGGTCATGTGTAGACACGTGAGAGCGCCCTGATTCCCCTTATTTTGTTCTGCTGAAAGTATTGAATACTTTGGAGTATCACGTGCTGTCACGTGATGGGAATTTGGGTATTTGTCTGTTAAAGCTTTTGCTAAGGAGTCACGTGATAGCACGTGAGAGCGCCCATAGCTTCTGTTTCTTTTGCTTTTTCTTTTCTGTCACGTGGGAGCACGTGAGGCGTAGCCTCAAAGTTCTTTTCTATGGATCTTTACAGGGGTCACGTGGAAGCACGCGACTCTGGTTCTTTGCATGTTTGAAGATCTCCTTATCTTTTTAAGAATTAAATTCTTCATAGGGTTAAACCCTAGCAATAACTTTAAAGGAATTAAATTCCCACTTTCTTTTGAAGAATTATATTCCTAATTTCTTTTCTGTAGGAATTAAATTCCCCGTATGTGTAAAGAATTAAATTCTGGTATAGGGTGAAACCCTAATTTCCTTTCTTAATGGAATTAAATTCCTGTGAGTTTGAGATAATTAAGTTCTCAATTAGGGTTAAACCCTAGTTCTGTCCATTTTGAAGGAATTAAATTCCTATAGTATAGGGTTAAACCCTAATTTTATCTCAAAGGAATTAAATTCTTATAACTCTGTGAGAATTAAATTCTCAAAACTCAATTCCTCTTCTATGTTTTAGATATGCATGGCAGGATCTCAACCCAATGAGAATTAAATTCTCAATTTACAGGGGAGATGTGCACTTTGCAGATCTTCAACCAGAGAAAGAACTAAGTTCTTTTTGCAAAAGAGTTAAACTCTTAGATCTTGAGAATTAAATTCTCTGTTTGAAATTTTGATCCCCTTTCTTTTCTCACCTATGGTTTTTCTCTATTGAGAATTAAATTTTCCTTTCTTTTCTCTCTGCAATTTCAAGATCCCAGAAATTCTCTCCAAAGTTTTCTCTCTCCAAATTCTCTCTTCTCTTCTCCCTTCTCTATTGAGAATTAATATGATCATTTAGATCATTCAGTGAATTTTATTCACCGTTGGATTTTAAATCCAAAGATATTCTGTTTGTTATTTTCGGTGAGATTTAGGGGAAATCTTTCCCTGTATCAAATCTTTCCATAAATTGCTGATTTTTAATCACCCTTGGATCTTTAATCCAACGGTCCCCATAATCCTTTTCCATTTGGAAAGATTTAGAAAGATTTAGAATTTTAATTCTATTTGGAAAGACTTAGAGAAATTTAGAATTTTAATTCTATTAAACAGTAAGGCTTTCAAAGCCTGTCACGTGCTGGCACGTGACCCTTGGTCATGTGTAAGCACGTGACCCCTAATTGAGTCCTTTTAACAGCCGCTTGTTTATTTTGCTATTTTAACCATCACGTGTCAATATGTGACCATTGGTCACGTGTGAGCACGTGACACCTCGTTGAGGTATTTTCCTGATTTTTAGAATTAAATTCTATTAAGCTGTAAGGCTTTCAAAGCCTGTCACGTGTTGGCACGTGACTCTTGGTCACGTGTGAGAACGTGACCCCCAATTGAGTCATCTTCAGCCATTTGTTTTTATTTATATTTTAACTATCACGTGTCAACACGTAACCACTGATCACGTGTGAGCACGTGATACCTCATTGAGGTAATTCCTGATTTTTAATCAGGGAACAGTGCATAGCATATTTGCTCATAACTTTTGATCCCGAATGAATTATGAAGCCCATAATATATCAAATCGAAGGGTTTTTCGAGATGCTTCCAATATCATCAGAATTTAACAGTTCCTCCTTCGGGATTTTATCAAAATACAGGCCGGAAGATACTGGTTCGCATTTCCTTAAACGTATAGCTGTCATTTGATACCTTGGGCTCTTTTGCGCAGAAATTTTTGGCGGGAACAAATGCCCCCCACTACTTTACCCACGTAAGTATGTACGTGGGTGAAGTAGTGCAGAGTTATGCATGGCGTATAACTAGTTTCGGATTGGTAGATAACTTTCAGGATCTTGATCTGAGAAGATAACGAGCGGACACAAGCGTCGTCATTTATCATTGACTCAAATCTTGACTCTTAAGAGATATAGTTCCAAACCCTCAACTCCATGAGCCGCACCCCTCTATTTTTTTATGTCTTACTCTGGTGTGAAGTAGTTTATACGCTCATGAGTAACTTCTCTATTTCAGTGGCATGTAGCTTTGGCAATTGTGGCCCATAGATGGTAGATAACAGTTCCTCTTGAACTCTTTATAGGGCAGCGATGGCTTAGGAGACATGGTTAGGATCTGCCACCTAAGACTTTCCAACTTTATGAGCCGTGAGGGTCTCACAAAGAATTTTCTCCCTACAGGTCGAGAGGATCCCATAGGTGTATTTTCTCCTTAGAAGTCGCGAGGACTCCTAAGTGCGGTTTCTCTTGAGAGTCGTAAGGATCTCACAAGAGAATTTTCCCCTTTACAAGTCGAGAGGACACGTAAGTGGTTGTTTCCCTCCTTATCGAGATTCGAATTTAGAAAGTGTGACCCATGGATAGTATGCAATAGACCGTTTTGGGCCGACTTGCAGGGTCCCAGTGCTTAGGAAACAGGTTTTTTAATCCCTACTGCCTAAGGTTTTATCTCACGAGTCGAGACGAATCGAGAAGTTCTCGCAAAGACATCAATTTCCTCGCGAGTCGAAACGGATCGAGCATTTCTCGCAAGAATGTCCTAACGTCACAGTAAACCTCTGCTCTTTACGACAAAGGTCCGTTAGGGTCTGTGGTACTAAGATTTTGTCCGTCGTACCGTCGCGTTGGCTGATGTATTCCTCGATTGGCAATCTTGTTGTTCGAGTAGCCTTGCGACTGTCGTGTCTCTGATCCCTTCGGGGGCTGGACAAGACGTCTTCAAGCAATCCTCCTAGGCAGTTTGACCGTCAGAAGAGCAAGCGTTAGGAATTTTGCCATGCCGCTTTTTACTTGAGGTTAGGCTCATTTTGGAGAGCCCCGATGAGTCATAACCACTCCGCGCTGGTGTGGGATGATCTCCGATAGTCTTTCAGACTTTATATGACTTGCCGTTAAGACCCTGAAACTAGGAATTTGGCCTTTGCTTCGTTTGCTGGCATTGCGTCCTCTGTATCGAGACGAATGTCGCGGTTGTCTCTAGGTTGCTGGTGAACCGTCGAGGTCTGGAACCAGGGATTTTGCCGTGACTCCTTTCGGTGATGTTGTGTCTGCTGTGTCGAGACGAACGTCGAGGTGGTGACCACTCCGCACTAGTGCGAGATAATCTCCGATTGTCTTCCAGGCTTTATATGACTTTCCGTTAAGACCCTGAAGCTAGGAATTTGGCCTTTGCTTCATTTGCTGGCATTGCGTCCTCTGTATCGAGACGAATGTCGCTGTTGTCTCTAGGTTGCTGGTGAACCGTCCAGGTCTGGAACCAAGGATTTTGCCGTGACTCCTTTCGGTGATGTTGCGTCTGCTATGTCGAGGCGAACGTCGAGGTGGTGATCACTCCACGTTGGTGTGAGATGATCTCTGATTGTCTTTCCGGTTTTATATGACTTGCCGTTAAGATCCTGAAGCTAGGAATTTGGCCTTTGCTTCGTTTGCTGGCATTGCGTCTGCTGTATCGAGATGAATATCACGGTGGTGATCACTCCATGTTGGTGTAAGATGATCTCTGATTGTCTTTCCGGTTTTATATGACTTGCCGTCAAGACCCTGAAACTAGGCATTTGGCATTTGCATCGTTTGCTTTGTCGCGTCTGAATCCTGTTGGAGAAAGAACGCTGGGGTGACATCTCATCTGCTGTGTCGAGACGAACGCTGAGGTGGAGCTAAGATTTTGCCGTCACTCAGCTTTGTTTCGACCATGGGGTCTTTTGTTGACGTTGCATCTTCATCCTGCTGGACTGCGGAGAAACGCCGTCGTTGACATCCCGTCTGCTGTATCGAGACGAATGTTGAGGTGGAGTTGAGATTTTGCCGTCACTCCGCTTTGTTTTGACCATGGGGGCAGTTTACCCCAATCAGAGCAAAGCTCTGTTCAAATTCCAAGGCGGGAAACGAAGCAACGCTTCTGTTTCCCCCAATTAGAGCAAAGCTCTGTATTGAAAATTAAAATTGAAATAAATAAAGCAACGCTTCAGATCCTTTGCGCTGCGCGCAACGCGCCACGTGTCAAAAGCTGATACAATAGCGCAGCGCCCGAGACAGCGCACCCAATCAGAGCAAAACTCTATTTAAACTAAAATTAAAGGAAGCAAAGCTTCAGTTGCGCAAGCGCTGCGCTGTGCGACACGTGTCAGCACAGTCGCTTTTGCGCAAGCGCTGCGCTGCGCGACACGTGTCAGCGCAGTTGCGCAATCGCAGCAGCGCTACGCGACACGTATCAGCGCAGTTGCGCAAGCGCAACTGTGCTGCACTGTGCGCTGCACGACACGTGTCAGCGCAGATGCGCAAGCACAGCCGCGCTGCGCTGTGCGATGCGTGACACGTGTCACGCTCTGGAGCATTTGCGCCAAACAGAATTAAAATTCTAAGAAATCTTTCTGTTCTTGTTAAAACAAGAAGATTTTCTTCTGTAAAACAGAAGCCCTTGGATCAAAGATCCAACGGTGGGGAAAATTCCCCAAATCACTCAGAGAAACATCTCTTTAACAAATTTAACTAATTTCTGGGCACTATAAAAAGGGCCCTAGACCTCAATTCAAAAGGATGAACATTTTGTGAGAAATTAAACAGAGAGAGAGCTCTGAAGAATTGGAGAGAAATCCTCAAGAACAAAAAAGGTAAAAAGCCTTTAGAAAAAGAGAAAATTCTCTTGTGAACAGATCATCGATCTAAAAAACAAGATCAAGGACCTTAAATAAAAAACAAATAAAAACAGTGCTTTGCACTTTTTATGAACCTTTGGTTCTCTGAGATAAGAAAAACAAGAGACACTTGTTTTCTTTGATCTAAATTAGATCAAGAAAGCAAACAGTGCTTTGCACTTCTGATTATGAACCATTGGTTCTAGAATCTAAAGGATTCTCAAATTTATAGTGCCTTGCACTTGGAGATCTGCACTGTTGCGCTCCTGGGTTGGCGCAAGCCACCTGAGAGCGCCACGTGTCAGCATCTGAACCATTTGTGCTATGCGCTTTGAGATAGAGCTTTGCTCTCTGTAATTGGCGCAACTCACCAGAATGCGCCACGTGTCAGCAGCGCACTAGCGCAGCGCACTGCGCTTGCGCGACACGTTTCAATACTACAAGCGCTTGCGCTCTTTGATTGGCGCAAAGTGCCTGATAAATGCAAGGCATTTCCTAAAGGGCCAGGCCCAAATTAAAAGACCAAGCAGGCCTAATTAAATAGATGCTCTGCATCATTTATAAAAGGGCAGAGCCCAACCAATACAAAGAAAGATAATGCAGTGAAGGGGCAAGGCCCTAGCACAGGTCCAATAGGCCAAAGACAAAAGAATATTGAAACTGGACTTAGCCCAGTCGTGGCCATAAGTCCTCAAATTAAATTGACTGGGCACGGCTGCTCCCTAAATCAATTTACATCCGGTTCGAGGTTACATCTCAGAACTCCTCTGACAGTTCTCGTTGTAATCCTTCAACGACGTCAGAGAGGTGACGGGTCCCAACGACCACACATGAATATGGACTGCGGGGTCCTTAAACTCGTGGACCGAAACGTCCTTAAACTAATGTTGGACCGAAACGTCCTTAAATTAATATCGGACCACCACGTCCCTAAACTGGAATATAGACCACCACGTCCCTAAACTGGAATATGGACCACTATGTCCTTAAACTGGCGATGGACCGAAACGTCCTTAAACTAATGTTGGACCGAAACGTCCTTAAACTAATAGTGGACCACCACGTCCCTAAACTGGAATATAGACCACCACGTTCCTAAACTGGAGTGCGGACCACCACGTCCCTAAACTGGAGTGCGGACCACCACGTCCCTAAACTGGAATATGGACCGCAATGTCCCTAAACTGGAATATGGACCGCAATGTCCCTAAACTACCTATGGACCACTACGTCCCTAAACTAGAACAATAGAGCCTCCAAATGCTCTTTTGCCGGATCTAAACGATCCCGTTTAAGTTGATCTTAGTCCCCAAACATGGCTAACGTATCCTTAAACATGCAAACGGACTATAAAACTCCAAATCAACTTTGGTTCAAGGGTACATCTTTGAACACCTCTGACATCTGCCGTTGTAATCCTTCAACGACGTTAGAGAGATGACGAGTCCCAATGGCCAGATTATCACGTTAAGTTGATCTTAGTCTCAAACAGGACTATCGTATCCTTAACGAACGTTTAAGTTGATCTTAGCCGCAACGCGACTAATGTATCCTTAAACTAAAAACACCAAACCCAAATCTAAGTAAATATGGACTTGGACTAATCCACTTCCTACAGGCGACGGCATAACTTAGTCTCCGTATACAATCCACGGGCAACCACAAACAAAAAAAACACACACGACACGAAGTGAAATTCTGGAGAAGGAGAAAGTGGCTACCGCGACGCGGTAGCGTAATTAACTGCAGGGGCTTGCGCCTGCAGGGAAGAGCGTCCCCATAATAAAAAACCCCTCTAGCGAGGGGGAATCTGACGAAGTCTGCTACATCGGCTGCATCCGTCTAAACCTCCAATACACGGTGCCATAAATCAACTTGGCATCTTCGGAGAGGTAGACGGATAAAACCATATAGCATTTGCCCCGAATCTCAGGCCTAGACGTCCTCACGTCATCTCGGCCGCCATTCGGAGGGGAACAGATTCTGGCACGCCCGGTGGGACCTCTTCCTCTTTCCACTCCACACTTCGTGTGTCGTCCTCACGAACCAATCGCGGTTTGTTAAATGGTTGCCTTCGGATTTCAAGTTACTAAGATTTGGTCTTTTTCCTGGCGCAGAACTCAAGATTCAATGGCCTTTAACTGCACCAACTGCTCGAAGTACCACTGCAACGGACGCTCCACCTCACTGGGAGGTGTAGCATATGGGACCCAAGCGGCTTCCTTCCTCGCTCTGCCGGTAGACCAGGTGACCCAAGCCACCACTGGCCTGTTCTTCAGGACCATGATCCCACCTACAAGTTTCTCTGCGCCAATACCTGCACCGGAAGTGAACAAGAAGTTGGTCTTCGACCGGCTCACTGCTACGACGACCCCTGTCAGCGGGTCGCCCACTGCCAAACCAACAGCCTCTGTTTTCACCAGGCTAAATCAGAACTCTAAACTGGTTGTCCCAAGGAAAGCAATAACTGCTGCTCCAGAAGTCGTCAAGGCGGCTTCCCCTGTCAAAGAATCAGTCTTTTCAAGAATGACGATTCCTGCTCCTGCCGTTGCTCAAGGAACCGTCTTCAATAGGTTGAACATCACCCCTCAAAAGACAACTTCAGTCTTTAAGAGGTTAACACCAGCGGCGCCTCATTCAGACAGGGGGCAAAAAGAAGCTATCTCAATCTCCGAGCCAGTCCCAACGGCTCATCGTGCTCGACGTCGCCATTGGCAACAAGTGAGAAAGGCAAGGGGCAACTCCCCCTCAGGGCTAACTCCACCGGCTCCAGTGGTGGAAGTCAACGCTGCTGTTCCAACTGGGAACAGGTTTGAACTGCTGAGGAGGGTACGTAAGAACTCTCCAACCGCTACATTGAAAAGATCTCCTCCGCCTGCGGAGAGAGTTTCGGAAACAAAACAAGAACAGCCCCCTCAACGGCTGTCCTCAAGAATTTATAAAGTTTGGCGGAGGGTTCAAGACTCTGTGATCAACCCAGATCACTCTCGTCAACGAAAGAAGACGAAGGTGCAAAAAGGAAAAGACCGTTCTATTGAACAGCAAGGGACAACAATCGCTAGGGTGCCCACTGCAACGGCCCCTTCAACTTCAACGGCCCACAAAAGAAGAAGGCCGGAGAAAACCCCCGTGTCGGCGACAGATATCAGAGGTGATGAACCCAAACGCCCTAAGTCAGGGGGCATGATTGTTCATACCGTCTACGTGGCATCCGGTAAAGAAGATAGCCGCATATCTACGGGTCATCGACCGCTCACCCAATCAGTGACCAAGGCACAGGAGCAACAGCAAAAGCTCCAAGAAATGATGAATGCTATGGCTGCACTTACCGGACCAAAAGAAAGCCCTGAAACGTCTTCGGACGAACGTCAGGAAGAAGAAATCGACGCTGAATTCCTTCGTCGGATATTGGAGAAGAAGGACGAAGAGGCTGCTGAACAAGCAGCCAACATACAACGTATGGGCCTCCTCTTCCAAGAAATGATAGGGATGATGATACAACAAGATCCTCCGGCTGAAGAGCCCCTGATCGTCCTTGGAGACGATAGGGGAGAAACATCAAATCCTCCACCAGCTCTATCGATGGCTAAGGAGGATACAATCTCCAAAGCTGATTTGGATGAGTACATCGCCCAGCAAATACGGGTTCATCATGCGACCGAAGCGGCCGGTCAGGTCGTAAAAACGGGGCGGCTATATCCAAGTTGGTACGATCAAATCAAGTACCCACCCGGTTACACAATTCCCAAGTTCCATGTCTACAAAGGGACGGGCAGTCCTCATCAACATGTTGCCCAGTTCAGGGCACTCTGCGGCAACACTGGTGGAGATGACAAGCTTTTACTTCGCCAGTTTGTTGGAAGTTTATCGGATACGGCGTTCGAGTGGTACTCTGAGCTCCCGAACGACTCTATCAAAACCTTCGCGGAGATGAAGCTGCTGTTTACTCAGCGTTTTGCAAGCGCCAGTGAACGTACCCCGATGACGGCACTGATTAACGCCAGGATAAAACCCGGCGAGACGTGGGTTCAGTATGCTATACGATGGCGAAACTTATGGTCAAAGTGTGAGCAGCGCATTGAAGAAGCTCCCGCGGTGGGTATGTTTGTGGGAACCCTTGATCCGCAAGCAACCATCTCACAATTTATGATGTTTTTCAAGCCAACTACCTTCCAAGCCTTGATTGACAAGTTAGCGCAAATGGATCAGATGGGCCATAAACCCCCTCTTCCAAAGCCGGACTCCCGAAATGACAAAGGGAAGGGAAAAGCGATCGTTGTCGCAAATGCTCAACAACAACCGAGTGACTCGAAGCCGGTTGTTCGTCAAAATAATACGCGTCCATACGTGGCCCTTGAGGAGAGGCTAGGACGTTCTTACTCCTTTCCCCGAGATAAGACGAGAAGGTTATTCCAGCTGGCGTTGCGCAACCGACTCATAAACCTGCCAGATCCAAAACGCCCGTCGCAACCAAGTGATGTCAATGAGCCTAACTACTGTCCTTATCATCGAGTACTGGGTCATCCGATCGAAGATTGCTACGTTTTCAAAAATTGGCTTGAAAACCAGTACCAACAGGGCAAATTCGCGTTATCTGACAAATGGAAGGTGAATCCCCCGCAGCCCCACACATCTAAGGGGACGAATACGCCGGGGGCAACATGCTCCGTCGTTGAAGAAACTCCTTGGGAAGTTGTATTATCAACCAGGACAAAGAGGATGCTAAACGATCTTCAGACATGCACAGCGATCAAGTGGAAGAACCCGTTGGAGCCGCAGATCATTGAAGGGATGTTGAAGCTTCATCCAACTCAAAAGATCGATGGAGGTGGCCCAAGCATTCATAACCAGCCGTCGAAATCTTCAAAGAAGAAGAAAAAGAAGTCAAAGAAGCCCGTGAAGTCTGGCGACAAGCGCACGGACTTGCAAAAACAAATTAACGCGGTGGAGGAATACAACCAGAAGGCACGAACTCCCATTACGCTCCAAGAGTTCCTCAATCACGTCTTTCAAGAAGAAGATGAGGGAGAAAGTTCATCGGATGAATCCAAGGAATATGTGGCGAGCTATCATATGATTTCCCATTCGATCACGAACGATGAGGAGACTCCTTGCACCGAAAAGCTGGGGGCAGATCCTGAACCAAAAGTTCTGGGGCCATCAGATGAAGTAATTGACGCATTCCTTAATGAAGCTCGGTTGAAAAGTAAAGCTGATCGGGAGCGCGAGGCGGCTATATTTGAAAGGGCCAAGCGCCAGCGACTTGATGAAGGAGCTGAGACGATCCCGTTGGAGCTAAACACCTCCGCTACCGACAAAAGCCAATTCAAGATGAGGAAAAAGTTTGCTAAGGCCATATCAATGGGCATGAAGCTACCATCCTCTGAAGGAAACATCACTGGTGAAATGGAAACGCACCCCTCCTATTGCTTATATCATCAAAAGATTTCGCACCCCACTCAAGAGTGAAAAGCTTTCGATAGATGGTGTCAAGGATATATTGCTCATCGACAACGCTTTAAGCAGGAAAAGCGTAAAACTCGTCGAGAGCAAAGAAATACGACCAAAGGGCTTAAAAGAACTGCTGACGATTGTTGCATGGTTAACACCGGTAGATCACAAGTGCCTACATTCGGGAGTGGTTCTGATGAAGAGCTAGAACTTGCCCCTCTCTTTAAAGAGTCCGCTTCGAGAAAAGAAGAAGAACCGAAGGTTTGCGAAAATATCCGTCTACGTAATCGCACGCTGCCCGAAAAGAACCTCGGACCCTCGAATAAAAATGATAAAGGGAAAGAAAAGGCCTCTGAAGATATCGTCTTAGATGACCAAGTGGTGGAAGAGCTAGCTGCCAAAGACCCGCCAAAGAAGAATAAGGTGGATTACAACGTCTTAGCACATCTGAGGAAGCTGCCCTCACAGCTCAGCATTCTTGACGCCCTTTTGCTATCAAAAGAGGCGAGAGATTCGTTGATTAAGGCGCTCCAAGACCCAGAACAATTCCAAGCATGCCTGGCCGAGGAAAAGATGAAGGATGAATTGGAGGAAGTGCACACGGCCGATGTTACTTTTGGCGATGAAGACCTTCTACTTGGGACGTGCGAACACAATCGCCCTCTCTATGTCTCGGGATACTGCCATGATATAAAGATAGGCAAAATCCTGATCGATAACGGGTCGTCTGTTAACCTACTCAACGTGCGGGTGTTGACGGAAATCTGCTTGAGCGTCCAGCACCTTGCTCGGGACAAGATCACCATCTCCGGGTTCGACTCCCAATCGTCAAAGACTCTTAGATCTGTGATACTGACGCTACGCTTCGGGCTACTCGTCATGGACATTAAGTTCCACGTCATAGACGCCAAGACATGCTACAACGCTTTGCTCGGCCGACCATGGTTACACGAGTACAACATCATCCCTTCTACACAACATCAGTGTATGAAGTATTTTAAGGATGGTTTCGAGTATACCGTGACGGGAGAACTGAACCCGTTCTCTGTGAACGAGGTCCGCAAATATGAAGACGCCAAATACTTCTTACCGGATTTCGAAGACACAGAGAAGTGTCACAAGCCGGAGAATAAAACTAACGCTACCATCCCTGTCTCCGGCAGTGATACTGAGGAGGAAGAGGAGATAGTTTATTCGGGTCCGCCCCAACACAACAAGCCGGGACCATCGGCTCCTACATTGATCTTTGGCAGCGACTCGGAAGATGAAGTTCATGTTGTATTCTCTGCTCGACCTTCAATACAAACGTCCGCTGACGAAGAGCAAAGTCTACAAGTCGCCATAGTGCCGCTTAAACACCATAAAGAACTGGATGCACTTAATATCTACAGTGTAGAAGAGTTGCGGACATTCTATATCCCTCCCAGGCGAGAGAGCGAGAAAGCAATTCTGTATTACCGCTCTGAAGAAATCAAGGTAGAAAAAGAAATCTGGCATGGCGCGGATTCTACGCTCAACAGGCTTCAGCCTATCCGTCTCCCCAGATATTATACGGAAGGTTTGAAAAAGCTGCTGAAACGCCAGGGGATACCCTTCAAACAGACCGTTAGAAAGGCCAAATTCTATGACAGGGTCTGGAACGTCCCCGGGACTCAACGCAAACTGCCTAACGGGAGAATGGAAACAAAAGGGCTTGGATACATCCGGTCAAAGAAACGAGAGTTACTACCCGGCTGCTACGTCGTGTATGACCTTGATGAAGAAGCGGATGCTCAATAGGAGGACGCTAATCCTAAGCCAGTGAAAGTTCCAGATGCAAAGGAGCCCAGTCCGTCGTTCGAGGAACAAATGGACAAACTTATAAAGAAAGCTGGTCAAAAAGTCCGAGATGATCACAACCGCGAGACGGCCATCTACGAGAAAGCCAAGACGCAACGCCTTCTCCAACAGGCCGTAAAGGATGAAAATGCCGCTCCTTGTCAACCTGTTATAAAGAAGGCTTGGCGCAAAAGCAGAAATAAGTCGAAAGGCCAAAAAGGCGCTCAACAACAACAAAGCAGGGCTAAGAAGCCACGCAAACGGGAGTTGAGCATTATTGATCTATCCCTCATGAAGAAAATGGGTCGAGCGTACTCGTTTCCTCGGGACAAGACGAAGAAGATACTTGATCTTGCTCTAAAACATCAAATGCTTACATTGCCGGAGTCTAAACATCCCGAACGAGCGGGCGAAGTCTCACACCCGGACTATTGCTCTTACCATCGAGTAATAGGGCATCCTCTTGAAGATTGCTTCACCTTCAAGAATTGGGTCGAAAATCAGTATCAGCTTGGCAAATTCACTCTGTCTGACAATTGGAGGGTAGCGCCGCCACAGAAGCACGAGCCCAAGGCCACGAAAAAAGAACCGGTTCCACATTGGGATTGGAAGCGAATTCGCACCTGTCACATGATTACAATATTGAAAGAAGAACCCGAGGACATAGATGAGCTCCCTTGGTGCTTCGAAAACAGCAGCGACGAGATAATCTCAGAATTCCCACCAGCGCCAAAAGAGCTAGAAGATGGAATCCATACCACTGCAGATAACCTCAAGAAGATTGAGTTAGGGACGGCAAACGATCCACGACCGACATTCATCAGCGAGTTACTATCTGAAGAAAGGGTAGCTGCGTTAAAAGATATGCTTCTGCAGCATAGAGATTGCTTCGCGTGGAACTATTCCGAAATGCCGGGACTAGATCCAGAAATTGCTGTACACAAATTGGCGATATCCCCGGACATCAAGCCAGTCAAACAGGCGTCGAGGAGAATGCGGCTCGAGCTCGAGATGAGTATCAACGCCGAGGTCAAGAAGCTGATCGACTCTGGCTTTATCCAGGAGGTTCAATATCCTGAATGGATCGCTAACATCGTCCCGGTGATGAAGAAAAATGGGACGGTGCGCATATGCGTGGACTTTCGGGATCTCAATAAAGCTTGCCCGAAGGATGATTTCCCAGTGCCAGTCACCGAACTGATGATAGAAAATACATCCACTCATGAGGTTTTCTCCTTCATGGATGGCTCATCAAGGTATAATCAGATAAAGATGCATCCCGAAGACCAGAAGCATACCGCCTTCAGGACCCCTCTAGGTATATTCTGTTATAAAGTGATGCCCTTCGGTTTAAAGAATGCCGGTGCCACTTATCAAAGGGCCATGACAAAGATCTTCGATGACCTTATACATGAAATCGTCGAATGCTATATCGACGATCTCGTGGTTAAAAGCAAATCATACGAGGAACATCTCGAGCATTTGAAGACCGTATTTCAACGCCTTCGGCAATACAACTTGAAGATGAACCCGCTCAAGTGTGCATTCGGAGTTTCCTCAGGCAAATTCCTGGGATTCATTGTTCGATACCGAGGTATTGAAATAAATCCGTCAAAGATCAAAGAGATCATGGAAATGCCTCCGCCGAGAACTCTCAAACAGTTGCGATCTCTCCAAGGGAAGCTCGCATACATACGGCGATTTACAGCCAACCTTTCAGGCAAGTGCCGTCCCTATAGCCACCTGATGAAGAAGGGAACCCCATTTGTCTGGGATCACAAATGCCAAGGCGCACTGGACGAGATCAAGAAGTACCTGCAGAACCCTCCAGTATTGGCTGCTCCAGTTAAGGGAAAGCCTCTCATTCTTTACACGACCGCCCTCGAAGGTTCCTTGGGCGCATTATGGGCACAAGAGAACGATCAAGGGAAGGAAAGAGCACTCTACTATTTATGTCGAGTTCTTCTGGGAGCAGAAAGCAACTACTCTCCCATTGAAAAACACTGCCTGGCGTTGATCTTTGCGATAACAAAGCTCAGACACTACGCATTAGCACATGAAGTCCGTCTCATTTCGAAGGTGGACCCTCTTAAATATTTAATGTCGAAGGCCATATTGACAGGTCGACTCGCTAAATGGGCTCTGCTCTTGATGGAGTTCTCGATAACGTATCAACCTCTCAAGACAGTGAAAGGCCAGGCCATCGCCGACTTCCTCGCTGAGCACCCGATACCTGCCGACTCTCCTCTTAATTGCGATTTGCCAGACGAACATGCGTTTGACACTATCGATGGGAACGATACCCGATGGGAACTTTATTTCGATGGAGCATCTTCCATGAAGAAGCGCAAACAAAGTACCCCTATAATTAAATCGAGGGTAGGACTCATCTTTGTAACTCCACAAGGAGGGATAATGCGCTTTACTTTCTCCTTAACAGAACCGAGGACGAATAATGAAGCTGAATATGAAGCCTTGATAGCAGGTCTCGAGATCGCTATCGACATGGGAATTGAAAACCTCCTCATATACGGAGACTCCCAACTGGTCGTTAGTCAAGTAAACGGCGACTACCAAACGTGTAAACCGGAATTGGTAAAATACGGTGAAAAGGTGCAACAACTGTTGACCCAAATTCCCTCCTATACTTTGGAAAGCATACCGCATGCGGAAAACAGCAAAGCGGATGCATTGGCCAAACTTGCTAAAGAGCTGGCTGACGAGAACCTCGATGACGTCAGAATCATGGTACAAAGCCGTCGGGTGCTTGCCCCAACAGAAATATCTCCGGAATCATCCGAAGAAAAAGGAGCGAGCGAGCATACGACCCTGCAAGTAAAAGATTGGGAAAATACCGAGGATTGGAGAGAAGTCTTCATGGACTACTTTAAATCCCACCGAATGCCTGAAGAAGCGTCCACAAGACATCAGCTCATGAAACGAGCTCTATCTTTCGCCTTCGTCAATGATACTCTGTACAAGAGGTCATTTGATTCGCTGTGGCTGAGATGCTTAGGACCTGACGAAGCGAAAAGAGTCGTCTAGGAAGTTCATGACGGACTCTGCGGTTCTCACCAAGCGGGCCCAAAGATGAAGTTGAAGATCAAACGGATGGGCTACTATTAGCCCCCAATGATCCAGGACTGCCTCGAATATGCGAAGCAATGCCATTCATGCCAAATTCATGGGGACTTCATCCACCAGCATCCAAATCCACTACATCCGACGATGGCTAGCTGGCCGTTCGAGATGTGGGGAACTGACATAGTCGGCCCCATCGAACCAGCATCGTTTAGGGGACATCGTTTCATCCTAGCGACGACTGACTACTTCTCTAAATGGGCAGAAGCGGTACCGCTGAGGGAAGTAAAGACGGAGAATATCCTCCATTTCTTCAAGACGCATGTCATATATCGGTTTGGAACTCCACGACGGATCATCTCCGATAACGGGCCAGCTTACAGAAGCCACAGGATCAGTCGCTTTGCGCAGCAGCACAATATAGACTGGAGATATTCCTCGGTTTATAATCCGCGAGCCAACGGTCTAGCTGAGGCCTTCAACAAGACCTTGACGAAGATCATAAAGAAGACGGTGTCCCGAAATAAGAAAGACTGGCACGAGAGACTGCAAGAGGCTCTTTGGGCGTATCGAACCACGTTCAAGACGGCCACGAACACAACGCCGTATGCGTTGGTATTCGGTACGGAAGCAGTACTCCCCCTCGAGATAGAGTTACCTTCTCTACGAGTGGCAGTCCACTACGAGCTGACGGATGAAGAAAATGCTCACTTTCGGCTTGAGGAGCTTGACGCCCTTGACGAAACCCGGCTCATAGCGCAACAAAATCTGGAAGCTTATAAAGCAAAGATGACGCGCTCATATGAAAGATTAACCCGACCGAGGACATTTCGCCAAGGCGAACTCGTGCTGGTGGTCAAAAGGCCTATGATCCCCAATCACGCCAAGCGGGGAAAATTCGAGCCAAACTACGAAGGCCCGTACATCGTAGATAAGGTCTACCAGGGTGGGGCCTATCTACTCATGGACATGCATGGTGAAAGGCCTTTCAGGCCAATAAACGGTCGCTTCCTAAAGAAATACTACGCTTAATGAGCCACAGCCTAGGTTAATGATAGGTGACGACGACCATGTCCGCTCGCTTTCTTCCTAAGCTCAAGTTTTATAAGCAGTATCCAGCCTCTCAATGTCGGACCGAAATGTCCTTAAACTAATAGCAGACCGAAACGTCTTTAAACTACTAGCGCAACATCTTTTAGGCTGACGAGATATATAAAAAAAACATTTAAAAATAAAATAAAATAAAAAACGGTATGTCCATAAGCAAAAAGGGCACGGATGAAAACCCGAAAGGGCTCCGTGAGTAAAAACAGCAGGGCTACCGACAAATGTTCGTGAAAACCCGAAAGGGCGCGACCTCGTAAAAAATATATAAAAAAATAAAAGAATAAAAAAAAAGCGGTACGTCCATCAGCAAAATGGGCACGGATGAAAACCCGAAAGGGCTCCGTGAGTAAAAACATCAGGGCTACCGGCGAGTGTTTGTGAAAACCTGAAAGGGCGCAACCTCGTTAAAGGACACTTATAGGGTCCTCTCGACCTTGTAAGGAGTAACCACCCGCGTGAGATCCTTACGACTCACAAGGGAGCAACACACTTAGGGATCCCCACGATTCCTAAGGAGAAAATACACTTGCGAGATCCTCATGACTCGTAAGGAGAACTCTTTTATGGGACCCTCACGGCCCATAAGATTTGAAAGTCTTAAGTTACAGAGACCTAAACCTGTGCTTAAGCAACTCCCACAACTCCCAATATTGCCTTACAAGTGGCTCAATACTGACCCTTGTATACAATCCACGGGCGCGAATAAACATTTTCCTGACTAAGTCCCATACGTGACTGGGGATATGTTCGCATGACGAACAACCCTTATAAGTCCTCTAGACTTACAAGGAGAAAATCCTCCTGTAGGATCCTTACGACTTACAGAGGAACAAACACTTAGGAATCCTCACGATTCCTAAGGAGAAAATACACCTACAAGATCCTCACGACTTGTAGGGAGAAATACCTTTGTGAGACCCTTACGGCTCATGAAATCAAAAGCCTTAATCGACAGGACCTTAACCCTGTTCGCTAAGCCACCCTTGTTCGACATCGACAGAGGCAGATGATGATTCGCTCCTGGCAATATCCCAGTTGTAGTGGTGCTGATGCCGAAATCGGCGTCTAATTTCAGGTTTACGGCGAAAAACCAGTAGGCCGCACATGCATATGAAATAGCCGAAATGATGGGGCAACTTGCAATAAAAAGCAGCAAGTGAAAATGTATGTATGAAAAATAGCCAAAATGATTGGGCAACTCGCAATAAAAAGCAGCGAGTAAAAATAAAAAATAGCCGAAATGATTGGGCAACTCGCAATAAAAAGCAGCGAGTAAAAAATAAAATAAATAGCCGAAATGATTGGGCACCGCGAAAAATAGCCGAAATGATTGGGCAATCGCGACCTTCGCGATATAAAAGCTGAAATGATAGAGCATCGCGGAGATGAAACAAAAAAAATGATGATAAAACTTTAGCCCTACAGTTAAGATCACATCGATCCCTATATACAATCCAAGGACGTAAACAAAGAGGGAACCATACTTTCCCAACAGGCTCCGCCAGAAGACGAAGCCAATTCTCGACGGTTCAGTCCAACTCCGAAGAAACCAGTGTCTTCAGCAAATTCCTCGACTCACGGATACAAACACTCCTTGACGAGAGCCTCCTAATCCGCGTCGACTCGCAGAGCCACCAGTGCCTCCGTGGGAAATCCTCGACTCGTTTCAAACCCCAAGGAAACAAATAATCCTTGGCGCTTGGGAAACAAATAATCCCTAGCAAACTCCTCGACTCACGGATACAAACACTCCTTGACGAGAGCCTCCTGATCCGCGTCGACTCGCAGAGCCACCAGTGCCTCCGTGGGAAATCCTCGACTCGTTTCAAACCCCAAGGAAATAAATAATCCTTGGCGCTTGGGAAACAAATAATCCCTAGCAAACTCCTCGACTCACGGATACAAACACTCCTTGACGAGAGCCTCCTGATCCGCGTCGACTCGTAGAGCCACCAGTGCCTCCGTAGGAAATCCTCGACTCGTTTCAAACCCTAAGGAAACAAATAATCCTTGGCGCTTGGGAAATAAATAATCCCTAGCAAACTCCTCGACTCACGGATACAAACACTCCTTGACGAGAGCCTCCTGATCCGCGTCGACTCGCAGAGCCACCAGTGCCTCCGTGGGAAATCCTCGACTCGTTTCAAACCCCAAGGAAACAAATAATCCTTGGCGCTTGGGAAACAAATAATCCCTAGCAAACTCCTCGACTCACGGATACAAACACTCCTTGACGAGAGCCTCCCGATCCGCGTCGACTCGCAGAGCCACCAGTGCCTCCGTGGGAAATCCTCGACTCGTTTCAAACCCCAAGGAAACAAATAATCCTTGGCGCTTGGGAAACAAATAATCCCTAGCAAACTCCTCGACTCACGGATACAAACACTCCTTGACGAGAGCCTCCTGATCCGCGTCGACTCGCATAGCCACCAGTGCCTCCGTGGGAAATCCTCGACTCGTTTCGAACCCCAAGGAAACAAATAATCCTTGGCGCTTGGGAAACAAATAATCCCTAGCAAACTCCTCGACTCACGGATACAAACACTCCTTGACGAGAGCCTCCTGATCCGCGTCGACTCGCAGAGCCACCAGTGCCTCCGTGGGAAATCCTCGACTCGTTTCAAACCCCAAGGAAACAAATAATCCTTGGCGCTTGGGAAACAAATAATCCCTAGCAAACTCCTCGACTCACGGATACAAACACTCCTTGACGAGAGCCTCCTGATCCGCGTCGACTCGCAGAGCCACCAGTGCCTCCGTGGGAAATCCTCGACTCGTTTCAAACCCCAAGGAAACAAATAATCCTTGGCGCTTGGGAAACAAATAATCCCTAGAAAACTCCTCGACTCATGGATACAAACACTCCTTGACGAGAGCCTCCTGATCCGCGTCGACTCGCAGAGCCACCAGTGCCTCTGTAGGAAATCCTCGACTCGTTTCAAACTCTAAGGAAACAAATAATCCTTGATGCTTGGGAAACAAATAATCCCTAGCAAACTCCTCGACTCACGGATACAAACACTCCTTGACGAGAGCCTCCTGATCCGCGTCGACTCGCAGAGCCACCAGTGCCTCTGTGGGAAATACTCGACTCGTTTCAAACCCCAAGGAAACATATAATCCTTGGCGCTTGGGAAACAAATAATCCCTAGCAAACTCCTCGATTCACGGATACAAACACTCCTTGACGAGAGCCTCCTGATCCGCGTCGACTCGCAGAGCCACCAGTGCCTCCGTGGGAAATCCTCGACTCGTTTCAAACCCCAAGGAAACAAATAATCCCTAGCAAATTCCTCGACTCACGGATACAAACACTCCTTGACGAGAGCCTCCTGATTCGCGTTGGCTCGCAGTTTAACCAGTGTCTCCGCGGAAAAAACCCCGATTCGTCTCAAATTGCAAGATGAAGCCTCAGGCAGCAGGGATTAAAAAACTTGCTTCCTGAACAATGGGACCCTGCCAATCGATCTAGACGGTCTCTTGCATACTATTCATGGGTCTCACTCTTCAAAGTCGAATTTCGACGAGGAGGGAAACAACCGCTTACGAGTCTTCTCGACTCATAAGAGGGAAAAATTCTCTTATAGGATCCTTACGACTTATAAGAGAAAATCACACTTAGGAATCCTCACGATTCCTAAGGAGAAAAACCCACCTACGAGATCCTCTCGATCCGTAGGGAGAAAAGTCTCTATGAGACCCTCACGGCTCATAGAGTTGAAAAGTCTTAGACAGCAGATCTGAACCTGCGGCCTAAGCCATCGCTGTTTCTTGAGAGGGTCGGGATACTCGCTCTAATCATCCGTCAACCATGGTTATTAAGACAGCCTGCTAACAATAAAAGAAAGAAGAAAATGACAGAAAGAACATCCGATTTACATTTGACCAAGCGTTCGAGACACACTCATTTATACATGGGCAGAGGACTCAAGACGAGAAATAAGACAAGCTGAAATAAAAAAAGGGGGTTTTCCATTCATGTTGCTAAAATTCTTACAAGCAATGAATAAGAAACATTATTCAAATTATTACAACGGTATAACCTCAGATCCGGGGCACGGATTGAGGAATTCAAAAGTAATGCCATCCAGAGTTCTTCTGGCCTTTCTAATTATTCTTATGCGTAGCCTCTCGCGCTCCTGTGTGTCAAGATCCTCAGCAAGCCCTCCCGGCCTTCGATAAGCAGCAACTATCGTCGTCTGCTGGAAGATTTGATGTAGGATGTCAATGAGGCTGTCCTGCCGTTTCTTCGAGATCAGCCCCGTCAGGTACACTGAATGCACCTTGTCTTCGGCATCATCCAGCGCGTTGAGCGGTAGGGCCTCGTGAAACCCTGGAAGTGCTCTCCATATTGCTCCCAGCACGACTTTTAAGAGAGCTGAACGACGAGGAAGCAGCCAACCACCACTTGCGTTGAGGCGACCCATGACCTCCGCACACTGGGCGTCCGTAAACTCCTGGTTCTGTTGACGGCCCTGTACACGGATGTCCTCATAAGTGATGAACTCATGCAGGCTATATAGACGCACCGCCATGATACCTGAAGAAAGCAGTACAAGGAGATTAGCAGATAAGAAGATACAGAGGGTTAAAAGTTAAACTCCTTGAGAGCAATGCTTTGCAGACAGGAGTGACACCGATCAAGATCAGTTATGAAGAGAATTTGAAGAAAATCCCTTGAGAACATTGAGAGCTTTGCTCTACAAAGATAATATAATAATGATAATAATATCAAATGCCATCTTTAACTTCCAAGATCCATGAAGAACTCTTAAGAGTTCTTCTATGTGATTTGGAAGGAGCAAAGCTCCATTAATTAAGAAAATCCAAGGAAAATTTTTCAGAGAGCAGAGCTCTATTAATGGAACCCTAATAGGGTTTCCTCTAGTTCTCTTTAGACCCCTTTAGAGCAAAGCTCTGCTAAGTGAAACCCTAAATGGGTTTTCTGTAGATCAGGGATCTATTGAGAGCAAAGCTCTTAAAATTGATTTAATTTAATCAAAATTAATATTTTTACCTAAAATTCTCTAAAGTTTGAACTTTTAAAAGTGTTAAACAAGAGAGCAGGGCACTGAGTTCTTAAAATAAAACTGTGAAGATGAAAATCATCTAAGGACCAAAGGTCCTATTTATAGGCATCAAATGCCCTTTCAACTTCCAAAAGTTGCCGCGATGGTTGGAATTCTGCCACCGCTGCGCTCACGTTTGGAAGGCCACGTAAGCGCAACGGTGGGAGGGCATTTGTTTACCCCAATCAGAGCAAAGCTCTGTTCAAATTCCAAGGCGGGAAACGAAGCAACGCTTCTATTTCCCTCAATCAAGGCAAAGCTCTGTATTGAAAATTAAAATTGAAATAAATGAAGCAACACTTCAGATCCTTTGCGATGTGCGCAACGCGTCACGTGTCAAAAGTTGATACAATAGCGCAGCGCCCGAGACAGCGCACCCAATCAGAGCAAAACTCTATTTAAACTAAAATTAAAGGAAGCAAAGCTTTAGTTGCGCAAGCGCTGCGCTGCGCGACACGTGTCAGCGCAGTCGCTTTTGCGCAAGCGCAGCGCTGCGCGACACGTGTCAGCGCAGTTGCGCAATCGCAGCAGCGCTGTACTCTGTGCTGCGCGACACGTGTCAGCGCAGTTACGCAATCGCAGCAGCGCTGCGCGACACGTGTCAGCGCAGTTGCGCAAGCGCAACTGTGCAGCGCTGTGCGCTGCACGACACGTGTCAGCGCAGATGCGCAAGCACATCCGCGCTGCGCTGTGCGCTGCGTGACACGTGTCACGCTCTAGAGTATTTGTGTCAAACGGAATTAAAATTCTAAGAAATCTTTCTGTTCTTGTTAAAACAAGAAGATTTTCTTCTGTAAAACAGAAGCCCTTGGATCAAAGATCCAACGGTGGGGAAAATTCCCCAAATCACTCAGAGAAACATCTCTTTAACAAATTTAACTAATTTCTGGGCACTATAAAAAGGGCCCTAGACCTCAATTCAAAAGGATAAACATTTTGTGAGAAATTAAACAGAGAGAGAGAGAGCTCTGAAGAATTGGAGAGAAATCCTCAAGAACAAAAAAGGTAAAAAGCCTTTAGAAAAAGAGAAAATTCTCTTGTGAACAGATCATCGATCTAAAAAACAAGATCAAGGACCTTAAATAAAAAACTAATAAAAACAGTGCTTTGCACTTTTTATGAACCTTTGGTTCTCTGAGATAAGAAAAACAAGAGACACTTGTTTTCTTTGATCTAAATTAGATCAAGAAAGCAAACAGTGCTTTGCACTTCTGATTATGAACCATTGGTTCTAGAATATAAAGGATTCTTAAATTTATAGTGCCTTGCACTTGGAGATCTGCACTGTTGCGCTTCTGGGTTGGCGCAAGCTACCTGAGAGCGCCACGTGTCAGTATCTGAACCATTTGCGCTATGCGCTTTGAGATAGAGCTTTGCTCTCTGTAATTGACGCAACTCACCAGAATGCGCCACGTGTCAGCAGCGCAAGCGCAGCGCACTGCGCTTGCGCGACACGTGTCAATACTACAAGCGCTTGCGCTCTCTGATTGGCGCAAAGTGCCTGATAAATGCAAGGCATTTCCTAAAGGGCCAGGCCCAAATTAAAAGACCAAGCACGCCTAATTAAATAGATGCTCTGCATCATTTATAAAAGGGCAGAGCCCAACCAAAACAAAGAAAGATAATGCAGTGAAGGGGCAAGGCCCTAGCACAGGTCCAATAGGCCAAAGACAAAAGAATATTGAAACTGGACTTAGCCCAGTCGTGGCCATAAGTCCTCAAATTAAATTTACTGGGCACGGCTGCTCCCTAAATTAATTTACATCCGGTTCGAGGGTACATCTCCGAACTCTTCTGACAGTTCTCGTTGTAATCCTTCAACGACGTCAGAGAGGTGACGGGTCCCAACGACCACACATGAATATGGACCGCGGGGTCCTTAAACTCGTGGACCGAAACGTCCTTAAACTAATGTTGGACCGAAACGTCCTTAAACTAATGTCGGACTACCACGTCCCTAAACTGGAATATAGACCACCACGTCCCTAAACTGGAATGCGGACCACCACGTCCCTAAACTGGAATATGGACCACTATGTCCTTAAACTGGCGATGGACCGAAACGTCCTTAAACTAATGTTGGACCGAAACGTCCTTAAACTAATAGTGGGCCACCACGTCCCTAAACTGGAATATAGACCACCACGTCCCTAAACTGGAGTGCGGACCACCACGTCCCTAAACTGGAATATGGACCGCAATGTCCCTAAACTACCTATGGACCACTACGTCCCTAAACTAGAACAATAGAGCCTCCAAATGCTCTTTTTCCGGATCTAAACGATCCCGTTTAAGTTGATCTTAGTCCCCAAACATGGCTAACGTATCCTTAAACATGCAAACGGACTATAAAACTCCAAATCAACCTTGGTTCAAGGGTACATCTTTGAACTCCTCTGACATCTGCCGTTGTAATCCTTCAACGACGTTAGAGAGGTGACGAGTCCCAATGGCCAGATTATCACGTTAAGTTGATCTTAGTCTCAAACAGGACTATCGTATTCTTAACGAACGTTTAAGTTGATCTTAGCCGCAACGCGACTAATGTATCCTTAAACTAAAAACACCAAACCCAAATCTAAGTAAATACGGATTTGGACTAATCCACGTCCTACGGGCGACGGCATAACTTAGTCTCCGTATACAATCCACGGGCAACCACAAACAAAACAAACACACACGACACGAAGTGAAATTCTGGAGAAGGAGAAAGTGGCTACCGCGACGCGGTAGCGTAATTAACTGCAGGGGCTTGCACCTGCAGGGAAGAGCGTCCCCACAATCAAAAACTCCTCTAGCGAGGGGGAATCTGACGAAGTCTGCTACATCGGCCGCATCCGTCTAAACCTCCGATGCACGGTGCCATAAATCAACTTGGCATCTTAGGAGAGGTAGACGGATAAAACCATATAGCATCTGCCCCGAATCTCAGGCCTAGACGTCCTCACGTCGTCTCGGCCGCCATTCGGAGGGGAACAGGGGCTTTTGTTGACGTTGCATCTACATCCTGCTGGACTGCGGAGGAACGCCGTCGTTGACATCTCGTCTGCTGTATCGAGACGAATGCTGAGGTGGAGTGGAGATTTTGCCGTCACTCAGTTTTGTTTCGACCATGGGGTCTCTTGTTGACGTTGCATCTACATCTTGCTGGACTGCAGAGGAACGCCGTCGTTGACATCTTGTCTGCTGTATCGAGACGAATGCTGAGGTGGAGTTGAGATTTTGCCGTCACTCCGCTTTGTTTCGACCATGGGGTCTTTTGTTGACGTTGCATCTGCATCCTGCTGGACTGCAGAGGAACGCCGTCGTTGACATCTCGTCTGCTGTAACGAGATGAATGCTGAGGTGGAGTTGAGATTTTGCCGTCACTCCGCTTTGTTTCGACCATGGGGTCTTTTGTTGACATTGCATCTATATCCTGCTGGACTGCGGAGGAACGCCGTCGTTGAAATCTCGTCTGCTGTATCAAGATGAATGCTGAGGTGGAGTTGAGATTTTGCGGTCACTCCGCTTTGTTTCGACCATGGGGTCTTTTGTTGACGTTGCATCTGCATCCTGCTGGACTGCAGAGGAACGTCGTCGTTGACATCTCGTCTGCTGTAATGAGACGAAAGCTGAGATGGTCTCTAGGTTGTCTGTGAACCGTCGAGATTTGGAACTAAGGACTATGTCGTGGCTCCGTTTGATGGTGTAACATCTGTGTCCTGCTGGAATGAGGAAGCCCACCGTTGTTGGTCTCCAGGCTGTAGATGTGGCCATTGAGATTTGGAACTAGGGACTTTGCCATGGTTCCGTTTCATTGTGACTCTGAGGTCAGTTGTTGACATCACGTCTGCATCCGGTTGGAGTGAGGAGAAACGCCATTGGTGATCTCTAAGTTGTCAATATTGACGTCGAGACCCTGAAGCTAGAGATCTTCTTTTGCTTCGTTTATTGACATTGTGTCTGCAATATTGCGACAAATGTCGAGGTTGTCTCTAGGTTGTCTATAAACCGTCGAGATTTGGCTTCGCTTTCTGGTGGAGCATGTTGGGAAGGTATGGTTCCCCCTTTGTTTGTGCCCCTGGATTGTATACAAGGATCGATGTGATCTCACCTGTAAGGCAAAAGTTTCATTCATTTTTTTATATTATCATTTTATCTCCGCGATGCTCTATCATTTCAGCTTTTATATCACGAAGGTCGCGATTGCCCAATCATTTCGTCTATTTTTCGCGGTGCCCAATCATTTCGGCTATTTTGCATGCATGCATAAATTTTTACTTGCTGATTTTGTTGCAAGTTGCCCCATCATTTCGGCTATTTCATATACATTTTTAGCTCGCTGATTTTTTTATCACGAGTGTGGAACTTGGAATCTAGTGCCGATCTCAGCATCAGCATCGCTACAACTGGAATATTGCCAGGAGCGAATCATCATTTGCCATGAAAGGACTTGGAATTTGATACCGATTTAGGCATCAGCATCGCTACAACTAGGATATTAACATGAGCGAATCATCATTTGCCTCTGTCGATGTCGAACAAAGGTGGCTTAGCAAACAGGGCTAGGATCCCATCGACTAAGGCTTTTGACTTCATGAGCCGTAAGGGTCTCATAAAGGTGTTTCTCCCTACGGGTCGTGAGGATCTCGCAGGTGCGTTTTCTCCTTAGGAATCGTGAGGACTCCTAAGTGTATGTTCTCTTATAAGTCGTAAGGATCTTACAAGAGTGTTTTCTCCTTATGAGTCGAAAGGACTCACAAGGGTTGTTCACCGTATGGACATATCCCCAGTCACGGGTGGGACTTTGTTAGGGAAATGTTTATTCGCGCCCGTGGATTGTATACAAGGGCCAGTATTGAGCCGGCTTGTAGGGCAGTATCGGAGGTTGTGGGGGTTGCTTAAGAACAGGTTCAGGTCTCTGTAACTTAAGACTTTCAAATCTTATGAGCCGTGAGGGTCCCATAAGAGAATTCTCCTTACGAGTCGTAAGGATCCCGTAAGTGTAATTTCTCCTTAGGAATCGTGAGGATCCCTAAGTGTGTTGCTTCCCTGTGAGTCGTAAGGATCTCACGCGGGTGGTTTCTCCTTAGAAGGTCGAGAGGACCCTGTAAGTGTCTTTTAACGAGGTTGCGCCCTTTCGGGTTTTCACAAACACTCGCCGGTAGCCATGCTGTTTTTACTCACGGAGCCCTTTCGGGTTTTCATCCGTGCCCATTTTGCTTATGGACATACCGTTTTTTTTTATTCTTTTTTATTCTTTTTTTTTCTAACGAGGTTGCGCCCTTTCAGGTTTTCACAGACACTCGCCGGTAGCCCTGCTGTTTTTACTCACGGAGCCCTTTCGGGTTTTCATCCGTGCCCACTTTGCTTATGGACATACCGTATTTTTTTTTACGTCAGCCTGAGGATGCTGCAGTAGTAGTTTAAGGACGTTTCGGTCCTTTGCAAGTTTTAGGACATTGCGGCCCACTGTTAGTTTAAGCACGTTTCGGTCCGCAGCCAGTTTTAGGACATAGTGGTCCATCGTTAGTTTAACGACGTTTCGGTCTACAGCCAGTTTTAGGACATAGTGGTCCATCGTTAGTTTAATGATGTTTCGGTCTACAGCCAGTTTTAGGACATAGTGGTCCATCGTTAGTTTAATGACACTTCGGTCTATCGTTGCCATATTTGAGGCGAGTTTCTAGTTTACGGACTTTTTGGTCCCTGGGGCTTTTTCTATGAAAGAGCATGATGCCCCCGGCATGTCCATCTTTTTCGGAGCATGTGGTTGTGGTGGGTTCACCTTCCATTTTTCGGACAGCGCGAACTTGCCCTGTTGGTACTGGTCTTCAACCCAGTTTTTGAAGACGTAGCAGTTATCGATCGGATGGCCCAATACTTGGTGGTAAGGACAGTAATTAGAATTGTTGACATCATTCAGTTGTAGCTGGTGTTTCGGCTCCGGTAGAGTGATAAGACTGTTGCGCACTGCTAGTTCGAACAGCCTCCTTGTTTCATCCCGAGAAAATGAGTAAGGACGTTTCAACTTCTCATAGAAGGGTTGCCGCTTGTTGCTTTGGCGAACAACCAGTCTAGGGCCACTCGATTGTTGTTGAGCGTTGGCGACGAAGGCCGTTCTTCCCTTCCCTTTATCCTTTTTGTTCGATCCCTTGTGTGCGGGTCCGAGATTCTTTCCGGGTAGCGTGCGATTGCACGGCTGAATGTTCTCGCAACTCCTCAATTCTTTCGTTTCAGAGATGGATTCCTTGAAGAGAGGACCGTGGGATACTTTTTCGTCGAAGTCGCTCCCGAAGGTGAGAACTCGCGATCCCCTGGGATCAACCCTATGACAATTGCCGGCAATTCTTTTACGCTCATCTGTCGCAATTTTCCGCTGTCTACGAGCTTCACGCTTTGTCCTGTTGAAGTGTTGCCTGTGAGCGACATACCTTTGCCACCAACACTTAAAGGAGTTGCAGTCTTCAGTAGGATGTGCGATCTTCTGATGGTATAAGCAGAAGTTAGGATGCACGTCCGCTTCATCGAGATGTATACCGCCAGGAGAATTTTCTCTGAAAGAGGGCAGCTTCATCCCCGTCGATATGGCTTTGGCGAATTGTTTCCTTGTCTTAATCCTGCTTTCATTTGCGTCATATGTATTTTGATCCGGTGGGAGTGTTTTAACCCTTTCATCTAGTCGCCGGCGTTTGGCTTTCTCGAATATGGCCATCTCGCGCTCTCGATCAGCTTTGCTTTTAAGACGGGCTTCGTTCAGGAATGCATCAATCATTTCGTCTGATGGTCCTAGAAGTTCTGGCTCAAGATCTGCCCCCAGCTTCTCTGTGTAAGGAGCTTCCTCACTGTCTATCGATGAGTGGGAGATCATATGGCAGCTCGCCACATAATCCTCAGGTTCATCCGACGAGTCTTTGTCATCCTCTCCGTCCTCAAGGACGTGGCTGAGAAATTCTTGAAGTGTGACTGGGGTCCGTGCTTTCTGATTATATTCTTCCAACGCATCAATCTGTTTCTGCAGGCCCATGCGCTTGTCACCAGGCTTCACGGGCTTTTCGGTCTTCTTTTTCTTCTTTGAAGACTTTGACGGCTGGATGCGAGCGCTTTGACCATCATCACTGGATTTTGTAGTTGGGCGTGGTTTCAGCATTCCCTCGATGACCTCGAGTTCCAGTGAATTTCTCCACCTGATTGCCGGGCACATTTGGAGATCCTTCAACATTCTTTTCGTCTTGGCTGAAAGAGCGACCTCCCATGGAACTTTTTCTATAAAAGAGCACGATGCCCCCGGCATGTCCACTTTTTTAGGGGTATGAGGTTGTGGCGGGCTCACCTTTCAGTTTTCGGATAATGCGAACTTGCCTTGTTGGTATTGGTCCTCAATCCAGCCTTTGAAAATGAAGCAATCTTCGATTGGATGGCTTACTGCTTGATGGTAAGGGCAGTAATTAGGATTGTTGAGATCGTCTGGCTGCAACGGACGTTTTAGACTCGGCAGATTGATGAGTCTGTTGCGCACTGCCAGCTCGAACAGTTTCCTCGTTTTATCCTGGGGAAACGAGTAAGAACGTCCCAGTCTCTCTTCGAGGGATGGGCGTAGACGCACGTTGTTGTGGCGAACAATCGGCTTTAAGTTGCTCGTCCGTTGTTGAGTATTGGCGACGACGATCGCTTTCCCTTTCTCATTTCGAGATTCTGGCTTTGGAGGAGACGGTTTATATCCCATCTGATCCATTTGGGCCAACTTGTCGATCAAGGCCTGGAAAGTAGTTGGCTTGAAGAACATCATGAATTGCGAGATGGTCACTTGCGGATCAAGAGTGCCCACGAACATGCCTACCGCAGGTGCTTCTTCAATGCGTTGTTCGCACTTCGACCATAAGTTTCGCCACCGTGTTGCGTATTGGACCCACATTTCGCCCGGCCTTACCCTGGCATTAATCAGTGCTGTTATCGGGGTGCGTTCACTAGCACTCGCGAATCTTTGTGTAAATAATAGCTCCATCTCCGTAAATGTTTTGACAGAGTCGTTAGGTAGCTCCGAATACCATTCAAAGGCTGTCTCCGATAAGCTGCCGACAAATTGGCGAAGTAACAATTTATCATCGCCTCCAGTATTGCCACATAAGGCCCTGAATTGAGCGACATGCTGATGTGGATTCCCTGTCCCCTTGTACACATGGAATTTAGGGATCGTATATCCCTGCGGGTACTTGATCTGATCATACCAGCTCGGATATGGTCATCCCGTTTTAACAATTTGCCCAGCCGCTTCATTCGCCTGATGAGCTCGTATTTTCTGAGCTATATAGTCGTCCAGTGCGGCCTTGGAAATTTTCTCCTCCTTGGCTGCTGAAAGAGCCGGCGGAGGATTAGATGTCTCCTCTTTATCGTCTTCAATAATGATCGGAGGTTCATCAGCTGGAGGGTCCGGCTGTAACATCATCCCTACCATATCTTGGAAGAGGAGAGCCATTTATTTTATGTTAGCCGCTTGCTCTGCGACTTCTTTGTCCTTCTTTTCGAGGACACTGCGTAAGAAGTCAGCATCGGTTTCTTGTTCGTGACGCTGCTCTGATGATGCCTCCGGGCTTTCTTTTGGCTCGGTGAGTGCGGCCATTGTAGTCAGCATCTCTTGAAGCTTCTGTTGTTGCTCCTGGGCTTTCGTCACGGATCGGGTGAGCGGTCGGTGACCTGTCGAAGCACGACTTTCCTCCTTTCCGGAATCCATATAAACGGTGTGCACCACCATGCCTCCAGACTTGGGGCGTTTAGATTCAGTGTCTTTGCGATTTGCTAAAGACACAGGGATCTTCTCCGGCCTCCTTCTTCTGTGAGTGGTCGAAGCTGAGGGGACCGTTGCTTTGGACACCCAGGTGGCTGTCATCCTTTGGGACTTGACATAGTAGTCCTCCTCCTGCCGAACTTTCATCTTTTTCTATCGGCGGAGATAGTCTTGATCAACAACCGTGTCTGGGACTTGACGCCAGACTTTGTAAATTTTAGAGGACAGCCTCTGAGGGGGCTGCTCCAGCTTCTTCTCTGGAGTATTCTCCACAGGTGAAGGAGTTTTCTTCAGCACCGCAGTAGGAGAGTTTCTGCGCACCTTGTTCAGCAATTCAAAGCTGTTCCCGGTTGGAGCAGCAGCATCGATCCCCACCGTTGGAGCTGGCGGAGTTATCCCAGAGGGGGAGTTGCCTCCAGCCTTCCTCACTCGGCGCCAGTGGCGACGTCGAACGTGTCGTGCGGATGGAGTTGTTTCAGCTATAAGGGTGACTTCGTCATGCCCACTGCTTTGAGGAGAGACTGTTATTGGTGCTAGCCTGTCGAAGACTGACACCCGTTGAGAAGCAATGTCTAATCTGTCAAAGACAGACCTCTGGGCAGGGGAAGCAGCTTTGAGGATCTCGCCTGGAGCAGAAACCGGAATGGACAGCCTTGTAAAAACAGACTTCTTGGAAGGAGGAGCCTTCCCAATGATTTCGTCCGCTTGAGCCGGGATGGCTATCCGCTTTGGGATGGCAGCTTCGGGTATCACGGGCTTGTAGACGTTCTGGCCCAGTCTGTTGAAAACTGAGGTATTGAAGTTGGGCGACCCGTTGAGAGGGGCCGCGACAGTAGCAAGCCGATCACAGACCGACTTCTTTGGAGCTTCTTGCGATGTCATTGTGGCATTGAAGCTCATCGGTGGGAGCAGGGTCCCGAAAAATAGTCCAGCGGTGGCTTGAGTTACCTGCTCCACTGGCATCTTGAAAAGGGAGGCCGCTTGGGGCCCATAAGTCACTCCTCCAGCAAGGACGGAGCAAGAGTTGCAGTTGCATGTAGTACAGTTTGAAGCCATTGATCTTCTGTTTTCTGCATGGAGCAAGACACCAAATCTTAGTACCTCGAATCCACAGGCAACCACAGTAAACCGCGATTTGTTCGCGAACACGACACACGAAGTGTGGAGTGGAAAGAGGAAGAGGTCCCACCGGGCGTGCCAGAATCTGTACCCCTCAGAACGGCGGCCGAGACATGGGGACGTCTCGCCTGAGATTCGGGGCAGATGCTAATAGGTGCTATCCGTCCACCTCTCCGAAGATGCCAAGTTGATTTATGGCACAGTATATCGAAGGTTTGGACGGATGCGGCCGATGTAGCAGACTTCGTCAGATCCCCCCTCGCTTGAGGGGTTTTTGATTGTGGGGACGCTCTTCCCTGCAGGCGCAAGCCCCTGCAGTTAATTACGCTACAGCATCGCGGTAACAACTTTCTCCTTCTCCCGATGGTCACTTCGTGTCGTGGGTGTTTGTTTTGTTTTTGGTTGCTCGTGGATTGTATACGGAGACTAATTTATGTCGTCGCCCGTAGGACGTGGATTAGTCCAAATCCGTATTTTCTTAGATTTGGTTTGGGGGGTTTTGGTTAAGGATACGTTAACCATTTTTTAGGCTAAGATCAACTTAAACGTTCGTTAAGGATACGTTAATCCCATTTGAGACTAAGATCAACTTAACTGGATCGTTTAGATCTGACAAAAGAGCATTTGGGGGCTCTATTGTTTAGTTTAATGACATTACGGTCGATTGCCAGTTTAGGGACATGGTGGTCTATTGAATGTATGGCCGTCGGGACCCATCACCTCTCTGACGACGTTGAAGGATTACAACGACAGATGTCAGAGGAGTTCAGAGATGTACCCTTGAGCCAGAGCTGATTGGGGATCTATAGTCCAATTTGGGACTAAAGTCTGTTTGAAGGTTTAAGGATACGTTAGCCATATTTGAGGCTAAGATCAACTTAAACGGGATCGTTTAGATCCGACAAAAGAGCATTTGGGGGCTCTATTGTTCCAGTTTAGGGACATAGTGGTCCATTGCCAGTTTAGGGACATGGTGGTCCACCTCCAGTTTAGGGACATGGTGGTCCAACATTCCCATTTTGGGGAAGGATACTGGTTTATGGACGCATGAGTTTAAGGACCCCACAGTCCGTATTATGTGTGGTTGTCGGGACCCGTCACCTCTCTGACGACGTTGAAGGATTACAACGACAAATACCAGAGGAGTTCAGAGATGTACCCTCGAATCGGATGTAAATCGATTTGGGAGAGCGGTTGTGCTCGATTCAATTTAATTTGAGGACTTATGGCCAGAATTGGGTTAAGTCCAGTTATGTTTGAAATATTGGCCCTTTGGACCATTAGACATTTGTCTAGGTTCAGCCCCTCATCATTCAGCAGTGCTAAACAGAGGTTTGGGGGCTCTGACAATATTTTGTCTTTGATTTCCTCAATTTTGAGATTCATTTGGAGAAGGGCCTTTTGCCTCTGGAAAATTAGCCAATTTGGCTAAAAGTAGTGTTAAACACTAGAGAACAACAGTGTTAAACACTGGAGGCAGAACTCTCAAATTAGAGTTAAACACTAAAAGACAATCAGTGTTAAACACTGGAAATATAATCTTCAATTTAGTGTTAAACACTAGAAACACTAGAAACAGTCAGTGTTAAACACTGGAAATAAGGTTTTCAAATTCTAAGGCAAATCAGTGTTAAACACTGCAAATAGTGTTAAACACTAAGAAAATCAGTGTTAGACACTGGCGATAGGGTTTTCAAATTAGTGTTAAACACTAAGAAAATCAGTGTTAAACACTGGGGACAAAGATCTCAGATTAGTGTTAAACACTAAGGAGAGAGAGGGGTCACGTGTAGACACGTGAGAGCGCCCTGATTCCCCTTATTTTGTTCTGCCGAAAGTATTGAATACTTTGGAGCATCACGTGCTGTCACGTGATGGGAATTTGGGTATTTGTCTGTTAAAGCTTTTGCCAAGGAGTCACGTGATAGCACGTGAGAGCGCCCATAGCTTCTGTTTCTTTTGCTTTTTCTTCTCTGTCACGTGGGAGCACGTGAGGCGTGGCCTCAAAGTTCTTTTCTGTGGATCTTTACAGGGGTCACGTGGAAGCACGCGACTCTGGTTCTTTGCATGTTTGAAGATCTCCTTATCTTTTTAAGAATTAAATTCTTCATAGGGTTAAACCCTAGCAATAATTTTAAAGGAATTAAATTCCCACTTTCTTTTGAAGAATTATATTCCTAATTTCTTTTCTGTAGGAATTAAATTCCCCGTATGTGTAAAGAATTAAATTCTGGTATAGGGTGAAACCCTAATTTCCTTTCTTAATGGAATTAAAATCCTGTGAGTTTGAGATAATTAAGTTCTCAATTAGGGTTAAACCCTAGTTCTGTTCATTTTGAAGGAATTAAATTCCTATAGTATAGGGTTAAACCCTAATTTTATCTCAAAGGAATTAAATTCCTATAACTCTGTGAGAATTAAATTCTCAAAACTCAATTCCTCTTCTATGTTTTAGATATGCATGGCAGGATCTCAACCCAATGAGAATTAAATTCTCAATTTATAGGGAAGATGTGCACTTTACAGATCTTCAACCAGAGAAAGAACTAAGTTCTTTTTGCAAAAGAGTTAAACTCTTAGATCTTGAGAATTAAATTCTCTGTTTGAAATTTTGATCCCCTTTCTTTTCTCACCTAAGGTTTTCCTCTATTGAGAATTAAATTCTCCTTTCTTTTCTCTCTGTAATTTCAAGATCCCAGAAATTCTCTCCAAAGTTTTCTCTCTCCAAATTCTCTCTTCTCTTCTCCCTTCTCTTGGCTCCTATTTATAGGAGAAGGAAAAGAATCAATTTGTTAAGTAAATGTTTCATTGAAAGATTTGATTTGTTTTCATAATTAATATGATCATTTAAATCATTCAGTGAATTTTATTCACCGTTGGATTTTAAGTCCAAATATATTCTGTTTGTTATTTTCGTTGAGATTTAGGGGAAATCTTTCCCTGTATCAAATCTTTCCATAAATTGGTGATTTTTAATCACCCTTGGATCTTTAATCCAACGGTCCCCATAATCCTTTTCCATTTGGAAAGATTTAGAAAGATTTAGAATTTTAATTCTATTTGGAAAGATTTAGAGAAATTTAGAATTTTAATTCTATTAAACTGTATGGCTTTCAAAGCCTGTCACATGCTGGCACGTGACCCTTGGTCGCGTGTGAGCACGTGACCCCCAATTGAGTCCTTTTAACCGCCGATTGTTTATGTTGCTATTTTAACCATCCCGTGTCAACACGTGACCATTGGTCACGTGTGAGCACGTGACACCTCGTTGAGGTATTTTCCTGATTTTTAGAATTAAATTCTATTAAGCTGTAAAGCTTTCAAAGCATGTCACGTGCTGGCACGTGACCCTTGGTCACGTGTGAACACATGACCCCCAATTGAGTCATCTTCAGCCGTTTGTTTTTATTTATGTTTTAACTATCACGTGTCAACACGTGACCACTGATCACGTGTGAGCACGTGATACCTCATTGAGGTAATTCCTGATTTTTAATCAAGGAACAGTGCATAGCATATTTGCTCATAACTTTTGATCCCGAATGAATTATGAAGCCCATAATATATCAAATCGAAGGGTTTTTCGAGACGCTTCCAATGTCATCAGAATTTAACAGTTCCTACTTCCGAAATTTATCAAAATACAGGCCGGAAGATACTGGTTCGCATTTCCTTAAGCGTATAGCTGTCATTTGATACCTTGGGCTCTTTTGCGGAGAAATTTTTGGCGGGAACAAGTGTCTAACATGCGGAGAGGCCAGGTATAAGCCGAAGGAATCTGATAAGAAGTCCGATATACCTGTCAAGATAGCACGATATTTTTCCATAACACAGAGCCTACAAAAGCTATTCAGTAGTAAGAAAACAGCCGAGGCAATGATTTGGCATCACCGTTCTGCTCCAAATGAAGATGGAAAAATGAGTCATCCAAGAGATTCACCGGCATAGAAGGATTTCAATAGGAGACACGAAATATTCAGTAGTGATCCTCGCAATGTCCGGCTCGGACTCGCTAGTGATGGTTTCTGCCCATTCAACTATATGGCTGGAAGCCACAACACATGGCCCATTGTAATGATAGTTTATAATTTGTCGCTTTGATTGGGTATGGATCAATTCTATTTTATGATGTCTCTTCTTATTGACGGACCAAACTCACCGGGAAACAATATCGACGTCTATCTCCGACCTCTGATCGATGAGTTAAAATCTTTATTCATTGATGGTGTAGATACTTACAATGCAAACACAGATACAACATTCACACTGGGTGCGGCTTTAATGTGGACAATTAATGACTTTTCTGCATATGGAATGCTATCAGGTTGGTCCGTACATGGTTACAAAGTATGCCCTTATTTCCATCAATATACAATATCGAAATGGTTGAATTTTAGCAGAGGCAGAGTGGTTCTGCCGCCCGGAGAGCTGCGTAGGGAGCTTCATAGGGCCGGTCTTTCACCCCGATCGGTATCCCCTTCGGATGACTCCTTCCGTGTGGACTTTGCCACACCTCCATGTATATTGCACGTATATTCATTTTGAATGTAATATTATAGATATACACACATATTTATTTCAAAATTACTTATATAGTTAAAATTTAATTGTCTAGCTGTTGGTGGTGCGTCCACATCAGAGGCAGAGGCCACTTCCCCACCTGCAGGTATATTTATATATCCTACAGTGCATGTATATTGATTTAGAATGTTATATCATAAATATACACGCATTCTTTTTTATTTTACTTAGATAATCATTTTTTGATTGTCTAGCTGTAGGTGGTGCCTCCATATCTCGGGCAGAGGCCACCACCGCACCTGCGGGTATGTTTATATCTCCTATATTGCATGCATATTGATTTAGAATGTTATATTATTGATATACACATTCTTTTTGCAATTACTTATATAATCTATTTTTAATTGTCTAATTATAGGTGATGCGTCCACATCTGGCACAGAGGCCACTCCCGCCACTTCCGTACCCTCCGCTCAGTCTGCAGGTTAGTATGAATAAATATAAAATATTTATTTATTTTATATATTCTCTAAGAATAAACATGAACTTCATGTAATTTTATCATCAATATTTATTTTCTAGTTGGAGGGGATACGTCTACGTCCGGGTCATCGGCTGTTCCTCACCGGAGGAACTATCATCCCGCTCATGCTGCTGCCCGGGTTCAGGCTCATGCTGCTGTCGCCGGAGGTATATATCGCACTTCAATTTTCGTTAATCCTTGATTTCTTAATACCATTTTGACTTAATATTGCTTGTCTTGATATTTCTCGTATATGCAAGGCAGCCCCATCCCGAGAGGGGAACTCGAGGGCCGAATCAGTCTCACAGGCTGAGGCCCGATAGAGCTACGGGGATGCATCATTCCCCCTCTTCTTTACCCCCGATTATCGCTATACCGGCGATTAAGCCGAGAGGTTCGGCCGGTATATGGGGGATGAGACCTGCATCCTAAAGAAATATCCACTTCACGTTGAGTGGGGCGATCAGCACCGGCACTCATTTGCCCTCTTCTGGGATCAGGCTTGGGTACTAATACATATTTTCATTTGACTTATCTAATATATTTATTATTATTTAACACTTTCAATTTAAATACATTATTTTTTTGTATTTGAAGTTGGATTACGACTTTCAACGTGTACCCGACCCTGATCACCCTGAGAGAGTGCTCGATCTTCATGCTCTGTACCAGGGCCTGATGAAGAACATGTAATCAAAGGTCCGATACAATAGGAACGAGCTGAAGATCGACTGCTATTCCCTATGGATCACGACCCCCGAGACGGAGAGAGCGGCTCTCCTACATACTCCGGCCTTTACAAGAGTCGACGTAGATACATGGCCTCTCTTGTGCCAATATTTTGACTCTCAGCGCAAACAGATTTGTAATTTAAATGTAATTCATTGTTTAGTATATAATTTATATTTTTGTGTTGCTTAATTAGAAAACTAAATCTGAATGTGTTGTGCAGAAACATACCGATCAAAATAAGGAGAATAGGAAATCGGCGAAAAGGGGTCGCCCCACTTATACAGGTGGCTCGAGAAACATTACTCATGCCATGGAGGCATCGGTAAATTACAATAGATCTATTTTGATATAATGTAATATTAAGAGTTATTATATAATATATGTAATTTTTTGGCGAATTGCTAAGAGCTCAGACCCTGGCGCAGGGTGGTACACCGAGCGTGCTGACCGCGTATCTTGCCGTCCATGGCACCTCGACAGATCCCGCCATGGGCGAGCTTCGATTCTCCGACACCGCTACCCAGGAGTTTTGCGTAAGTGTTAATATTTATTCTAACAGGTTTGAAATTTTTGTTTTGAAAATTTCAAATTTAAATTATATACTTATATTTTAATGGATAATGTGGGTGTAGGAGCAGGTGGTAGAGCAGGCGAAGGCATTGGGGATCGATTTTACTGGACAGACCTATCCAATGCTACTGACCCCAGTCCTAGACGCCACACACGGAGGGTACCACGGAGGTTAGGAGAGAGGCCGTAGACTGGGTCCTAGCAGGGCCCATATGAGGTTGGACTCCACTCCGGCGGTTACTTCCCCTACCCCCGTGAGCGACATCTAGTGCATGATGTTGCCGCCTTGAAGACCACCATCGAGAAGTTGAAGGAGATGTTGGTACGTATACTATTTAATAGTAAAATATTATATCACATTATAAATAGTAACATATGCAATATTAGTAGCCTGAGCTTATTTTTTTGTAGACATAGCTTTGATTAATCATACTTACATCAAACTATCTAATTAAAATAAACTATGGTTTTCCAAACTAGATATCCAAATGAGGCCTAAGTCCCTAAGTATTCTTAGATTGGGGTTTCACAATAACCTGATGATACGAATTCGACTAAAATCTAATACACCGTTCTTACTCGTTTATTACACACAAAATTTAACAGACGTGACAGGCTACTTCGGCTGCGGCTCCATATGCATCTCCTTCGGATGCGGCTCCGCAAGCCATTACCTCGGCTGCGGTTGCGCAGACCACTCCTGCAGCTCCACAGCCCGCTCAGACTCCCGCACAGTCCATTCCTTCATTAGTCGAGTTTTTGACGACCCATGGCTGCACCGAGGAGCAGATGCGCAAGATATGGCGTTTATCAGAGGTGGAGGAGCTGGACCGAGCTAAGGTTGTATATATATTTTTGAGGATATATGTGCTTATCTGATACATATTGTATATATTTTTTATTAAATTGGTGGTCGTTTGCTTGTTCACGATGATTTAGATTGATATCGTATTCTGTTTGTTTATTTCTTTTATATATTATGCGTGAGATGTTGATTATGAATATTTATGTATTTGGTTATATGATGTATATATATTATTGTGCACAGGGCGGGGAAAAAACAGGAAGCCTCTTTTTAAAAAAAAACTGATATTTTGTCCGTACGGATTAATCCGTAGGGCCATCTGTTGCACCTACAGATTAATCCGTAGGTGCAAAGTTTGCCCCTACACAGTTGGTCGTAGGGACAAAATATCAGGATACCTGATATTTTGTCCCTATGGACTCAGTAACAGGGGTTAAACTTGCCCCTACGAATTTATCCGTAAGGGCATTTATATGGACCTATGGATAAATCCGTAGGGTTAAGTATCAGGCCCTACGGATAAATTTGTAGAGGCAAGTATTTTATTTTATAAACCAATAAATTAAATAAATTTTTGTCCCTACGGCGTAATCCATAGGGATATATGTCCTTACGGAGTAAGGCGTATGGGCAATTATTACTCTGTTAGGGCGTATTCAGGACAAAGAATTGCACCTGCGGCCTTTGCACCTACGGGGGAATTTTATGTCCCTATGGATATATCCATAGGGGCAGTGGTTTGCCCCTACGGCTAAATCCGTAGGGACAACCCATTATTGTAGTAGTGGCACAACCCTTGCTGAAGAACTTGGATTTTCCCTTCAAAAAGTGAAGTTTTGATTCCAAAACAAGAGATATCAACCCGAAGGAAAATTATTTGAAGTTATATAGTTAAACTAAAAATTCCAACTTTTGTGCACACTATTTGCGATGCATGATAGATAATTGGTCGCTTTCAGTACTACTTTAATTTACAGCCGTTTTTCCAACGTTTGAATCACTAGTTACCTTGATAATAATCCTTTTCCTTATATACCACTTGTGAGAAATTAAAGATTAGCTATGATACCTTCCATAGGATATCTAGCACTGGTATTGTAATAGTTGAATGGATTTACCAAGTGAAAAAGTATCGATCAAAAGAACTGACAGTTAATAGAAGTGAGTAAAGGATACAATGGGAAAATATGAAGTTTATTAAGGAGGATTTACTTCAAGGTTGTTATGGTTGTTAATGATTTTTAGTTACATCTATTTGGTTTCCCTCTTAGGTGGGTTAATCAATTGGTATAAACAGTTAAAACTGAAACAAATTAAGACAATAAGTTAGTATTAGTCAATTAGAACTGGAAAATTTATTGTTAGTCATGAATAGAACTGGAACTAGAGATAAAGAAAAAATGTTTCAGTTAGAACTTTTTATATATAAAATGGATGTTCCATCCTTAAAAATTATCCCACTTATTTGGATGGAACAAAAATTAAAAATCAGAACTACGAAGCCTAGTCTCCACCCTTCCCCACCCTATCCCTCCTTCCCTCCTCATTTTTTCTGTAAGCTTTCAAATCTCTTTTGTCCCTCTTTTTTATCAACCAAATCTAATTGATTCAACACAAAGTTTCTCGATTTTTTTAAAATCCAATTAATTTAAAGATAACTAAAATTATTCTAAAAATACAAAAAAAAATAATCAAAAAATACAAAAATAATTTAAAACTTTATCTATGCCCTAATTTGATCAAAGTAAAAGAAAGACAAGTTTAATTATATTTTATCGGTATACAGAATTCTCATTTTCTATAATCAAAGAAGTAAAATAGCTTTTGATCTTGCAAACATTTGGAAAAAAATAAATATTTTCTAGTTGACCGATAAAAAAAATTCATAAATCTTTCAAACATATCATTACAACTATTATTTTTATTTGATATAAACTAATAATGATTTTGTTCACATATATAACCATGAGCATAGCTCGGTTGGTCATAGCGATATACTAGATAATTCATTGACATCGAATTTTTTTTTAAATAAACTAGTATCGCATGTTCTAGTTTAGTTTGGATTGCACCAATAAAAAATAAATAATCTAATATTGTCGATTTTCGGTTCTAGTTTAATTCTAGAATCCAATAAAAAAGTCCAACTTCTATAAAAGTTCTATGAAAATACCTTGGCTTCAAAAGTTCTATTTTTATTTAAAAATCCCAATTGGCTAACAGGTCGTTAAGGTATTTATAAGCCTACCGAACACCGCTAAATATCTCTTGAGAAATTTCTAAAGAGAAAGTTTTAAATAGGTCTACGACAGTTCCACTAACACCTTCTAGGCCATGTTTGAGCAAGGAGTTGAGAAAACTGATGTTTATTTTTAGGTGGAGGTATAGGTGATTGATCTATTTTTTTTATGTGTAGTAGTTAACCGCAATCAATAACGGTGTCGCGTGTAGCTAGACCGAGATGAGTACGGGTCGTCCTCAGGGAAACGTGGAACCTTTTATTCTTATTTTAGGCATGTTGAGAAAGAAAGGAGGAAGAATAAAGAATGGTGAAGAATGGTTGTAGGATCTAGATCTACATTAAACACGGATGCAAAATATAGAACTAGATTAACTACGGAGGTGGGTTTAATATTAAAAGGGGGCTTGTAGGGTTCATTAGGATTTAGTAGTTATGGATGATTAATGAAAGATTAATCTTTTTATCCTTTAATAGATTTAAAAATAGAACGACAGTGATGCATGTAGATTAGGGTTTCTGGAGGAAAAAGGGTTCCCACTCTTAACCCCTATCTCGACATGGATCTCCGTTCATGTCTAGCCTTTACAAAAATAATCGTTAATCTAATCTGTAATCGCGGTCGAGACTAGCAATGCATTGGTAGCGCGCCAAATTAGGATGTTAACTATTCTTTTGATAAAGTTTATAAACTTTATAGGACTTAAAATGAGTTTAAGGATCTTCATCATCCATTAACCTACCCTAATCCCATGAACCCTATCAAGCGAAGAATTACTCGCGCATGTTGGGAGAAAAAGAGATGGAGAGAGAAATCATATTAAAACTATAAAGAGATAGAATAAGAAAACAACTACCTTTATTAATCAACAAAATTCATTTACACTTTGTTCCCTTAGAAAATGATTACAAAATGCTAGTTTGCTTCTCGATCTCTTTTAAGGAGGTAGATGAACCGTTGATGATCAGCCTGGATGCGTGAGCCTGTCGTGGACTTCGTGATCTCTTCATCTTGATGATTTTTTCAAGAGACTCTCGGTCCTTATTTATAGTCCCAAAGCCAGAACCCTATATGCCTAAATTGGAAACTAGTAGTTAAGATCCAAACTGAAAAATCCCAACTCCTAACTCGTCAAAACCGATGCGGATCCAAGGCCAAAAGGTGGGTTTGGTCGCGGATCCACGGCCAAGTAGGGGAATCTTGGGCTCAATCTTCTTGTGGGCTCTTATGGTGATATATGGTGATCTTTTGAATATCTGGAAACTGAAAATCTTCTTGTAATTACTGCCAGACTCGATTTCTTAGTTTGCTTTCTTAATTAGGCAGGTTTGCACTAACAATTTTGATTCCCTTGATTTTAGACCTGAAAATTCTGCACAACAACTCAACAAATAATATTAGTAGAGTTTGTTTTATTGAGATATTAATTTCACCATTAAGATTTGGTCAATGGTATTTATGCATACATTTTCCTACCAAATGTTAATTATAATATATAAACACATGAAAATAGTATTTTTACAGATAAACCCTCATATGCATCATATATTATAATAAACACATTTTCTAATATAGAAATAGTAGGAAAAATGTCATATTAAATGTGCAGTTTTATCAACTGAACAAATACCCTCAAACTTATTTTTGATCGTCCCGAGCAAACTAGTTTATTCAGGAGGAGGAGAAAAAAGAAAGAAGAAAACTAAGCACACTTTCGTAGGCAACACGATTGCACTGAGCACGTGCAACAAGCCGTTAAACCTCTAGGTGTCCCTAGTAGGAGGAGTGTTGTCTCCTGAGGGTTTTCAGCGGATTACACCCACAAAATCCTATAATAAAAAAGAGATGGTGAAATTTACATATAAAGATAAGAACCATAAAAGAAATACTTTGAAAATTTAGAGTTTCCAACTATACTAGCTTTTCAGTTGTCATGAGCCCTATCTTAATAGTCATGAAAAGATATTAGAAATCACATCATCCCTCAATAAAACATTGTCTTTATTCTTCATTCCTACCTTTCATCCAAACATCGATCATATAACCCTACGTGTGTGTAAAAGACATCCTTACACTCGGAGAATTCAATTCAAGCTATCATACTCTTGTCCGTCTACCTCAGTACTTTTTAATCGATATTTAGATGGAATTTGCTCACACATTTTTCATGCGACCGTTAATACTTCTTGAGGTACTAACCGACCGATTACTCATGTGATCGCTTATACGGTGTATTTAGTATTTTCCTCGTCTTGCACCACCTAAGGCTTAGCAGTGACTCCCAAACCAGTTGGTCTAAGGCAATAGGTGATGAAGCACCCTCGCTATATTTTTTTATTGCTGCCTTGGCGATAACAAAACCAGTGTTCATTTTTCTCACCATTTTATCTTTTATTTTCCATTTATTATTTTCTTCATACTTTGGCTTTAAGACAAGAGCATTTCAAGGTATCCTCTACTATCCCGAGTTTCAAGACGTGTGTAAGTGCATATAGTAGGGTATCAACATTCAAATGTTTGGCTTCCAGAATAGAAACTATTTTTCAGACTTATTTTTATCCTCAGATTAGTGACTTCCTTCATCTTACTAACCCTTGGAACAACGGCTCATAACTACTTATTACTAGTTCGTTTAAGAAAACTTCTAATTTTCTTGGTTTTCTTAAATTATTCCTATCTTTTAAATATAATTTTTCACTTTCTAATCTTTTGTTATATAAAAAAAAATTGAATACCCAGTGTCAAAAATAATTCAGTGAATATAAACCTCCCCCCCAAACCTGTTTTCAGCAGTGTCCTCACTGATGTTGTCTTTTGAGAGTATGGACCTGTATGCTTGGGGAGAGACACAAGGGGTAAAATAATAGTTAAATGAAAACTACCCCCAAACTTGTTCTTTGGCACGCACAGATATTCAGTTAAGTCCATTTTTACTCACCTCCATTCTTAAAATGAGAAAATGTTACCAAAACATGGAGGTGAGGCGGAGGAAATTCAGTTCTGATAAAGCGGCTCCTGTAAAAACAGGAGCTCCTCCACGGGGTCAGCAGAGAAATACGGTTTTAATCTATGTCCATTTACTTTAAAAATTGAACCGTTTATCAAATTTTCAACTTCTACTGCCCCGTGCGGGTGTACATACCGCACCACAAAAGTCCTTTCTAACGAGATTTAAGCTTACTCGGATGAAGATGGAGACGGGAATCGTAAAGAAGGACTTGTTGCCCCCATGTGAAGGTTTTTCTAAAAAGGTTTTTATCGTGGAACACTTTAGTCCTGTTCTTTACTATCACCGCATTATCGTAAGCTTCATCGCGGAGTTCACTTAGCTCATTCAATTGCAGCTTCCGATAGCTGCCTGCATGATCAAAATCGAAGTTAAGCTCTTTAATAGCCCACATTGCTTTATGTTCAATCTCGACAGGAAGGTGGCATGCCTTCCCAAACACTAGGCGGTATGGATACATATCAAGATCGGTCTTATAAGCGGTGCGAAATGCCCAAATAGCATCCGTTAATTTGGTTGACCAATCTTTACGGTTTTTAGAAACCGTCTTCTCCAAAATTTGTCTGATCTGCATATTTGAGATCTCAGCCTGCCCGTTTGTTTGGGAATAATAGGGCGTAGAAAGCTTGTGAGTGATTGAATATTTCCGCATCAAGGTTTCGAAAGACCGATTACAGAAATGTGTCCCGTTATCGCTAATTATAGTGCGAGGGTGTCCGAATCGCGAAAAGATATTTTCTTTAAGGAACTTAATGACAACTTTGTTGTCATTAGTGCGACACGGTATAGCTTCCACCCATTTCGATACATAATCAACCGCTAAAAAGATATATAAATTCCCAAAGGAGTTGGGAAAAGGGCCCATAAAATCAATACTCCAAACATCGAATATTTCCACAACCAATATAGGTTGGAGCGGCATCTCGTTTCTTCGTGAAATCCGACCCAAATGCTGACATCGCGGACAAGTTTTGCAATGTTCATATGCATCTTTAAATAATATTGGCCAATAAAAGCCACATTGCAAAACTTTCTCCGCCATTTTTTGCGGACCGAAATGACCTCCGCATGCCTGATCATAACAAAATGATAACACACTCTTGAATTCATCGTTAGGGACACATCTGCGAATGATTTGATCGGAACAATACTTAAACAGATAAGGTTCATCCCAGTAAAAGTATTTTACTTGGGATAAAAATCGAAGTTTGTCTTGTTTCGACCAATCGCTAGGAATAAGTCCCGTCGCAAGATAGTTCACAATATCCACGAACCAAGATTCGTAGGATACAGTCAAGAGCTGTTCGTCAGGAAATTAGTCATTTATTGGCATGGTCAAAGTTGGTGAAGAAGTGATGCGTGAAAAATGGTCGGCTACAACGTTTTCACATCCACTCTTGTCTCGAATGACAAGATCAAATTCTTGTAACAATAGGATCCAACGTATTAGCCTGGCCTTCGCATCCTTCTTCGATAAAAGATGTCGTAGGGCGGAGTGATCAGTGTAAACCACAATTGGCGAGCCAATCAAGTAGGGCCTGAATTTCTCTAATGCAAATACAACTGCCAAGCGTTCTTTCTCGGTAGTTGTGTAATTTATTTGTGCATCATTCAAGGTTCTACTTGCATAATAAATTACATGTGGCATCTTGTCAATGTGCTGTCCTAAGACCGCACCAATAGCAAAATCTGATGCATCACACATAAGCTCGAACGGGTGGTTCCAATCCGAAGATGATAGAACGGGGGCTGTAGTGAGCGATCCTTTAAGCGATTCAAAAGCAGCCTCACAATCCGAATCGAAGTGAAATGTAGTATCCTTGGCCAATAGAAGGGTTAAGGGTCTAGCAATTTTGCTAAACTCCTTAATAAATCTCCTATAAAATCCTGCATGACCAAGGAAGGATCGTATATCTTTGACGCATTTGAGATGAGAGAGGTTATGGATGACATCAATTTTAGCTCTGTCAACCTCAATACCTTTTCATGAAATTATATGTCCAAGGACATTACCTTCTTGGACCATAAAATGGCATTTTCCCCAATTCAATGTTAAGTTCTTATCCTTACAGCGGGTAAGAACCGCGTCAAGATTACGAAGGCAGTCCTTAAAGGAGTCCCCAAAAATGGAGAAATCGTCCATAAAAATTTCCAGAAAATTCTCCACCATATCTGAAAATATCCCCATCATACACCGCTGAAATGTAGCGGGAGCGTTGCATAACCCAAAGGGCATGCGTCTATAAGCAAAGGTACCGAAAGGACAAGTAAATGTGGTTTTATCTTGATCCTTTTCGGCGATGAGGACCTGGTTATAGCTAGAGTATCCGTCCAAGAAACAGTAGTATTCATGTCCAGCTAATCGTTCTAACATCTGGTCAATGAAAGGTAGAGAGAAGTGATCTTTCCTCGTCGCGGCTTTGAGTTTTCTGTAATCAATACATACGCGCCACCCAGTTTGGGTGCGTGTTTGGATTAACTCATTAGCCTCATTAGTTATGACCGTGATGCCAGACTTTTCCCTTTGATGTCAGCCATTGTCCATCAGATGTATATAATGTTCAACAATTAAGGGACTAATCCCTTTGATGTCAGCCATTGTCCAACCAAATGCTTGCCGATTCGATCTCAACACTGCCAAAAGTGCGTTCTCTTGATCTAAGGCTAGAGAAGCGGATATAATCACTGGCAAAGTCTCATTCTCTCCTAAATATGCATATTTAAGATGAGAAGGTAGCGGTTTGAGATCAAGAATTGGCGGAGAGACAATAGAAGGTAGGGTAAGGGAATGATATTCGGACTCCCTAAGAGGTTCAAAACTTGCATAAGATATTGACTCGGAAAGTGCTGCTGACTTTTGCAACGAGTCAACGGGTTCAAACTCTGGGACGGACTCATTGAACATGTCCTCACTATTAAGTAGTGCAAGATCAAACGATGTCTCACTAGTGTTGTCGAGATCATCAAAGCAAAGTTCATCATCCATGCAGCTTTCAGGAGCTATCTCGTGGATGGAACAAACATCCAGCAAATGAGAAGAAGGTTCTGATGATTGACTTCCTAGCTTGTAAATATTAAGCTCAATTTTCATTTTCCCTAAGGATAAGTTCATAGAACCATTACGACAATTAATTACAGCGTTAGAAGTTGCTAGGAAGGGTCGACCAAGTATCACCGGGATTTGATTGCGTGGGTTTGCCACAGGCTGTGTGTCTAAAACAATAAAGTCCACGGGAAATATGAATTCCCCGACTTTAATTAACACATCCTCTAGTTCACCTCGTGGTTTGGTGATTGATCGGGCTGCCATCTGGAGAGTACAATGGGCGGGTTTCAACTCTCTAATCCCTAACTGCTCGTATACCGAATAAGGAAGCAAGTTAACGCTAGCGCCAAGGTCGAGTAATGCACGATTAATATTTTTACCCCCAATAGAAATAGAGATGGTAGGACAGCCAAGGTCCTTACGTTTCTTTGGTATTTGCTGGGTAAAAGCTGTGCTAACATTACTCGTCATGAAAACCTTCTTAGGCACTTGAGTTTTTCTTTTCCTAGTGCACAAGTTTTTAAGGATTCTTGCATAAAATGGGACTTGTTGAATAGCATCTAGGAGAGGAATATTTACGTTAACGTGCTTAAACATTTCCACAATCTTCTCCATTTGTGGATTGTTTACCCCCAATCAGAGCAAAGGTCTGTTCAAATTCCAAGGCGGGAAATGAAGCAACGCTTCTGATTCCCCCAATCAGAGCAAGGCTCTACTCTGAAAATGTAAATTTTAATAAATGCAGCAACGCTTCAGATCCCCTGCGCTGCGCGCGGAGCGCCACGTGTCACAATCTGGCATGCCAGTGCAGGGAGCACAGCGCTGAAGGCAGTTGCGCTGCGCAGTGCGCTGCGCGACACGTGTCAGCGCAGTTGCGCTAGCGCAGGTGCGCTGCGCTGTGCGCTGCGCGACACGTGTCAAGCTCTGGGGCATTTGCGCCAAACAGAATTAAATTCCAGTAAGATCTTTTCTGTTCTTGTTAAAACAAGAAAATTGTCTTCTGTAAAACAGAAGCTCTTGGATCAAAGATCCAACGGTGGGGAAAATTCCCCAAATCACTCAGAGAATGATCTCTTTAACAAATTTAACAAATTAATGGGCACTATATAAAGGGCCCTAGACCCCAATTCACAAAAAAAAAGAACAGAGAGAAAAAGAGAGACATCAAGAACTTCAAAACAGAGAGAACTCTGAAGAAATCAAGAACAAAAAGGTAAAAACCTTTATAAAAGAGAAGAATCTCTTCTGAATAGATCATTGATCTAAGAACAAGATCAATGATCTTCAATAAAAAATAAAAATAACAGTGCCTTGCACTTTTTTATGAACCACTGGTTCTTTGAAAAGAAGAAAAACTTGTTTTCTTTGATCTAAAATTGATCAAAATATAAAACAGTGCCCTGCACTTGCAAAATTGGCATTGTTGCGCTCCTGGGTTGGCGCAAACCACCAGAGAGCGCCACGTGTCAGCTCCAGAACAAATTGCGCTTTGCGCCTTTGAAATAGAGCACTCCTCTCTTAAATTGGCGCAACTCACCAGAGCGCGCCACGTGTCAGCAGCACAACAACGCAGCGCACTGTCGCAGCGCACTGCGCTTGCGCTCACCAGATCGTGACACGTGTCACCTCCACATGCGCTTGCGCTCAATAACTGGCGCAAAGCGCCTGACAAGTCACTGTCAGATACTTAATGCACTGCATTATTTACAGAAGGGCCAAGCCCAATTTAAAAGGGGCCTAACAGGCCAAATTAAATGCAATGCATTATTTTAAGGAAGGGCAGAGCCCAAACAGATGCTCTGCATCATTTATAAATGGACAGAGCCCAAATCAAAAAGGCCTAGCAGACCAGAATAAAATGCAGTGCATTATCAAACAGGGGCAAAGCCCTAGCACAGGCCTAATAGGCCAAAGATAAAAACGTCGAATATTCTCAGCTGGACTTAACCCAATCATGGCCGTAAATCCTTAAATTAAATTGACCGAGCAAGACTGCTCTCTTAAATCAATTTACATCCGGTTCAAGGGTACATCTCTGAACTCCTCTGACACCTATCGTTGTAATCTTTCAACGACGACAGAGAGGCGACGGGTCCCAACAACCACACATCGGTATGGACTGCGGGGTCCTTAAACTCGTGGACTAATGCGTCCTTAAACACAACCATATGGACTGCGGGGTCCTTAAACTCGTGGACTAATGCGTCCTTAAACACAACCGTATGGACTGCGTGGTCCTTAAACTTGTGGACTAATGCGTCCTTAAACACAACCGTATGGACTGCGTGGTCCTTAAACTCGTGGACTAATACGTCCTTAAACACAACCATATGGACTGCGGGGTCCTTAAACTCTTGGACTAATGCGTCCTTAAACACAACCATATGGACTGCGTGGTCCTTAAACTCGTGGACTAATGCGTCCTTAAACACAACCATATGGACTGCGTGGTCCTTAAACTCGTGGACTAATGCGTCCTTAAACACAACCGTATGGACTGCGTGGTCCTTAAACTCGTGGACTAATGCGTCCTTAAACACAACCGTATGGACTGCGTGGTCCTTAAACTCGTGGACTAATGCGTCCTTAAACACAACCATATGGACTGCGGGGTCCTTAAACTCGTGGAATAATGCGTCCTTAAACACAACCATACGGACTGTGGGGTCCTTAAACCCATGGACTTATGCGTCCTTAAACTACTTGTGGACCACCATGTCCCTAAACTGGCAGTGGACCACCATGTCCCTAAACTGGAACATGGACCACCATGTCCCTAAACTGGCAGTGGACCACCATGTCCCTAAACTGGAACATGGACCACCATGTCCCTAAACTGGCAATGGAACACCATGTCCCTAAACTAGCAGTGGACCACCATGTCCTTAAACTACATACGGACCACTATGTCCATAAACTGGAACAACAGAGCATCCAAACGCTCTTTTGTCGGATTTAAACGATCCCGTTTAAGTTGATCTTAGCCTCAAACATGGCTAATGCATCCTTAAACATTTAATCGGATTTCATATTCCTTAATCAACTTTGGTTCAAGGGTACATCTCCGAACTCCTCTGATTCCTGTCGTTGTAATCCCTCAACGTCGTCAGAGAGGTGACGGGTCCCAATGGCCATATACATTAAACGGACCACTACGTCCCTAAACTGGAACACTAGAGCCCCTAAATGCTCTTTCCGTTAAATTGATCTTAGTCTCAAATCAGACTAACGTATCCTTAACGAACGTTTAAGTTGATCTTAGTCTCAATATGGCTAACGTATCCTTAAACTAAAAACCAAACCCAAATCTAAGTAACTACGAATTTGGACTAATCCACGTCCTACGGGCGACGGCATAACTTAGTCTCCGTATACAATCCACGGACAACCACAAACAAAACAAACACACACGACACGAAGTAAAATTTCTGGAGAAGGAGAAAGTGGTTACCGCGATGCGGTAGCGTAATTAACTGCAGGGGCTTGCGCCTGCAGGGAAGAGCGTCCCCACAATCAAAAACCCCTCACCATGAGGGGGAATCTGACGAAGTCTGCTACATCGGACGCATCCGTCTAAACCTCCGATACACGGTGCCATAAATCAACTTGGCATCTTCGGAGAGGTAGACGGATAGCCCTAAATAGCATCTACCCCGAATCTCAGGCCAGACGAACCTACGCGGTCGCGTCTCTGTGTTCGGAGGGGAACATTTTCTAGCACGCCCGGTGGGACCTTTTCCTCTTTCCACTCCACACTTCGTGTGTCGTCTTCGCGAACGAATCGCGGTTTGTTAATGGTTGCCTTTGGGTTTCAAGTTACTAAGAATTGGTCTTTTGCCTGGCGCAGAAATCAAGCATCAATGGCCTCTAATTGCTCGAACTGCTCGAAGTGCCAATGCAACCAATGCTCCACCTCACCTGGAGGTGTAGCATATGGGCCTCACGCGGCCTCTATCCTTGCCATGCCGGTAGAACAGGTGACCCAGGCCACCACCGGCCTGTTTTTCAGGACCATGCTCCCGCCTGTAAGCTTCACCATGCCAATGCCCGCACCAAAAGCGAACAAGAAGTCGGTTTTTGACCGGCTCACTGCTACAACGGCCCCCTTCAACGGGTCGTCCAATATCAAATCAGCAGCCTCTGTCTTCTCCAGACTGAGCCAGAACCCTGATAGGCCCGCCAGGAAGCCTATGAACCCTGAAATGGCCGTCCCGAAGAAGACAACCATCCCTGCTCTAGAAGTCGTCAAGGCGGCTTCTCCTGTCAAAGAGTCAGTCTTTTCAAGGCTGACTATTCTGGCTCCTGCCCCTGCTCGAGGATCTGTCTTTGACAGATTGAATATCGCCCCTCAAAGGACAACCTCAGTCTTCAAGAGGCTAACACCAGCGGCGCCTCATCCAGACAGGGGGCAAGAAGAAGCTGTCTCTATCGCCGAGCCAGCCCCAACGGCACGTCATGCTCGACGTCGCCATTGGCAACGAGTAAGGAAGGCAGGGAAAAACTCCCCCTCAGGGCTAACTCTACATGCTCCAGTGGTGGAAGTTAATGCTGCTGTTCCAATTAGGAACAGCTTTGAACCACTTAAGAGGGTACGAAAGAACTCTCCAAATGCTACACTAAAAAGATCTCCTCCACCAGCGGAGAGGGTTCCGGAAACGAAGCTGGAGAAGCCCCCTCGGCGGCTATCCTCCAAAATATACAAGGTTTGGCGGAGGGTTCAAGACTCCGTAATTGACCAAAGTCACTCTCGTCAGCAGAAAAGGGCGAAAGTGATGGAAGAAAAGAGATGTCCGGACAAACAACAAAGGACGACCACCACCTGGGTGCCCACTGCAACGGCCCCCTCAACTTCAACGGCCCATAAGAGAAGGAGGTCGGAGAAAATTCCTACGCCTGCGGCAAAAGTCAAAGGCAGTGAACCTAAACGCCATAAGTCCGGGGGCATCGTGGTCCATACTGTATACATGGCGACGGGAAAGGAGGACAGCCGTGCATCTACATGTCATAGGCCGCTTACTGTTGGTTATATGTATGCCCTAGAGGCCATTACTGTACATTGGATGTATATTGTAGTGGATGCTGGGACATATATAGGTAGGACTTTCTTGCTCGACATGATAGTACGCTATCTGGTTGCATTTTATCTTAACATGTCTACTTTCTGTCTCTCTGTTACATGTTGATAAAGCCCTTAGGATGTGTACTCGACTTCCAGGACTATGATGCAGATCATACTAGTGGGGCCTGGGTAGTCCATGAGTACATCCTTCAATGTTCCTAGTCGTGGGAATATCGAGACGGGGCATCAATATTCCAGAGTAGACTAGCGTATATCTTCTCGACCCATGTGATGGGCGATGGATGATCCCATATCCATTGGTGTTTGACATCAGAGATGGTATGCGGGTGCTCAGTGGAGACTGGGTACATTGAACGGACTCGCCGAGAACTCCCAGATGGTATTATACCTCACGTCAGATGGCAGTTCTCTGGTGACACTGGTACAGCTTAGTCTGTTGACCCGAGATCGTCATAGAGTCTTGTGTGTCTCCCACTGTGCTTTGATTTCCACCCTACCACGGCTCTACCGAGTCATGCAAACAGGTGGTTTTTGGGTACAGTCCCGATTCACATGGAGGCAATGAGCGATAGGAGGGGATTCGCCTCTCCCGGTATTGGGGGTTGATGTTGCGCTATGCTCGACTGGCCATAACTGGAAATCCCTGGCCAGGGTTGCACTGATTTACTGGTAAGTGTTATCAGTAGTTTCACGCTTGTTATGGACCTTACATCGGCATGACTTATCAAGCTACTGGGGTCTGACGTTTACCACCCCTAGGCGAGATATGCGACATATCAGACGAACAGACCGGACTGTACGGTAAGTGTTACTGGTTGGATTCACAAGAGTGTGAGCGGGCTTGCTCGCTGATCTTCTGATCGCTCAATACCCGGGTGGCCATTACGTTTAGCAGACCGCTTGCGGCTTGTGGGTGTTTGATATGATCATCACCTACTGCCGGCGTATTGACGAGTCTTTAGAGTCCTACACAGAGGTTTCCTGGCTCAAGCGAAACGAAATAGGAGCGCATATGAGATATGTGCGGGACCGAGAATAATACCAGTATGTGATACTGAATTCTATTCTCGCGATTTGTATCATCGGACGGTTATATATGATATAGCCGGGTTACCGAATCAAATGTTGATTCGGTATATTGATACACTTGATATTAGTCGGTTATGTGCAGTATGACCGGATCATTAAATCAAGTGTTGATTTAATGATTTAATGTATAACTATATATTAGATATATTACTTTACATTAACTAGTATTGGTTCACTTAAGATGATTTTCTCACTTGAATGTGCACATTGTATATATGATATATGTTTGTGCACTAGTTTGTATCATGTTTGATGATACATGCAAACTTGGGTGTGTGTATACTTTAAACCATGTTTAGGTTAATGGTTAAGTTTTTATTTGTTTTATTCATTTATTTATTTATTCATTTTGGCAAGAAATAAAATGGTGGCTTTCTTTGGATTTTATTTGAAGCTTCATGAAGCTTTGAAAAGCTTCAACCATTTTGTTTTTTGCTTAACCTAACCATTTGCCTAAACCCTAGTTTATTCTCTACATGAGTTTACTAACCCATGGTTGCAATATGATAAGCATCACTTGATTTTCTATTTTGATAATTCACTTTCTTTTCTTTCTTCTTCTTCTTCTTCATGAAGAGAAGAAACCATTTCTTGAAAATTCCAAGTGATGATTCCAAGTGAGAAATCCAAATCTAAAGTGAACCTACTTCCTATTTCTTCATCCTCTTCCACTTGCCATGTAGTAGAGTGTGTTATCTTCACAAGTTTCATGACCTAGTGAAGATGGAGCTCGAGTTTGAGTTGCCTCGACGTAGATCATCTTCGGCATCGAAGTCAACGACCTAGCCCGCCCATTTCTCCGATGAAACCGACGCTAGAGTCCGGGATTCCGATGATCGCAGCGGAGGGACGTCAACACGGAGCTAGAGAAGTAGAGGGCCGGATCTACAAAGGTTGTAGTCCCTTTCACTTAGCAATAAAGTTGTTTACTTGCATGTTTCGCCTTACCTCTAGTTAACGATCTAGTATAGGGTTCTTTGGCACATGAAAAAATTTGATTTTGGCATGGTTGATCAGTTATAGAACCTCATGGGTGTGCCTAGGAACCCTACAGTAATATCAGAGCCAGGCTAGAGCTTTAGGCGATGAGTAGACGATATTAGAAGTCCGATCGAACCCGAAACCCTAATCCAAAACCCTTCTCTGTGCAATTTTTCAAAACTGTGAATTTTGTGAATTAAAAATATGCAGAAAAATCAGCAGGCTTTTCTAGGAGTTACTGTGCAAAACGAACTCCTAACTCAATTAAGGCGCCGCGGAACCGCGGCACTAGCATGGCTCGTGCGGCGGTTCCGCGGCCGTACCATCCCTTCACTCATTACTTTTTGCACAGTAACTTCTTTCTGTAGGTCCTGAGTTTTCTGGGAATTTTTAATTTGCACTCCAGAGTTGAGTTTTCTGGGTTGTATTGGGAGTTCGTAGATTCGATCGGATTGTCTAATTTTGTCTATGTGTTTTTCCGAGTAATTTTAGAACATGTTGAAAAGTTCGACCGGATATAAATACCCACTTTTTCCCCTGTCTGGAAATTTCCAAATGTTGGATTTTTCCGTAGTTTAATAACGTTCTAAGTAGTGCAAGTAACGCGATGGACCTTCTAGAAGACAACAAACCTTAACTCGGTTATGTGACCGTCTTGAACTGCCCTTTGAACCTTAGGGTTTGGGGCAGTACGGCGTGCCACATGTGAGGCGTTGGCTTGACCCTTCTACGGCTGGACCGTTGGTACTGAGGCATGAAGTGAATGTTTTTAAACTTATTTCATGTGTTGAGCTGTTTCGGGAAAACTTGGGTGTTTGATTGTTCGATCGGAAAGTTTAACATTTTCTATTTATCTGGAATGTGATACAATATTTGGAATCCACAAGTAGTTATGAGATAACTGATTTGAATGTTATAAACATAGCACTTTAGTCTCACTTGATCGGTTGCCACGGAATTTTGATGCGATCAAAAGTCCGTTGCAATCACGTAGCGTACGCGGATACTCGCCGGATAAACTTAATAGACAGCTACACCCCTTAGCCCCGACCAAGTGACTGTAGGAGAACCCCGTCGCCGAAAGCATCCGTTCGGGTGCTCGCGGTAGCGGTGTTCCGCCTTAGTGCACTTCGTCGACGGTATCGGGGGTGCGGTCGTCTACCAAAGTTTGCGACGAGCATTCGATCAGAATGTCGAGAATCCTGTTGAATTGCCCGACTTGATTTGAAAAGAGTTTTCGATAATGAGACTAAAATGCGGGGTTTATAATTGTTAGGCATGCGATATCTAAGGAATTCATTTGGTTAGGCATGCGATGTCTAGAGAGTTTGCGGATTCCAACTGTTGTAGTTTTACGCTTTCTTTTCTGTGACCGTAAGTGTAATATGTGATATCGCCGGTTTCGTTGCTATATGTCAACGATAATTGGGATGGGCATATTTACTTACGTTGATGACATGTGATGTTATGTGTTGCTGGATATGTTATACTGGATCGTCGTGTTTCAATAGCCGGGGGGTTTTTATGTGAGATGAGTGTTTTTTCATTTTCATTCATGTAAAAACTTGTATGTGATATTCTTTTATTGGGGCACTTCCAGGTTGCGGAAGATGTCACCGTTGTTATATATTATTTACTTTTCCGCACTAGGATAGACCCAAGGAGGGGAGCACAGGTAACCGGGTTCTAGGGTCAAGAGGGAGACCATCTCGAGGAGTCGAGTCCGGGTCTCCTAACCCTAGAATTGGTAGGGTTGCTTGCCGCTCTCGTAGGGGTCTAGGGGTGTGGGATTGGCTATTCATCACGACCGTGGAATCCGTGTTTTATTCAGGCTCAAAATAAAACACGGACGTCCTAGTATATCCGATATTTCATATGATATTTTCTACTGCGTTATCTGTGATGTGATCATGTGATTTGTTCAGATAGATATATAGTATATATGATATATTATATATACGTTGCTTATGTTTTACACCCGCACTAGCCCTGCCTCGCTCTGGCATTAGTTACCTAACCTAACGGTGCAGACGGGACATCGAGGCGAATGCGGATGGCATAAGCGTACGTTATATTTATCTGTGATGTTTAGGTGGACTTAAATGATGGGACTTCATTAATGTGATTAATGAAAGAAAATAAACCTAAAAGATGTTGTGGAATCGAATTTCAAAAATAAAACAGGTAGCTACAGTTCTTGCTTTGCATCGCGGTGTTCCTTGTAGAACATCCTGCACCTTATTCGATGAGGAAAGGGCCGAGATCCCTTCACCGGGAGTGACCCCTTTAGCAATAACTGGCAGATGCTACACACTCGGTTTGTCTTTTGATTGCTTCTATAGTTTCTGCTTTGCACAGTGATATATATGATATATCCCGCACCTCATTCGACGAGGAAAGGGCCGAAGCAAAACTAGAAAAGCCTAAAAAACATTCCAATTAAAAACCATTTGATTCCGCAACGAGATCAAGTTCAAAGCGTTAAAGGTTTTCATAAAAACCATCCGCAACCCTCCGTCATTTTAGGAAGTAGAGTACTTAGTATCCGTGCTGTGTTTTTTGACCATAGTCAAGGCACAGTGTACGGTAGATAAGTGATGTCTTCCTACACCGCATATGATGCGATTAGTTAGGACAGTCATGTGGCTTTGTTGACCTTAACCAAGGGTCATATGGGTGGGTCTAATTAATCACGAAATGACGGGTAGAACTTGACTAGTGCTTATGATTTGTTAACCTTAGCCAAGATCATAGGTGCTAGGGGTAAAAACCTTTATCGGGAGTTTCAAGTGTTGAAATTTGCAATGAGATTGTATACCTTCTATATGATAGTTGGATCCTGATACCCACTGCGAGTAATTGTTACTCCTGGGAGAGTTTTGCATTTTACAATTAGCCGATCAAGTAGGTGTCTAGAAAGGTGTCAACGAGGTTATGCCTCTGGGAAAACGAGGTTTACATTAATTAGGTCCGTGCGAAAGAACGGGGAACCTCCCTCAAAGTACCGACACTGGCCTGGCTGAAAGATTGGCGAACTTGTAGAGTGTAATTAATCCCGGCTAGTCTTTCCTTTTAGGGTTTGAAGGAAGATTTGATAAAAACAGTGGGAGCCATCCTGATTAGATAAAATAAATAACCAATCTAATCTTGCAAGAGCGCACGCAGAGTGTTTTCTTCTCTCTCTCTCCAGGTAGCGACCATGTCAAGCCTTAATCAAGATAATAATATGGATGTATTGACCGAACCCGCTTGTTATACTGAGCTGGGGAACGTTGGTCCCGCTCCAACTTATAATTGTTATAAGACAGAGTAGGAAATAGAGGAATACCAGAATTCCTATGCCGCCCAAACGAAGAAAGTGCATATGATGCATCTCCTTCGGGTGTGTTCATTATAAAGAACTGTTTCTCAGTATCCTCTGCGTCCTGGGTATTTGATACCGGATCAGGATCCCAGATATGTAATCTGTTACATAGGGCTACAGAAAGGTAGAGAACTGAGAACGGGTGATAAGTTTCATGAGACAGAAAACGGTGCAAGTGTTGTAGCCAAGTCTGTTGGTCACTGTCACCCTGTATTACCAATACATTGATTCTGAACAAATGCTATTAGATACCGAACCTGATATACAAAATCATATCAATCTCTTTATTTGTTAAAGAAAGGATATAATTTTGTATTGTTGGATAATGTTTTGAACATTTCCTATTTCAAAAGTTGATCGGTTCAGGCACGTTATCTAAAAGCATTGACGTTCTAAATCAAACCACAGTTCCTAGTATACAGAACACACACAAGAGGAAGAGTTCAGAAATGAACGATTCCTTCTTGAGGTATTGTAGACTAGGTCATATCAATGTGACCCGACTAGCTTAAGTTACATTTTAGATGCATATTTAAATCAGTTTGAATTTACATCTTGTGAAACTTGCCAGTCATGTCACAAAGATAAGATGACCATAGCTCTGTTTATTGGAAACAGAGAAAGAGTTAGTAAACTCTTGGGACTGATACATGATGATGTATGTAAGGTCTCCTGTCTACACATGGCAGGACTGGTTCTTTGTACTTCATTACATTCTCTGATGATCTCTCAAGATTCAGCCATATGTTCCTGTTGAAACATAAGTCCGAAGCTTTTGAGATATTCACAGAATATAAGTTAGAAGTAGAGAACCAAAAACCGGGTATAAGTATTTTGTCCTATGATAAGATCAGGGAGGAGAATATTTGTGCATAGAATTCCAGGACTATTCTAAAGGAGAATGAGATTCTCTCTCGGTGTTACTCCTCTGAATATACCATGGCACAACGGTGTATCAGGGCGGAGCAATAGCACCCTATAAGATATGGTGTGCTATATGTTGAGTATTACTGAGTTACCTATTTCCTTTTGGGAGTTATGCACTTGAGAAGTTGCATACCTATTGAATAAGGTTCAAATCAAATCAGTTGCCTACCACTTCATATGTGATATGGAAAGGGAAGAGCCCATTTCTTAAGTTAGTTAAGATTTGGGGTTATCCGGCCTATGTCTAAAAGCAAAATCCGGACAAGCTCGAGGCAAGGTATGTTATGTAGAACTGGAAAGGTTCCAGCTATATAAACTACAGCAGATGATTTGGTAGAACCAAAGGATTCAGTAGATTCCAACGAACCTCAGCCTCTCCGCTGATCTAGTAGGGTTCCTCACCCACCTGAGAGATACTTCGGTTTCTCGATGACAGTGGGAGCAAGGAATGCATCATGAGATGATGACCCAACTAGTTTCGAGCAGGCCATCGAGAGTAGGGACTCTGTAAGAATGGCTGGATGCTTAGCGATCTGAGATGGAATCCATGTACACCAACAAAGTATGGACTTTGGTTGCTATATCTGAAGGGTTAAATCCCCATCAGGAGTAAGTATATCTTGAGAAGATTACTTGGTATAGATGGAAAAGTTGAGACTTTCAAAGCTAGACTTGTTAAAGGTTTTCGTCATCAACCAGGCGTGGATAATGATGGAACCTTTTTCCCAGTAGCTATGCTTAAGTCCATCATGATCCTACTTGCCATTGCTACATACCATGAATACGATATCTGGTGGTTGGGTGCCATGGCTACTTTTCTAAATAATGATTTAGAAGAGAACGTCTATAAGTACACAGCCAGAGGGCTTCGTAAATAGTGGGAGCAGCGGAAACGTGTGCAAGTTGCTTTACAGAATAAAGCAGGCATCGCGGAGTTGGAACGTCTGTTTTGATGTGGTAGTCAAAGAGTTTGACTTCATCAAAATGGTAGATGAACCTTGTATATACAAAATGGTAGTGGGGAGTATGGTGGTGATCCTCGTAGAGTACGTAGATGACAAACTCTTGATAGGAAAAGAGTTTCCTATACTACACACGGTCAATCTCCTATTATCACAAGGATTCTCCAAATAGGATAAAGGTAATACCTCCTAAATCCTGGGATTTGGATCTATGAGATAGATCTAAAGGGATGTTAGGGTTCTCACTAGGTTTAGTGAGATAGTATCAATCGATCCTGGGGAGAATCACTGGAAAGGTTCCAGGGTGATAAGGACGACTGAATGTCAGTCGCAGGCTTTGTCTTTACCCTCAGTGGAGGGACAGTATGTTGGAAGAGCTCCAAGCTAGATATCGTGACAAACTAGACGATAAAGGCTGATAACATCGCTATTAAAGATACTACCAAAGAGGAAGTTTGGGTGTATATTGGTTCAAGAGATGAACTAGGTTCCTACCATTATGTGACAATGGAAGTGTGGCTTTGGCCCAGGAACCCTGGTCCCATCAGTGACCCAGATATATTCTGAGGCAGCAACACCTGATCAACGAGATAGTTGATCTCCAGGATGATCAAGGTTAGGAGAGTAGACTCAGAGGACAACACGGCGGATCCACTCACAAAGGCATTTTCCCAGAGAGAGATTTTTATATGGGATGGTTGAGTATGAGATACTGCAACCACTGCTACAGATGGCCCTAGTGCAAGTAGGAGATTGTTAGTTATATGTATGCCCTAGAGGCCATTACTGTACATTGGATGTATATTGTAGTGGATGCTGGGACATATATAGGTGGGACTTTCTTGCTCGACATGATAGTACGCTATCTGGTTGCACTTTATCTTAACATGTATACTTTCTGTCTCTCTGTTACATGTTGATAAAGCCCTTAGGATGTGTACTCGACTTCCAGGACTATGATGCAGATCATACTAGTGGGGCCTGGGAAGTCCATGAGTACATCCTTCAATGTTCCTAGTCGTGGGAATATCGAGACGGGGCATCGATATTCCAGAGTAGACTAGCGTATATCTTCTCAACCCATGTGATGGGCGATGGATGATCCCATATCCATTGGTGTTTGACATCAGAGATGGTATGCGGGTGCTCAGTGGAGACTGGGTACACTAAACGGACTCGCCGAGAACTCCCAGATGGTATTATACCTCACGTCAGATGGCAGTTCTCTGGTGACACTGGTACAGCTTAGTATGTTGACCCGAGATCGTCATAGAGTCTTGTGTGTCTCCCACTGTGCTTTGATTTCCACCCTACCACGGCTCTACTGAGTCGTGCAAACAGGTGGTTTTTGGGTACAGTCCCGATTCACATGGAGGCAATGAGCGATAGGAGGGGATTCGCCTCTCCCGGTATTGGGGGTTGATGTTGCGCTATGCTCGACTGGCCATAACTAGAAATCCCTGGCCAGGGTTGCACTGATTTACTGGTAAGTGTTATCAGTAGTTTCACGCTTGTTATGGACCTTACATCGGCATGACTTATCAAGCTACTGGGGTCTGACGTTTACCACCCCTAGACGAGATATGCGACATATCAGACGAACAGACCGGACTGTACGGTAAGTATTACTGGTTGGATTCACAGGAGTGTGAGCGGGCTTGCTCGTTGATCTTCTGATCGCTCAATACCCGGGTGGCCGTTACGTTTAGCAGACCGCTTGCGGCTTGTGGGTGTTTGATATGATCATCACTTACTGCCGGCGTATTGACGAGTCTTTAGAGTCCTACACAGAGGTTTTCTGGCTCAAGCGAAACGAAATAGGAGCGCATATGAGATATGTGCGGGACCGAGAATAATACCAGTATGTGATACTGAATTCTATTCTCGCGATATGTATCATCGGACGGTTATATATGATATAGCCGGGTTACCGAATCAAATGTTGATTCGATATATTGATACACTTGATATTAGTCGGTTATGTGCAGTATGGCCGGATCATTAAATCAAGTGTTGATTTAATGATTTAATGTATAACTATATATTAGATATATTACTTTACATTAACTAGTATTGGTTCATTTAAGATGATTTTCTCACTTGAATGTGCACATTGTATATATGATATATGTTTGTGCACTAATTTGTATCATGTTTGATGATACATGCAAACTTGGATGTGTGTATACTTTAAACCATGTTTAGGTTAATGGTTAAGTTTTTATTTGTTTTATTCATTTATTTATTTATTCATTTTGGCAAGAAATAAAATGGTGGCTTTCTTTGGATTTTATTTGAAGCTTCATGAAGCTTTGAAAAGCTTCAACCATTTTGTTTTTTGCTTAACCTAACAATTTGCCTAAACCCTAGTTTATTCTCTACATGAGTTTACTAACCCATGGTTGCAATATGATAAGCATCACTTGATTTTCTATTTTGATAATTCACTTTCTTTTCTTTCTTCTTCTTCTTCTTCATGAAGAGAAGAAACCATTTCTTGAAAATTCCAAGTGATGATTCCAAGTGAGAAATCCAAATCTAAAGTGAACCCACTTCCTATTTTTTCATCCTCTACCACTTGCCATGTAGTAGAGTGTATTATCTTCACAAGTTTCATGACCTAGTGAAGATGGAGCTTGAGTTTGAGTTGCATCGACGTAGATCATCTTCGGCATCGAAGTCAACGACCTAGCCCGCCCATTTCTCCGATGAAACCGACGCTAGAGTCCGGGATTCCGATGATCGCAGCGGAGGGACGTCAACACGGAGCTAGAGAAGTAGAGGACCGGATCTACAAAGGTTGTAGTCTCTTTCACTTAGCAATAAAGTTGTTTACTTGCATGTTTGGCCTTACCTTTAGTTAACGATCTAGTATAGGGTTCTTTGGCACATGAAAAAATTTGATTTTGGCATGGTTGATCAGCTGTAGAACCTCATGGGTGTGCCTAGGAACCCTACACTTACACGGTCTATGACCAAAGCTCAGGAGCAATAGCAAAAGCTCCAGGAAATGATGAACGCGATGGCCGCACTCACTGGGCCAAAAGAAAGCCCCGAAGCGTCATCTGATCAACGCCAAGTGCAAGAAACTAACGCTGAATTCCTTCGTCGGTATTGGAGAAGAAGGATAAAGAGGTTGCTGAACAAACAGCCAACATAAAGCGAATGGCCCTCCTGTTTCAGGACATGGTAGGAATGATGATTCAACAAGATCCTCCTGCCGAAGATCCTCCGATCATCCTTGAAGACGACGGGGGAGAAACGTCAAATCCTCCACCAGTCCTGTCAACAGCTAAGGAGGAGACAATCTCCAAAGCTGACTTGGACGACTATATAGCTCAGCGGATCCGGGTTCATCAGGCGACTGAGGCAGCCGGTCAGGTCGTAAAAACGGGATGGCTATATCCGAGCTAGTACGACCAGATCAAATACCCGCCGGGCTATACAATACCAAAGTTCCATGTGTATAAAGGGACTGGCAATCCCCACCAGCATGTTGCCCAGTTTAGAGTGCTCTGCGGCAACACCGACGGTGATGATAAATTGCTGCTTCGCCAATTCGTTGGTATCTTATCGGATACAGCATTTGAATGGTACTCCGAGCTCCCAGACGACTCTATCAAAACCTTCGCGGAAATGGAGCTGCTGTTTACCCAGCGTTTCGTAAGCGCCAGCGAACGCACCCCGATAACGGTGTTGATTAATGCCAGGGTGAAACCAGGCGAAACATCGGTTCAGTATGCGATACGGTGGAGGAACCTATGGTCAAAATGCGAACAACGCATTGAAGAGGCACCGGCAGTGGGTATGTTTGTTGGAACCCTTGATCCACAGGCGACCATTTCCCAGTTCATGATGTTCTTCAAGCCGACTACCTTCCAGGCCCTGATCGACAAGCTGGCTCAAATGGATCAGATGGGCCACAGACCACCCCCTCCGAAGCCGGACTCTCGAAACGAGAAGGGGAAGGGAAAAGCGATCATTGTCGCTAATGCTCAACAACAGCCGAGCAACTTGAAACCGGCTGTCCGTCAAAATAATATGCGTCCGCGCGCACCCCTCGAGGAGAGGCTAGGACGCCCTTACTCGTTTCCCCGAGATAAAACGAGAAGGTTGTTTGAGCTGGCATTGCGCAACCGACTCATAAATCTACCGGATCCAAGACGTCCGTCGCAGCCAAATGATGTCAACGATCCCAACTACTGTCCCTATCATCGAGTACTAGGTCATCCGATCGAAGATTGCTACGTCTTTAAAAATTGGATTGAGGACCAGTACCAACAGGGCAAGTTTGCGTTGTCCGATAGATAGAAGGTGAATCCGCCGCAGCCTCATACCCCTAAAAGGATGAATACGCCGGGGGCAACATGCTCTCTCGTTGAAGAAGCCCCATGGGAGGTTGTGCTATCAGCCAAGACAAGGAGGATGCTAAACGATCTTCAAACATGCCCAGCGATTAGGTGGAAGAACCCGTTGGAAGCTCAGATCATTGAAGGGATGTTAAAACCGCGTCCAACTCCAAAGACCGATGGTGGTGGCCTAAGCACTCACAACCAGCCGTCAAAATCTTCAAAGAAGAAGAAGAAGAAAGCCAAGAAGCCCGTGAAGCCTGACGACAAGCGAACGGACTTACAAAAACAAATTGACGCGCTGGAGGAATACAATCAAAAGGCGCGGACTCCCATTACACTCCAAGAGTTCCTCAACCACGCCTTTCAAGAGGAAGATGAGGGAGAAAGTTCGTCGGATGAATCCGAAGAATACGTGGCGAGCTGTCATATGATCTCTCATTCGTTTACAGATGATGAGGAAACTCTTTGTGCTGAAAAGCCGGGGGCAGATCCTGAGCCAGAACTTCTAGGACCATCAGACGAAATGATTGATGCATTCCTGAACGAAGCCCGTCTTAAAATAAAAACTGATCGGGAACGCGAGGCAGTCATATTTGAAAGGGCCAAATGCCAGCGACTTGACGAAACAGTTGGAATACTCCCGCTGGAGCAAAGTACGTCCCCTGCAGATAAAAGTAAATTCAAGACGAGGAAAAGGATTGCTAAGGCCATATCCACGGGTATGAAGCTACCATCCTCTGAAGGAAACATTACTGGTGAAGCGAAAATGCACCCTTCATACTGCTTGTATCATCAAAAGGTTTTGCACCCCACTGAAGAGTGCAAAGGTTTCAATAAATGGTGGCAAGGATATGTTTCTCACCGACAACATTTTAAGCGGGAGAAACGCAAAACTCGTCGGGAGCAGAAAAATACGACCGAGGGGCGTGACAGAACTACCGGCAACTGTCACATGGTTAACGCCGGGGAATCACAAGTGCTCACATTCGGGAGCGATTCTGACGAGGAGCTGGCTCTTAGCCCCCTCTTTAAAGAGTCCACTTCGGGAAAAGAAGAAGAACCGAAGGTTTGCGAAAATATCCGGCTGCGTAATCGGACGCTACCCGAAAAGAATCTCGGGCCCTCAAACAAAAAAGATAAAGGGAAAGAAAAGGTCTCTGAGGATATCTCCCTAGATGACCAAGTCATGGAAGAGCTAACTGCCAAGGACCCGCCGAAGAAAAATAAGGTGGATTACAACGTTCTAGCGCATCTGAGGAAGCTACCCTCACAGCTCAGCATTCTTGACGCCCTTTTGCTATCAAAAGAGGCGAGAGATTCGTTAATCAAGGCACTATAGGAGCTGGAGCAATTCCAAGCTTTCCTGGCCGACGAAAAGATGAAGGATGAATTGGAGGAAGTGCACACGGCCGATGTCACTTTTGGCGACGAAGACCTTCTCCTTGGAACGTGCGAACACAATCGCCCCCTCTACGTATCAGGATACTGCCATGATATAAAAATAGGCAAAATCCTGGTCGACAATGGATCCTTCGTTAATCTCCTCAACGTGCGGGTGTTAAAAGAAATCTGCATGAGCGTCCAGCACCTTGCTCGGGACAAGATCACCATCTCCGGGTTCGACTCTCAATCATCAAGAACTCTTGGGTCTGTGATACTGACGCTACGCTTTGGGCTGCTCGTCACGGACATTAAATTCTACATCATAGACGCCAAGACATACTACAATGCTCTGCTCGGCCAACCATGGTTACACGAGTACAACATCATCCCCTTTACACAGCATCAGTGTATGAAATATTTTAAGGATGGTCTCGAGTATACCGTGACGGGAGAACTGAACCCGTTTTCTGTGAACGAAGTTCGCAAATATGAAGATGCCAAATACTTCTTACCGGATTTCGAAGACACGGAGAGGTGTCACAAGCCGGAGAACAAAGCTAACGCCACCATCCCAGTCTTCGGGAGTGATACCGAGGAGGAAGAGGAGATAGTTTATTCGGGTCCGCCCCAATATAGCAAGCCAGGACCATCCGCTCCTACATTGATCTTTGGTAGTGACTCGGAAGATGAGGTCCATACCATATTCTCCGCTCGGCCTTCAATACAAACATCTGCTGACGAAGAGCAGAGTCTGCAAGTCGCCTTGGTGCCGCTTAAACATTATAAAGAACTGGATGCGCTCGATACCTACAGTGTAGAGGAGCTGCGGAAGTTCTATGTCCCCCCAAGCGAAAAGGCGAAAAGGCAATTCTATTCTACCGCTCTGAAGAAACCAAAGTGGAGAAAGAAATCTGGTACGGTGCGGATCCTACGCTTGACAGGCTTCAGCCCATCCGTTTCCCCAGATATTATACAGAAGGCTTGAAAAGGCTGTTGAAGCGCCAGGGGATATCCTTCAAACAGACCGCTCGAAAAGCCAAATTCTATGACAGGGTTTGGAACGTCCCCGGAACTCAGCACAAGCTGCCTAGTGGGAAGATGGAAACAATCGGGCTCGGATACATTCGGTCCAAGAAACGAGAGCTGCTCCGCGACTGTTACGTCGTACATGACTTCAATGAAGAAGCAGATGCTCAATGGGAGGACGTTAATATTGAACCAGTAAAAGTTCCTGATGCAAAGGTGCCCAGTCCGTCGTTCGAAGAACAACTGGACAAGTTTATAAGGGAAGCTGGTTAAAAAGTCCGAGACGACCAAAACCGCGAAATGGCCATCTACGAGAAAGCCAAAACGCAACGCCTCTTTCAACAGGCCGTGAAAGATGAAAATGCTACCCCCTGTCAACCTGTTATAAAAAAGGCTCGACGCAGAGGCAGAAACAAGTCTAAAGGCCAAAAGGCGCTCAACAACAACAAAGCGGGACTAAGAAGCCACGCAAGCGGGAATCGAGCGATCCCGATCTATCCCTCATGAGGAAAATGGGTCGAGCATACTATTTTCCTCGAGACAAGACGAAGAGAATACTTGACCTCGCTCTAAAACATCAGATGCTTACACTGCCGGAGTCTAAACAACCCGAACAAGCAAGCAAAGTCTCTCACCCAAACTATTGCTCTTATCACCGAATAATAGGGCACCCTCTCGAGGACTGCTTCACCTTTAAGAATTGGGTCGAAGATCAGTATCAACTCGGCAAGTTCGCTCTGTCTGACAACTGGAGGGTAACGCCGCCACAGAAGCACGAACCCAAAGCCACGAGAGCAGAATCAGCTCCACATTGGTCTTGGAAGCGAATTCATACTTTTCACATGATAACGATATCAAAGGAAGAGCCCGAGAACACGGATGACCTTCCCTGGTGCTTCGAAAACAGCAACGATGAGGTGATCTCAGAATTTCCACCAGCACCAAGAGAGCTGGAGGATGGGATACATACCACTGCAGATAACCTCAAGAAAATTGAGTTGGGGACGGTGAACGACCCACGACCGACATTCGTCAGCGAGTTGCTATCTGAAGAAAGAGTGGCTGTGTTAAAAGACGTGCTTATGCAGTACAGAGATTGCTTCGCGTGGAACTATTCCGAAATGCCAGGACTAGATCCAGAAATTGCTGTGCATAAATTGGCAATATCTCCGGACGTCAAGCCGGTCAAACAAGCGCCAAGAAGAATGCGGCTCGAGCTTGAGATGAGTATCAATGCCGAGGTCAAGAAGCTAATCGACTCTGGCTTTATCCAGGAGGTTCAATATCCCGACTGGATCGCCAACATTGTCCCAGTGATGAAGAAAAATGGGACAGTACGCATATGCGTGGACTTCCGGGATCTCAACAAGGCTTGCCCGAAAGACGATTTCCCAGTGCCAGTCACTGAGCTAATGATAGATAACACGTCCACTCACGAAGTTTTCTCCTTCATGGACGTCTTATCAGGATATAATCAGATCAAGATGGATCCTGAAGACCAGAAGCACACCGCTTTTCGGACTCCTCTGGGAATATTCTGTTATAAGGTGATGCCCTTCGGTCTAAAGAACGCTGGTGCTACTTATCAGAGGGCCATGACGAAGATCTTCGATGACCTGATACATGAAATCGTCGAATGCTATATCGACGACCTCGTGGTGAAAAGCAAATCGTACGAGGAACATCGTGAGCATCTCAAGATCGTATTTCAACGCCTTCGACGATACAACTTGAAGATGAATCCTCTCAAGTGCGCATTCGGAGTTTCCTCGGGCAAATTCCTGGGATTCGTCGTCCGACACCGAGGTATTGAGATAGATCCGTCGAAGATTAAGGCGATCATGGAAATGCCTCCGCCGAGAACTCTCAAACAGCTGCGGTCTCTTCAGAGAAAGCTTGCATATATTCGACGGTTTATAGCTAACCTTTCAGGTAAGTGTCGTCCTTACAGCCACCTGATGAAGAAGGGGACCCCGTTCGTCTGGGATCAAAAATGCCAAAGCGCGCTAGACGAAATCAAGCAGTACTTGCAAAACCCGCCAGTGCTGGCTGCTCCGGTCAAGGGAAAGCCCATTATTCTCTATACAACCGCCCTCGAAGGTTCCTTAGGCGCATTATGGACGCAAGAGAATGACCAAGGAAAAGAAAGAGCACTCTACTATTTAAGTCGAGTCCTGCTGGGGGCAGAAAGCAATTACTCCCCCATCGAAAAATACTGCCTGGCGTTGATCTTTGCGATAACAAAGCTCAGGCACTATGCGTTGGCACATGAAGTCCGTCTCATTTCGAAGGTGGACCCCCTTAAATATTTAATGTCGAAGGCCATATTGACAGGGAGACTTGCTAAATGGGCCCTGCTCTTGATGGAGTTCTCGATAACTTATCAACCTCTCAAGGCAGTAAAAGGCCAGGCCATCTCCGACTTCCTCGCTGAGCATCCGATACCTGCCAATTCCCCTCTGAATTGCGAACTGCCAGACGAGCATGCGTTTGATGCAATCGACGGTAGTAATACCCGATGGGAGCTTTATTTTGATGGAGCATCTTCCATGAAGAAGCGCAAACAAAGTACCCCTATAATCAAATCGGGGGTAGGCCTTATCTTCGTGACTCCACAGGGAGGGATAATGCGTTTTGCTTTCTCCTTAACAGAACCGAGGACGAACAATGAAGCCGAATATGAAGCTTTGATAGCAGGCCTCGAGATTGCCGTCGACATGGGAATTAAGAACCTCCTCATATACGGAGACTCCCAACTGGTCGTCAGTCAAGTAAATGGCGACTACCAAACGTGCAAACCAGAGCTGGTGAAGTACGGCGAAAAGGTGCAACAACTGTTGACCCAAATTCCCTCCTACACTTTGGAAAACATACCGCATGCGGAAAACAGAAAAGCGGACACATTAGCCAAGCTCGCTAAAGAACTGGCCGACGAGAACCTCGATGACGTAAGGATCGTGGTACAAAGCCGTCGGGTGCTTGCCCCAGCAGAAATATCTTCGGAATCACCCAAAGGAAAGGGAGCGACTGAGCAGACAACCCTGCAAATAAAAGACCGAGAAAAGGCTGAGGATTGGAGAGAAGTCTTCATAGACTACTTCAAATACCGTCGAACGCCCGAAGATGCGTCCTCAAGACATCAGCTTGTGAAACGAGCTATGTCTTTCGCCTTCGTCAATGATACTCTGTATAAGAGGTCATTTGATTCTCTGTGGTTATGATGCCTAGGACCTGACGAAGCAAAAAGAGTCGTTCAGGAAGTTCACGACGGACTTTGCGGTTCTCACCAAGCAGGCCCGAAGATGAAGTTGAAGATAAAACGGATGGGTTACTACTGGCCCACGATAATTCAGGACTGCTTCGAATATGCGAAGCAATGCCACTCATGCCAAATTCATGGGGACTTCATCCACCAGCATCCAAATCCACTATATCCAACGGTGGCCAGCTGGCCGTTCGAAATGTGGGGAACTGACATAATCGGCCCCATCGAACCAACATCGTCTAGAGGACATCGTTTCATCTTGGCGACGACTGACTACTTCTCCAAATGGGCAGAAGCAGTACCATTGAGGGAAGTGAAAACGGAGAATATCCTCCATTTCTTCAAGACGCACGTCATATATCGGTTTGGAACCCCGTGACGGATCATCTCCGATAACGGGCCAGCCTACAGAAGCCATAAGATCAGTCGCTTCGCGCAACAGCATAATATAGACTGGAGATATTCCTCAGTTTATAATTCACGAGCTAACGGTCTAGCTGGGGCCTTCAACAAGACCTTGACAAAGATCGTGAAGAAGACGGTGTCCCGAAATAAGGACTGGCAGAGAGACTGCAAGAAGCTCTCTGGGCGTATCGGACCACGTTCAAGACGGCCACGAACACTACGCCATACGCATTAGTGTTCGGTACAGAAGCAGTACTCCCCCTCGAGATAGAGTTACCCTCTCTACGAGTGGCAGTCCATTACAAGGTGACAGACGAAGAAAATGCTCACCTTCGGCTTGAGGAGCTTGATGCCCTTGATGAGACCCGGCTCACAACGCAACAAAATCTGGAAGCCTATAAAGCGAAGATGATGCGTTCATATGAAAGATTGACCAGGCCGAGGACATTCCACCAAGGCGAACTCGTGCTAGTGGTCAAAAGACCTATGATTCCCAATCGCGCCAAGCGGGGAAAATTCGAGCCGAACTATGAAGGCCCGTACATCATAGACAAGGTCTACCAGGGTGGAGCCTATCTACTCATGGATATGCACGGTGAAAGGCCTTTCAGGCCAATAAACGGTCGCTTCCTGAAGAAGTACTACGCCTAACGAGTCACGGCCTAGCTCAATGATAGATGACGACGACTATGTCCGCTCGCTATCTTCCTAAGCCCAAACTCTATGAGTAGTAGCCTGCCTTCTCCTGAGCGGACCGAAACGTCCTTAAACTAAAGACGGACCGAAACGTCCTTAAACTAATGATGGACCACTACGTCCTAAAACTAGCTAACGACCGAAACGTCTTTAAACTACTAGCGCAGCATCCCCAGGCTGACGAGATAAAAAAGAGAATAAAAAAATATATACAAAAAAAAATGGTATGTCCATAAGCAAAAAGGGCACGGATGAAAACCCGAAAGAGCTCCATGAGTAAAAACAGCTGGGCTACCGGCGAGTGTTCGTGAAAACCCGAAAGGGCGCGACCTCGTAAAAAAAAAGAGAATAAAAAGAATTTAAAAAACGGTATGTCCATAAGCAAAATGGGCACGGATGAAAACCCCAAAGGGCTCCGTGAGTAAAAACAGTAGGGCTACCGGCGAGTGTTTGTGAAAACCCGAAAGGGCGCAACCTCGTTAAAAAAAGACACTTACAGAGTCCTCTCGACCTTGTAAGGAGAAACCACCCGCGTGAGATCCTTACGACTCACAAGGGAGCAACACACTTAGGGATCCTCACGACTCCTAAGGAGAAATTACACTTGCGAGATCCTCACGACTCGTAAGGAGAACTCTCTTATGGGACCCTCACGGCCCATAAGATTTGAAAGTCTTAAGATACAGAGACCTGAACCTGTTCTTAAGCAAAAAAAAACCCACAACCTCTAATTTAGGCCCTACAAGCGGCTCGATACTGACCCTTGTATACAATCCACGGGCGCGAATAAACATTTCCCTAACCAAGTCCCATCCGTGACTAGGGATATGTCCATATGGTGAATATCCCTTGTAAGTCCTCTCGACTTATAAGGAGAAAACCCTTTTGTAGGATCCTTACGACTTACAGAGGAACATACACTTAGGAATCCTCACGATTCCTAAGGAGAAAATACACCTACAAGATCCTCATGACTTGTAGGGAGAAATACCTTTGTGAAACCCCTACGGCTCATGAAGTCAAAAGCCTAAGTCGACAGGACCTTAACCCTGTTCGCTAAGCCGCCTTTGTTCGACATCGACAAAGGCAAATGATGATTCGCTCCTGGCAATATTCCAGTTGTAGCGATGCTGATGCCGAAATCGGTGTCTAATTTCAGGATTACGGCGAAAAGCCAGTAGGCCGCACATGCATACGAAATAGCCGAAATGATGGGGCAACTTGCAATAAAAAGCAGCAAGTAAAAACGTATGCACACAAAATAGCCGAAATGATTGGGCAACTCGCAATAAAAAGCAGCGAGTAAAAATAAAATAAATAGCCGAAATGATTGGGCACCGCGAAAAATAGCCGAAATGATTGGGCAATCGCGACTTTCGCGATATAAAAGCTGAAATGATAGAGTATCGAGGAAATAAAACAAAAAATATATATGAAACTTTCGCCCTACAGTTGAGATCACATCGATCCCTGTATACAATCCAAGGGCACAAAAAAAGACAGAATCGTACCTTCCCAACAGGCTCCGCCAGAAAACAAAGCCAAATCTCGACGGTTCACCAACAGCCTAGAGACGACTGTGACATTCATCTCGATACAGCAGACGCAGTGCCAGCAAACGAAGCGAAGATCAGATTCCTAGCTTCACAGTCTTGACGACAACTCATATAAAGCCCGAAAGATAAACATCGATTCGTTTCAACCCCAGGGAAACCAGTGTCCCTGGCAAATACCTCAATTCAAGGAAACTAGCGTCCTTGATGAGAGCCTTTTGATTCGCGTCGGCCCGCAGAGAAACCAGTGTCTCCGCAGAAATACTCCGATTCGTTTCAACCCCGAAGAAACCAGTGTCTTCGGCAAAATTTTTCGACTCAGGGAAACCGGTGTCCTTGACAAGAACATCCCGATTCGCGTCGACCCGCAGAGAAAATAGCGTCTCTACAGGAACACCTCGACTCGTTTCAACCCCAGGGAAACCAGTGTCCTTGGCAAATTCCTCAATTCAGGGAAACTAGCGTCCTTGATGAGAGCCTCCTGATTCGCGTCGGTCGGCCCGCAGAGAAACCAGTGTCTCCGCAGGAATACTCCGATTCGTTTCAACCCCGAAGAAACCAGTGTCTTCGGCAAAATCCTTCGACTCAGGGAAACCAGTGTCCTTGACGCGAACACCCCGATTCGCGTCGACCCGCATAGAAACTAGCGTCTTTGCAGGAACACCTCGACTCGTTTCAACCCCAGGGAAACCAGTGTCCTTGGCAAACTCCTCAACTCAGGGAAACTAGCGTCCTTGATAAGAGCCTCCTGATTTGCGTCGGTCTGCAGAGAAACCAGTGTCTCCACGAGAACTTCCCGATTCGTTTCAACTTACAAGATAAAGCCTTAGGCGGCAGGAATTAAAAAGCTTGTTTCCTAAGCACTGGGACCCTGCAAGTCAGTCTAAAACGGTCTCTTGTAAACTATTCACGGGTCTCACTCTCCAAAGTCGAATCTCGACAAGGAGGGAAACAACCACTTACAAGTCCTCTCGACTCGTAAGAAGGAAAATTCTCTTCTAGGATCCTTACGACCTATAAGAGAAAACACACTTAGGAATCCTCACGATTCCTAAGGAGAAAATCCATCTACAAGATCCTCTCGATCCGTAGGGAGAAAAGTCTCTATGAGACCCTCACGGCTCATAGAATTGAAAAGTCTTAGGCGGTAGATCTGAACCTACGACCTAAGCCATCGTTATCTCTTGAAGAAACTAAGATGCTTACTCGATTATCTGTCAACCATGTTCACTAAGGTAACATGCGGATAATAAAAGAAAGAAGAAAGCGACAGAAAGAACATCTGATTGGCGTTGGATCAAGCATTCGAGACACACTCATTCATGCATGTGCAAAAGACTCAGAACGAGGAATAAGACAAGCTGAAATAAAAAATTTCCATTCATATCATAAAAGGGTTCTTACAATCATAAAGAAATAAATAACAACATTATTGAAATGTTTACAATGGTATAACCTAGGACCCAGGACATGGATTGAGGAACTTGAAAGTAACCCTATCTATGACTTTCCAAGCCTCGCGGACCATCCTAGTGTGCTTTCTTTCGCGAGCACAAGCGTCGGGGTCCCCCCTGATGTCTTCCTCCCTCCAATAAGCAGCGAGTATGGCGGACTGTTGGAAAGCCTGGTGCAGGAGATCGACAAGATTATCTCGCCGTCTCTTCGAGATTAGGTGCAACAGATACACTGAGTGCACCTTATCCTCAGCAGCATCCAACGCCCCAAGCGGCACGCCGGAACAGAATAGGGGAAGTGCTTCCCAAATGGCTCCCACGATAAGCTTCAGGAGAGAGGAACGTCGGGGGAGCAGTTGACCGTTATATGCGTCGAAGCGGCTCATGATCTCGGCACACTCCGCATTCGTGAATTCTCGGTTCTGAGAACGGCCGAGTCGGCGGATGTCTCCGTAAGAGATGATTTCATCGAGGTCGTACATGTGGGCGTCCATTGCTCCTGTAAAAGAAGATTAACAGAATTAGCAGACAGACTGATTAAGCGAATTCTTATTGAAAACAGGAACAGGGAGTAAAACTCCTCGAGAGCAATGCTCTGCGAACAGGAGTGACACCTATCAAATTCAGTGATGAGGAGAATTTGAAGAAAATCCCCTAAGAACATTGAGAGCTTTGCTCTGAGAAGATAATAATAATAATAATAATAATATAAAAATGCCATCTTTAATTTCTAAGATCCACGAAGAATTCTTAAGAGTTCTTCTATACGATTTGGAAGGAGCAAAGCTTCTATTAACAAATTAAGAAAATACAAGGGAAATCTTCTAAAGAGCAAACCTCCATTAATGGAACCTTAATAGGAGTCCCTTTAGTTCTCTTTAGATCCTTTTAGACCTATAGAGCAAAGCTCTGCCAAGTGAAACCCTAAATGGGTCTCCTTTAGATCAGGGATCTATTGAGAGCAAGGCTCTTAAAATTAATTTAATTTAATCCAAATTAATTTTTACCTAAAATTGTCTAGAGTTTTAACTCTTAAAAGTGCTTGAACAGAAAGAGCAGGGCTATGAGCAAAATGCTTATGAAGGGATAAAAATCATCTTAAGGGCCAAAGGCCCTATTTATAGGCATCAAGTGCCCTTTCGGCTTCCAAAAGTTGCCGCGACGTTTGGAATTCTGTCACCGCTGCGCTCACATGTGGGGCCACGTAAGCGCACCGGCGGGGGGCATTTGTTTACCCCAATCAGAGCAAAGCTCTATTCAAATTCCAAGGCGGGAAATGAAGCAACGCTTCTGATTCCCCCAATCAGAGTAAGGCTCTACTCTGAAAATGTAAATTTTAATAAATAAAGCAACGCTTCAGATCCCATGCGCTGCGCGCGGAGCGCCACGTGTCATAATCTGGCACGCCAGCGCAGGGAGCGCAGCGCCCAAGGCAGTGCGCCCAATCAGAGCAAGGCTCTATTAAAAACAAAAATTAAAGGAAGCAACGCTTCAGTTGCGCAAGCGATGCGCTGCGCGATACGTGTCAGCGCAGTTGCGCTGTGCTGAGCGCTGCGCGACACGTGTCAGCGCAGTTGCACTGCGCTGTGCGCTGCGCGATACGTGTCAGTGCAGTTGCGCTGCGCTGTGCGCTGCGCGACTTCTGATTCCCCCAATCAGAGTAAGGCTCTAGTGTGAAAATGTAAATTTTAATAAATGAAGCAACACTTCAGATCCCCTGCGCTGCGTGCGGAGCGCCACGTGTCACAATCTGGCACGCCAGCGCAGGGAGCACAGCGCCCAAGGCAGTGCGCCCAATCAGAGCAAGGCTCTATTAAAAACAAAAATTAAAGGAAGCAACGCTTCAGTTGCGCAAGCGCTGCGTTGCGCGACACGTGTCAGCGCAGTTGCGCTGCACTGAGCGCTGCGCGACACGTGTCAGCGCAGTTGCGCTGCGCTGTGCACTACGCGACACGTGTCAAGCTCTGGGGCATTTGCGCCAAACATAATTAAATTCCAGTAAGATCTTTTCTGTTTTTTTAAAACAAGAAGATTGTCTTCTGTAAAACAGAAGCCCTTGGATCAAAGATCTAACGGTGGAGAAAATTCCCAAATCACTCAGAGAATGATCTCTTTAACAAATTTAACAAATTAATGGACACTATATAAAGGCCCCTAGACCCTAATTCACAAAAAAAAAGAACAGAGAGAAAAAGAGAGACATTAAGAACTTCAAAACAGAGAGAACTCTGAAGAAATCAAGAACAAAAAGGTAAAAACCTTTATAAAAGAGAAGAATCTCTTCTGAATAGATCATTGATCTAAGAACAAGATCAATGATCTTCAATAAAAAATAAAAATAACAGTGCCTTGCACTTTTTTATGAACTACTGGTTCTTTGAAAACAAGAAAAACTTGTTTTCTTTGATCTAAAATTGATCAAAATATAAAACAGTGCCCTGCACTTGCAAAATTGGCACTGTTGCGCTCTTGGGTTGGCGCAAGCCACCAGAGAGCGCCACGTGTCAGCTCCAGAATAAATTGCGCTTTGCGCTTTTGAAATAGAGCACCGCTCTCTTAAATTGGCGCAACTCACCAGAGCGCGCCACGTGTCAGCAGCGCAACAACGCAGCGCACTGTCGCAGCGCACTGCGCTTGCGCTTACCAGAGCATGACACGTGTCACCTCCACATGCGCTTGCGCTCAATAACTGGCGCAAAGCGCCTGACAAGTCACTGCCAGATACTTAATGCACTGCATTATTTACAGAAGGGCCAAGCCCAATTTAAAAGGGGCTTAATAGGCCAAATTAAATGCAATGCATTATTTTAAGGAAGGACAGAGCCCAAACAGATGCTCTGCATCATTTATAAAGGGACAGAGCCCAAATCAAAAAGGCCTAGCAGACCAGAATAAAATGCAGTGCATTATCAAACAGGGGCAAAGCCCTAGTACAGGCCTAATAGGCCAAAGATAAAAACGTCGAATATTCTCAGCTGGACTTAACCCAATCATGGCCGTAAGTCCTCAAATTAAATTGACTGAGTAAGACTGCTCTCTTAAATCAATTTACATCCGGTTCAAGGGTACATCTCTGAACTCTTCTGACACCTATCGTTGTAATCCTTCAACGACGTCAGAGAGGCGACGGGTCCCAATAACCACACATCGGTATGGACTGCGAGGTCCTTAAACTCGTGGACTAATGCGTCCTTAAACACAACCATATGGACTGCGGGGTACTTAAACTCATGGACTAATGCGTCCTTAAACACAACCGTATGGACTGCGGGGTCCTTAAACTCGTGGACTAATGCGTCCTTAAACACAACCATATGGACTGCGGGGTCCTTAAACTCGTGGACTAATGCGTCCTTAAACACAACCGTATGGACTGCGGGGTCCTTAAACTCGTAGACTAATGCGTCCTTAAACACAACCGTATGGACTGCGGGGTCCGTAAACTCGTGGACTAATGCGTCCTTAAACACAACCGTATGGACTGCGGGGTCCTTAAACTCGTGGACTAATGCATCCTTAAACACAACCATATGGACTGCGGGGTCCTTAAACTCGTGGACTAATGCGTCCTTAAACACAACCGTATGGACTGCGGGGTCCTTAAACTCGTGGACTAATGCGTCCTTAAATACAACCGTATGGACTGCGGGGTCCTTAAACTCGTGGACTAATGCGTCCTTAAACACACCCAGACGGACTGTGGGGTCCTTAAACCCACGGACTTATGCGTCCTTAAACTAATGGACTAATACGTCCTTAAACACAACCATACGGACTGTGGGGTCCTTAAACCCATGGACTTATGCGTCCTTAAACTACCTGTGGACCACCATGTCCCTAAACTGGCAGTGGACCACCATGTCCCTAAACTGGAACATGGACCACCATGTCCCTAAACTGGCAGTGGACCACCATGTCCCTAAACTGGAACATGGACCACCATGTCCCTAAACTGGCAGTGGACCACCATGTCCCTAAACTGGAGATGGACCGCAATGTCCTTAAACTGGAACAACAGAGCATCCAAACGCTCTTTAGTCGGATTTAAACGATCCCGTTTAAGTTGATCTTAGCCTCAAACATGGCTAATGCATCCTTAAACATTTAATCGGATTTCATATTCCTTAATCAATTTTGGTTCAAGGGTACATCTCCGAACTCCTCTGATTCCTGTCGTTGTAATCCCTCAACGTCGTCAGAGAGGTGACGGGTCCCAATGGCCATATACATTAAACGGACCACTACGTCCCTAAACTGGAACACTAGAACCCCTAAATGCTCTTTCCGTTAAGTTGATCTTAGTCTCGAATCAGACTAACGTATCCTTAACGAACGTTTAAGTTGATCTTGGTCTCAATATGGCTAACGTATCCTTAAACTAAAAACCAAACCCAAATCTAAGTAACTACGGATTTGGACTAATCCACGTCCTACGGGCGACGGCATAACTTAGTCTCCGTATACAATCCACGGGCAACCACAAACAAAACAAACACACACGACACGAAGTGAAATTTCTGGAGAAGGAGAAAGTGGTTACCGCAATGCGGTAGCGTAATTAACTGCAGGGGCTTGCGCCTGCAGGGAAGAGCGTCCCCACAATCAAAAACCCCTCACCATGAGGGGGAATCTGACGAAGTCTGCTACATCGGACGCATCCGTCTAAACCTCCGATACACGGTGCCATAAATCAACTTGGCATTTTCGGAGAGGTGGACGGATAGCCCCAAATAGCATCTGCCCCGAATCTCATGCCAGACGAACCTACGCGGTCGCGTCTCTGTGTTCGGAGGGGAACATAGATTAGGTCTGTTGGCCCTTAATCTTTTTGGAAACGGAGCTTGATCAATAAGTTTTCGGTCCAACATTTGTGGAGAAGATTGTGGGGACGGATTCGATCCCAAAATTGGAGTAGGAATCGACTTAGATAGATTGGGCGAAGTGTTCGAGCCTTGGGGAAAACGGAAAATAGGCTCGGATGAAGGTGGGAGACTGGACGAATTAGGGGAAGAAGTAGAAGCTGGGGTATCATTGGTGTCGCTAACATCATCAAATTGCTCACCCACTCGGTTATTCAGCACTTTTCCCGATCTCAATGTAGTAACGGCATTCACATTATGATTTTGTGAATGGCCAGGATTTGGTAGGGGTTGAGATGGGAGTTTCCCTTTCTCTCTCGCACTCATTGCGGCGTTCAACTGTGCAAGTTGGTTTTCTATTGATTTAATACTCTCACCGTGGGAGGCGGAGTCTTTCTTTATGGTATCAATAGAAGATTTCATATCAGCCGACATTTGAATGGAATGTTTCATAAACAGATCCAAAGTTTGTGCGAGTGAAGAGTTGTCAGTACCGGCCAATTGTGGTACAGAAGTGTTGGCCGGATTTTGAAAATTTTGTGACCGAAAGGGGAGCTGACTTTGTGGTTGTGGTTGCTGTGGAGGAGGTCTTTGATAATTGCTTTGGAACTGGTTTTGATTTTAGGGTTGGTTTTGGTTCCAAGCAAAGTTAGAATGATTCCTCCATCCTTGATTGTACGTGGAAGAATAAGGATCGTTTCTAGGTCGCTGCTGAAAGGCAGCATTAGTTTGCTCGTGACCTTAAAATGATGCATTCATAGGACATTCTTCCGTCAAGTGTGAAGGATCTGAACAGCAACCACACACGGTCTTGGGAAGCGTGACCTGATTTAGGGAGACTGACGAGAATTTGCTCTCAAAAGCGTCGAGTTTCTTCTGTATCGCTGCCATTTCGGCTTTTACTGCGATGGAAACATCGAGCTGATGAATACTTCTCCTAGATGAAGGTGGTCTTACGCTTTCCCACTGCAAAGTGTGTTCAGTAAGGTCTTCCAGATATTTCCAAGCTTCACCGTCATCTTTAGACATGAAATTGCATTGACAATTTGTTTCAAGCATCTGCTTTGTCGCTGGATTAATGCCCTCATATATAATTCGGCATAAATCCCATCTATTGATTCCATGATGAGGACATTGGACAAGCAGATTTTTGAAACGTCCAAAGCACTTCCAAAATGGTTCATTGGGAAGCTGGGTAAACTGGTTGATCTCGCTCCTAACACGGGCGGTCTTATGGTTTGGGTAAAACTTCTTAAGAAATGCTATTATGAATTCATCCCAATTAGTGATAGAGTGTGCGGCAGTATTATAAAGCCATTTTTCTGCCAAGTCGGACAGAGTGAATGGGAGAAGACGCAAGCGCATAGCATCCACAGTCAGTTGTGAAGTACCCATCATTGCGCATACGTTTTCGAATTTAGTGATGAAAACGTACGCGTCTTCAGACTCAAGCCCGTGAAATTTGGGCAACAGATTGATGTAGTGGGGTTTAATTTCAAAATTATCCCCGTTAGCTGGTGGAATAGATAGACAAGTGGGAAGTGGACCACGGATAGGATAGCATCTCTCTTGGAGAGAGATGCGCGGTGGATTCTGCGCACCTACGGACGGTGGCAGCGTAGTGTTATAATCTGATGGAGTACCGTCCATCTCGGTCGATATGGTGTGTGGTGGGGGAAAAGAAGATGAAGAAGTACCGACTTCGGAGTCGATAATAGGAACGCGGACAAGACGAGCACTAGAATCCCGTGTCCAGCCAAGCATGCACTAAGCGGGTTTAGCGCAAGTGGCAGCGTGTGTGTGATTTAAAATTGGTCTGTTTTGAAAAAAAAGTGGGACTTTAGACAAATCACACAAAAATGCACAAACAACCCTAGAACTAAGATTACCTAGGTCCAGTCTCTAGACCGCTCCTCGACTTCCAAAGGACAAGCCGCAGGATCAATCCTCTACCACCTCTTTACTACTATTGTAGCCAGGTAAGTGTCAGGTAAGTGGGAGGTTGTCCACTACGTAAGTAGTGGTCCTAATTAAATAACCACTTGCCTTAGACACACTTGTCTAGACACCACAAAAGTAATGCGGATAAGCGATAGATTACCCACGACCTTTCTCTGTCCTTATTGAGCGCGACAGTCCTTAGAGTCTGGTCTAGATATTTTTTAAATTAATGTAGGGTTGATACAGATGCTCGGTTTGTGATTTGTGGGGCTTAGGAAGGGTGATGAAATCCCCACCTAATCTGGATTTGGTCTTTGCCCTTTAAAGTCCGTATTAAAATATGCAAAACAAAACCAATCACAAAACTTTGCAAAAAGATTTTTGAGCGGCGATATTTTGCAAAGAATCCTGCAGAAAAGAGATTTTATTGGATTTCAGAGGAGAGAGAAAGAGGTTAGAATCTTACAGAGCCCTAGATCCTCTAACCCGCCGCGCTTCCGCCGCCAATACACTCCTTCTGCCGTGGATCCGCCACAAGAAGGATGGATCAATTGATGAATTTTTTTCTGTGACCTTCTGTGCTCCTCTGGATCTCAATGAATGTCTCTTTCTTTCTGTTTCCTCAAGTCTGTAACTCCAAATCTCCTTGGAAAATTCACACAATTCGTTAAATATGCAATTTGCAGTTTTGTTTTAATTATGATATAGATCGTATAAGAATTCAACATAAATAGTAAGGAAAAAAAATTACGCACGTATCCCCGGCAACGGCGCCATTTGATTGATTTATTTTTTTTATGTGTAGTAGTTAACCGCAATCAATAACGGTGTCGCGTGTAGCTAGACCGAGATGAGTACGGATCGTCCCCAGGGAAACGTGGAACCTTTTATTCTTACTTTAGGCGTGTTGAGAAAGAAAGGAGGAAGAATAAAGAATGGTGAAAAATGGTTGTAGGATCTAGATCTACATTAAACACGGATGCAAAATATAGAACTAGATTAACTACGGAGGTAAGTTTAATATTAAAAGGGGGCTTGTAGGGTTCATTAGGATTTAGTAGTTATGGATGATTAATGAAAGATTAATCTTTTTATCCTTTAATAGATTTAAAACTAGAACGACAGTGATGCATGTAGATTAGGGTTTCTGGAGGAAAAATGGTTCCCACTCTTAACCCCTATCTCGACATGGATCTCCGTTCATGTCTAGCCTTTACCAAAATAATCGTTAATCTAATCTGTAATCGCGGTCGAGACAAGCAATGAATTGGTAGCGCGCCCAATTAGGATGTTAACTATTCTTTTGATAAAGTTTATAAACTTTATAGGACTTAAAAAGAGTTTAAGGATCTTCATCATCTATTAACCTACCATAATCCCATGAACCCTATCAAGCGAAGAATTACTCGCGTATGTTAGGAGAAGAAGAGATGGAGAGAGAAATTATATTAAAACTACAAAGAGATAGAATAAGAAAACAACTACCTTTATTAATCAACAAAATTCATTTACACTTTGTTCCCTTAGAAAATGATTACAAAATGCTAGTTTGCTTCTCGATCTCTTCTAAGGAGGTAGATGAGCCGTTGATGATCAGCCTGGATACGTGAGCCTGTCGTGGGCTTCGTGATCTCTTCAGCTTGATGATTTTTCAAAGAGGCACTCGGTTCTTATTTATAGTCCCAAAGCCAGAACCCTAGATGCCTAAATTGGAAACTAGTAGTTAAGATCCAAACTGAAAAATCCCAACTCCTAACTCGTCAAAACCGCGGCGGATCCGCGGCCAAAAGGTGGGTTTGGCCGCGGATCCGCGGCCAAGTAGGGGAATCTTGGGCTCAATCTTCTTGTGGGCTCTTCTGGTGATATATGGTGATCTTTTGAATATCTGGAACCTGAAAATCTTCTTGTAGTTACTGCCAGACTCGATTTGTTAGTTTGCTTTCTTAATTAGGTAGGTTTGCACTAACAACTTTGATTCCCTTGATTTTAGCCCTGAAAATTCTGCACAACAACTCAACAAATAATATTAGTAGAGTTTGTTTTATTGAGATATTAATTTCACCATTAAGATTTGGTCAATGGTATTTATGCATACATTTTCCTACCAAATGTTAATTATAATATATAAACACGTGAAAATAGTATTTTTACAGATAAACCCTCATATGTATCATATATTAGAATAAACACATTTTCTAATATAGAAATAGTAGGAAAAATGTCATATTAAATGTGCAGTTTTATCAACTGAACAATAGGCTATGCAAACTATAGCTTGTAAGGCCCTGACTCATTTTTAAAACTTAATTTTGATGAATGGTTGGCCTTGGAGTTTTCTAAACTATAAGACCCTATTTAGTATGGAGTTTGGAAAATTGGAGTTTATTTTTATGTGGAGATAGAAGCTATGCAAACTAGAGTTAGCAGGACCCTATCTTCATTTTAAGAACTTTAACATTGATGGGTGTTTCCGTGTTTGGCTTGGAGTTTTCTAAACTCCGAAATATTGTTTTGGGGTTCTCAAAACACCAAAATGGATGTTTTCTTCAAAAAATTTAGAGTTTAGATTGCTTTGTTTGGATCGGTGTTTTGCAAACGCCAGTTATCTCAACTTCGAAGTTTAGATAACTAGAGTATTCTAAACTACAGAGTCCATGCTAAACATGGAGGGCCTGATTGGAAATGGAGTTAAGCTTTGTAAACCGTGGTTTCATAAAGTGAGCAAAAGTTAACTCCAAAATGCTAGCTTTGGCTTGTTTGGCGTCCATTTGGAGTTAAGATAACTGTGATTTTCATCCTTAAACTGCAGTTATCTCAACTCCAATCTGATTAAAGTTTTGTAAACTCTATTTTTGGAGTTTGGAACTTGCAAAACATAGTTTGCATGCCTCATAGCTCCACTTTAAAATAAACCATGGTTATCCTAACTTTGTATCCAAACAGGGACGGAATAGTTAGGATTTTGTAGTTAAGTTTAGATAACTTTATGAAACTCCAGTTGTGCCATTCCCAAACAAGGCCTTAGTGCTTTAACAAAATGGTATTTAGGCAACAAGGAGTGGTAGAATGCCCAAAAAGTGGAAAGAAAGAAGGAGTCGTGCGTTGATTAAATTAGAAGGAAACTGGAGGTTACCCTAGGTTTGCACATCTGCTCGAAAAAGAAAAGTCTACATATCCTTGCTTCTACACCTATTACAAGCCTCCTGCATAAAACAAAGGTAAGAAAAAAATAAAATGTTAAAGGTCCCTCAATCAATTAGGCTAAGAGAGCGAGTGTCGCTGTATCCTAGTGATAAAGCTTCTTATGGTCGAGTTAAGAGGTCTAGATGTCATGTTACAACCTACTATTGTTAAATTTGTTAAAGTGTGTTTTTCGAAAATTATCCAGTAGTATTTTAATTTTGTTTTTATTATCTATTTTATGAGATGTAGTGAGAATATTATGTTGGGAGCTAATTTTGTATTTTTTGAGCGTGCACATGTGTGGGAGACACATGACACATCCATCCATCTATCCATCCTCCATTCTTCTCTCTACACATTTCCTACCACCATACTTGCATGAGTAAGTTTGAACTTGGCTTAATTAATCTACTCATCTTTCATCCTTTCAAAAACCATTAATGACTTCATTTCCTCATTTTCCTTAATCAAGAAAGTGTTTGACAAATTAATCAACACATGCAAATTTTTCCAAGCTTTCCTTAATCTACTCATTTTCCTTAATTATGACAACTTCTTCATCATGAAACCATTCCACACAAACACATATACATTGCTCCTACATTGTGCAAGTTTTCCGAGCTCTATTATTTTGTATTGTCATAAATTATTAATGAAATTTATTCTCTACTTTCACTCATTTACGATACTTTTCTTCTATTGTGTGTTGTGAGTCTGAGGCTTGTGTGAAATTTGTTCCACTATTTTAGAATCGGATTCCTTGTATTTCGGATCCGTATTTCTTCATATAGTATCAGAGCTATAAGGATGGTAGCGGTACTTTGCAAGATTCCCTTGGAGAAGAAGAGTGTTATATCGGAAATGGATTCAGGTAGTGGTGGAGGTTTTGGTGGTCTCTGTTGATTTTGATTAAAATCCTAGATCAAGAGCCTAAGTTCAAAGCATAGCCTAAGGCCCATGAGACTAAAGTCCACGAGAAGAGGCCTCAGCAGCAGCATGCGCTTCTCACAATCTCGTGATCGTGAGAGATGTTTGCATGGCCATGTGTTACAACGCGGTAGGCTTGAGGAAATCTTTTTTGTCATTATCGTGCGATAACAAGAGAGGGGGGCCTTGGAAGAGGTGGAGGCTCGTGGGGAATTTGGGTGCAGATTAAAGTGGTTGATTGGATTAAGCGTTGATTTAAAATCAAGTTTATCTCTAAACATGGTCCTTTCTTACATATATTGTATAGATTAATTAAGCATAGATTTTTTTGATCTATCAATTGTTTCTCAAGTCTGCGGCTCGTCTAAGCCAAGAGAGAAACAGAGAGAAAGAGAGGGGTTGTAGAGAGAAAATATTGTGTTTTGTGTTTGATCGATTGAGAGGAAAATTTCTCTTGTAATTCTTCATTGAATGGTGGAAGCGATTCGTCGTCGGTTTATAAAATTAGGTGCGAGCTTGCACCGAACCGGGGTAATATCTTGTGTCCTTTACTGAGTGTGTTTTCTTTTTTATTACTTATTACGTTTGTGTATTTTTTGCAGATTATTCTTTTTCATTAGTTCTGATTCACACATTTCGATCATCCACTGCGTACTTTAATGCTATTTTCACAAAAAATGTTATCAAAACATTTGTTACAGTGCTTCGGATTATTGGGAAGATTGCTTCTACATATTATACAATCGATAACTTTGACGGAAAGAACAATTTTAGTCTATGGAGATTGAAGATTACGGAGAGTTTAATGCAACAAAGAGCTCATAAGATAGTCTTCGAAAAAAAGAAGATTCCTTCGACGACCACAGATATTCAGAAAGAAGATATGGAGGATAAGGATTTCAATTCGATGCAAGTTGAGGGGTGATGATGGCGCTGGGTTGTTGGGGTTGAGGGTAGAAGAGTCAAAGTGACGGGGTCATCGGAAAGGTGCAGATGGAGGAGTGACGATGGTGGTGCGGTGGTGGGTTTCAGGCGAGGTCGATGAAGTTGAGGGGTGATGATGGTGATGCATGGCGATCAAAGAAGACAATGAAGTTGAAGGCGAGGGAGACGATGACGGTGACGATGCTTGGGTCGACGGTGAGGCGAGGTCGTTGCGACGGTCGAAGGATGCTCGATCGAGGTTGAGATGAGGAGGAAGGAATCGGGGTTGTTGGGTTGGCTGAAGTGATTAGATCGGAGAAGATGTTGGTGACGACGGTGAGGGTGGCAATGGAGTCGAGTGATGGGCATAAGCGAGGAGGTGTTAGCGGTCTTGGGGGTGCGGGCACGAGGAAGAGAAAGGAAAAAGGGTTATATATATATATATATATATATATATATATATATATATATATATAATTGTGAGAGAAGGTGATGATGATGGGTTCGGTATATATAGGTTTAGACGTAAAATTGGTCAAAAAACCCTAACGATCTATCTTCTCACAACAAACCCCCATAAGCTTATCTTTAAATGATTATTTAAAGATCAAATATCTTAACATATCTTATTTAAACTACCAAATATATTTTTGATTACATAATAATGTTAGACAAATTATTATGTGCATATTAAAATAAGATATTACTAGATTAGAAAACAAATCTTAAAATACCACTAAAATATTCTAGTAACTAAACACATTCAATATTCTACCTAAAGATTAATGTTAGGGATTTTGGCAGAATGTTTAGTTTACCAAACTAATATTAGACGATAAAATCTATGCATATGAATAAGATATATAGATTACTAAAATAAATATTAAACACTAACTATCATCTATCTAATCAACTAGATAACCCTAATTATATTCTATCATGAAAAAATATTAAACTTCAAAAATAAATAAAATTAGTTTTATATGCAAGCGGGTCCCATGCAAATATTATATCAATTTGAACTAGGGATTAAAGCAAGGTAAGATAATACAATTATCACTCTAACCATCCAAACACCAATCTTAACCCAATAACAATAATAATGATTTAAATAGTTCAAATAATCTATTTAATAAAAATAACGTACTATCGTGTTTGGGTGTTACAATTTCTAATTAATTGCATATAACTTCTAATAAGTTCCATATAACTTGTAAGCACTTGGATGTACCATCTAATAACTTGTCTGTAATTTCTAACACTTAAATTTATTGATTAATCTAATTTTAACTTGATTATAACATATTGTGGTCTTCATTGGTGTAGGTTCTGGAGAAACAATTTGTTGAGAAGCCAGATGAGAAGGACAATGTGAATGATATGTCCTTTGAAGCACAAGCGATGCATTAGAAGAATGTGTGAAAAATGAGGTGCACAAATTCTATTGGTGAACGAGAAAGAAATGGCTCGACAGTTTTTGTTTGACCAAAGTTTGAACTCTTTGTTATTCGTACATATATTCATCCATTTCTATTTGGCCAATTTTCGCCGATATTATTATTTGTTTTGAGTGAGAATGACAAATTACTTATATGTTACTGGTTTGTCTAATAAATGTAAAAAATTGTTCACGTATTTACTTTAATATCGTCGATGTTGGCTGATACTGTGATACAAATGATATTTTTGTTAATATTATCTATTTTATATAACCAATGTTGACCGATACTATGATATAAAGTAACATTCAAGTAATTAGAAGTTACAGGCAAATTGTTAGAAATTACAGGTAAGTTATTAGAAGTTACAGACAACTTATTAGAATTTACATGCAATTAATTAAAAGTTACATGTAAGTGGTTAGAAAATAAAAGTAAGTGCATAGAAATTACATGCAACTAATTAGAGGTCAATGGGTTTCACAAAAATCATGCGGGACTCTCCTATTATTCTACATTCTCATTAACTTTTCATAACTTGATCTAACTTGAACGCCTAAGGAACTTTTGCTAGAGAAGATCCAACCAATATTCTTACATGTTTCTATTTTTGTAGGTCAAGTTAGTATCACTTGTATAATAGATACGCATATGCTAGTGAAGTTGTATATTTTCTTCTCTAATTTATTCAATTTTTTTAGAGACTAAGTTAATCTATATTGTTAAAACAACAACAACAATAAAATTGTATAACAATAGTAATATTAAGGGTAAAATGTCAAAAAGCCTCTGGCCCGCTCGGGAGTTGTTTAAGAACCCCTGTAATTTTCGAAATTGTTGGGAAGGGCCTACTGTTAAAAATCATTGTGAAAAAACAACTGAATTGGATTTCATTTAGGTTCGTATATCCCTCACACTGCTTAAATATTATAGTCAACTGTTTAGATTTTGCCGGAAACTGTTAAGATATTACACGCAACTGGTATATGAGGGGTTTAAGATGGACCCAAGGCTGTGTTTGGTAGGAGGTAATCTAGTTGGTAATTCTAGATTAGCATGAAATATTGCCATTCTTTTTTAGGTGAAAAAATATTCCTAAAAATATAGGATTACCATGGTAATCAAATGACCCAATTTAATGGTAATGTCATTCCCCCCAAAATAGAAGTCTATTCTTGATTACCATCAAATATACCCATCTAACAGGAGATGTGGCATTACTGTCCGCCATCGACCGTCGGCCTCTCTCTCGCTCCCGCCCGCCGGCCGACCGGTCGTTGCCAACCTCCTTCCACACCCGCTGGTTGGCCGGCCTGTCGCAACCGGTCGGCCATTCCCACCGGCCTCGCCGCCCGCCGCCGCTCGGCCATTCACTCTTTTCTTTGCCTCTCGTCGTTCATTGGCCACGGCCGATCGACGGTTGCATATACATATATTACCGGAGATGATTATACCAAGTACATTAATGCATGATTCCTTAAAATTAGATGCCCGGTCATCATATTCCCAGCAATATGAGGATTTCCGTTAATCTTCCATTCCTTGTACCAAGCGCAACCTAAGGGTTTTTTGACAAGGCTAAAAAGCCTACACAAGTTCTTAACGGATAGGGGGCTTTTTGACAATTTACCCTAATATTAAACATGAGTGGGCCGATAATCAATCATGAAACCTACAACTTGCCTAGGTCCAGTTAGGAGGCCTAGCCTGTCCATGTATATCCTAGTAAACATACATGCCCTATTTTTCTTCTACACTCATCCATCGGAAATAGAAAATTCTAAAATCTTGCAAACCAAGTGCATGCATTTGAACAAATTAAGGGTGCATTAAATAATTTATAAATGATTAATTTTATGTACATGCACGATGAAATTTTACAGCTCACCCACCCTAACACATGATCCTCACAATCATATCTCCAAATAAATCATGAGTTCATGCATTAATTAGGCAGTGAGTTCATGCATAATATTAATTCTTTGGTATATGTTATGAATGTACCGTAATTAATTGGTTAAATGATAAAATCTTGAAGCATAAATTAAAAGATTTTTGAGAACATTACATGATCATTGTGTAGCCTATAAATAAAAATTAATTGATATGTATTGCTAATTGATAAGTGCAATGAAATGTAGACATATGCAAGGAAAGATTTTGAGGCTCAGAGCTCAATCCTATTTTCATGGAATCAAGTGAGTTCTTTCAATTTCCTGTCTGTCTTTGTATAATAGATTTCAGTTATGATTTTTTCTTTTATTAATCCCCTATATCCCCCTTCCTAATTAATTTTCAACATATATTCAATCCTTTAATAGATTGATTTATTTCGATCCAATAAGTTGGGATCTCTTGGTCCTTCAGAATTATAACAAGTCGTTCTTTTGTTTACAATTCTTTCACAAATTTAATTTTTCAATTCATATTAATGAAAAAAATTTGACGGCCATAGTAGGGAAAATGACTTACATGATTATACCATATATATTATGTAATTTATTTATATCATAAGAAGTCAGAGACTAACCATCTGCATGTTTTTAATTTGAGGGGAAAAAAATTAAAATAAGCGCATTTCTTCGAATAACTTATTCATGTAACAGAAACTAACCGAGAAGGAACACCACCAACAACTCAAAATGGAAAACCAGAAGCTTCATGCCGATAACATAGCTTGCTTGCTTCTTTGCGCAAAATGCGGAAAATGCGACGGTTCGCCCGGTGAGGTGGTTGTTCGAAATGCACTTTTAAGGGTAGAGAACGCCTACTTCAGAGATGAGGTGATTTGTTTGAATTTAATACCAACTAAATATTAGAATAGACTCATAATATGTTGAAATTATTTTGTGCAGATTAGAAGGTTTTAATGCATGTTGCAAAATCATTATGGTAATGGGGAGATGCCATCCCCATCTCATCATAATTATCCGACTTGGACGATCGGTCCGTCTGTTCGTCTAGGGCTTGACACCGCAGGTTTTGTAGCTGGACCCGAGCTTAATGCGGAACAGATGTTTAAGTGGAAGAATTAAGCATGCATGCTTTTTAGGGACCAAGTGTTGTCAACTGTTTGTGTTTGTGTTAAGGTTTGAGTTAGGGTGGTTTGGTTCCCTCTGCATGCATTTGGTAGTAATTTTCAATTTGGTTGTTTCCAATACTTTGTGTTGGTTAAGAACTTTGGTTTGTTAAGATTTGGGATTAGCAATGTTTGCTTGAAATAAGAGTTATAGCCATGTATTGGCTTTATCAATAATCATATGTCAATTTGATTTAGTGTGCTTAATTTTATCATTTCTTCATCTGCTAATTAATTTGCTTTTTCTTATAGTTCATAAGGGCCTTAACTTTTTCCCTCATGTTTTTGGTATTTTTTATTCGTGGGCATAGAAAACTTTATCCGCTCTGTATCAAGAGAAGGAATTCCACACTCTTAGTGTATTGAACTGTGATTCACTTCAATTGTAAATGAGTTTCATACTAATTTACTCCTAGCTAGCTAGTTGTTTTAATTAATTTTAATTTTCAAACCAATTTACTCTTAGCTAGTTGGCTTAATAATTTTGACATTTATTTTTAACATGCAAATTTGTTTGCACATTCTCACTCACTTTTATGGTCTCTTTTTAATATGTATTCCATCATTTTCTGGACTATTTTTAGATCGAAGATGTGTGACGTCTTGGTCATTCAAGATTATAACACGTCGTTCTCATCTCAGAAATGGTCTCTTCTCACTCAATTTTATGACACCACATCGATTGACTAATTTGGAAGAAGAAAATCACAAGAACGACGTAAAAATAATAAAAATAGCTAGTGACGATGAAAGCAAGAAATTAACAATGATCCAAAGCCAACGCCGAGCTAAGCACGAAAGAAGACAATCTACCAACGTTAAACCTTTAAACGACTCAAGAGACTGCAAGAGTAATTATACTCAGTTTTTGTATGGTAATCATATTTTTATGATTTATCACTTAATCGTTATAACCTATTTGAGAATGAATGCACAACCCTGCTGAAGAACTTGGATTTTCCCTTCATAGTTATTTGAAGTAATTTTGATTCCAAATTAAACAAGAGATATCAACCCGAAGGCAAATTATTTGAAGTTATAAAGTCAAATTAAAATTCCAATTTGTGTGCACACTATTTGCGATGATAGATAATTGGTCGTTTTCACTCCTTTTACAGATGTTTTTCCAACGTTTGAATCACTGGCTACCTTGATGATAATCCTTTTCGAAGAATTTGTTGCTTATATACAACTTGTGAGAAATTAGAGACTGGCTATGATACCTCCCATACACTACTACAAATAAGGGTTGCCCCTACGGATATATGCGTAGGGACGAAAAAATACCCCGTAGGTGCAAAGGCCGTAGGTGCAAGTTGAAGTCCTGAACTTGCCCCTACGGGCAAATTATTGCCCCTGCGGAGTTCTATGTAGGTCCTGTTGTCCCTACGGAGTACAATGTGTATGATATAAATAAATACATGTTTCAAAAAATAAGAACCAAAAAGCTACCCTAGTTCGGTCCAGCTCTACCTCTGAATAACGATAGAATAACGCGCGTCTGCTCCTCGGTCAATAAACTCTGCAATTCGGCGCGAGCGGGAGTCTGAGTGGCCTGTGGAGCTGGCGATGTGGTCTGTGCAGCCGCCGTCGAAGTAGTCTCTTGCGGAGCCGCAGCTGCGGGAGTCTGAGCAGGCGGTGGAGCTGTAGGAGCTGTCTGCGGAACCGCAGCCGATGCTGTGGCTTGCGGAGCCGCAGCCGATGCTGTGGCTTGCGGAGCCGCAGCCGAAGGAGATGCATGAGAAGGCTCGGCCGATGTACCCTGTCGCGTCTGGACATAACGTGTGTAATAAGCGTGTAAGAACTGTGTATTATTCGAATTCGTATCATTATTAAGTTATTTCGAAACCCCGTTTGGATATCTAGTTTGTTGTTTATTTTAATTACATCTGTATGTATGATTAATCAAACTTAAGTCTAAAACCAAATAAACTCAAGCTGCGTACTAATTATGGATATGTTGATATCTATATAATATGACATAATATTTTACTATAAAGTAGTATACATACCAGCATCTCTTTCAACTCCTGAACGGCGGTCCTCAAGCTCTCCAGTTCCTGATGGACACATCGGTCACTGGAGATGGAGGAAGTAACCGCCGGGGTGGAGTCCAACCTCATATGGACCCTGCTAGGGCCCAGTCCCCGGCCTCTCTCCCAACCTCCGTGGTGCCCTCCGTGTGCGGCGTCCAGAACTGGGGTCAGCAGCCTCGGATCGCTCTGTCCGGTAAAATCGATCCCCGAGGCCTGAGCCTGCTCAACCACCCGCTCCTACACCCACATTAAGCAGTAAAGTATAAGTATAAAATTTAAACTTGAACCTTCCAAAACTAAAATTTCAAATTTGGATAGAAAAAATATTAACACTTACGCAGTACTCCTGGGTAGCGACGTCGGGATATCGAAGCTCGCCCGTGGCGGGATCTGTCGAGGTGCCGTGGACGGCAAGATATGCGGACAGCACGCTCGGTGTACCACCTGACGCCACGGTCCGAGATGTCTGCAATATTAGAAAGTAACTCTTAATATTAGAAATATTAGAAAATAACTCTTAATATTGCATAATATCACAAAGGTTGGTCTATTGTAATTTACCGATAACTCCATGGCTCAAGTAATGTTCCTCGAGCCACCTGTGTAAGTGGGGCGACCCCTCTTCGCCGACTTCCTGTTCTCTGTATTCTGAGCGGCATGTTTCTGCACAACGCATTAACATTTAGTTTTCTAATTAAGAAACACAAAGAAATAAATTATATCATAAATAATGAATTACATTTAAAATACATACCTGTTTGCATTGGGAGTCGAAATAAGCGCACAATAGATGCCATGTCTCTACGTCGACTCTCGCAAACGCCGGAGTAGATAGGAGGGCCGCTCTCTCTGCCTCGAGGGTTGCCATCCACAGGGAGTAGCAGTCGGCCTTCAGCTCATTCCTGTTGTATCGGACCTTGGCCTGCATATTCTTCATCAGGCCATTGTACAGAGCATGAAGGTCGTGCACCCTCCCCGGGTGATCAGGGTCGGCTACAGGCTGAAAATCGTAATCCAACTGAAAATACAAAAAAAACATTGTTATTAGATTGCAAGTGTTAATAATAAATATATTGGATAGATCAAATGAAAATATATATTAATACATACCCGAGCCTGATCAAAGAAGAGGGCGAATGAGCGCTGGTGCTGCTCGACCCACTCAACGTGAAATGGATAGTTCTTCACGAGCCGGCTCTCGTCCCCCAAATACCGGCCGAACCTCTCGGCATGAGGACCGGTATAGCGATAGTCAAGGGTAAAAAAAAGGGGGAATGCTGTCTCCCCCTAGCTCTGTCAGGCCTCAGCCTATGGGACTGATTCGGGCCTCGAGTCCCCCTCTGGGGATGGGGAGGCCCTGCGTCTGCACGAAATATCAAGACAATCAATAATAAGACAAAGTTGTATTAAGAAATCAAGGTTAAACGAAAATTCAAGTATGATATATACCTTCAGTGACTATCGCACGAGCCTGGGCCCGGGCAGCAGCACGAGCGGGACGATAGTTCCTCCGGTGAGGAACAACCGGGGTCCCAGATGCGGACGCATCCCCTCCAACTAGAAAATAAACATCGACGCTAAATTTCCATGAAGTTCATATTTATTCTATAGAGCATATGTAAAATGAATAAATATTTTAAATTTATTCATACTAACCTGCAGACGATGCGGAGGGTATGGAATCGGCAGGAGTGGCCCCTGCGGAAGATGTGGACACACCACCTATAATTAGACAATTAAAAATAGATTATATAAGTAATTGCAAAAAGAATGTGTAGATCAATAATATAACGTTTTAAATCAATATGCATGCACTATAGGATATATAAACATACCCGCAGGTGCGGTGGTGTCACCACCTACAGCTAGACAATAATAAAAATTGCTAAGTAAGAGCAAAAGGAATGTGTGTATTTATGATATAGCATTCTAAATCAATATACATACACTATATGATATATAAACATACCTGGAGGAGCGGGGGTGGCCTCTGTCCCAGATGTGGACGCATCACCAACAACTAGACAATCAAACATTGACAATATAAGTAATTTTGACATAAATAGGCATGAATATCTGTAATATTACATTCAAAATAGATATGCGTGCAGTATACCTGGAGATGTGGCAAAATCCACACGGAAGGAGGCATCCGAAGGGGTCTCCGATCTGGGTGCAAGACCGGCCCTTTGAAGCTCCCTACGGAGCTCTCCGGGCGGCAGAACCGCTCTGCCTCTGCCTCTGCCTCTGCCGCGGCTGGAGCTCCTCGCTGCTCCCGCCGCCCCTCGCTGCTCCCGACATCGTCATCAAATCTAGATAAACGGTTCGTGGACGCATTAGACAATCATTAAAAATATTGACTATATATGTATAGAGCGTAAAATGTGAAGTGATAATATAACATTAATGATAACCTTTTTCGTTTCGTGGGCGCATTATACATATCTACTTGGATTTCATCGTCGATGTTATTTCTAACCCACGTAACTTCATGATCGGTCGAAGACAACCCGTCCTTCGCAATAGACGGTCGGAGCACTTTAAGCCTTCTCTTTTCTTCGTCCTCATCGCTGTCCTCGTATTCTGGGACATCGTACACATCTCTGGGTTTCCATCGGCATACAACACTCCACCCCGGATGCTTCAAACACTGTGAGTAGTATACTTAGAACGCTTGGTTCGGAAAGATAAACGGATCGTCCTGACCGTAAAATCGAAGTGTGTTCACACTGGTCAATCCATATTCATCTTTCCAAGTCCCAAGACTGCTTCTCCACCTGTCCGTATCGGTTCGCGGATCGTACCAAGTACACTGGAATATATAAAAGGGTTCTGATCGTCCGGGATAGTGGATGCCGAGTATACAATTTAAGTACCCATAGTAAATCACACCGTCCGATCCTACGGTCGCAATCCCACTATTCTGAGTGGTTCTAGATGTTTCTATGTCCTTAACTTCGAATTTGTATCCAAGGACACCAAATCCTTTGTAATATGCAACCTCCATACTAGGAAATTGAGCTAAACATCTTGAATCACTCTCAAATGATGCAGACAAGTTCGGATCGTGGATCTAACAAAACAAATTTTACGACAAATACATAACGATACAAGTTTAGATTAAAACTGATAGCAATAAAATGTTATTCGAATAACTTACATGATCTGTGACCCAATCACAAAAATTATCCTGATAGTATTTTTCCAAACGTTCTTCGTTCCAATCAGGATGCCCCTCACGTACCTCGTTAAAATGAATTCTGTTTTCGACAAATAATTGTGACATTAATATTATATCATTTCATACACACACAAACACAGATATAACAATTAATCCAAAAGAACATACTCTCTAATTTGTTCAAGACATGCGCAATTAAGCAAAATAAACCGGTATATCTTGTTGATAAACATAGTGTCTACCCTCTTATACTCGGCTTTACCATATGGTCCGTCTTGAATTCTTCGTGGTCGGTTAAACCTTGTCTCAATGTTCTCGTCCAGATAGCGGGAACAAAATGTAGTTGCTTCATCAAGAAGATAACCTTGCATGATAGAACCCTCTGGTCGATTTTTATTGCGTATATACTTCTTAAGAGTGTAGAGGTACCTAACGAGAATATGTTGAATAAATAAATACGGGCATACAGGACAACAATAAATTTATAAATTGCGCGAAACAAAAAATTACACGTACCTCTCGACGGGATACATCCATCGATATTGTACCGGTCCGGCTAACTTCGCCTCGGTTGCAAGATGAACCGTCAAGTGTATTATGATATCGAAGAATGACGGTGGGAAAATACGCTCAAACTTGCAAAGTATCAACGCAACAGAATTTTCTAGTTTGTCCAGCATCGCAACATCCAGTGTTTTAGCACACAACTCCCTGAAAAAACAACACAGGTCGTTGATTACTAGACCAACCGAGTCGGGGAGAGAAGTCCTGAAGGCAAATGGAAGAAGGTGCTCCACGATAACATGGTGATCATGACTTTTCAGCCCATCGATCTTGCCCTTCACAATTTTTATTTTCTTACTGAATGATCCTGAGAAACCTGTGGGGACTTTCAAATTATGCAACACCTGCAGGAATCTTTTCTTCTCCGATTGTGACATATGATAAGCGGCATTGGGAAGTACAAACTTACCCGGTTTACCCGCTACCGGTCTAGGGTGCAATTCACTTCTTATTCCCCACTCTTGTAGATCCATCCGAGCATTTATGTTGTCTTTCGATTTCCCGTCTTTACAAAGAAGCAAGTTAAGTATGTGCTCTGATACTCCCTTCTCTATATACATGACGTCCAGACAATGACGCACTGAATTTGAAGACCAGTACGGAAGCTCGAAGAAAATGCTTAACTTGTTCCAATATTGTGGTTTGACCTGTTTCGTCGGATCCATCCCGAAGGTCACGTTATTGTAACCATCCCATTTAGCAGTCATGTCCTCTCTGGACAATGGGGATGGAGGTCCAAGAAGCTCCTGATGACCATCAAAGTGAACCGTATCTAACCTATAGGGGTGGTCTGGAGGCAGAAAACGTCGATGGCCGCAATAACAAACCTTCCTGCTAAAATTCAAGAATTTTGATGTTGTGTGTTCATGGCAATGAGGATATGCTTTGTGACTATGTACGGACCAACCTGATAGCATTCCATACGCAGGAAAGTCATTAATTGTCCACATTAAAGCCGCACGCAGTATGAATGTTGTATTTGTGTTTGAATCATATGTCTCTACACCATCAATGAACAAAGATTTCAACTCCTCGATCAGAGGTCGGAGATAGACGTCGATATTGTTCCTCGGTGAGTTTGGTCCGTCGATAAGAAGAGGCATCATAAAGTATGATTGGTCCATAGCCAACCAAGACGACAGATTATAAATTATCATTACAACGGGCCATGTGCTGTGACTTCCAACCATATAGTTGAATGGGCAGAAGCCATCAGTAGCCAGTCCGAGCCGGACATTGCGAGGATCGCTACTGAATATTGCGCGCCTCCTATCGAAATCCTTCCATGCCGGTGAATCTCTTGGATGGCTCATTTTTCCATTTTCGCTTGGAGGAGCACGGTGATGCCAAATCATTGCCTCGGCTGTTTTCTTGCACCTGAATAGCCTCTGTAGCCTCTGTGTTATGGGAAAGTATTGTGCTATCTTCACAGGTATATCAGGCTTCTTATCAGAATCTTTCGGCTTATACCTGGCCTCTCCGCATGTTGGACACTCTTTCAAATCTGAATTCTCTTTCCGGTACAACACGCAATTTTTAGGACATGCTTGAATCTTCTCGCACTTTAGACCCAAATCAAATATCATCTTCTGGGCTTCGTACCAGCTTTCGGGCACATTATTTCCCGGAGGCATAGAATCTTTCAAGAACGAAAGAAGCATTGTGAATGACTTATTACTCTATCCATTTAGGCTCTTAATCTGGAAAAGTTGGACGAACCATGAGAGGGTGGAATACTTCGCATTCTCATAAATTGGTTTCCTAGCATCATTCATGAAATTTTCATATTTATCCGCACGCGGTCCTTGACCGGAAGGAATGTCATCTTCGGTACGAATAGATTCACCTAGGGCAGCCTCTACCATATCCTCCATTTCTTCTGATGGAAATAAATTTCCGTCTCCTGCCGCATTACCGAATTCTTCTTCTTCTCCTGCCGCATTATCGTGTTCTCCTTCTTCTTCTGCCGCAGTACTGCATTCTTCTCCTTCCCCGTGATATTTCCAAGTTGTATAAAGTCTAGTAAACCCATGTTTTACAATATGAAGCTCTATCAATTTTACCTTCTGCCAGTACTTATTGCCACATCTATCACACGGACAGAGAATCTTCTCTATTATGATCTTATTATGTGCGCGTGCAAATTCAAGGAAAGCAGCAACTCCAGCGACAAACTTAGGTTGCATACGTTGTTTCCAATCCACATACATCCAGTCCTTAACTCTGACGTACTCATGAACCATGTTAGACTGTATAACATATAAATTATAGGTTATGCTGACTATATTGAGAAATATAAGAACGGGATAGTTACTAACAAAGGAGAAAATCCGTGTATATGCTTTGTGTGTGCGTTTGTCGTTGAAAAGAATAAATTATCGCACGTATGTTAACCGATAGACGGGAACTAAGTGGCGCTTTTAGTTTCATATATGAGTATCGATGAGAATATGAAGGTTTCATATTATCATATATTGGTTTTAACCCGAACATCTCGAATCGCTTTCTAATTATACGTTTGTTGTGTATTCTTGTTGTATGTGTGTGTTCCGACTGTCGGGGGTAGGCTTTTATCCCATTAAGAATGTATAGAGCGAACGCCCATCACTTGTGCTTTCAACCGTTTCGAGTAAATTTCGGCAGCACCTCCCCGCTGTTCTCCGAGTACACTGTAATAGAATAGATAATCATTTCAAAGCTGTGAAACAACGTTGAAATGAACATCTAATCTATCTTTGTACACGGAGAACCAGCGGAAAGGTACCGACGAAATATCTCGAAACGGATGAAAACACAAGTGAATGAAGGCGTTTGCTTTATACATTCTTAACTTGTCCACACGGGACAAATCTATGGGTTACCATACGATTGAATTTTCTCGTCGCGTAGACTATACGACGGCTGTTAGTATCGAGCTATACTGTCCGATATTTAACAACCTTCGTATAGTTCTAGGTCACGACGAGCATCGCACGTATGTTAACCGATAGACGGGGACTAAGCGGCACTTTTAGTTTCATATATGAGTATCGATGAGAATATGAAGGTTTCATATTATCATATATTGGTTTTAATCCGAACATCTCGAATCGCTCTCTAATTATGCGTTTGTTGTGTATTCTTGTTGTATGTGTGTGTTCCGGCTGTCGGGGGTAGGCTTCTATCCCATTAAGAATGTATAGAGCGAACGCCCATCACTTATACTTTCAACCGTTTCGAGTAAATTTCGGCAGCACCTCCCCGCTGTTCTCCGAGTACACTGTAATAGAATAGATAATTATTTCAAAGCTGTGAAACAACGTTGAAATGAACATCTAATCTATCTTTGTACACGGAGAACCAGCGGAAAGGTACCGACGAAATATCTCGAAACGGATGAAAACACAAGTGAATGAAGGCGTTTGCTTTATACATTCTTAACTTGTCCACACGGGACAAATCTATGGGTTACCATACGATTGAATTTTCTCGTCGCGTAGACTATACGACGGTTGTTAGTATCGAGCTATACTGTCCGATATTTAACAACCTTCGTATAGTTCTAGGTCACGACGAGTATCGCACGTATGTTAACCGATAGACGGGGACTAAGTGGCGCTTTTAGTTTCATATATGAGTATCGATGGGAATACGAATGTTTCATATTATCATCGAGTATCATATATTGGTTTTAACTTGCACATTTAACATGAATAGTTTTTACGTTTACGTTTCGTTATTAAGTGTTCGAAATTTCAAGTTTAGGGTAAATTTTTCTTGCGTTTACGGTAAAGTTGTACATTTACGTTATCATCGAGTATCCTACTGCAATGAACTATTGTATCCTACTAAATAATAGTGCACCACAAACCAAAATAATCCAAATTAACCTAATTAACCACAATTAACCATAATCGTTACCTAAACACAAATTATCTCTAATTAACCCAAACTTAACCCAATTTACCCAAATTAACCTAATTAACCCTAATCAACCCAAACTTAACCAAATTAAACCTAATCAACACCATAACCCTTTCAAATTATCACTAATTAACCCAAATTAACCCTACCCTTTAATTAACCCAAATTAACCCCAACCTCTAACACTAAACCCATATTAACCCTAGCCTTTAATTAGAGTTGTTTTCAAGAAAAAACAACCCTAACCCCAACCCCAACCCCAATTCTGAAACCTAATTCTAACCCTAACCCCAATTCCGAACCCCAACCCCAACCCCAACCACAACAGAACCCAAATCCCAACCCCAACCGACCCCTAACCCTAACCCTAAACGTAACCCTAACTGAAACTGACCCGATGCCTAACCCAAACCCTCACCCGTACCTATACCCTGCCCTGAACCTAACATCATCAAAAGAGGGAAATAAAAGCATTAAATTAGAAGTAGAAATTGGAGATTTACTAACCTTTTTCGCGGTGGAAAAGACGACGAAGGAGGCGACGAGGAAGTCGACGAGGCTCGGGATCGAGGCGCTGGAGGAAGTCGACGAGGCTGTTATGAGGAGGCGACGGAGGAGGCGACTGAGAAGGCGACGGAGGAGGCGACGAGGAAGTCGACGAGGCACGGGAGGAAATCGATCGCGAGGCGCGGGAAGATGATAAAGATTTTTGGGAACGGAGGGATTTTCTGTGCCATTTTTTTATTATTTATTAACCCATATACATGCCCCTACAGACTAATCCGTAGGTCTTTTGTTTGCGGCTCTGTAGGGCCAAACATCAAATTACGATTAAATATTTTTAAATTAAAACGTAGAGAACCGTAGGGCCAAATATATGGACCTACGGTTCTATCCGTAGGGGCAATAAATAGTTGCCCCTACGGATTCCTTTATCCGTAAGGGAACCCCATATTGTAGTAGTGATAGGATATCTGGCTTTGATATTGTAATAATTGAATGGATTTACTAAGTGAAGAAGTATGGATCAAAAGAATTGACGGTTAGTAGAAGTGAGTAAATGATACAAAGAGAAATACACATTTTACTAGGGAGGATTTACTGCAAGGTTGTTGTGTTTGTTAATGATTTTTGGTTACATCTCTTTGGTTTCCCTCTTAAGTGGTTAGTCAATTAGAATAAAGAGTTAGAATTGGACAAACTGGAACAATAAGTTAGTGTTAGTCAATTAGAACTGGAACTTAAAATTCTAAATTTAATATTAGTCATGAGTAGAACAGGAACTAGAGCTAAAGAAAAAATGTTTCAGTTAGAACTTTTCATATATAAAATGAGTGTTCCATCCTTAAAAATTATCCCACCCATTTAGATGGAACAAAAATTAAAAATCAGAACTAAAAACCCTAGTCTTCCCCCCCTCCCCCCCCTCCCCCCCTCCCTTCTTTGTTTCCTGTAATCTTTCAAATTTCTTTTGTCCCTCTTTTTTATCGACAAGGTTTTGTTGGTACCAAAACACGTATTTGCTAAGCTTTGCATAAAGTTGGTGTTGTCGCAAGGTTTCGAGCACCGCACGTAAGTGTTCCGTGTGTTCTTCCCGATTCTTCGAATACACAAGAATATCGTCGATGAAGATAACGACAAACTTGTCTAAGTATTCGTAAAATACTTGATTCATCAAATTCATAAAGACTGCGGGAGCATTGGTTACTCTAAAGGGCATCCCTAGGAATTCATAGTGTCCATACCTAGTCCTGAAAGCAGTCTTGGGTATATCAGACGCTTTCACCTTGAGTTGATGATAGCTTGGAGAACACTTGAGATCCCTCCAGCTAATCGAACAGATCGTCTATCCGCGGCAAGGGATACTTATTCTTGATTGTTACTTTATTTAACTCCCGGTAGTCGATGCACATCCGCTTAGTCCCATCTTTCTTAGGTACCAAAGAACCGGGGCACCCCAAGGTGACGAGCTTGGTCGAATAAATCCCTTATTGAGGTGGTCCTCAACTTGTGTCCGAAGCTCCTTCAATTCTGCTGGCCCCATTCGGTACGGTGTCTTCAACATAGGTTGAGTCCCCGATATCAAGTCTATGGTGAACTCGATCGCCCGATCCGGTGGTAAACCCGACACATCTGCAAATACGTCTTCAAAATATATTGTTTTAGTGTCTAAAACATTTATTCCAAATATCTTATCTCATATGGGTATTTTAAATATATACAACATTTTAATAAAATGAGGGTATTTTGTGGAAGTAACCTATTTCGAGATCTCATAGGTAGCATGGGTAAGTGTGGGTATGTAAGGGGTGAATTGATACCCCGTGGGTTATAACATTAAGCATATCATATATCATGTAGGATGAGAGTGCAATATTCACGCATATAGAGGTAATTAATTAAACCATTTTAAACATGGAGTCCAATTCTTATTGTTGGGAGGTACCAAATGGCATGCAGAAATATTTTTTACATTATTTTAATATGGGGTTGATGATTAGAAGTTGAAACTAAAATCACTGAAAGAAGGATGGCGACAAATGAGTGGAGAGAGGCGGATCCTACCTTTTGTTAGAGTTGGATGTCGATGGGTCGAAAATATACGCTCGTACTAAATCCTCAATAGCTCCGCGCTCGGATTTTTCCTCGATGCTTGGATGGATCCAAGCGTCGGCATCATCGATACGAAGGCGTGGGTATTTTTTTCAGAATTTTTTGAGTTTTGACGTGTGAGAAATCACTGATTGAAAGTCTCTATTTATAGGGTCTTTTCACCAACCATAAAATCCAAAAAATCCGTTAAAATCCGCAAAAAATTCGCGCCCAAATGATTGCTGATGATTTCCGAATGATTGTCGCCGCCGCCTCTTCACCTCACCCATTGGATCAAGATCCAACGGTCTCGGTTCCGCCGCCCACGCTCCACGCGGCCGCGAGAGGAGACCACGTGGTTTCACGTAGTCCCCACCACGTGGGCGCCGCTGACGGTTCTGGGCCGTTGGATCTTGTATCCAACGGTCCAGGATAAGAGTCAGTGGAAAATAATTTTAATTCATTTTTTTTAAACTAAACTGTTTATTGTTAAAAATCGAATTTGGTTTTAAAAATTGTTTAAAATATTGAAAAAATACGGGGAAAATCTGAGAAAATTCCAGAAAATATATTTTATTGTAATATTCACTTAAAAAATAATTTTGGGCTAAAATTAAGTAATATTCCCATATCTATGATTTTTGTTTGTCATCATAAATTATTTAAAAATCTATTTTATCCTTGGAAATATTTTAATTACGGAATAATTATTTTAATTGATAATAAAAATATGTAAATTATTTTAAGGCATTATAAAATATTATTAAAATATTTTAAGCCTAGAAAAATATAAATAGATTTTAGAAATTTCCATTAATTATTTTTCAATGCTTTGAATATTACTAACGTCACTTTAAAAAATATTTTTCTATCAACGAAATACGTAAATAATCACTTGATACTATAAAGTTAAATAAAAGATATTTTATTAGAAAACACGGTCGTTACGGTTGAGATCAAAATTAACAACCCATTGCCGAAATTGAAAATCAAAAATTAAAAGTCAAAAGTCAAAGTCAACGCTCGGATAAGTGGACCCAAGTCCAACCAATCCGGACCCAAGCCCAAGCAAGTGGGCTCACGTCCAAACCGCTTCAAGCCTAAGCAAAGCCGGCCATCGAAAAAGAAAGAAAGAAATTTGTAATAAATAAATTTTGTATGCATATAAGTGTAAAAATATAATACAAATAGGCAAAAAAAAACCAAAATTATGTAAAGCCCATAGCTCATGTGCAAAAAGATGTGCACATGGGCATGGAAGATACAAAAAGCAATTATGTAAACCCCAAGGGGAAAAGTGCAAAATGTAATGGATATTTAAACCCAACCATATGATTAAATGTTAAGTTTTTCCCATTTCCACAAAAATATTAGTATTTGTGCCTCCCTCTTCTTTCTCCCCAACCTTCTTCTTCTCTAAATAAAGCATGAGGAAACCTCTTTTTCTAAAAATAAACAATAAAAACTCATATATCTATTGAAAAGAGCTTGATTCCTTCTTCAAAACTAACAAAAAGAGAGCTTTTGGGTTCTCCTCCCCCTTTCTCTCCAAGACAAATAAAGAAGAAGGAAGAAGAAGAAGAACTCATCTCTCAAAACTCCATTTTTTAAAGATTCAATTCAAAAGAAAGGGAAAAGAGATTCATTTTCTCTCATTTAAGATTCAAATTTCCAAGTTCTTAAGAATCAACAGAGCATTTTGGTAAAAGTTTCAAGTTCTTAAGAATCAACAGAGCATTTTGGTAAAAGTAAAAAGAAGGTTGAGAATGACCGCACTAAAGGAAAGGCCTTTGCACTTCTCTCTCGGAGTTAGGTTGAGAATGACCGCACTAAATGAATATAAATAAAATGAAATGAAACAAAACGACACAGGGACGCCCGAACTGGACACCCCCATCATGCCTAGCACCGCTGGGTACCCAAAAAGGGTACCCGCTCTCTTAAAGGGAGCCAGCCCTTTCCAAGGGGAGAGCCCCCTCCAATGGAAGGGAGTCGACCCACCCTTAGGGGATGGAGCCAACCCCCTAGGGGGAGCCGACCCCGGGCCTTCCTCACTCGGCGCCAGTTATCCCAGAGGGGGGGTTGCCCCCAGCCTTTCTCACTCGGCGCAAGTGGTGACGTCGAGCGTGTCGTGCGGATGGAGTTGTTTCTGCTATAAGGGTGACTTCGTCATGCCCCCTGCTTTGAGGAGAGACTGTTATTGGTGCTAGCCTGTCGAAGACTGACACCCGTTGAGAAGCAATGTCTAATCTGTCAAAGACAGACCTCTGTGAAGGGGAAGCAGCTTTGAGGACCTCGCCTGGAGCAGAAACCGGAATGGCCAGCCTTGTAAAAACTGACTTCTTGGAAGGAGGAGCCTTTCCAATGATTTCGTCCGCTTGAACCGGGATGGCTATCCGCTTTGGGATGGCAACTTCGGGTATCACGGGCTTGTAAACGTTCTGGCCCAGTCTGTTGAAAACTGAGGTATTGAAGTTGGGCGACCCATTGAGAGGGGCCGCGGCAATAGCAAGCCGATCACAGACCGACTTCTTTGGAGCTTCTTGCGATGTCATTGTGGCATTGAAGCTCATCGGTGGGAGCAGGGTCCCGAAGAATAGTCCAACGGTGGCTTGAGTTACCTGCTCCACTGGCATCTTGAAAAGGGAGGCCGCTTGGAACCCATAAGTCACTCCTCCAGTAAGGACGGAGAGAGAGTTGCAGTTGCATGTAGTACAGTTTGAAGCCATTGATCTTCTGTTTTCTGCACGGAGCAAGACACCAAATCTTAGTACCTCGAATCCACAGTCAACCACAGTAAACCGCGATTCGTTCACGAACACGACACACGAAGTGTGGAGTGGAAAAAGGAAGAGGTCCCACTGGGCGTGCCAGAATCTGTTCCCCTCCGAACGGCGGCCGAGACATGCGGACGTCTCGCCTGAGATTCGGGACAGATGCTAATAGGTGCTATCCGTCCACCTCTCCGAAGATGCCAAGTTGATTTATGGCACCGTATATCGAAGGTTTGGACGGATGCGGCCGATGTAGCAGACTTCGTCAGATCCCCCCTCGCTTGAGGGGTTTTTGATTGTGGGGACGCTCTTCCCTGCAGGTGCAAGCCCCTGCAGTTAATTACGCTACCGCATCGTGGTAACAACTTTCTCCTTCTCCCGATGGTCACTTCGTGTCGTGGGCGTTTGTTTTGTTTTTGGTTGCCCGTGGATTGTATACGGAGACTAATTTATGTCGTCGCCCGTAGGACGTGGATTAGTCCAAATCCGTATTTTCTTAGATTTGGTTTTGGGGGTTTTGGTTTAAGGATACGTTAACCATTTTTGAGGCTAAGATTAACTTAAACGTTCGTTAAGGATACGTTAGTCCCATTTGAGACTAAGATCAACTTAACTGGATCGTTTAGATCCGACAAAAGAGCATTTGGGGGCTCAATTGTTTAGTTTAATGACATTGCGGTCGATTGCCAGTTTAGGGACATGGTGGTCCATTGAATGTATGGCCGTCGGGACCCATCACCTCTCTGATGACGTTGAAGGATTACAACGACAGATGTCAGAAGAGTTCAGAGATGTACCCTTGAGCCAGAGCTGATTGGGGATCTATAGTCCAGTTTGGGACTAAAGTCTGTTTGAAGGTTTAAGGATACGTTAGCCATATTTGAGGCTAAGATCAACTTAAACGGGATCGTTTAGATCCGACAAAAGAGCATTTGGGGGCTCTATTGTTCCAGTTTAGGGACATAGTGGTCCATTGCCAGTTTAGGGACATGGTGGTCCACCTACAGTTTAGGGACATGGTGGTCCAACATTCCCATTTTGGGGAAGGATACTGGTTTATGGACGCATGAGTTTAAGGACCCCACAGTCCGTATTATGTGTGGTTGTCGGGACCCGTCACCTCTCTGACGACGTTGAAGGATTATAACGACAAATACCAGAGGAGTTCAGAGATGTACCCTCGAACCGGATGTAAATCGATTTGGGAGAGCAGTTGTGCTCGATTCAATTTAATTTGACTTATGGCCAGAATTGGGTTAAGTCCAGTTATGTTTGAAATATTGGCCCTTTGGACCATTAGACATTTGTCTAGATTCAGCCCCTCATCATTCAGCAGTGCTAAACAGAGGTTTGGGGGCTCTGACAACATTTTGTCTTTGATTTCCTCAATTTTGAGATTCATTTGGAGGAGGGCCTTTTGCCTCTGGAAAATTAGCCAATTTGGCTAAAAGTAGTGTTAAACACTAAAGAACAACAGTGTTAAACACTGGAGGCAGAACTCTCAAATTAGTGTTAAACACTAAAAGACAATCAGTGTTAAACACTGGAAATATAATCTTCAATTTAGTGTTAAACACTAGAAACAGTCAGTGTTAAACACTGGAAATAAGGTTTTCAAATTCTAAGGCAAATCAGTGTTAAACACTGCAAATAGAGTTTTCAAATTAGTGTTAAACACTAAGAAAATCAGTGTTAGACACTGGGGATAGGGTTTTCAAATTAGTGTTAAACACTAAGAAAATCGGTGTTAAACACTGGGAACAAAGATCTCAGATTAGTGTTAAACACTAGGCAGAGAGAGGGTCACGTGTAGACACGTGAGAGCGCCCTGATTCCCCTTATTTTGTTCTGCCGAAAGTATTGAATACTTTGGAGCATCACGTGCTGTCACGTGATGGGAATTTGGGTATTTGTCTGTTAAAGCTTTTGCCAAGGGGTCACGTGATAGCACGTGAGAGCGCCCATACCTTCTGTTTCTTTTGCTTTTTCTTTTCTGTCACGTGGGAGCACGTGAGGCGTGGCCTCAAAGTTCTTTTCTGTGGATCTTTACAGGGGTCACGTGGAAGCACGCGACTCTGGTTCTTTGCATGTTTGAAGATCTCCTTATCTTTTTAAGAATTAAATTCTTCATAGGGTTAAACCCTAGCAATAACTTTAAAGGAATTAAATTCCCACTTTCTTTTGAAGAATTATATTCCTAATTTCTTTTCTGTAGGAATTAAATTCCCCGTATGTGTAAAGAATTAAATTTTGGTATAGGGTGAAACCCTAATTTCCTTTCTTAATGGAATTAAATTCCTGTGAGTTTGAGATAATTAAGTTCTCAATTAGGGTAAAACCCTAGTTCTGTCCATTTTGAAGGAATTAAATTTCTATAGTATAGGGTTAAACCCTAATTTTATCTCAAAGGAATTAAATTCCTATAACTCTGTGAGAATTAAATTCTCAAAACTCAATTCCTCCTCTATATTTTAGATCTGCATGGCAGGATCTCAACCCAATGAGAATTAAATTCTCAATTTATAGGGGAGATATGCACTTTGCAGATCTTCAACCAGAGAAAGAACTAAGTTCTTTTTGCAAAAGAGTTAAACTCTTAGATCTTGAGAATTAAATTCTCTGTTTGAAATTTTGATCCCCTTTCTTTTCTCACCTAGGGTTTTTCTCTATTGAGAATTAAATTCTCCTTTCTTTTCTCTCTGCAATTTCAAGATCCCAGAAATTCTCTCCATAGTTTTCTCTCTCCAAATTCTCTCTTCTCTTCTCCCTTCTCTTGACTTCTATTTATAGGAGAAGGAAAAGAATCAATTTGTTTAGTAAATCTTTCATTGAAAGATTTGATTTGTTTTCATAATTAATATGATCATTTAGATCATTCAGTGAATTTTATTCACCATTGGATTTTAAATCCAAAGATATTCTGTTTGTTATTTTCGGTGAGATTTAGGGGAAATCTTTCCCTGTATCAAATCTTTCCATAAATTGGTGATTTTTAATCACCCTTGGATCTTTAATCCAACGGTCCCCATAATCCTTTTCCATTTGGAAAGATTAAGAAAGATTTAGAATTTTAATTCTATTTGGAAAGATTTAGAGAAATTTAGAATTTTAATTCTATTAAACTGTAAGGCTTTCAGAGCCTGTATTTGCGGTTGGATTACGACTTTCAGCGTGTACCCGACCCTGATCACCCTGAGAGAGTGCTCGATCTTCATGCTCTGTACCAGGGCCTGATGAAGAACATGTAATCAAAGGTCCGATACAATAGGAACGAGCTGAAGATCGACTGCTATTCCCTATGGATGACGACCCCCGAGACGGAGAGAGCGGCTCTCCTGCATACTCCGGCCTTTACAAGAGTCGACGTAGATACATGGCCTCTCTTGTGCCAATATTTCGACTCTCAGCGCAAACAGGTTTGTAATTTAAATGTAATTCATTGTTTAGTATATAATTTATATTTTTGTGTTGCTTAATTAGAAAACTAAATCTGAATGTGTTGTGCAGAAACATGCCGATCAAAATAAGGAGAATAGGAAATCGGCGAAGAGGGGTCGCCCCACTTATACAGGTGGCTCGAGAAACATCACTCGTGCCATGGAGGCATCGGTAAATTACAATAGATCTATTTTGATATAATGTAATATTAAGAGTTATTATATAATATATGTAATTTTTTGGCGAATTGCAGAGAGCTCAGACCCTGGCGCAGAGTGGTACACCGAGCGTGCTGACCGCGTATCTTGCCGTCCATGGCACCTCGACAGATCCCGCACCAGCAAGTTTCGATTCTCCGACACCGCTACCCAGGAGTTTTGCGTAAGTGTTAATATTTATTCTAACAGGTTTGAAATTTTTGTTTTGAAAATTTCAAATTTAAATTATATACTTATATTTTAATGGTTAATGTGGGTGTAGGAGCAGGTGGTAGAGCAGGCGAAGACATTGGGGATCGATTTTACTGGACAGACCGATCCGATGCTACTGACCCCAGTCCTAGACGCCGCACACGGAGGGTACCACGGAGGTTAGGAGAGAGGCCGGAGACCGGGTCCTAGCAGGGCCCATATGAGGTTGGACTCCACTCCGGCGGTTACTTCCCCTACCCCCGTGAGCGACATCTAGTGCATGATGTTGCCGCCTTGAAGACCACCATCGAGAAGTTGAAGGAGATGTTGGTACGTATACTATTTAATAGTAAAATATTATATCACATTATAAATAGTAACATATGCAATATTAGTAGCCTGAGCTTATTTTTTGTAGACATAGCTTTGATTAATCATACTTACATCAAACTATCTAATTAAAATAAACTATGGTTTTCCAAACTAGATATCCAAATGAGGCCTAAGTCCCTAAGTATTCTTAGATTGGGGTTTCGCAATAACCTGATGATACGAATTCGACTAAAATCTAATACACCGTTCTTACTCGTTTATTACACACAAAATTTAACAGATGTGACAGGCTACTTCGGCTGCGGCTCCACATGCATCTCCTTCGGATGCGGCTCCGCAAGCCATTACCTCAGCTGCGGTTGCGCAGACCACTCCTGCAGCTCCACAGCCCGCTCAGACTCCCGCACAGTCCGCTCCTTCATTAGTCGAGTTTTTGACGACCCATGGCTGCACCGAGGAGCAGATGCGCAAGATATGGCGTTTATCAGAGGTGGAGGAGCTGGACCGAGCTAAGGTAGCTTTGTATATATATTTTTGAGGATATATGTACTTATCTGATACATATTGTATATATTTTTTATTAAATTGGTGGTTGTTTGCTTGTTCACAATGATTTAGATTGATATCGTATTCTGTTTGTTTATTTCTTTTATATATTATGCGTGAGATGTTGATTATGAATATTTATGTATTTGGTTATATGATGTATATATATTATTGTGCACAGGGCGGGGAAAAAACAGGAAGCCCCTTTTTAAAATAACCCTGATATTTTGTCCGTACGGATTAATCCGTAAGGCCATCTGTTGCACCTACAGATTAATCCGTAGGTGCAAAGTTTGCCCATACACAGTTGGTCGTAGGGACAAAATATCAAGATACCTGATATTTTGTCCCTATGGACTCAGTAATAGGGGTTAAACTTGCCCCTACGAATTTATCCGTAAGGGCATTTATCTAGACCTATGGATAAATCCGTAGGGTTAAGTATCAGGCCCTACGGATAAATTTGTAGGGGCAAGTATTTTATTTTATAAACCAATAAATTAAATAAATTTTTGTCCCTACGGCGTAATCCATAGGGATATATGTCCTTACGGAGTAAGGCGTATGGGCAATTATTACTCTGTAGGGGCGTATTCAGGACAAAGAATTGCACCTGCGGCCTTTGCACCTACGGGGGAATTTTATGTCCCTACGGATATATCCATAGGGGCTGTGGTTTGCCCTTACGGCTAAATCCGTAGGGACAACCCATTATTGTAGTAGTGGCACAACCCTTGCTGAAGAACTTGGATTTTCCCTTCAAAAAGTGAAGTTTTGATTCCAAAACAAGAGATATCAACCCGAAGGAAAATTATTTGAAGTTATATAGTTAAACTAAAAATTCCAACTTTTGTGCACACTATTTGCGATGCATGATAGATAATTGGTCGCTTTCAGTACTACTTTAATTTACAGCCGTTTTTCCAACGTTTGAATCACTAGTTACCTTGATAATAATCCTTTTCCTTATATACCACTTGTGAGAAATTAAAGATTAGCTATGATACCTTCCATAGGATATCTAGCACTGGTATTGTAATAGTTGAATGGATTTACCAAGTGAAAAAGTATTGATCAAAAGAACTGACAGTTAATAGAAGTGAGTAAAGGATACAATGGGAAAATATGAAGTTTATTAAGGAGGATTTACTTCAAGGTTGTTATGGTTGTTAATGATTTTTAGTTACATCTATTTGGTTTCCCTCTTAGGTGGGTTAATCAATTGGAATAAACAGTTAAAACTGAAACAAATTAAGACAATAAGTTAGTATTAGTCAATTAGAACTGGAAAATTTATTGTTAGTCATGAATAGAACTGGAACTAGAGCTAAAGAAAAAATGTTTCAGTTAGAACTTTTTATATATAAAATGGATGTTCCATCCTTAAAAATCATCCCACTTATTTGGATGGAACAAAAATTAAAAATCAGAACTACGAAACCTAGTCTCCACCCTTCCCCACCCTATCCCTCCTTCCCTCCTCATTTTTTCTGTAAGCTTTCAAATCTCTTTTGTCCCTCTTTTTTATCAACCAAATCTAATTGATTCAACACAAAGTTTCTCGATTTTTTTAAAATCCAATTAATTTAAAGATAACTAAAATTATTCTAAAAATACAAAAAAAAATAATCAAAAAATACAAAAATAATTTAAAACTTTATCTATGCCCTAATTTGATCAAAGTAAAAGAAAGACAAGTTTAATTATATTTTATCGGTATACAGAATTCTCATTTTCTATAATCAAAGAAGTAAAATAGCTTTTGATCTTGCAAACATTTGGAAAAAAATAAATATTTTCTAGTTGACCGATAAAAAAAATTCATAAATCTTTCAAACATATCATTACAACTATTATTTTTATTTGATATAAACTAATAATGATTTTGTTCACATATATAACCATGAGCATAGCTCGGTTGGTCATAGCGATATACTAGATAATTCATTGACATCGAATTTTTTTTTAAATAAACTAGTATCGCATGTTCTAGTTTAGTTTGGATTGCACCAATAAAAAATAAATAATCTAATATTGTCGATTTTCGGTTCTAGTTTAATTCTAGAATCCAATAAAAAAGTCCAACTTCTATAAAAGTTCTATGAAAATACCCTGGCTTCAAAAGTTCTATTTTTATTTAAAAATCCCAATTGGCTAACAGGCCGTTAAGGTATTTATAAGCCTACCGAACACCGCTAAATATCTCTTAAGAAATTTCTAAAGAGAAAGTTTTAAATAGGTCTACGACAGTTCCACTAACACCTTCTAGGCCATGTTTGAGCAAGGAGTTGAGAAAACTGATGTTTATTTTTAGGTGGAGGTATAGGTGATTGATCTATTTTTTTTATGTGTAGTAGTTAACCGCAATCAATAACGGTGTCGCGTGTAGCTAGACCGAGATGAGTACGGGTCGTCCTCAGGGAAACGTGGAACCTTTTATTCTTATTTTAGACGTGTTGAGAAAGAAAGGAGGAAAAATAAAGAATGGTGAAGAATGGTTGTAGGATTTAGATCTACATTAAACACGGATGCAAAATATAGAACTAGATTAACTACGGAGGTAGGTTTAATATTAAAAGGGGGCTTGTAGGGTTCATTAGGATTTAGTAGTTATGGATGATTAATGAAAGATTACTCTTTTTATCCTTTAATAGATTTAAAGCTAGAACGACAGTGATGCATGTAGATTAGGATTTCTGGAGGAAAAAGGGTTCCCACTCTTAACCCCTATCTCGACATGGATCTCCGTTCATGTCTAGCCTTTACAAAAATAATCGTTAATCTAATCTGTAATCGCGGTCGAGACTAGCAATGCATTGGTAGCGCGCCAAATTAGGATGTTAACTATTCTTTTGATAAAGTTTATAAACTTTATAGGACTTAAAATGAGTTTAAGGATCTTCATCATCCATTAACCTACCCTAATCCCATGAACCCTATCAAGCGAAGAATTACTCGCGCATGTTGGGAGAAAAAGAGATGGAGAGAGAAATCATATTAAAACTATAAAGAGATAGAATAAGAAAACAACTACCTTTATTAATCAACAAAAATCATTTACACTTTGTTCCCTTAGAAAATGATTACAAAATGCTAGTTTGCTTCTCGATCTCTTCTAAGGAGGTAGATGAACCGTTGATGATCAGCCTGGATGCGTGAGCCTGTCGTGGACTTCGTGATCTCTTCAGCTTGATGATTTTTCCAAGAGACTCTCGGTCCTTATTTATAGTCCCAAAGCCAGAACCCTAGATGCCTAAATTGGAAACTAGTAGTTAAGATCCAAACTGAAAAATCCCAACTCCTAACTCGTCAAAACCGCGGCGGATCCGCGGCCAAAAGGTGGGTTTGGCCGCGGATCCACGGCCAAGTAGGGGAATCTTGGGCTCAATCTTCTTGTAGGCTCTTCTGGTGATATATGGTGAGCTTTTGAATATCTGGAAACTGAAAATCTTCTTGTAGTTACTGCCAGACTCGATTTGTTAGTTTGCTTTCTTAATTAGGCAGGTTTGCACTAACAACTTTGATTCCCTTTATTTTAGACCTGAAAATTCTGCACAACAACTTAACAAATAATATTAGTAGAGTTTGTTTTATTGAGATATTAATTTCACCATTAAGATTTGGTCAATGGTATTTATGCATAAATTTTCCTACCAAATGTTAATTATAATATATAAACACATGAAAATAGTATTTTTACAGATAAACCCTCATATGCATCATATATTATAATAAACACATTTTCTAATATAGAAATAGTAGGAAAAATGTCATATTAAATGTGCAGTTTTATCAACTGAACAAATACCCCCAAACTTATTTTTGATCGTCCCGAGCAAACTAGTTTATTCAGGAGGAGGAGAAAAAAGAAAGAAGAAAACTAAGCACACTTTCGTAGGCAACACGATTGCACTGAGCACGTGCAACAAGCCGTTAAACCTCTAGGTGTCCCTAGTAGGAGGAGTGTTGTCTCCTGAGGGTTTTCAGCGGATTACACCCACAAAATCCTATAATAAAAAAGAGATGGTGAAATTTACATATAAAGATAAGAACCATAAAAGAAATACTTTGAAAATTTAGAGTTTCCAACTACACTATGTTTTCAGTTGTCATGAGCCCTATCTTGATAGTAATGAAAAGATGTTAGAAATCACATCATCCCTCAATAAAACATCGTCTTTATTCTTCATTCCTACCTTTCATCCGAACATCGATCATATAACCCTACGTGTGTGTAAAAGACATCCTTACACTCGGAGAATTCAATTCAAGCTATCATACTCTTGTCCGTCTACCTCAGTACTTTTTAATCGATATTTAGATGGAATTTGCTCACACATTTTTCATGCGACCGTTAATACTTCTTGAGGTACTAACCGACCGATTACTCATGTGATTGCTTATAAGGTGTATTTAGTATTTTTCTCGTCTTGCACCACCTAAGGCTTAGCAGTGACTCCCAAACCAGTTGGTCTAAGGCACTAGGTGATGAAGCACCCTCGCTATATTTTTTATTGCTGCCTTGGCGATAACAAAACCAGTGTTTATTTTTCTCACCATTTTATCTTTTATTTTCCATTTATTATTTTCTTCATACTTTGGCTTTAAGACAAGAGCATTTCAAGGTATCCTCTACTATCCCGAGTTTCAAGACATGTGTAAGTGCATATAGTAGGGTATCAACATTCAAATGTTTGGCTTCCAGAATAGAAACTATTTTTCAGACTTATTTTTATCCTCAGATTAGTGACTTCCTTCATCTTACTAACCCTTGGGACAACGGCTCATAACTACTTATTACTAGTTCGTTTAAGAAAACTTCTAATTTTCTTGGTTTTCTTAAATTATTCCTATTTTTTAAATATAATTTTTCACTTTCTAATCTTTTGTTATATAAAAAAAATTTGAATGCCCAGTGTCAAAAATAATTCAGTGAATATAAACCTCCCCCCCAAACCTGTTTTCAGCAGTGTCCTCACTGATGTTGTCTTTTGAGAGCATGGACCTGTATACTTGGGGAGAGACACAAGGGGTAAAATAATAGTTAAATGAAAACTACCCCCAAACTTGTTCTTTGGCACGCACAGATATTCAGTTAAGTCCATTTTTACTCACCTCCATTCTTAAAATGAGAAAATGTTACCAAAACATGGAGGTGAGAAATTCAGTTCTGATAAAGCGGCTCCTGTAAAAACAGGAGCTCCTCCACGGGGTCAGCAGAGAAATACGGTTTTAATCTATGCCCATTTACTTTAAAAATTGAATCGTTTTTCAAATTTTCAACTTCTACTGCCCCGTGCGGGTGTACATACCGCACCACAAAAAGTCCTTTCCAACGAGATTTAAGCTTACCCGGATGAAGATGGAGATGGGAATCGTAAAGAAGGACTTGTTGCACCCATGTGAAGGTTTTTCTAAAAAGGTTTTTATCTTGGATCACTTTAGTCCTGTTCTTTACTATCACCGCATTATCGTAAACTTCATCGCGGAGTTCACTTAGCTCATTCAATTGCAGCTTCCGATAGCTGCCCGCATGATCAAAATCGAAGTTAAGCTCTTTAATAGCCCACATTGCTTTATGTTCGATCTCGACAGGAAGGTGGCATGCCTTCCCAAACACTAGGCGGTATGGAGATATACCAAGATCGGTCTTATAAGCGGTGCGAAATGCCCAAAGAGCATCCGTTAATTTGGTTGACCAATCTTTACGGTTTTTAGAAACCGTCTTCTCCAAAATTTGTCTGATCTGCCTATTTGAGATCTCAGCCTGCCCGCTTGTTTGGGAATGATAGGGCGTAGAAAGCTTGTGAGTGATTGAATATTTCTGCATCAAGGTCTCGAAAGACCGATTACAGAAATGTGTCCCGTTATCGCTAATTATAGCGCGAGGGTGTCCGAATCGCGAAAAGATATTTTCTTTAAGAAACTTAATGACAACTTTGTTGCCATTAGTGCGACACGGTATAACTTCCACCCATTTCGAGACATAATCAACCGCTAACAAGATATATAAATTCCCAAAGGAGTTGGGAAAGGGCCCATAAAATCAATACCCCAAACATCGAATATTTCCACAACCAATATAGGTTGGAGCGGCATCTCGTTTCTTCGTGAAATCCGACCCAAATGCTGACATCGCGGACAAGTTTTGCAATGTTCATATGCATCTTTAAATAATGTTGGCCAATAAAAGCCACATTGCAAAACTTTCTCCGCCGTTTTTTGCGGACCAAAATGACCTCCGCATGCCTGATCATAACAAAATGATAACACACTCTTGAATTCATCGTTAGGGACACATCTGCGAATGATTTGATCGGAACAATACTTAAACAGATAAGGTTCATCCCGGTAAAAGTATTTTACTTGGGATAGAAATCGAAGTTTGTCTTGTTTCGACCAATCGCTAGGAATAAGTCCCGTCGCAAGATAGTTCACAATATCCACGAACCAAGGTTCGTAGGATACAGTCAAGAGCTGTTCGTCAAGAAATGAGTCATTTATTGGCATGGTCAAAGTTGGTGAAGAAGTGATGCGTGAAAAATGGTCGGCTACAACGTTTTCACATCCACTCTTGTCTCGGATGACAAGATCAAATTCTTGTAACAATAGGATCCAACGTATTAGCCTGGCCTTCGCATCCTTCTTCGATAAAAGATGTCGTAGGGCGGAGTGATCAGTGTAAACCACAATTGGCGAGCCAATCAAGTAGAGCCTGAATTTCTCTAATGCAAATACAACTGCCAAGCGTTCTTTCTCGATAGTTGTGTAATTTATTTGTGCATCATTCAAGGTTCTACTTGCATAGTAAATTACATATGGCATCTTGTCAATGTGCTATCCTAAGACCGCACCAATAGCAAAATCTGATGCATCACACATAAGCTCGAACGGGTGGTTCCAATCCGGAGATGATAGAACGGGGGCTGTAGTGAGCGATCCTTTAAGCGATTCAAAAGCAGCGTCACAATCCGAATCGAAGTGAAATGTAGTATCCTTGGCCAATAGAAGGGTTAAGGGTCTAGCAATTTTGCTAAAGTCCTTAATAAATCTCCTATAAAATCCTGCATGACCAAGGAAGGATCGTATATCTTTGACGCATTTGGGACGAGAGAGGTTATGGATGACATCAATTTTAGCTCTGTCAACCTCAATGCCTTTTCGTGAAATTATATGTCCAAAGACATTACCTTTGTTCCCATCTGAATGGCGGCGGCGACATGAAGACGTCTATGCCTGAGATTCGGGGCAGATGCTATATGGTTTTATCCATCTACCTCTCCGAAGATGCCAAGTTGATTTATGGCACCGTGTATCGGAGGTTTAGACAGATGCGGCCGATGTAGCAGACTTCGTCAGATTCCCCCTCGCTAGAGGGGTTTTTGATTGTGAGGACGCTCTTCCCTGCAGGCGCAAGCCCCTGCAGTTAATTACGCTACCGCGTCGCGGTAGCCACTTTCTCCTTCTCCAGAATTTCACTTTGTATCGTGTGTGTTTGTTTTGTTTGTGGTTGCCCGTGGATTGTATACGGAGACTAAGTTATCCCGTCGCCCGTAGGACGTGGATTAGTCCAAATACGTATTTACTTAGATTTAGGTTTGGTGTTTTAGTTTAAGGATACGTTAGCCGTGTTGAGGCTAAGACCGACTTAAACGTTCGTTAAGGATACGTTAGTCCTGTTTAAGAATAAGATCTACTTAACGTGGTGATCCATTTATTATATGGCCGTCAGGACTCGTCACCTCTCTGACGTCGTTGAAGGATTACAACGATAGGGGTCAGAGGAGTTCAGAGATGTACCCTTGAACCAAAGTTGATTTGGAGTTTTATAGTCTATTTGAATGTTTAAGAATACGTTAGCCGTGTCTGGGGCTAAGATCAACTTAAACGGGACCGTTTAGATCCGGCGAAAGAGCATTTGGAGGCTCTATTGTTCCAGTTTAGGGACGTGGTGGTCCATGTTCCAGTTTAGGGACATGGTGGTCCATGTTCCAGTTTAGGGACGTGATGGTCCATGTTCCAGTTTAGGAACGTGGTGGTCCGATATTAGTGTGTGGTCGTCGGGACCCGTCACCTCTCTGACGTCGTTGAAGGATTACAACGATGGGTGTCAGAGGAGTTCGGAGATGTACCCTAGAACCGGTCGTAAATTGATTTAGGGAGCAGCCGTGCTCAGTCAATTTAATTTGAGGACTTACGGCCACGATTGGGCTAAGTCCAATTGAAGATGTTCAGCATTTTATCTACTTTTGCATTGCATTTCTTTTTATTTTTATTTAGGCTCTACCCATGAAGGATGCGGAGCATCAATTTGTTTTGGGCTCTGCCCATTTATAAATGATGCGCAGCATCAATTTTACTTGGGCTCTGCCCTTTATTGCTTTGCAATTTAATTTGGCCTGTTAGGTCTTTTTGACTTGGGCTTAGACCATTTTTTAAATAATGCATTGCATTTCAGGCGCTTTGCGCCAACCAAAGAGCGCAAGCGCTTGTGGTGACGACACGTGTCATGCAAGCGCAGTGCGCTGCGCTAGTGCGCTGCGTTTGCGCTGCTGACACGTGGCGCGCTCTGGTGAGTTGCGCCAATTTCAGATAGCAAAGCTCTATTTCAAAAGCGCATAGCGCAAATGGTTCAGACGCTGACACGTGGCGCTCTCCCAAGAGCGCAACAGCGCGGTTTGCAAGTGCAAGGCACTATAAATTTGAGAATCTTTTAGATTCAAGAACCAAAGGTTCATAACAGAACTGCAAAGCACTGTTTTTATTTTGTTTTTTATTGAAGATCATTGATCTTGTTTTTAGATCCATGATCTGTTCATAAGAGAATTTTCTCTTTTTCTAAATGCTTTTTACCTTTTTTGTTCTTGAGGATTTCTCTCCAATTCTTCAGAGCTCTCTCTGTTTAATTTCTCACAAAATGTTCATGCCTTTGAATTGAGGTATAGGGTCCGTTTTATAGTGCCCATAAATTAGTTAAATTTGTTAAAGAAATCCTTCTCTGAGTGATTTAGGGAATTTTCCCCACCGTTGGATCTTTGATCTAAGGGATTCTGTTTTACAGAAGAAAATCTTCTTATTTTAACAAGAACAGAAAAGATTTCTTTAGAATTTTAATTCTGTTTGGCGCAAATGCTCCAGAGCGTGACACGTGTCGCGCAGCGCAAAGCGCAGCGCAACTGCGCTAGCGCATCTGCGCTGCCACATGTCGCACAGCGCAAAACACAGCGCAACTGCGCTAGCGCATCTGCGCTGACACGTGTCAAGCAGCGCACAGCGTAGCGCCACTGCGCTAGCGTAACTGCGCTGACACGTGTCGTGCAGCGCAAAGCGCAGCGCAACTGCGCTAGCGCATCCGCGCTGACACGTGCCGCGCAGCGCAGTGCTTGCGCAACTGAAGCGTTGCTTCATTTATTAAAGTTTAAATTTTCAAAGTAAAGCTTTGCTCTGATTGGGGGAAACAAAAGCGTCGTTTCGTCTCCCGCCTTGGAATTTGAACAGAGCTTTGCTCTGATTGGGGTAAACAAATGCCCCCCACCGTTGCGCTTACGTGGCCCTCCCAACGTGAGCGCAGCGGTGGCGGAATTCCAAGCGTTGCGGCAGCTTTTGGAAGTTGAAAAGGCATTTGATGCCTATAAATAGGACCTTTGGTCCTCAAGAGATGATTATCATCTTCAAAAAAATTTATCTTCAGAGCTTTGCTCTTGTCTTTAAGAACTCTAAGAATTAGAATTTCTTAGAATTTTTGAGGTAATTAATTTAAATTAAATTAAGTTAACTTTAGTTAACAGAGCCTTGCTCTTAATAGATCCCTGGTCTAAAGAAAACCCATCAGGAATTTCACTTGGCAGAGCTTTGCTCTATAGGTCTGAAAAGATCTAAAGAGAACTAGAAGGAATCTTATTAGGGTTCCATTAACAGAGCTTTGCTCTCTAAAAGATTGTCCTTATGTTTTCTTAATTCATTAATGGAGCTTTGCTCCTTCCAAATCATACAGAAGAACTCTTAAGAATTCTTCATGGATCCTGGAAGTTAAAGATGGCATTTGATATTATCATTATTATTATATCATCTTCTTAGAGCAAAGCTCTCAATGTTCTCAAGGGATTTTCTTCAAATTCTCCTCATAACTGATTTTGACCGAAGTCACTCCTGTCTGCAAAGCATTGCTCTCAAGGAGTTTAACTTTTAACTTTCTGTATCTTATTATTTGCTAATCTCCCTGTACTGTTTTCTTCAGGTATCATGGTGGTGCGTCTATATAGCCTGCACGAGTTCATCACTTATGAAGACATCCGTGTACAGGGCCGTCAACAAAACCAGGAGTTTATAGATGCCCAGTGTGCGGAGGTTATGGGTCGCCTTCACGCAGGCGTTGGTTGGCTGCTTCCTCGTCGTTCAGCTCTCTTGAAAGTCGTGCTGGGAGCGATTTGGAGAGCACTCCCGGGGTTCCACGAGGCCATGCCGCTCGATGCGCTGGATGACGCCGAAGACAAGGTGCATTCAGTGCACCTGTCGGGGCTAATCTCGAAGAATCGACGGGACAGCCTCGTCGACATGCTTCATCAAGTCTTCCAGCAGACGACGGTAATCGCTGCTTATCGAAGGCTGGGGGGGCTTGCCGAGGATCTTGACACCCAGGAGCGCGAGAGGCTGCGCACAAGGATAATCAGAAAGGCCAGAAGAACTCTAGATGGCCTTACTTTTGACTTCCTCAATCCGTGCCCCGGATCTGAGGTTATTCCATTGTAATAATATTTCTTGTTTACTGCTCTATGATTGTAAGAATTATTTTTGGCAATATTAATGAAGAAGTTTTATCCCAGCTTGTCTTATTTCTCGCTCTGAGTCTTTTGCACATGCACGAATGAGTGTGTCTCGAGTGCTTGATCAAACGCCAATCAGATGTTCTTTCTGTCGCTTTCTTCTTTCTTTTATTATCAGCATGTTGACTTGATAATCATAATTGGCAGATAATTTAGTTTTTCCAAGAGATAGCGATGGCTTAGGCCGCAGGTTCAGATCTGCCGCCTAAGACCTTTCAACTCTATGAGCCGTGAGGGTCTCATAGAGACTTTTCTCCCTACGGATCGAGAGGATCTCGTAGGTGGATTTTCTCCTTAGGAATCGTGAGGATTCCTAAGTGTATTTTCTCTTATAAGTCGTAAGGATCTTTATAAGAGAATTTTCCCCCTTACAAATCGAGAGAATCCGTAAGTGGTTGGTGAGTTGACTTGTTTCTAAGTCGAAGTATAGCTCCGCCGGGGAGGTCGCTGATTGACTTGTTTCCGAGACGGAGGTCGCTGATGACTTGTTTCCGAGACGGAGATCTTTGATTGACTTTAGGTTGTCTTTGATTGACTTTAGGTTGTCTGTGAACCGTAGAGTCTTGGAACTGGGGACTTTGCCGTAGCTCCGATTGGTGATGTCACGTCCGTGTCCTGCTCGAATGAGGGGGAAAGCCGCTGTTGGTCTCTAGGCTGTTGGTGAATCATCGAGATTTGGCTTAGTTTTATGGCGGAGCTTGTTGGGAAGGTGTGGTTCCCTCTTTGTTTGTGCCCTTGGATTGTATAGAGGGATCGATGTGATCTTAACTGTAGGGCAAAAGGTTTCATATATTTCTTTTTATTGTTTTATTTCCGCGATGCTCTATCATTTCAGCTTTTATATCGCGAAGGTCGCAATTGCCCAATCATTTCGGCTATTTTTCGCGGTGCCCACTCATTTCGGCTGTTTATTTTTATTTTTATTTTTACTCGCTGCTTTTTATTGCAAGTTGCCCAATCATTTCGGCTGTTTATTCTTATTTTTACTCGCTGCTTTTTATTGCGAGTTGCCTAATCATTTCGGCTATTTTGTGTGCATACGTTTTTACTTGCTGCTTTTTATTGCAAGTTGCCCCATCATTTCGGCTATTTCGTATGCATGTGCGGCCTACTGGCTTTTCGCTGTAAGCCTGGAATTAGACACCGATTTCGGTATTAGCACCGCTACAACTGGGATATTGCCAGGAGCGAATCATCATTTGCCTCTGTCGATGTCGATCAAAGATGGCTTAGCGAACAGGGTTAAGGTCCTGTCGACTAAGGATTTTGACTTCATGAGCCGTAAGGGTCTCACAAAGTTATTTCTCCCTACAAGTCGTGAGGATCTTGTAGATGTACTTTCTCCTTAGGAATCATGAGGATGCCTAAGTGTTTGTTCCTCTGTAAGTCGTAAGGATCCTACATGAGGATTTTCTCCTTGTAAGTCGAGAGGATTCACAAGGGTTGTTCACCATGCGAACATATCCCTAGTCTCGGATGGGACTTGATTAGGGAAATGTTTATTCGCGCCCATGGATTGTATACAAGAGCCAGTATTGGACCACTTGTAGGGCAGTATCGGAGGTTGTGGGGCTGCTTAAGAACAGGTTTAGGTCTCTGTAACTTAAGACTTTCAAATCTTATGAGCCGTGAGGGTCCCATAAGAAAGTTCTCCTTACGAGTCGTGAGGATCTCGCACGTGTATTTTCTCCTTAGGAATCGTGGGGATTCCTAAGTGTGTTTCTCCCTTGTGAGTCGTAAGGATCTCACGTGGGTGGTTTCTCCTTACAAGGTCGAGAGGACCCTATAAGTGTCTTTTAACGAGGTTGCGCCCTTTCGGGTTTTCACAAACGCTCGCCGGTAGTCCTGCTGTTTTTACTCACGGAGCCCTTTCGGGTTTTCATCCGTGCCCGTTTTGCTTATGGACATACCGTTTTTTTTTGTTTTTTTTTATATTTTTTTATTTTCTTCTTCTTCTTTTTTTATGAGGTCGCGCCCTTCCGGGTTTTCACGAACACTCGCCGGTAGCCCTGCTGTTTTTACTCACGGAGCCCTTTCGGGTTTTCATCCGTGCCCTTTTTGCTTATGGACATCCCGTTTTTATTTATATTTTTCTTCTTTTTCTTTTTTATCTCGTCAGCCTACGGATGCTGCAGTATTAGTTTTAAGGACGTTTCAGTCCGTTATCCAGTTTTAGGACTTAGTGGTCCGCTGGGCTTTCTATATGAATGAGCATGATGCCCCCGGCACATCAATCTTTTTCGGAGCATGTGGTTGTGGCGGGCTCACCTTCCAGTTTTCAGACGGCGCGAGTTCGCCTTGTTGGTACTGGTCTTCAACCCAGTTTTTGAAGATGAAGCAATCTTCGAGCGGATGACTTACTGCTCGATGGTAGGGGCAGTAATTAGGATCGTTGACATCTCCCGGCTGTAGCGGACGTTTCGGATTCGGCAGATTGATGAATCCGTTGCGCACTGTCAGTTCAAACAGTTTCCTCGTTTTATCTCGGGGAAACGAGTAAGGACGTCCCAGTCTTTCCTCAAGTGATGGGCGTGGGCGTATGTTGTTTTGGCGAACAATCGATTTTGAGTTGCTCGGCTGTTGTTGAATGTTGGCAGCGAAGGTCATTTTTTCTTTTCCTTTATCCTTTTTGTTCGCTCCGTCGTTTGCGGGTCCGAGATTCTTTCCGGGTAGTATGCCCTTGCACGGATGAATGTTCTCATGACTCTTCGATTCTTCAGAGACGAATCCCTTGAAGAGAGGGTTAAAGGCTGTTTCTTCATCGGGGTCGTTCTTGTGGCAATTGCCGGCGACTCTTTTATGCTCATCTGTCGTATTTTTTCGACGTCTACGAGCTTCACACTTTGTTCTGTCGAAGTGTTGCTTTTGGGCGACATACCCTTGCCACCAACAGTTAAAGGATTCGCAGTCTTCAGTAGGATGTATGATCTTCTGATGATATAGGCAATAATTAGGATACATCTCTATTCCACCGAAAGTGTTTTCTTCCGAGGGTGGTAGCTTCATTCCCATTGATATGGCTTTAGCAAACCTTTTCCTCGTCTTGAATTTGTTTTTATCGGCAGCGGATGTCTTTTGATTTGATGGGAGTGCCTCGACTCTTTCGTTCAGTCGGCGGTGTTTAGCTCCTTCCAGTATGGCCATCTCATGCTCTTGATTGGCTTTTACTTTCATACGAATCTCATTCAGGAAAGCATCGATCATCTCATCTGACGGTCGCAGAATTTTTGGTTCAGGGTCCGTCCCTAGCTTCCCAGCGCAAGGAATTTCCTCGTCGTCTGTAAACGAATGGGAAATCGTATGACAGCTCGCCACGTATTCTTCAGATTCATCCGACGAGCTGTCCCCATCATCTTCTTCTTGAAAGGCGTGGTTGAGGAACTCTTGGAGTGTAATGGGAGTCCGCGCTTTCTGGTTGTATTCCTCCAGCGCGTCAATTTGTTTTTGTAAGTCCGTGCGCTCGTCGCCAGGTTTCACGGGCTTCTTGGATTTCTTCTTCTTCGAAGATTTTGACAGCTGGTTGTGAGTGCTTGGGCCACTACTATCGATCTTTTGAGTTGGACGCGGCTTCAACATTCCCTCAATGATCTGAGGTTCCAACGGGTTCTTCCACCTAATCGCTGGGCATGCTTGAAGGTCGTTCAGCATCCTCTTTGTTTTAGCTGATAGCACAACCTCCCATGGGGCTTCTTCGACGAGAGAGCATGTTGCCCCCGGCGTATTCATCCTCTTAGAGGTGTGGGGCTGCGGCGGATTCACCTTGCATCTGTCGGATAACACGAACTTGCCCTGTTGGTACTGGTCTTCAACCCAATTTTTGAAGACGTAGCAATCTTCGATCGGATGACCCAGTACTCGGTGATAGGGACAGTAGTTGGGCTCACTGATATCATTTGGTTGCGACGGACGTTTTAGCTCCGGCAGATTTATGAGTCGGTTGCGCAACGCCAGCTCGAATAATCTTTTCGTCTTATCTCGGGGGAACGAGTAAGGACGTCCTAGTCTCTCCCCAAAGGGTACCTGCGGACGCATATTATTCTGACGAACAACCGGCTTCGAGATGTTCGGTTGCTGTTGAGCATTAGCGACAACGATCGCCTTTCCCTTCCCCTTCTCGTTTCGGGAGTCCGGCTTTGGAAGAGGGGGTCTATGGCCCATCTTATCCATTTGCGCTAGCTTGTCAATCAAGGCCTGGAAGGTAGTCGGCTTGAAGAACATCATAAATTGCGAGATGGTTGCTTGTGGATCAAGGGTTCCCACAAACATACCCACTGCAGGAGCTTCTTTAATGCGCTGCTCGCACTTTGACCATAAGTTCCGCCATCGTGTTGCGTATTGGACCCACGTTTCGCCGGGCCTTACCCTGGCGTTAATCAATTCCGTTATTGGGGTACGCTCGCTGGCACTCGCGAAACGTTGGGTAAATAGCAGTTCCATTTCAGCAAAGGTCTTGATAGAGTCATTCGGGAGCTCGGAATACCACTCGAACGCCGTATCTGACAAGCTACCAACGAACTGGCGGAGCAACAATTTATCATCACCGCCAGTGTTGCCGCAAAGCGCCCAGAACTGGGCGACATGCTGGTGAGGATTGCCAGTCCCCTTATACACATGGAATTTTGGTATCGTATAACCTGGCGGGTATTTGATCTGGTCGTACCAGCCCGGATACGGTCGCCCCGTTTTTACCACCTGACCCGCTGCTTCAGTCGCTTGATGAACCCGGATCTGCTGAGCTATATATTCGTCCAGGTCGGCTTTGGAGATTGCCTCCTCCTTGGCTGTTGACAGAGCCGGTGGAGGATTCGACGTTTCTCCCTTCTCGTCTTCAAGGATGATCGGGGGATCTTCTGCTAGAGGATCCTGCTGGATCACCGTCCCTACCATGTCTTGGAACAGGAGGCCCATACGCTTTATGTTGGCTGCTTGTTCAACAGCCTCTTTATCCTTCTTCTCCAATATTCGTCGAAAGAATTCGGCGTCGGTTTCTTGTTCTTGGCGTTCATCTGAAGACGTTTCAGGGCTTTCTTTTGGCCCAGTAAGTGCGGCCATTGCGTTCATCATCTCCTGGAGCTTTTGCTGTTGCTCCTGAGCCTTGGTCATTGACCGTGTGAGCGGCATATGACCCGTGGATGCACGGCTGTCCTCCTTTCCTGACGCCATGTATACTGTATGAACTGTTATGCTCCCGGACTTAGGGCGTTTAGGTTCACCATCTTTGGCATTTGCCGCGGGCATGGGGGTTTTCTCCGGCCTTCTTCTTTTGTGGGCCGTTGAAGTTGAAGGGGCCGTTGCAGTGGGCACCCTAGTGATTGTCGTCCTTTGCTGTTTAAGAGGACGATCTTTTTCTTCTTGCACTTTCGCCTTTTTCTGTTGACGAGAGTGACCTGGGTCAATCACGGAGTCTTGAACTCTTCGCCAAACCTTGTATATTTTTTAGGACAGCCGTTGAGGGGGTTGTTCTTGCTGTGTTTCCGGAACTCTCTCCGCGGGCGGAGGAGATCTTTTCAATGTAGCGATTGGATAGTTCTTACGTACCCTCCTCAGCAGTTCAAAGCTGTTCCCAGTTGGAACAGCAGTGTTGACTTCCACCTCTGGAGCCGGTGGAGTTAGCCCTGAGGGGGAGTTGCCCCCTGCCTTCCTCACTCGTCGCCAATGGCGACGTCGAGCGTGACGAACCGTTAGGACCGGCTCGGAGATAGAGACAGCCTCTTTTTGCCCCTTGTCTGAATGAGGCGCCGCTGGTGTTAACCTCTTAAAGACTGAGGTTGTCCTTTGAGGGGTGATATTCAACCTGTCGAAGACTGATCCTCGAGCAGGGGCAGGAATAGTCAGTCTTGAAAAGACTGACTCTTCGACAGGGGAAGCCGCCTTGACGACTTCTGGAGCAGCGGTTATTGCCTTCTTTGGGACAGCCATTTTAGAATTCACGGGCTTCCTAGCGGGCCCTTCATAGTTCTGATCCAGCCTGGCGAAGACGGAGGCCGTTGGTTTGGTAGTGGACGACCCGTTGACAGGGGCCGTCGTAACAGTGAGCCGGTCGAAGACCGACTTCTTGTTCACTTCCGGTGCAGGTATTGGCATAGAAAAGTTTGAAGGCGGGATCATGGTCCCGAAAAACAGGCCGGTGGTGTCCTGGGCCACCTGTTCTACCGGCAGAGCGAGGAAGGCAGCCGCTTGGGGCCCATATGCTACACCTCCAGGCGAGGTGGAGCGTCGATTGCATTGGCACTTCGAGCAGTTCGAGCAGTTAGAGGCCATTGATGCTTGATTTCTGCGCCAGGAAAAAGACCAAATCTTAGTAACTTGAAATCCAAAGATAACCATTAACAAACTGCGATCCGTTCACGAAGACGACACACGAAGTGTGGAGTGGAAAGAGGAAAAGGTCCCACCGGGAGTGCCAGAATCTGTTCCCATCTGAATGGCGGCGGCGACGTGAAGACGTCTATGCCTGAGATTCGGGACAGATGCTATATGGTTTTATCCGTCTACCTCTCCGAAGATGCCAAGTTGATTTATGGCACCGTGTATCGGAGGTTTAGACGGATGCGGCCGATGTAACAGACTTCGTCAGATTCCCCCTCGCTAGAGGGGTTTTTGATTGTGGGGACGCTCTTCCCTGCAGGCGCAAGCCCCTGCAGTTAATTACGCTACCGTGTCACGGTAGCCACTTTCTCCTTCTCCAGAATTTCACTTCGTGTCGTGTGTGTTTGTTTTGTTTGTGGTTGCCCGTGGATTGTATACGGAGACTAAGTTATGCCGTCGCCCGTAGGACGTGGATTAGTCCAAATCCGTATTTACTTAGATTTGGGTTTGGTGTTTTAGTTTAAGGATACGTTAGCCGTGTTGAGGCTAAGATCGACTTAAACGTTCGTTAAGGATACGTTAGTCCTGTTTAAGACTAAGATCTACTTAACGTGGTGATCCATTTATTATATGGCCGTCAGGACTCGTCACCTCTCTGACGTCGTTGAAGGATTACAACGATAGGGGTCAGAGGAGTTCAGAGACGTACCCTTGAACCAAAGTTGATTTGGAGTTTTATAGTCCATTTGAATGTTTAAAGATACGTTAGCCGTGTCTGGGGCTAAGATCGACTTAAACGGGACCGTTTAGATCCGGCGAAAGAGCATTTGGAAGCTCTATTGTTCCAATTTAGGGACGTGGTGGTCCATGTTCCAGTTTAGGGACGTGGTGGTCCATGTTCCAGTTTAGGGACGTGGTGGTCCGATATTAGTGTGTGGTCGTCGGGACCCGTCACCTCTCTGACGTCGTTGAAGGATTCCAACGATGGGTGTCAGAGGAGTTCGGAGATGTACCCTAGAACCGGTCGTAAATTGATTTAGGGAGCAGCCGTGCTCAGTCAATTTAATTTGAGGACTTACGGCCACGATTGGGCTAAGTCCAATTGAAGATGTTCAGCATTTTATCTGCTTTTGCATTGCATTTCTTTTTATTTTTATTTGGGCTCTACCCATGAAGGATGCGGAGCATCAATTTGTTTTGGGCTCTGCCCATTTATAAATGATGCACAGCATCAATTTTACTTGGGCTCTGCCCTTTATTGCTTTGCAATTTAATTTGGCCCGTTAGGTCTTTTTGACTTGGGCTTGGACCATTTTTTAAATAATGCATTGCATTTCAGGCGCTTTGCGCCAACCAAAGAGCGCAAGCGCTTATGGTGACGACACGTGTCATGCAAGCGCAGTGCGCTGCGCTTGCGCTGCTGACACGTGGCGCTCTCTGGTGAGTTGCGCCAATTTCAGAGAGCAAAGCTCTATTTCAAAAGCGTATAGCACAAATGGTTCAGACGCTGACACGTGGTGCTCTCCCAAGAGCGCAACAGCACAGTTTGCAAATGCAAGACACTATAAATTTGAGAATCTTTTAGATTCAAGAACCAAAGGTTCATAACAGAAGTGCAAAGCACTGTTTTTATTTTGTTTTTTATTGAAGATCATTGATCTTGTTTTTAGATCCATGATCTGTTCATAAGAGAATTTTCTCTTTTTCTAAAGGCTTTTTACCTTTTTTGTTCTTAAGGATTTCTCTCCAATTCTTCAGAGCTCTTTCTGTTTAATTTCTCACAAAATGTTCATGCCTTTGAATTGAGGTATAGGGTCCTTTTTATAGTGCCCATAAATTAGTTAAATTTGTTAAATTTGTTAAAGAAATCCTTCTCTGAGTGATTTAGGGAATTTTCCCCACCGTTGGATCTTTGATCTAAGGGCTTCTGTTTTACAGAAGAAAATCTTCTTGTTTTAACAAGAACAGAAAAGATTTCTTTAAAATTTTAATTCTGTTTGGCGCAAATGCTCCAGAGCGTGACACGTGTCGCGCAGCGCAACTGCGCTAGCGCATCCGCGCTGACACGTGTCAAGCAGCGCACAGCGCAGCGCCACTGCGCTAGCGCAACCGCGCTGACACGTGTCGTGCAGCGCAAAGCGCAGCACAACTGCGCTAGCGCATCCGCGCTGACACGTGTCGCGCAGCGCAGTGCTTGCGCAACTGAAGCGTTGCTTCATTTATTAAAGTTTAAATTTTCAAAGTAGAGCTTTGCTCTGATTGGGGGAAACAAAAGCGTTGCTTCATCTCCCGCCTTGGAATTTGAACAGAGTTTTGCTCTGATTGGGGTAAACAACCTTCTTGGACCATAAAATGGCATTTTTCCCAATTCAATGTTAAGTTCTTATCCTTACAGCGGGTAAGAACCGTGTCAAGATTACGAAGGCAGTCCTCAAAGGAGTCCCCAAAAATGGAGAAATCGTCCATAAAAATTTCCAGAAAATTCTCCACCATATCTGAAAATATCTCCATCATACACCGCTGAAATGTAGCGGGAACGTTGCATAACCCAAAGGGCATGCGTCTATAAGCAAAGGTACTGAAAGGACAAGTAAATGTGGTTTTATCTTGATCCTTTTCGGCGATGAGGACCTGGTTATAGCCAGAGTATCCGTCCAAGAAACAGTAGTATTCGTGTCCAGTTAATCGTTCTAACATCTGGTCAATGAAAGGTAAAGAGAAGTGATCTTTTCTCGTCGCGGCATTGAGTTTTCTGTAATCAATACATACGCGCCACCCAGTTTGGGTGCGTGTTTGGATTAACTCATTAGCCTCATTAGTTATGACCGTGATGCCAGACTTTTTAGGGACCACATGAATTGGACTTACCCATTGGCTGTCAGATATAGGGTAAATTATTCCACTATCAAGACACTTGACAATTTCTTTCTTTACCGCCTTCTTCATAACGGGATTCAACCGTCTTTGTGGGTCTCGGGTTGGTTTAGCTTCATCCATCAGATGTATATAATGTTCAACAATTAAGGGACTAATCCCTTTGATGTCAGCCATTATCCAACCAAATGCTTGCCGATTCGATCTCAACACTCCAAAAGTGCGTTCTCTTGATCTAAGGCTAGAGAAGCGGATATAATCACTGGCAAAGTCTCATTCTCTTCTAAATATGCATATTTAAGATGAGAAGGTAGCGGTTTGAGATCAAGAATTGGCGGAGAGACAATAGAAGGTGAGGTAAGGGAATGATATTCGGACTCCCTAAGAGGTTCAAAACTTGCATAAGATATTGACTCGGAAAGTGCTGCTGACTTTTGCAACGAGTCAACGGGTTCAAACTCTGGGACGGACTCATTGAACATGTCCTCACTATTAAGTAGTGCAAGATCAAACGATGTCTCACTAGTGTTGTCGAGATCATCAAAGCAAAGTTCCTCATCCATGCAGCTTTCGGGAGCTATCTCGTGGATGGAACAAACATCCAGCAAATGAGAAGAAGGTTTAGATGATTGACTTCCTAGCTTGTAAATATTAAGCTCAATTGTTATTTTCCCTAAGGATAAGTTCATAGAACCGTTACGACAATTAATTACAGCGTTAGAATTTGCTAGGAAGGGTCGACCAAGTATCACCGGGATTTGATTGCGTGGGTTTGCCACAGGCTGTGTGCCTAAAACAATAAAGTCCACGGGAAATATGAATTCCCCGACTTTAATTAACACATCCTCTAGTTCACCTCGTAGTTTGGTGATTGATCGGGCTGCCATCTGGAGATTACAATGGGCGGGTTTCAACTCTCCAATCCCTAACTGCTCGTATACTGAATAAGGAAGCAAGTTAACGCTGGCGCCAAGGTCGAGTAAAGCACGATTAATATTTTTACCCCCAATAGAAATAGAGATGGTAGGACAGTCAAGGTCCTTACGTTTCTTTGGTATTTGCTGGGTAAAAGCTATGCTAACATTACTCGTCATGAAAACCTTCTTAGGCACTTGAGTTTTTCTTTTCCTAGTGCACAAGTCTTTAAGGATTCTTGCATAAGATGGGACTTGTTGAATAGCATCTAGGAGAGGAATATTTACGTTAACTTGCTTAAACATTTCCACAATCTTCTCCATTTTTGGATTAGGTCTGTTGGCCCTTAATCTGTTTGGAAATGGAGCTTGATCAATAAGTTTTGGGTCCAACATTTGTGGAGAAGATTGTGGGGACGGATTCGATCCCAAAATTGGAGTAGGAATCGACTTAGATAGATTGGGCGAAGTGTTCGAGCCTTGGGGAAAACGGAAAATAGGCTCGGATGAAGGTGGGAGACTAGACGAATTAGGGGGAGAAGTAGAAGCTGGGGTATCATTGGTGTCACTAACATCATCAAATTGCTCACCCACTTGGTTATTCAGCACTTTTCCCGATCTCAATGTAGTAACGGCATTCACATTATGATTTTGCGAATGGCCAGGATTTGGTAGGGGTTGAGATGGGAGTTTCCCTTTCTCTCTCGCACTCATTACGGTGTTCAACTGTGCAAGTTGGTTTTCTATTGATTTAATACTCTCACCATGGGAGGCGGAGTCTTTCTTTATGGTATCAATAGAAGATTTCATATCAGCCGACATTTGAATGGAATGTTTCATAAACAGATCCAAAGTTTGTGCGAGTGAAGAGTTTTCAGTACCGGCCAATTGTGGTACAGAAGTGTTGGCCGGATTTTGAAAATTTTGTGACTGAAAGGGGAGCTGACTTTGTGGTTGTGGTTGTTGTGGAGGAGGTCTTTAATAATTGCTTTGGAACTGGTTTTGATTTTGGGGTTGATTTTGGTTCCAACCAAAGTTAGGATGATTCCTCCATCCTTGATTGTACGTGAAAGAATAAGGATCGTTTCTAGGTCGCTGCTGAAAGGCAGCATTAGTTTGCTCGTGACCTTGAAACGATGCATTCAAAGGACATTCTTGGTCTTGGGAAGTGTGACCTGATTTAGGGAGACTGACGAGAATTTGCTCTCAATAGCGTCGAGTTTCTTCTGTATTGCTGCCATTTTGGCTTTTACTGCGATGGAAACATCGAGCTGATGAATACTTCCCCTAGATGAAGGTGGTCTTACGCTTTCCCACTGCAAAGCGTGTTCAGCAAGGTCTTCCAGATATTTCCAAGCTTCACCGTCATCTTTAGACATGAAATTGCATTGACAATTTGTTTCAAGCATCTGCTTTGTCGCTGGATTAATACCCTCATATATAATTCGGCATAAATCCCATCTATTGATTCCATGATGAGGACATTAGACAAGCAGATCTTTGAAACGTTCAAAGCACTTCCAAAATGGTTCATTGGGAAGTTGGGTAAACTAGTTGATCTCGCTCCTCACACGGGCGGTCTTATGGTTTGGGTAAAACTTCTTAAAAAATGCTATTACGAATTCATCCCAATTAGTGATAGAGTATGCAGCAGTATTATAAAGCCATTTTTCTGCCAAGTCGCACAGAGTAAATGGGAGAAGACGCAAGCGCATAGTATCCACAGTCAGTTGTGAAGTACCCATCATTGCGCATACGTTTTCGAATTTAGTGATGAAAACGTACGCGTCTTCAGACTCAAGCCCATGAAATTTGGGCAACAGATTGATGTAGTAGGGTTTAATTTCAAAATTATCCCCGTTAGCTGGTGGAATAGATAGACAAGTGGGAAATGGACCACGGATAGGATAGCATCTCTCTTGGAGAGAGATGCGCGGTGGATTCTGCGCACCTACGGACGGTGGCAGCGTGGTGTTATAATCTGATGGAGTACCGTACATCTCGGTCGATGTGGTGTGTGGTGGGGGAAAAGAAGATGAAGAAGTACCGACTTCGGAGTCGATAACAGGAACGCGGACAAGACGAGCACTAGAATCCCGTGTCCAGCCAAGCATGCACTAAGCGGGTTTAGCGCAAGTGGCAGCGTGTGTGTGATTTAAAATTGGTCTGTTTTGAAAAAAAAGTGGGACTTTAGACAAATCACACAAAAATGCACAAACAACCCTAGAACTAAAGTTACCTAAGTCCAGTCTCTAGACCGCTCCTAGACTTCCAAAGGACAAGCCGCAGGATCAATCCTCTACCACCTCTTTACTACTCTTGTAGCTAGGTAAGTGTCAGGTAAGTGGGAGGTTGTCCACTACGTAAGTAGTGGTCCTAATTAAGTAACCGCTTGCCTTAGACACACTTGCCTAGACACCACAAAAGTAATGCGGATAAGCGATAGATTACCCACGACCTTTCTCTGTCCTTATTGAGCGCGACAGTCCTTAGAGTCTGGTCTAGATATTTTTTAAATTAATGTAGGGTTGATGCAGATACTCAGTTTGTGATTTGTGGGGCTTAGGAAGAGTGATGAAATCCCCACCTAATCTGGATTTGGTCTTTGCCCCTTAAAATCCGTATTAAAATATGCAAAACAAAACCAATCACAAAACTTTGCAAAAAGATTTTTGAGCGGCGATATTTTGCAAAGAATCCTGCAGAAAAGAGATTTTATTGGATTTCAGAGGAGAGAGAAAGAGGTTAGAATCTTACCAGAGAAGTTTGGAGCCCTAGATCCTCTAACCCGCCGCGCTTCCGCCGCCAATACACTCCTTCTGCCGCAGATCCGCCGCAAGAAGGATGGATCAATTGATGAATTTTTTTCTGTGACCTTCTGTGCTCCTCTGGATCTCAATGAATGTCTCTTTCTTTCTGTTTTCTCAAGTCTGTAACTCCAAATCTCCATGCAAAATTCACACAATTCGTTAAATATGCAATTTGCAGTTTTGTTTTAATTATGATATAGATCGTATAAGAATTCAACACAAATAGTAAGAAAAAAAATTACGTACGTATCCCGGCAACGGCGCCATTTGATTGATCTATTTTTTTATGTGTAGTAGTTAACCGCAATCAATAACGGTGTCGCATGTAGCTAGACCGAGATGAGTACGGGTCGTCCTCAGGGAAACGTGGAACCTTTTATTCTTACTTTAGGCGTGTTGAGAAAGAAAGGAGGAAGAATAAAGAATGGTGAAGAATGGTTGTAGGATTTAGATCTACATTAAACACAGATGCAAAATATAGAACTAGATTAACTACGGAGGTAAGTTTAATATTAAAAGGGGGTTTGTAGGGTTCATTAGGATTTAGTAGTTATGGATGATTAATGAAAGATTAATCTTTTTATCCTTTAATAGATTTAAAACTAGAACGACAGTGATGCATGTAGATTAGGATTTCTGGAGGAAAAAGGGTTCCCACTCTTAACCCCTATCTCGACATGGATCTCCGTTTATGTCTAGCCTTTACCAAAATAATCGTTAATCTAATCTGTAATCGCGGTCGAGACAAGCAATGAATTGGTAGCACGCCCAATTAGGATGTTAACTATTCTTTTGATAAAGTTTATAAACTTTATAGGACTTAAAAAGAGTTTAAGGATCTTCATCATCCATTAACCTACCCTAATCCCAAGAACCCTATCAAGCGAAGAATTACTCGCGCATGTTGGGAGAAGAAGAGATGGAGAGAGAAATCATATTAAAACTACAAAGAGATAGAATAAGAAAACAACTACCTTTATTAATCAACAAAATTCATTTACACTTTGTTCCCTTAGAAAATGATTACAAAATGCTAGTTTGCTTCTCGATCTCTTCTAAGGAGGTAGATGAACCGTTGATGATCAGCCTGGATGCGTGAGCCTGTCGTGGACTTCGTGATCTCTTCAGCTTGATGATTTTTCCAAGAGGCTCTCGGTCCTTATTTATAGTCCCAAAGCCAGAACCCTAGATGCCTAAATTGGAAACTAGTAGTTAAGATACAAACTGAAAAATCCCAACTCCTAACTCGTCAAAACCCCGGCGGATCCGCGGCCAAAAGGTGGGTTTGGCCGCGAATCCGCGGCCAAGTAGGGGAATCTTGAGCTCAATCTTCTTGTGGGCTCTTCTTGTGATATATGATGATCTTTTGAATATCTGGAACCTGAAAATCTTCTTGTGGTTACTGCCAGACTCGATTTGTTAGTTTGCTTTCTTAATTAGGCAGGTTTGCACTAACAACTTTGATTCCCTTGATTTTAGCCCTGAAAATTCTGCACAACAACTCAACAAATAATATTAGTAGAGTTTGTTTTATTGAGATATTAATTTCACCATTAAGATTTGGTCAATAGTATTTATGCATACATTTTCCTACCAAATGTTAATTATAATATATAAACACATGAAAATAGTATTTTTACAGATAAACCCTCATATGTATCATATATTATAATAAACACATTTTCTAATATAGAAATAGTAGGGAAAATGTCATATTAAATGTGCAGTTTTATCAACTGAACAATAGGCTATTCAAACTATAGCTTGTAAGGCCCTGCCTCATTTTTAAAACTTAATTTCGATTAATGGTTGGCTTTGGAGTTTTCTAAACTATAAGACCCTATTTAGTATGGAGTTTGGAAAACTGGAGTTTATTTTTAAGTGGAGATAGAAGCTATGCAAACTAGAGTTAGCAGGACCCTATCTTCATTTTAAGAACTTTAACATTGATGGGTGTTTCCATGTTTGGCTTGGAGTTTTCTAAACTCCGAAATATTGTTTTGGGGTTCTCAAAACACCAAAATGGATGTTTTCTTCAAAAAATTTGGAGTTTAGATTGCTTTGTTTGGATCGGAGTTCTGCAAACGCCAGTTATCTCAACTTCGAAGTTTAGATAACTAGAGTTTTCTAAACTACAGAGTCCATGCTAAACATGGAGGGCCTGTTTGGAAATGGAGTTAAGCTTTGTAAACCGTGGTTTCATAAAGTTAGCAAAAGTTAACTCCAAAATGCTAGCTTTGGCTTGTTTGGCGTCCATTTGGAGTTAAGATAACTACGATTTTCATCCTTAAACTGCAGTTATCTCAACTCCAATCTGATTAAAGTTTTGCAAACTCTATTTTTGGAGTTTGGAACTTGCAAACCATAGTTTGCATGCCTCATACCTCCACTTTAAAATAAACCATGGTTATCCTAACTTTGTATCCAAACAGGGACGGAATAGTTAGGATTTTGTAGTTAAGTTTAGATAACTTTATGAAACTCCAGTTGTGCCATTCCCAAACAAGGCCTTAGTGCTTTAACAAAATGGTATTTAGGCAACAAGGAGTGGTAGAATGCCCAAAAAGTGGAAAGAAAGAAGGAATCGTGCGTTGATTAAATTAGAAGGAAACTGGAGGTTTTCTCCCTAGGTTTGCACATCTGCTCGAAAAAGAAAAGTCTACATATCCTTGCTTCTACACCTATTACAAGCCTCCTGCATAAAACAAAGGTAGGAAAAAAATAAAATGTTAAAGGTCCCTCAATCAATTAGGCTAAGAGAGCGAGTGTCACTGTATCCTAGTGATAAAGCTTCTTATGGTTGAGTTAAGAGGTCTAGATGTCATGTTACAACCTACTATTGTTAAATTTGTTAAAGTGTGTTTTTTGAAAATTATCCAGTAGTATTTTAATTTTGTTTTTATTATCTATTTTATGAGAGATGTAGTGAGAATATTATGTTGGGAGCTAATTTTGTATTTTTTTAGCGTGCACATGTGTGGGAGACACATGACACATCCATCCATCTATCCATCCTCCATTCTTTTCTCTACACATTTCCTACCACCATACTTGCATGAGTAAGTTTGAACTTGGCTTAATTAATCTACTCATCTTTCATCCTTTCAAAAACCATTAATGATTTCATTTCCTCATTTTCCTTAATCAAGAAAGTGTTTGACAAATTAATCAACACATGCAAATTTTTCCAAGCTTTCTTTAATCTACTCATTTTCCTTAATTATGACAACTTCTTCTTCATGAAACCATTCCACACAAACACATATACATTGCTCCTACATTGTGCAAGTTTTCCAAGCTCTATTATTTTGTATGGTCATAAATTATTAATGAAATTTATTCTCTACTTTCACTCATTTACGATACTTTACTTCTATTGTGTGTTGTGAGTCTGAGGCTTGTGTGAAATTTGTTCCACTATTTTAGAATCGGATTCCTTGTATTTTGGATCCGTATTTCTTCATATAGTATCAGAGCTATAAGGATGGTAGCGGTACTTTGCAAGATTCCCTTGGAGAAGAAGAGTGTTATATCGGAAATGGATTCAGGTAGTGGTGGAAGTTTTGGTGGTCTCTGTTGATTTTGATTAAAATCATAGGTCAAGAGCCTAAGTTCAAAGCATAGCCTAAGGCCCATGAGACTAAAGTCCACGAGAAGAGGCATCAGCAGCAGCATGCGCTTCTCACAATCTCGTGATCGTGAGAGATGTTTGCATGGCCACGTGTTACAACGCGGTAGGCTTGAGGAAATCTTTTTTGTCATTATCGTGCGATAACAAGAGAGGGGGGCCTCGGAAGAGGTGGAGGCTCGTGGGGAATTTGGGTGCAGATTAAAGTGGTTGATTGGATTAAGCGTTGATTTAAAATCAAGTTTATCTCTAAACATGGTCCTTTCCTACATATATTGTATAGATTAATTAAGCATAGATTTTTTTGATCTATCAATTGTTTCTCAAGTCTGCGGCTCGTCTAAGCCAAGAGAGAAACAGAGAGAAAGAGAGGGGTTGTAGAGAGAAAATATTGTGTTTTGTGTTTGATCGATTGAGAGGAAAATTTCTTTTGTAATTCTTCATTGAATGGTGGAAGCGATTCGTCGTCGGTTTATAAAATTAGGTGCGAGCTTGCACCGAACCTGGGTAATATCTTGTGTCCTTTACTGAGTGTGTTTTCTTTTTTATTACTTATTACGTTTGTGTATTTTTTGTAGATTATTCTTTTTCAGTAGTTCTGATTCACACATTTCGATCATCCACTGCGTACTTTGATGCTATTTTCACAAAAAATGTTATCAAAACATTTGTTACAGTGGTTCGGATTATTGGGAAGATTGCTTCTACATATTATACAATCGATAACTTTGACGGAAAGAACAATTTTAGTCTATGGAGATTGAAGATGACGGCGAGTTTAAAGCAACAAGGGGCTCATAAGATAGTCTTCGAAAAAAAGAAGATTCCTTCAACGACCACAGATATTCAGAAAGAAGATATGGAGGATAAGGATTTCAATTCGATGCAAGTTGAGGAGTGATGATGGCGCTGGGTTCTTGGGGTTGAGGGTGGAAGAGACAAAGTGACGGGGTCATCGGAAAGGTGCAGATGGAGGAGTGACGATGGTGGTGCGGTGGTGGGTTTCAGGCAAGGTCGATGAAGTTGAGGGGTGATGATGGTGATGCATGGCGATCAAAGAAGACAATGAAGATGAAGGCGAGGGAGACGATGACGGTGACGATGCTTGGGTCGACGGTGAGGCGTTAGCGGTCTTGGGGGGTGCGGGCACGAGGAAGAGAAAGGAAAAAGGGTTATATATATATATATATATATATATATATATATATATATATATATATATATAATTGTGAGAGAAGGTGGTGATGATGGGTTCAGTATATATAGGTTTAGACGTAAAATTGGTCAAAAAACCCTAACGATCTATCTTCTCACAACAAACCCCCATAAGCTTATCTTTAAACGATTATTTAAAGATCAAATATCTTAACATATCTTATTTAAACTACCAAATATATTTTTGATTACATAATAATGTTAGACAAATTATTATGTGCATATTAAAATAAGATATTACTAGATTAGAAAACAAATCTTAAAATACCACTAAAATATTCTAGTAACTAAACACATTTAATATTCTACCTAAAGATTAATGTTAGGGATTTTGGCAGAATGTTTAGTTTACCAAACTAATATTAGACGATAAAATCTATGCATATGAATAAGATATATATAGATTACTAAAATAAATATTAAACACTAACTATCATCTATCTAATCAACTAGATAACCCTAATTATATTCTATCATGAAAAAATATTAAACTTCAATAATAAATAAAATTAGTTTTATATGCAAGCGGGTCGGATGCAAATATTATATCAATTTAAACTAGGGATTAAAGCAAGGTAAGATAATACAATTATCACTCTAACCATCCAAACACCAATCTTAACCCAATAACAATAATAATGATTTAAATAGTTCAAATAATCTATTTAATAAAAATAACGTACTATCGTGTTTGGGTGTTACAATTTCTAATTAATTGCATATAACTTCTAATAAGTTCCATGTAACTTGTAAGCACTTGGATGTACCTTCTAATAACTTGTCTGTAATTTCTAACACTTAAGTTTATTGATTAATCTAATTTTAACTTGATTATAACATATTGTGGTCTTCATTGGTGTAGGTTCTGGAGAAACAATTTGTTGAGAAGCCAGATGAGAAGGACAATGTGAATGATATGTCCTTTGAAGCACAAGCGATGCATTAGAAGAATATGTGAAAAATGAGGTGCATAAATTCTATTGGCGAACGAGAAAGAAATGGCTCGACAGTTTTTGTTTGACCAAAGTTTGAACTCTTTGTTATTCGTACATATATTCATCTATTTCTATTTGGCCAATTTTCGCCGATATTATTATTTGTTTTGAGTGAGATTGACAAATTACTTATATGTTACTGGTTTGTCTAATAAATGTAAAAAATTGTTCACGTATTTACTTTAATATAGCCGATGTTGGCTGATATTGTGATACAAATGATATTTTTGTTAATATTATTTGTTTTATATAACCAATGTTGGTCGATACTATGATATAAAGTAACATTCAAGTAATTAGAAGTTACAGGAAAATTGTTAGAAGTTACAGGTAAGTTATTAGAAGTTACATGCAACTAATTAAAAGTTACAGGTAAGTGGTTAGAAGTTAAAAGTAAGTGCATGGAAATTACATGCAACTAATTAGAGGTCAATGGGTTTCACAAAAACCATGCGGGACTCTCCTATTATTCTACATTCTCATTAACTTTTCATAACTTGATCTAACTTGAACGCCTAAGGAACTTTTGCTAGAGAAGATCCAACCAATATTCTTACATGTTTCTATTTTTGTAGGTTAAGTTAGTATCACTTTTATAATAGATACGCATATGCTAGTGAAGTTGTATATTTTCTTCTCTAATTTATTCAATTTTTTTGGAGACTAAGTTAATCTATATTGTTAAAACAACAACAACAATAAAATTGTATAACAATAGTAATATTAAGGGTAAAATGTCAAAAAGCCTCTGGCCCGCTCGGGAGTTGTCTAAGAACCCCTGTAATTTTCGAAATTGTTGGGAAGGGCCTACTGTTAAAAATCATTGTGAAAAAACAACTGAATTGGATTTCATTTAGGTTCGTATATCCCTCACACTGCTTAAATATTATAGTCAACTGTTTAGATTTTGCCGGAAACTGTTAAGATATTACACGCAACTGGTATACGAGGGGTTTAAGATGGACCCAAGGCTGCGTTTGGTAGGAGGTAATCTAGTTGGTAATTCTAAATTAGCATGAAATATTGCCATTCTTGTTTAGGTGAAAAAATATTCCTAGAAATATAGGATTACCATGGTAATCAAATGACCCAATTTAATGGTAATGTCATTCCCCCCAAAATAGAAGTCTATTCTTGATTACCACCAAATATACCCATCTAACAGGAGATGTGGCATTACTGTCCGCCATCGACCGTCGGCCTCTCTCGCGCTCCCGCCCGCCGGCCGACCGGTCGTTGCCAACCTCCTTCCACACCCGCTGGTTGGCCGGCCTGTCGCAACCGGTCGGCCATTCCCACCGGCCTCGCCGCCCGCCGCCACTCGGCCATTCACTCTTTTCTTTGCCTCTCGTCGTTCATTAGCCACGGCCGATCGACGGTTGCATATACATATATTACCGGAGATGATTATACCAAGCACATTAATGCATGATTCCTTAAAATTAGACGCCCGGTCATCATATTCCCAGCAATATGAGGATTTCCGTTAATCTTCCATTCCTTGTACCAAGCGCAACCTAAGGGGTTTTTGACAAGTTCTTAACGGATAGGGGGCTTTTTGACAATTTACCCTAATATTAAACATGAGTGGGCCAATAATCAATCATGAAACCTACAACTTGCCTAGGTCCAGTTAGGAGGCCTAGCCTGTCCATGTATATCCTAGTAAACATACATGCCCTATTTTTCTTCTACACTCATCCATCGGAAATAGAAAATTCTAAAATCTTGCAAACCAAGTGCATGGATTTCAACAAATTAAGGGTGCATTAAATAATTTATAAATGATTAATTTTATGTACATGCACCATGAAATTTTACAGCTCACCCACCCTAACACATGATACTCACAATCATATCTCCAAATAAATCATGAGTTCATGCATTAATTAGGCAGTGAGTTCATGCATAATATTAATTCTTTGGTATATGTTATGAATGTACCGTAATTAATGGGTTAAATGATAAAATCTTGAAGCATAAATTAAAAGATTTTTGAGAACATTACATGATCATTGTGTAGCCTATAAATAAAAATTAATTGATATGTATTGCTAATTGATAAGTGCAATGAAATGTAGACATATGCAAGGAAAGATTTTGAGGCTCAGAGCTCAATCCTATTTTCATGGAATCAAGTGAGTTCTTTCAATTTCCTGTCTGTCTTTGTATAATAGATTTCAGTTATGATTTTTTCTTTTATTAATCCCCTATATCCCCCTTCCTAATTAATTTTCAACATATATTCAATCCTTTAATAGATTGATTTATTTCGATGCAATAAGTTGGGATCTCTTGGTCCTTCAGAATTATAACAAGTGGTTCTTTTGTTTACAAGTCTTTGACAAATTTAATTTTTCAATTCATATTAATGAAAAAAATTTGACGGCCATAGTAGGGAAAATGACTTACATGATTATACCATATATATTATGTAATTTATTTATATCATAAGAAGTCAGAGACTAACCATTTGCATGTTTTTAATTTGAGGGGAAAAAAATTAAAATAAGCGCATTTCTTCGAATAACTTATTCATGTAACAGAAACTAACCGAGAAGGAACACCACCAACTCCTCAAAATGGAAAACCAGAAGCTTCATGCCGATAACATAGCTTGCAAGCAAGCGCTTCTTTGCGCAAAATGCGGAAAATGCGACGGTTCGCCCGGTGAGGTGGTTGTTCGAAATGCACTTTTAAGGGTAGAGAACGCCTACTTCAGAGATGAGGTGATTTGTTTGAATTTAATACCAACTAAATATTAGAATAGACTCATAATATGTTGAAATTATTTTGTGCAGATTAGAAGGTTTTAATGCATGTTGCAAAATCATTATGGTAATGGGGAGGTGCCATCCCCATCTCATCATAATTATCTGACTTGGACGATCGGTCCGTCTGTTCGTCTAGGGCTTGACACCGCAGGTTTTGTAGCTGGACCCGAGCTTAATGCGGAAAAGATGTTTAAGTGGAAGAATTAAGCATGCATGCTTTTTAGGGACCAAGTGTTGTCAACTGTTTGTGTTTGTGTTAAGGTTTGAGTTAGGGTGGTTTGGTTCCCTCTGCATGCATTTGGTAGTAATTTTCAATTTGGTTGTTTCCAATACTTTGTGTTGGTTAAGAACTTTGGTTTGTTAAGATTTGGGATTAGCATTGTTTGCATGAAATAAGAGTTATAGCCATGTATTGGCTTTATCAATAATCATATGTCAATTTGATTTAGTGTGCTTAATTTTATCATTTCTTCATCTGCTAATTAATTTGCTTTTTCTTATAGTTCATAAGGGCCTTAACTTTTTCCCTCATGTTTTTGGTATTTTTTATTCGTGGGCATAGAAAACTTTATCCGCTCTGTATCAAGAGAAGGAATTCCACACTCTTAGTGTATTGAACTGTGATTCACTTCAATTGTAAATGAGTTTCATACTAATTTACTCCTAGCTAGCTAGTTGTTTTAATTAATTTTAATTTTCAAACCAATTTACTCTTAGCTAGTTGGCTTAATAATTTTGACATTTATTTTTAACATGCAAATTTGTTTGCACATTCTCACTCACTTTTATGGCCTCTTTTAATATGTATTCCATCATTTTCTGGACTATTTTTAGATCCAAGATGTGTGACGTCTTGGTCATTCAAGATTGTCTTGGTCATTCAAGATTATAACACGTCGTTCTCATCTCAGAAATGGTCTCTTCTCACTCAATTTTATGACACCACATCGATTGACTAATTTGGAAGAAGAAAATCACAAGAACGACGTAAAAATAATAAAAATAGCTAGTGACGATGAAAGCAAGAAATTAACAATGATCCAAAGCCAACGCCGAGCTAAGCACGAAAGAAGGCAATCTACCAACGTTAAACCTTTAAACGACTCAAGAGACTGCAAGAGTAATTATACTCAGTTTTTGTATGGTAATCATATTTTTATGATTTATCACTTAATCGTTATAACCTATTTGAGAATGAATGCACAACCCTGCTGAAGAACTTGGATTTTCCCTTCATAGTTATTTGAAGTAATTTTGATTCCAAATTAAACAAGAGATATCAACCCGAAGGCAAATTATTTGAAGTTATAAAGTCAAATTAAAATTCCAATTTGTGTGCACACTATTTGCGATGATAGATAATTGGTCGTTTTCACTCCTTTTACAGATGTTTTTCTAACGTTTGAATCACTGGCTACCTTGATGATAATCCTTTTCGAAGAATTTGTTGCTTATATACCACTTGTGAGAAATTAGAGACTGGCTATGATACCACCCATAGGATATCTAGCTTTGATATTGTAATAATTGAATGGATTTACTAAGTGAAGAAGTATGGATCAAAAGAATTGACGGTTAGTAGAAGTGAGTAAATGATACAAAGAGAAATACGCATTTTACTAGAGAGGATTTACTGCAAGGTTGTTGTGTTTGTTAACGATTTTTGGTTACATCTCTTTGGTTTCCCTCTTAAGTGGTTAGTCAATTAGAATAAAGAGTTAGAATTGGACATACTGGAACAATAAGTTAGTGTTAGTCAATTAGAACTGGAACTTAAAATTCTAAATTTAATATTAGTCATGAGTAGAACAGGAACTAGAGCTAAAGAAAGAATGTTTCAGTTAGAACTTTTCATATATAAAATGAGTGTTCCATCCTTAAAAATTATCCCACCCATTTAGATGGAACAAAAATTAAAAATCAGAACTAAAAACCCTAGTCTTCTCTCTCTCTCCCCCCCCCCTTCCCCCCTCCCCCCCCCCTTCCCTTCTTTGTTTCCTGTAATCTTTCAAATTTCTTTTGTCCATCTTTTTATCGACAAGGTTTTGTTGGTGTACCAAAACACGTATTTGCTAAGCTTTGCATAAAGTTGGTGTTGTCGCAAGGTTTCGAGCACCGCATGTAAGTGTTCCACGTGTTCTTCCCGATTCTTCGAATACACAAGAATATCGTCGATGAAGATAATGACAAACTTGTCTAAGTATTCGTAAAATACTTGATTCATCAAATTCATAAAGACTGCGGGAGCATTGGTTATTCCAAAGGGCATCCCTAGGAATTCATAGTGTCCATACCTAGTCCTGAAAGCCGTCTTGGGTATATCAGACGCTTTCACCTTGAGTTGATGATAGCTTGGAGAACACTTGAGATCCCTCCAGCTAATCGAACAGATCGTCTATCCGCGGCAAGGGATACTTATTCTTGATTGTTACTTTATTTAACTCCCGGTAGTCGATGCACATCCGCTTAGTCCCATCTTTCTTAGGTACCAAAGAACCGGGGCACCCCAAGGTGACGAGCTTGGTCGAATAAATCCCTTATTGAGGTGGTCCTCAACTTGCGTCCGAAGCTCCTTCAATTCTGCTGGCCCCATTCGGTACGGTGTCTTGAACATAGGTTGAGTCCCCGACATCAAGTCTATGGTGAACTCGATCGCCCGATCCGGTGGTAAAACCCGACACATCTGCAAATACGTCTTCAAAATCTCATACAACCATCGGGATACTCTCCTCCTCTTGTACGGTATACGACATCTCTTCCTTTCTCGGTACGGCCCGGTAAGTTGCTGGGTCCAAGGACTTACTTCCACTCTCGAATATAAACATTGGGTGGTCAGGGATTTCAAACACTGCCCTCCTTTGACGACAGTCGATTGTAGCGTAAAAAGTACTCATCCAGTCCATACCCAAGACCACGTCGAAATTTGGCATATCTATCACCATAAAGTTGGCATAGAAACCTCGTCCGCAGATTACCATGGGGCACAGATTGTATCCCATAGTAGACTTGATCACACCGTTTCCCATGTTGACATTCCACTCAGTGATGAGAGGTGTTACCGGAATGGAGCTGGCGGTCACAAACTTTTGTGCCATGAAGCAGTGTGACGCACCAGAGTCACAAGTGTGAGTGCAGGTATAGAGGCTACTAGTAGGGTACCTATGTTATATGCGAAAAAATTTGTGATGAGCCTAACAAGATATGCATGCACGAAGAGGGTAAAATTGGAAGCATGATAGTCAAAAAAAACAGCGATACCTGTAATAACTTCCCCAGTTGCTTCAGCCTCTTCTGCGGTCATAGTAAAAGCCTGACGCTTCGGGCCGTTGCGCTGAGCTTGCTGGAAGACTCGCTTCTGAGGAGGCAGGGGCGGTCCTCTAGCTGACGGTCTGTGCCCGATTGGCTTATTAGCGGGAAGTGGCCGGGCTCCCTGTTGAGGCACTCCAAGATTGGCTGGTTTGTTGTCAGGGAGTAGTGATCGCCTTCTCTGTGGACAATCCCCTATGGCATGATCCGGAGACCCACAGACTATGCAGAGTTTGTTCAAAATACGACAGTCTCTCATGTAGTGTCCGGCTCTACCGCAGTGGTTGCATAGGACTGCTGGTTTTCTGAAAGTAGCTGGTCCTGCTGGCCTCTTGGGTTGTTGCCTCCCGTTGAATCTGGAAGATGGTCCCCCAAGAATTTGATTGGCTGGTCGCTTAATGCCAGACAATCGGTCATCCTTCCTTATGCGTCACTGAAGGTCTTCAAAGTTCCGTGCAACCTCTAAGATTTCATCATAAGTTGATAAGGTAGCAGAATACATGGAGGACCGCGTCTTCAGATCCAACCCCTGTTGGAATCTTTTAGCATATAGTTCCGGGGTTGCCACCGGGTGATGCGCGAACCGACTTAATCTTGCGAACTCCGAAGCGTACTCGTCCACCGACTTATCCCACATGCTCCCTTGTTGGAACTGTATAAACTCTCTTTCCATTTTTAGGTGTACTACGACTGGGAAGTATTGAGTATCGAAACGTTGTTTTGAACGTTTCCCAGTCGATCGGCTCTTTCAGTCTACTTTCCTCAGCCTCCCACCATATTGGGGTATTATCCGTGAGTTGTAGTTTGGCAATGTTCACACATGCGTCCTTCGAAATTTGGGCGGCACCGAGATCGTTGACTGTTCCCTTGAGCCATTCCTCAACTTCTAAGGGAGTTTCCTTCCCTGAAAAAGTCTTAGGGTGGAATGATTTGAACCGTTTCACTCTCGCCAAGCCTTGAGGAATTGGGGCCAGTGTCTGTTTTAAAATTTCTGCTTGTTGCTGCCTACTTTCACGCAGCTCTTGATGAAGGGCAGCTGTCTGCTGCTGCTGTTGCTCCAGTAGTCCTTGCATCATTTGTAGCATTGCTGCTTGTTAGGCAGTGGCTTCATTGGCTCCATTTCCTCTTCGGTTGCGGTGAAGGTGTCGCCCGGCCATGAAGATATGAATCAGAAGAGGTTAGGTTACAACCAGGCGGCGAAGGACATAGGATAGTAACTTGCAGGAGAAGTAACAATTTATGCCAGAGGACGACTAGCAAGGAATAATAAAAAAATGAGAGACACAAGAGTGCAATTGTTGAAATCAAGATTTTATTAATAATGCTAACGGGAATACAAGGAATTATTAAATAGGGTCTTACTTCTATACATAGCTTATTCGGCTCACTAAGGAACTAAGAACTAAACAGGTGCTAATCGTCCATCAATTATAGGGCAGGAACTGCGCGTTATTGGCTCGGCGTTTGTTGACCTTTCTTGCAAAACTGTAAAAGAAGGGAGAGCCTGGTACATCCCGACGATAGAGTTGTGGAGGGGTATGGTGAACACATCGATAAGCATGTCCCCGAATATAGTGTTTCCCCAATAAACCACATGTGCAGCCCGTATTCTCTTGGTTCTTCCTCTTCCACCGGAATTTCCTCTTCAGCGGGGGCCTCCTCATCCGGCTCTTCCTCCTCCTCAGGTTCCTCTTCCTCAATGGGATCCTCCTCTTCACCAGGGACGTCCTCTTCAGGCCTTTTCTCCTCCTCGGATTCCTCTTCCTCAACGGGATCTTCCTCCTCTACTAGGGATTCTCCTTCTCCATCTTTCAAATCGTTCTTGGGGATATTTACTTGGGGACTTATTACTTCGTCGTCCGAATATCCAAGCGTAGCTTCAAAAGTGATGTCTGACATATTGTCCTCATCCGGAAGATTTGCCATGACCTGAGAAGAATGGTCATGGTCAGGATACAGAATGTCAAGGAAAGGACGAGAGATAGGAAAAATTTTATGAAATTGATACAAGTGAATGAGATTCACAAATATAATAAGTCAGTTAACAGTTTTACTTTAGTACACAAGAAGGACCTGTATGGGCCACCACTAAAACCTGTCACGCCCCGCTTCCCAAAAGAAGGTGAAGAGTGATGTGGCACGGTCCGCAACCTAACTGTATTGAAGGTGGTCTATTCAATACAGTTATGTTAAGCGTAAGAATATCTATAGTATACAGGGGGTGTACCAAAATAAAACAATAAAAGCGAAAGGCATTTATTTCCATTAACCAAACTTTATTACATCCCAAGGGAAAGAGTAAAGTAAACTAAATAGTTTAATTACATCAAAAAGAAACAAAGCCCTAAACAGGTGGGCAACAAAGAAAACTAGTTAATCCTCCGACGTCAAGTTTGCATAATCTTCGTTGGTTGGCTGCACACCTAGATCCTCATCATAAAACTCATTCTCATCTAACAGGCAATCCAAAAGGGGGAAAAGGGAAAGTCCGTCGGCGAGTTATACTCGGATAGGATTGCCTCATAAGGAAGTAAGAGCCTAGAAACGAACATGTGTATATAAGAGTATGATGTATGCATGCCGACATGAAGTAAAAGGGTGTAAAGGTATGAAATGTACAAAATTAAGACATGTTGACGGGGATATACGTGAACATGAGTATGTTGTATATTGTATGAAGGTAGGTGGTAGGAAGTATAAGTGAAGGTAAAAGTTCGTATTAGTTTGTTAAACAAGGGTCTGGATACTCGCGATTATTCCGTTGTGGCCACGGAACAATAAATGGGGAAGTGAAATGTACCGTTTCACTTCCCGGGATCATGATCGAGTAGTAGGGTAATCCGAGTTCCGCATCTCCTTGCCTAATCAAACTACCCATCCCCGTTATTCAGTGTAAAAGTTTTGACGAATTAGAGTTAGTGCATATACATCTAGGTATGGAATTTCCACATTGTATGTCATCCATATATTGGATCCTTCACCCTCAAATAGAGTTAGTATTCGCCCGAATATCGGGTTAGTAGTCGCCCACACATTGGACCATTCACCACAACCAAGGTTAGTATTCGCCTGAATATCGGGTTAGTAGTTGTCCACACATTAGACTGTTCATCCTACCTGCAGGGATCCTCATATATAAGTATTCCATACCTAGGTCCGCGCATTCTAACCCTAACCGTATCATGTGCCATGTATGTCATAAATTTGTAATCAAAAGGTTGATCTCATTTAATATGGCCTTCCACAGCCACTCATTTTATCTTGTTATCTTCTTAAGTTTGTAACGTGCTTCGTATCATTTTATAGAATGCTTAGTTAATAAAGGATGATAGTGTTTAATTATATTTATTGTTTATAAGAAAACCATGATGTTTGGAATATTTATCATTTTGGAAACCCATAGTATTTTACTGAGTAAATGTCCTTTTAATAAAAGGTTATGGTATTTATTTGAAAATTATCTTTCAAAAAAGTTTTAGATATTCTTTTGGAAAATATCATTTATAAGGGTTATGGTCTTTGTTGAAAATAGCCTTTTAGTAAAGATCAAGATATTTAAATGAAATTATATCTTTTTAGGATGAGTTAAGATATTTTATTGTAATTTAATAATTTTATAAAATTATGGTGTTTTAAATTTGAGATAACATTTTAGAAAATGCGTTCGTGTTGGCAACCGCTGCACATGGACGGCAAGATTTGTGTCCTTTTTAGGGACGATTGCCTATCAACCACGAGGTATTTACGTAAAACATTACCCTATTATCAGGGTAATCTATTAGAGGTGTTATTCTATAAGAACGACTCCGCGTTGACAACCGCTGCACATGAGTGGCAGGATTTATGTCCTTTTCAGGGACGATTGTCTAGTAACCATGGGGTGATGCACGTAAAACATTCCCCTGTTAGGGTATCTTATTAAACTTTAGTTAACATGCTAAAAAAATTAATATAAAAATATCCTTTCTATTGAAAGGGACTATAAGTTGGAAAAACCATATACCGTTATTTAGATTTAGTATTACCCCTTTCAAAAAGGTAAAGGGATTTAACAAAACTAAAGTAGTTGGTGGATAAAAATGTAAGTAAAAATATATCGTTTTAGTGTCTAAAACATTTATTCCAAATATCTTATCTCATATGGGTATTTTAAATATATACAACATTTTAATAAAATGAGGGTATTTTGTCGAAGTAACCTATTTCGAGATCTCATAGGTAGCATGGGTAAGTGTGGGTATGTAAGGGGTGAATTGATACCCCGTGGATTATAACATTAAGCATATCATATTTCATGTAGGATGAGAGTGCAATATTCACGCATATAGAGGTAATTAATTAAACCATTTTAAACATGGAGTCCAATTCTTATTGTTGGGAGGTACCAAATGGCATGCAGAAATATTTTTTACATTATTTTAATATAGGGTTGATGATTAGAAATTGAAACTAAAATTATTGAAAGAAGGATGGCGACAAATGAGTGGAGAGAGGCGGATCCTACCTTTTGTTAGAGTTGGATGTCGATGGGTCGAAAATATACGCTCGTGCTAAATCCTCAATAGCTCCGCGCTCGGATTTTTCCTCGATGCTTGGATGGAACCACAGCGTCGGCATCATCGATACGAAGGCGTGGGTATTTTTTTCAGAATTTTTTGAGTTTTGAGGTGTGAGAAACCACTGATTGAAAGTCTCTATTTATAGGGTCTTTTCACCAACCATAAAATCCAAAAAATCCGTTAAAATCCTCAAAAAATCCGCACCCAAATGATTGCTGATGATTTCCGAATGATTGTCGCCGCCGCCTCTTCACCTCACCCATTGGATCAAAATCCAACGGTCTCGGTTCCGCCGCCCGAGCTCCACGTGGCCGCGAGAGGAGACCACGTAGTTTCGCGTGGTCCCCACCACGTGGGCGCCATTGACGGTTCTGGGCCGTTGGATCTTGTATCCAACGGTCCAGGATAAGAGTCAGTGGAAAATAATTTTAATTAATTTTTTTTTAAACTAAACTGTTTATTGTTAAATATCGAATTTGGTTTTAAAAATTGTTTAAAATATTGAAAAAATATGGCGAAAATCTGAGAAAATTCCAGAAAATATATTTTATTGTAATATTCACTTAAAAAATAATTTTGGGCTAAAATTAAGTAATATTCCCATATCTATGATTTTTGTTTGTCGTCATAAATTATTTAAAAATCTATTTTATCCTTGGAAATATTTTAATTACGAAATAATTATTTTAATTGATAATAAAAATATGTAAATTATTTTAAGGCATTATAAAATTTTATTAAAACATTTTAAGCCTAGAAAAATATAAATAGATTTTAGAAATTTCCATTAATTATTTTTCAATGCTTTGAATATTACTAACGTCACTTTAAAAAATATTTTTCTATCAACGAAATATGTAAATAACCACTTAATACTATAAAGTTAAATAAAAGATATTTTATTAGAAAACACGGTCGTTACGGTTGAGATCAAAATTAACAACCCATTGCCGAAATTGAAAATCAAAAATTAAAAGTCAAAAGTCAAAGTCAACGCTCGGATAAGTGGACCCAAGTCCAACCAATCCGGACCCAAGCCCAAGCAAGTGGGCTCACGTCCAAACCGCTTCAAGCCTAAGCAAAGCCGGCCATCGAAAAAGAAAGAAAGAAATTTGCAATAAATAAATTTTGTATGCACATAAGTGTAAAAATATAATACAAATAGGCAAAAAAAAACCAAAATTATGTAAAGCCCATAGCTCATGTGCAAAAAGATGTGCACATGGGCATGGAAGATACAAAAAGCAATTATGTAAAGCCCAAGGGGAAAAGTGCAAAATGTAATGGATATTTAAACCCAACCATATGATTAAATGTTAAGTTTTCCCCATTTCCACAAAAATATTAGTATTTGTGCCTCCCTCTTCTTTCTCCCCAACCTTCTTCTTCTCTAAATAAAGCATGAGGAAACCTCTTTTTCTAAAAATAAACAATAAAAACTCATATATCTATTGAAAAGAGCTTGATTCCTTCTTCAAAACCAACAAAAAGAGAGCTTTTGGGTTCTCCTCCCCCTTTCTCTCCAAGACAAATAAAGAAAAGGGAAGAAGATGGAGAACTCATCTCTCAAAACTCCATTTTTTAAGGATTCAATTCATAAGAAAGGGAAAAGAGATTCATTTTCTCTCATTTAAGATTCAAATTCCAAGTTCTTAAAAATCAACAGAGCATTTTGGTAAAAGTTTCAAGTTCTTAAGAATCAACAGAACATTTTGGTAAAAGTAAAAAGAAGGTTGACAATGACCGCACTAAAGGAAAGGCCTTTGCACTTCTCCCTCGGGGAAACCCTCGGGAATGAGAATTTCGATCAGTACTCCCCTCTTGAACGCGGATTTCGGTCCGTGATTCACCCCAAACGGTAACATAAGCTCCGACCTATATTTCACCAAACAAAAACTGACAAAATCTAGCGGTTATGCCACTGAAATTTCATCGAAATCTGCATGCTTAGCCTTTTTTTTAAAAAAATAAGTTTAGAATGGAAAACTAAATGAATATAAATAAAATGAAACGAAACAAAACGACACAGGGACGCCCGAACTGGACACCCCCATCATGCCTAGCACCGCTGGGTACCCAAAAGGGGTACCCGCTCTCTTAAAGGGAGCCAGCCCTTTCCAAGGGGGGAGCCCCCCTCTAATGGAAGGGAGTCGACCCACCCCTAGGGGATGGAGCCAACCCCCTCGGGGGATCCGACCCCGGACCCGGGTTTTCCCTCCCCGTAACACCCGGACCTTTCTCCTTAATGTAAACATATAAATAAATAAATATATATATATATATATATATATATATATATATATATAATGAAATGAACAAACATACATTATTTCTTTTCAAGCGGACACGTTTCACATTAAGTTCGCATGATCGCAAAACCCATTAATTGGAGGTTCACTCACCTCAAAATGATTGGTAATTAACGGCAGTTTTGTCCGCGGCAGCCAAAAATTAGAATTCCTACAATTAATTAACCCCCGTCAACCCTGAACGTGGGGAATTTGTACACGCCTGACAAGCGAGCGCATCCATCCCAATGGATGATGAAAAACACTTAACAAAAGCTATTGGTCGAAGGATAGTGACTAGTTTTTTTTCCTTTTATTTGGCAAGAAGAACAATCCTTAAGAGTAGCAGATAGCTGAGCATGCAGTGAGTAGCAAGGTCAACATTGGTTGTTCTCATTCGATCGAACGCACGTCTGAAGGTGTTTAGATGTATTGGGTTCCTGACTCTGCAGAAGATGTCCTCGACGTCGTCTTCCCATTTATATAGCACAAAAAAGTGGAAAAAAAACATTCACAAGGTTTCGTTAGTTAAGTATTAATTGTGGGCATACATACTTGATCAGAGTCCTTGCCCGTAAGGCGAAAAGAAGGTTTTGACCAAGCATTGAATAGCTACAATGTCAAGATTTAACTATTGATTCACTCGACTCCCTTCCACTAAGTCCTGACGGCACCAATTTCCATCAAGGCAAGGCATGAAACGACAAGGGGGAAGAGGAGTTGTCACGAGACACTAATCGAGTAAGTGTCTTCTTATCCATGCAATAGGGCGACTTCAATATCTTTTTGGAGATTGTTGAGGATTTGAGCCGGGTCCTTGCAAAGGTGGATCCTTATAGAGACGAGCCTAGACAGTTGCCTTACCTAGATCGAGAATCTCACTAGATATATCTACTTATACAGATTCTTAAGTGTATATAATTGTTAATTTACCCGACCAGACAAATTTGGTAGATAGCTTGGTAGTTATAGCCTAGAGATTGTGGCAGCGGTTATGGGTTCGATTCCCAGGAGAACAGAAGCTTGAGGACACCATGATTAAAAAAATACCCTACTTCTTTTTCACAAAACACTATATAGTTACTTTTTTAGCAAAACTTCTTTTAGATCAAAACTTTTAACGAAAAAATCTTCATATTTTATATATGGATCATCGGTTCATGATTTGAATTTTTATTTGTACAAAAAAGTTACGGTTGTTTTATTTTTCCAATAAAATTCTTCATATAAGTACTACTTATAATGATTGTTCTCAATCCAAGTTACAATAATCACTCTATATCATCCATAAATCATATTGTGGGTTTATAATTTTTTTCTTTTTGGATACGATTCATATGAATTATTTTATATATTAAACCGATTTGATTGCATGTATGATTAGATTACATACACACTCTAATTCGGTGAGGGTATTAGAATTTTGTTCACAAACATCCACATGTCAAAAATCTAGTATTTAGGTATATCGTTTCAAAAAATATGTTAGGTAGAATGTTTCAACATTTTCATGAAAAATAAGTTGGTATCCGAATAGGCTTGTCATTAGTATAATGAAATGATACTCAATTTGACTTATCTTTAAATCTTGTCTTTAACAACTTTATCTTTTAAAGGTTTGCTCCGCTTTCAGGTTTCCTAGGGATATAGCATAAACTTGTCGCTACCGGATCAAAGCCTCAGGATCCACCACTGGTTACTTGTTAGTAAGGACATCAGTTAGTGAGTTTTAGGTGAATAATATATGAAATTCCACCACCCACCATTTGTCAGATAAATGTTGATATATATTTAATTGTATATATATTTGTATAAAGATTATGCCCTATGATATTACTTAGTACTGTTGATTACATCCACTGTAACACAGTATGCAAAAAGCTTTCTTACACTTATAAACTAGGCAAACAGCATATAGACCCACGAAAATCTAGCTGAGAAATATTCAAGTGGGCTAGTTCAAATTACAGCCGCTAAATATGAAAGGAAGATAAAGGTATAGAATTGCTCATTCGGTAAACTATAAACTCTACGTCTAATACAAGCATAGCCCTCCAACAGTTTTGACACTAAGTACTCCACCCCAAGCTGATTAAGAGAGACGGTTAAGACAGAAATTTCTAATGTTTCATTCAATGTCAAACTACTGTTACCACACTTAAAAATTCCTGATTAAATCAGACAAAGTAGCATCTCTGTTACTAACACACGTAGAATTTCCAACTATTTCAAATGACCTCGTGTTACATTTCCACGAATTGTTCCAGCGCGCACCTACTTGGAAATTTTAATACTAACTAAAATTCTTTGGGGACACGGCCTTTTCTCACTTTAAGAAAAAAAACTTACATTCTTTAAAATCGTCAAGCTCTTCCAAACAAAACGATATGAAAAATAAGTCGAATGCATAAATTCTTCGATGAAATATTAATTCCAACACACTCACTTCACTAACAATGCATAAGAAAATATAATCTTTCTTCAAAACCATATTTATATATGAAATTATTTATTTCCCATTGCGGTCGAAACATCCCAAATCGTTGATTTTCCAAGTAAAATGGAACTCAAGTTCTAATAAATTAACCGACTACAATCCTTAAAAAATTAAAGTAATTCTTAAAAAATTGCGAAAAACTGGTGAAGTTGTTTACCAAATTTACCAGGCAACATCAACTTCTGCGGAAATGTTTGGCCTCCTCGATTTGCAGAGAGCCGAGCTTGTGACGCACTCGCATAAAACTTCTTACAAAACAAATTCAATTATTTAAAAAAGTTTGTAACTTTATTTCCAATAGAATGCTTATCGAGGAACAACGATATCGTATAAATTTAAGGGGGGAAATCTCACCTTTTTGCCTCTTTCTCTCCACGCCATCAGCATGAATTCAGCAACGATTGAAAAAAGAAAATAATAAAATCGGATTTTGCGGTCGAATTTGTTGAAAATAGAGACCTTTGACAGAGATTTAGGGTTTTAGCTCAGGGATTTGTCTCGAAGCCAAAAAAAAAATGACGAGAGGTTTGTGAAGCGGGTTCGGATGTGGTCGGGTCAGGACGGGTTTTCTCAGGGGTCATTTTGATTTTTTGAGATCTAATTTGGGGTAACTTTTTAGGGTTAGGGTACTTTTGGGGGAGAAATGAAAATGGAGATGACGAGGGTTTTTTTTTTTTTCTTTTTTTGGTGGCGTGGCGTGGGGTGTGGGGGCGTAGGGGGTTTAATTTGATTTTTGAGGAGGGTTTTGAAAAGCGTGGCTCACTTCATTCATTATTGGAAAAAAGATTCGATGATATCGGCAATTAGAGGATCCTTTTTGATAATCTTCACAAATTTGATATACGTATATATCCTTCTCAATTGCTCTTTTAATTATACTTGATTTTATCAGACACTCTTTAATAAGCATCGTTAGTATTTTATAAATAAGAAAATTATGAAATGTGGATTTCATAAAACTTTCTAAAATTGAGATCAAATCAACCTTAGACATGATTTAAATTATTATTGAGAAAACATTTTGAAACCTTATATTCTATTTTCATGATCTTATTTCTAATTTCTAATTGAACTTGATTTTGTTAAAGTAGCAAAGATCATCTATTTTTAATTTTTAATTTTGATTTTGATTTTAATTGTAAGTTACTTTTATGAGGAAAAAAATTGTGCTGCAATAGGATCCAAGTCAACAAGATAATGAGAGTTAAAATATGCAAGATAAGCTACTTTTTAGATTACTAATTAATGCTTAGAAGAAGTGAACATGCATCATATGTGAAGAATATATTTGTCGAATTATTATTCATGTAATTCTTTATGTTTGTCTCAGATTATGAATATCTTTAAAACACTCTTATAAGTGACCATTCCAATTTAACATAAACAAAATCCACAATCACTCATTAAGCCCCACATAATTATAGACTTATAGTCATTGGAAAAGATGTGATCTATTCAAGCTTTGAAGAAATAGGATCAAACTTCCCTGATTTTATTAGGGTCACAAATAAGATATTTTTTCTGAAGAAAAAGAGCTGGATAAATTACTCGTCTCATGAATTGAAACAAAAATAACGTACAGAATTTACAAATGAGAAACCCCCATACAACAAAATTGGGGCAGCAAAAACTAACTGATCAAATGCTCAAAACAGCTGAGCAAAAAGAAAAGGAGACGAGGGAAAAGGGAAAGCGAAAAAGATAAACCAAACAAGGTTAACTATAAGAAATCACACTAGTACAGAATGCAGGAGTTTTTTCAGTTGCAACTTCCTATTTCCAAAAGGGTTTGAAACAGCATCTGCAGCAACACAAACTACTTGGAATCCTCAAAACATTTGGTCCACCTCGAAGTATCCTCAGATTCTTTGCCACCCAACCTCAATACCTCAAAAAACACCCGAGTAAAAAACTAAAATGAGTACATAAAGCAAAAGAGTCAAGGTGTCAGCTAGCTACAGAGTGTAATTTGTCACGAATAGCATATGATAACACGAAAGAAAAATATCACCAGTGTTATTTGTCCATTTACATAGTCTTTACCTTTTGCATTAATTATTCCACAAACAACATACGACAAATAAGAAAGAAAACAATAATTAACCAAACAATCTCTTCGGTTTTCTGGTTCACATATTTTTCATTCGAGAATTTAGAGACGTTAAGAATTTAGGTTATGCTCCAGTAATTGAATAGTCATTTTTACAAACGACAGAAATCGAATAAATATGGGCTAGTTTGCATGGTCTTTTTGAAGGCTTGTTTTATTTCACAGACTTGATTTCAAATTCATTAACAAAGAACTTGTGATGGGGGTTTATTTACCAACGAACTGAAAGTCGGCATACCAACTAATTAACAAAAATTAATCAAACAAGTGTGGTGTTGAATATCACACGTACTAAGATCTAGTTTGACTCAAAAGCAATCAGGTAACCCATAAATTTTTCATTGAGACCTAATATTCTAACATGAAAGGTTGACAAATCCAGCTTCAAAATTCATCGTCCTCTTTCTTTCTTAATTTGTCGCCACATAGGGAGTCCTTTTATTGAAAGGCAGAAAGAGGAAAAAAGATTTGTTAGTAAGTTGGAAGGCCAACAAGAAATCAATTGTGTGTGAAAACGAAAGGAATGGAAATGTTCACAACATGTTCCAATGCGTTTGTATGCATGAGATGCACCTCACCGTGCTTCTCCGCATGGCAAGACAAGTTGGTAGATTTTTCCAAGCTTGGCATCTTTTGATGGCTATTTTAGCTCAGGTTAAATTCCAATCTCCCTTGCGTCACGGAGAAAGAGTTGATTAGAACTTTTGGCGTTTGTTGCTCCTTCAATGGCTTGTCTAAACCCAGAAGTGAGTTCTTTAGCTTTTGGATCTTCTCTTTCAATTCTTTGCCCACCATGTCAATTTTTTTTCTAAATCCATTATATTGTTATCATAATATATTTTTGTTATACTTACTATCTATTCATAACGGCCCTTATTTTTTTTTCCTTTTATTTTTAACAAGGAGAGGGAATTCCTTACTCTCTGTGTATTGAACTTGTGACAATCATTTTCAACACATGTTATATCTGTGTTCATAATAAATCAGAAAGTTGTAAAGAAAACTCAAATAAAATACTTGAGCCCTAGATTCGTTCATAATAAATCAGAAAGTTGTAAAGAAAACTCAAATAAAATACTAGAGCCCAAGCTTCGTAAAATACACAGATCTACATATGTTTAAAATGATTGTCACAAGTTCAATACACAGAGCATGGAATTCCCTCTCCTTGTTAAAAACCCGAAAAAATAAAAGAACAAAAAAATTAGCGCCATTATGAATAGATTGCAAGTATAACAAAAATATATTATGGTAAAAATATAATGTATTTAGAAGAAAAAAATGACAAGGTGGGCAAGGAATTGAAAGAGAAGCTCCAAAAGCTAAAGAACTCACTTCTGGGCTTAGACAAGCCATTGAAGGAGCAACAAACATCAAAAGCTCTAATCAACTCTTTCTCTATGACACAAGAGAGATTGGAATTTAACCCAAGCTTAAATAACCATCGATTGATGCCAAGCTTGGAAAAATCTCCCAACTAGCCTTGCCATGCGGAGAAGCACGGTGAGATGCATCTCATGCATACAAACGCATTGGAACATGTTGTGGACATTTCCGTTCCTTTCATGTTCGGGTTAAATTCCAATCAAAATGGCCCCCTATAAGTCAAACATCCTTCTCTATTTTTCATAATAAATCGGAAAGTTGTAAAGAAAACTCAAATAAAATACTAGAGCCCTAGCTTCGTAAAAGATTGTAAATTTTGTAGTCATTTCCATGCGGGGTCCGGAGTTCAAAACCTCACTTGGATCATATCATGGCCTATCACTAATCAACTAGCGTAAGTTTATATCTAGGTTGGGCCAGGCTTGACCTGTTTATATTGATCCTTGCAGCATGTCTATTTTCTTTCAATAAAGGAACCCATTCATCAAAAATGGAAAATTCTTATCTCAAATATGTAAAAGGGAAATTTCAGAATATTTTTAGATAATGTACATGCACTTCAATAAATGGGACATTGATTTATTTATGCATGTGCATGCACCATCAAATTTTACAGCTCACAACTGACAACCCAAATGATCCTCATAATTATATTTCCAAATAAATCTAAGGTTCATTGGATTCGAGCAAAGAGCTCATGCATTTCATTTATAGGTATTATGAATTTTCTATACATGGTATGATGATAAATTTTGAAGCATATACAAAATGATTTTTGAGAATATTCCTTGCTCATTTTTGCCATATATAACCATTGGTGTCATCTATAAAAAAATTTGATAGTATGACCAATTGAGAAGTGCAATGAAATGTAGATATAGAAACGTTCAAATATATATTGAGGCTCAGAGGTCAATCCAATAAAACAGGTAGCGCAGGCAACGAGGCCGATCCAATTCTTTCAAGCCCTGGACATGGAGGGAACAACTCAAAGTGCTCAGAAGGATACTTCTTATATGATTGTAAAGTAGGGGAAAGTTTCATATGTTATCATTTTGTACAATTAAGAAGGAATTACTTATTTTGACATGATCCATCGTTTCAAAACAATATATAAAATGTCATACTTGTCTATATCATTCCTAGTAAAAATATCCAAAACTCCATTTACATGAAAGGGAATCCATGGTTAACCATTTAGGTCTAGTTTGGAAATGTAGTTAGGTTTAAATAACATGAGTTTCGTAAAATTACCTAAACTTAACTCCAAAATCTTAGCTATTCCATGTTTGGCTTTTGTTTTGGAGTAAAGAAAACTCCAGATATCTAGACTTTAAAATTGAGATAACGGGGATTACTAATCTCCAATTCAACCAAAGTTTACTAAACTCTAAAGCAACGAAAAAACACTCATTTAGAAGTCTACAGAATTTCAAAACAAAATTTTGAAGTTTAGATAACTCCACAGCCGGACACCTCATCAATGTTAAATTTAAAGTGGATATAGGGTCTTGTAATATGAGAAATACTTTACCTATCCACTCTTATTCCCTACCAGCATGTATCAAAGAGATAAGAAGGATGGGACTCACATCATTTAGATATAGGACTCATGGTGTTTATCTCTTGGCTAGCATGCGGTAAGAGTTAAAGTGAATAGAAAAGGTATTTTCCAAACACCAATGCAGCATCCGTAGCCAAATGGAACTGACAATCAATGAGCTAACAACATAGAATGTTTAAACTATACTTCCTACAATTACTATGGACACTGGACAGAATACACATATGAAAAGAAATACAACACAACAAAGACCAAGGTAAAAGACTTGACAGCCATCTCAAGATCAAAGCTTCAAAATTATAAGAAACTAGGATTATAGGTCAATCAACTAACCAGAATCGTCGCAAACATTGTGAGCTGCAACAGTCAAAGACAAGAAGAGAAGCATGATCTGCATGGCACAAGGAAAACAATACAATGAACATCATATTTGTGGGAACAGGTATAACAAGCACAAATGAAGCACAAATAGAAATATATATGGCTTATGGCCCATTAGCTAGAACTATTTTTATACAACCTTCACAAAATGTTCTTGAGTTCGTCCAAGGATTCATCATCCATCCTCACAATCTCTCAAGTTGTAACAGGACCCAGGATATATCTCTTGATATATCTTAAACGAATCAAGTGCTACTTTTTTGGGTTAGGGTTTTCACTTTTTTCGGGGGCCAGTTTGATTCCGGGATCTAATTTGAGGGGGTTTGTAGGGTTAGGATATGGGGGGTGGGGGGGGGGGGACGGAGATTTCAAGATGAGGAGAGTTGAACCGTGGGGGTTTCCAGCTCAAAAGAGATATAACCTGATAGAATGAGAAACCAAATGTCGCAGTAGTGAATCCCCATATAGAAACAGTTTACATATAATAATTGAAAATATTTTGATTAGAGGTTTCAAAATTTTGCTTACACTTATCTAATTGTTTGTGACTTTCCTTTCTTTCCATGTACACTCAAGGTTGCCAAAGAAGCAGCCTGCCATGATTGGGTGTTGATTGGACTCTATGTTGTTGACCCCAGAAAAATAAATTAAAACCCGCTAATATTTACCCCTAAAGTTTTACTAATTCTTCTCATGTGCCCGATTACACCTGAACCAACATGTAGGGGGGGGTATAAACAGTTGTTTACAAACGATGATAGACACTATAGTTGGTCGACGAAATATGGAAATGACCGTAGTCTTTTATTTAACAAGATCTAAGCATTTTATTTAGATGATAGGGTGTCGTCTCATGCTCTACTTTTTCCCACTGCCTTACTTATACGTGGCAAATAGCTTTCAGAACATAATCGGCTGTCTTAGGAATTAGACACATTCCTTTGAGCACATTTGCAATATTAGATCTCTCATGGGATTAAACCAGGATGGGATTAAACCAGGATGATATGTAGCACCAGGAGGGAAAAAAGAAAAACAGTTTTGTTTTAGTTGAATACTTTGAGATATATGAATTAGAACTAGATGCCTCTGGAAGATAAAGCTAGCAATACAATAAGAATTCAATAGGATTTGATATCAAATATATACATGTAATAGATACATGATAATACAATAAGAGCATTGGGTATTGAACAAAATGAATCTTACTTGTCAGTAAGCTTATTCAGATGTGCATATATGTATCCTGCAGGAGACCCCTTGAACGCAAACAAAGCCAAGTTTTCCTCGATTTGAAATCAAAACCTCACATGAAATTGAAAGCATTCGTTCGCCCCATGGTACATTACGTAGCATTTCCTCCCTCGTCGCCTCCATCTACAATCCAGATACATCTAGCAAATAACCAGTATTAAATCCACAAAACGAAACCCCTAGTGTTTCAAATATGATACAGCAGCTGTATATAGATATTATGGAGGCTTTGATTTCAATGTGCAAGAGATTAAAACATAACCAATAGAGAGGAGGAGCACTAGCATGGTTGATATTAATAAATTGAAATAATCATTCACAATTTTCTCACTTTAAATATGCTGGAATCTTGAGGAGGCTGTGCTCGTATGCACTAGGGACAAGTCTATGTTGTAATGAATCAAAGCACAGAACCAAAGATTCATTTTTTGTGCTGGCTATCATTGTCAAGTGTGCAATCTATTACCGCCTCTTAACAAACTCACCCCAAGCATAGCAGCTCAATCTCAAAGAAATTACAGGTGTATTCCAGCATTTAAAAGAGTTGAAAAGTTCTGCATGTTACTTGTTTGACATCTGTTGTATACAATCCGGAATTATTTTAAGCTATCTGGGAAAGTTTTGACATGTTAGAGGTCAATGAGCAGTACCGGACAAACAACTATGCGATTTCCCAATGTGGAAGATATGTCAAACTAGTTAAATCTACAGTTATTACCACACAGGCTTAATATATATTTAACCGCAAGTCTTAAAATGCGGTTTATGCCAAACATGACGCAACTTATTTCTTGTAGTTTTTCGTAGTTTTTGAAAGTTTTGTGGTAGTTTCTTGTGTATTTTGAAAGTTTTGTGGTAGTTTCTTATGTATTTTGAAAGTTTTGTGGTAGTTTCTTATGTATTTTAAAAGTTTTTTGAGGTTTCTCGAAGTTCAGCTAAAAGGGTTGGGGCTTTTTTGGAATTAAGCCAAACAACAAAATGCAGAAAAGGATCCAGACATCATGTAATGTAATATATAAGAAATAAACTCACATGATCAACAAATATAAGGATAATAAGGAAAGTGTGATAATTCATGTGCAGAAATAACATAGATTAGGCAATATATCGGATCAAGCAGACATGACGTGTCGCAGTGATTAACTGAAAAACTCTATAAATTATAACTGCCTTCATATAAGGGTAAGGCATCCAAATGCATATTTGGTTTAGCAATGCATAAGGGGCACCATTGTACACCCAAGTACTTACGAATTCAGCATGAAGGAGCTGATTGCTAAGCCACAGCTATATCCATTACCTGCATATAGCAAGGTGTTAAAAACATTTCTAATTGTTGTAAGATAGCAAAAGGATGAAGTATAAAAGGGTCAAAGCCGAACAACCACCTAAAATATTGAGGGGGGGTCACAATTTACAACCCACTCATGCGTATTTAGTTTTCCATCCATTAAAAGCGAGGCGAGGAGTTCAAGCATTCGATTTCAACGGCCATATTTCTTCCATTAGTAAGTAAATTCACTCTGGACTCATGCACAATTATTTTTTTTTAAATAAAAATATAATAATTTTCCTCTTGCATTGGAAACTAAATTTCATTTTTCTAAACCCCTACAAGATTTCCATTTCCCCCAAACAGTTTGACGTCTAGACCACCCCCAACCCCCACGGTGGCAAAAGCACTAGCAAATAATAACATGAGCTGGCTTATACACATTTAAAGTCACACCTGCTAAGTCTAAATTAATACATGTAGGCGTGCTTCTTACTCGGAAACCAAATAAATCCAGTGATTTTTTATAATAAAAATTTGCAAACCTGCATTTCAGAACGAAGCTTTTCTATAATCAAATTATTGCTACATTTTCCTTCCTTTCAAAAATGACTGTCATAAGTTAGATTTCAGCAATAAAAGGAGAGGTTCATCACTGACACTCCTTTTCCAAATTGCAAATCACACATCACACATACCATATGGATAATAAAATGTTTCAGTTTCTCTCATGCATCCTTTTGCACATACTTTGGATCAACAAGATTACCTTGTAGTTGTTGAGATTGCGATCCAGAATTTCTCAAATCCCTGGAAGATGATGGGCTGTGGATTTCTTGCACAGAAATATGATGATCAACCTCAAAATTTGTAAGTGAGTCGTATGAAAAAGGCATCATCCACGTCTTCAAGAGACGAAGCATGTTGCAATCTAGGATAAACTTTCATGTATGTCTCAGAGATAACCTGCAATAGACATAACACAGAGATGCTGGGGGCCATTCCCGCTCGAGAGATTGCGGGAATGTACGATGAATCGTTGAACGAACTCAAGAGCATTTCAAAGTCGAAATTCCGGATCAAATTATCACCGGAGTTCAAGCGAAGAATGATGAAGGGATCGCTAGAGACATTTGCAATCGGATTCTTAAGGTTGTGCTCAAATAAAACTGTATTAACATGTTGATTCAACATTGGTATCTATTACATTCCAAGCATACTTAATGCGCACCAGACTCAGCTATTTATCTTAAATGACAACAACAAAAATTCCAACAATACCCAAGAAAAAAAAGGTAAAAAAAAAGTACGTATTAAAGAGTGGTTCTATAATCACAAAAGTTAGAATTGTTCCAAAACTGATGCTGGGAAGAAGGGTTGCAACCGGATACAATTATCCGGATACTATCCAAATCCGGATTTTTTTCCGTATATGGATAAGATATTTTGGATCCGGTCAAATTCAGATACGGATATATATTTAAATGTTTTCTTGGATACGAATAAATACAGATGCAGTTTTAGCAACAATTATCCGGATACGTATACTTATTTCCGGATATATAATTCGGATATGGATACAGATATGAACAGACTAATTTAAACAAAACTTTTTTTACAGATTCATATTTCGGGATATATAATTCTGGATATGGATACATATTTCCGAATATATATTTCAGATACGAATGCAGATGCATTTATTTAAACCATATTTTTTTACTCATTTTATATGTTATGCATTTATGAGAACATTTTCACATATTATTTTATCATATTTCCTTCAAAATAAGCAAATCAGACTAATAATAGTTATAGTATATTTGTTAACATATTTATATTCATATGATATTCATTTGCGTAGATATTTGTCTTTATCAAAAATTTAAGTAGTCATATTAAACTAGTATTCAATGAAATGAACCAATTACATACATATTACCACTCCACATTCATATCCGTTTTATCTTAAATTATTTTGTGACCCATAACCGATTCGCATTTGTATCTGACTCTTTAATATTCAATTTGTATTTGTATCTAATTTTGTCAAATATGAATATAAATTTTTATTACTGAACTATATTCGTATCTTTATCCGTCTCTAGAAAACAAATATGGATATATAATGCTCATATCAACACCAATTCAATCCAGATTACTAGGAAGGATTATAGAATTATGATGGAAACATTGTTTCAAAGTATCTCAATTTGCATCATCAATCATCAAATCAGAGTTAAAACACTAATAATTTAGTCACGTTGAATCTCTGCTTCTATAACCCAAACTCAATGGAACCCACTTGTCCTCATCTCGTTTTTCCAATAAAAATGTTCAGAAAAGGAGGGACTAGATCTCTATCCCTGCACACAAGAAGGAAAGAAACCGATCTGCATAGCTCTGGGATTTTTAATATTTTTTTCCCGTCTCCACAACTTTCACCACTGTTTTTATTATCAATTAAATTTAAAAATACATTATTTCTAACATTCAATTCTATGAATGTATAATATGTTGCATACGAGAATTTTTTTACTTGCTCAAAACCTTTTTTTTATGACACTGAATTTTACATTGCTAAATATTGTTTAAAAAAAGCAATCGACCAATCTTAATCTTTTTTGCATGTGATTACAAGGGATGAGAGAGTTGCTAAGATATTGGAATTGTGATAGCAATGTTGCAAGAAACCAACACTAGAAAGAAAGAAAAGACCAACCCTATCTATTGAAAAAGATTGTGGTCCACTCATAAGTCTTATGCTTAGAACTAAAAAACATAATACATTTGCATATTCAAATGTTTTATGAGATATTCTATGTTCGTATCATACAGATGTAGCATAAAAAATGATACATGCATACAACTTGTAGCATATAGACACGTGTCATCACAGATGCAACAACAAAAAAAACTTTATGTTATAAAAGCAGAACGTAAAATCTAAGATCATGAAATTGCTTTTCAGTCCAACATTTTTCTCATCTAGAAAATACAATCACGGTAAAAACCTAGGTTGCCATTTCGTTTGTAGACAATCCGATATTCAAACAGAAAATTGCAAGATAAAATTTTGCCTCCAAATAACCGAAGCCTTCAGCTACTTTGATACATACCAAATCGTTCGAAGGCGATGTCTTTCCATTTCATTATAACACTTCCAATACCATCGTGTATCCTAATATAGTCGCAAGGAGTTCGCATTACCACTCCATCATCAATAGTATTAAATCACTGACTAAGTACTAGATCCAAACCAAATCATTCCAAAAATAGTTTTATTTTTCAATACCTAGCATTCAGGAGTGCTCATTAAACCATTCCAAATTGATTTGATTTTCCACTACCTAACATTTAGGGGTGCTCAATGAAATGTGTTTGATCCAGTCCCATTTTAATGGAAGCCACAAAAACTAGGGTTCCGTATATCTTTGAACCCAGCTCAAAATCCAACCAGTTCCTATTAGAATAATTTCAAAATTGAATGGATATGAATAAGGATAAAAACCTATCAGAAGAATAGAAACACCAAATATTTTATGTTTTGTCATAAAATTTTACATATAAAAATCACACACACACACACACACAAAATTGAGGCCATTCGTCAATTGAGTGAAAATTTGATCCTATGTTAACTAATTCATATTTAATAAATATGTACATTTACAGCAATTATATTCTTGATAAATCTAAATGTCTATCGGATTGTATTCAAACCACTAGTTACTAAATTCATCTAGCAAAGAAAAAAACTGATCAAAACTCTATGGATCTGGGTTCGGATAAAAAAATTGATCAAAACCATTGGCAAAGTTGCTAACGTTTCCAACACAAATCGGATATAAACGAAACAGACCCAATAAAGCTCAAGCCATTAACAACGAGAACTCGAATTAAAACCTTAAGAATCCGATTGCAAATCGTCATCGGCAATGATGGTGAACTCAGTAATTTCATCAGTTTAGAAAATATTCTTCAAACTGTTGAAGGCTTCATCATACATCCGCACAATCTTTCGAGCTGGCATCTCTCTCTTGATGAATCTTACGCGGATAAAGTACTGATTTTAGGGTTAGGAATTTTCTCGGTGGCCGTTTTGATTTCGGGATCTAATTTGGGGGAGATTTTATAGGGTTAGGGTTTGAGGGAAATTACAAGGGGTGGTTTTGAAAAGTGTGGCTCGCTGATTCGAGGGGGAAAGATTTGAGTAACTACATGTGCAGGAATTGCCAGGATTAGAAAGCCCAATTTCATGGGCTTGCAATTTCATGGGCTTGTCTAGGTTCTATTTTAGGGCCTGTTTGGTCAAGAGTACTATTTTCTGGACATAAATAATTTTCTGTCGGCTAAGCTTTACCGTTTTGTTTACAATCCTGCTTGGCATCTTAGCTGGCTATCATTATTCTTATCTACATGTTACGATAAATACAATATTTAATTATGAAAAGAGCAGAGGATAAAACGTACATCTACTTTATACATGAAATAAAAGGCAAATGGTGTGATCATCCATATGATTCCACATAGCGTAACAAAATCGGTTCTGTCCTGAAAGTAAATTAGCCTTCTCCCTAAGAATAATGGAATATAATACATGTTTTGAAAAGGGAGGTGTGGGTGGGCCTTACTGCCTCTGTCCATGCACCAGTCAAATCAAACCCCAAACTTTCAAATCTTTTAATTAGGAGCTAAGCTGGCTTATGTTGGGAAAAATACTTAATAATTTATAATGTTTCGTGCTCTTAGGATAACATTTTTAATATTGGTTATAAGTATTAGAAATTTGATTTTCAAAGGATATGAGATAAGTGCATGGTGGCTGCTTTTATACTCACGATATTAAACATAAGTGGACGAAATTGTTCCTATAATCCATAGGTTAAATGTTTTACTCTTGGAGTTTAGATATCGCTCTCATCGTATTATGGCCTATAATTGAAAAATAGGCCTGGCCTGTTTATATTATTCCCAGCCCAGATAAATAGGCCTGGCCTGTTTATATTATTCCCAGCAAGCATATTCATACTCTTTTTCTGTATGCTTTTAAAGGAACCCATTCATCAAAGATGAAAAATTCTTATCTTTAAAATATAAACAAAAACCTTAGAATGTTGCAAATGAAGTGCATGCATTTCACCAAAGGGTACATAGAATGATTTGTATATGCATTTCGTACATGCATCATCAAATTTTACATCTCAACCCGAACATGATCCTCGCAATACAAAACAGTAAGACCTGAACCTTTCATGGGACAGGCTATATGAACCAACATAAGAACCATGCCGGGTCGAGCACGTGAATCCTCTGCTTCCAATCACTTCTATCAAACAATATACTTTTAAAACCTTTGGCATCCATATTTTTTCGTATCGCCTCCATCCACGTTTTCTTCGGTCTTCCTCCCGCTTTTTTAACTTGGCCTAAATCGATAATATCCAGTCGTCAAATCGGTGCTTCCGTAGTTCTGCATCGCATGTGACCAAACTATCTTAGACGGTTTTCCCACATTTTCTCCTCCACGGGTGCTGCACCAATCTTTACACGAATGTTCTCATTTTGCACCTTATCTTTTCTGGTGTTACCACACATCCAACGAAATATGCGCATCTCCGCTGCATACATCTTTCTGTGCGTGATGTTTCTTAGGAGCCAAGTATTTCGTACCATATAATAAGGCAGGCCGAAAAGCGTTTCGATAAAACTTCTCTTTCAACCTTAACGAAAAGTTGCGACCGTACAAAATCCTCGTTGTACTCCTCCATTTCAACCGGTCGGCTTGAATCCTCTGATTGACATCGCCATCGATCACCCCGCTCTTTTGGACGATGGAACCTAGATATCTAAACCAATCGCTCGATGGTGTCTCTTGTCCATCCAGTGTTATACCACTATGATCTCAACTTCTCTGTTTACTAAATTTGTATTGCATGTATGCTGTTTTGGACCTACCCAATCTAAACTCTCGAGATTCCAACATTTGCCTCGACGACTCCAGATTGGCATTAAGCTTTGCTTTCGTTTCATTCACTGGAATAATATCATCAGCGAATAGCATACACCAAGTTATCTCATCCTGGATAGTTTTAATAAGCCCATCCATCACTATAACAAATAAGAATGGACTTAATGCAGATTCTTGGTGCTAGCCAACCGTGATTGAAAATTCCCTCGTTAGGCCGCTCCAAGTCCTTATATTTGTCACCACTCCATCATGCATGTCCTTGATTATGTCAATGCACCTGATTGGGACTCTCTTCTTCATTATTGATCGTCATAATACCCCTCTATATATCTTGTCGTAAGTTTTCTCCGAGTCAATAAAAACCATATGCAAATCTCTTATCCTCTCTCGAAAATGTTTGATAAGTTGAAGAAGCAAGTGAATAGCCTTTGTCGTCGATCGTCCAGACATGTATCCAAATTGATTCTCTGTTATCTTAACGTTCTGACTTAGCTTGTGTTCAATCACCCTCTCTCAAAGCTTCATGGTGTGTGACATATGGGTTTTATTCCACGGTAGTTTAAGCAGCGAATATGATCTTCACAATCATATTTCCAAATATATTTAAAGTTATAACTCTCCTTTTAGCTTTAAAAAAAATCTAAAGTTCATCGATTCAATCAAAGATGTCATGCATTTCATTTATATATACTATGAATGTTCTATACTTGGTATGATGATAAATTTTGAAGCATCTATATAAAGATTTTTGAGGATATTTTTCTCAATTGCCATGAACAATCTGACTGTGTGTATGAAATGAAAGATCGACACATATGGCTAATTAAAACGTGCAATCAAATATTGGATATGAAGAAACACATTGAGGATTAGAGGTCCTTTTATATTACTCCTAGAGCACGTTTTGGTCCGTTAGGGAAAGAGTTTTTAGCAAAATTGTCATTAAAGAAATTCCTTTAGACAATAAGGCTGCTGTAATATATACTTTTTTATTTGAAAAGATATTAAGAGTTGCAGAAATGTTGTTGACCGTAAAGAGCATCATTTTTCTTAATGTCTAAGAGAAATCAGTAAAAGAAAACATCATTTTTTTAATTTACAACTTACTTTTAAAAGATTCATAAAGATCTGCACAAAAATATTTGCAGAAAAATATTTGAACCCTCTCAATTTATGCACTCTCCTTCGAAGTTGAGAGGCTTCGATCGCCTGATGCATGAAGCTCAAAAGTTGGATGCCGTCGATCAATCTCTCGATGATCGTGTCGAGCTCGGAGGCCTCGATCGTCTAGGGTTCTTCGTCATCATCATCTTTTAAGGCTTCGATCGTCTGGATTGTCTAAGGTTTCGAACTGGGGAGATGATGGTGAGAAAAATCAAGCGTAAGGGTCGGGCTTGGATGATGATGATGAAGAAGCGATAAGAATAAAAAAAATAGGAAGAGTTTTTTTCCCAAAAATTTCATTTTTCAGCATTTGAAAAAATAAGATTTTCTTCTTCTTCAGCTTCAAAAGAGCTTTTGGACATAGGGCATGTTTGATATTTTTCTTCAAAAATGATTTTTTGGCTCCAAAAAGGCTTCTGGGAGGGTGCTCAAAACGCCCTTACCTTTGGCTACCTCTAATATGATTGTATAATTGCTAATAAAATCTAGTTATCCTATAAGCTGTACTGCAATATTTTCATAGATATCTGGCTCGTTCAATGTTGTCTTTTTGATGGCAGTGATCTTGCCAACCACTATTCCAATTGATTTTTGCTTGCCGGATCCTTTTATCGAGAAGCATCGATTTTAGGCCTGATTCTAGGAGGCGATGAAGGACAAGGCAACGTATCTTGAACCCCGCTACCATGGTTGCTCCAATTCTTTAAGCCCCAGACATGGAGGGAGCAATCCATGATGCCGAGGATGAAAATGATACTTTATGTATGATTGCAAACTACAGTAAATTAGGTTTTTATAACAATAACAAGAAAACACATAATATGTATGATCCATTGTTTTGGACAATATAAAATTTTGCACTTGCCTGCATTCGTTCCGGGTAAAAACAGATCCAAATCTCTATAAACATTTAAAAGAATCCATGGTTAACCATTCAATTATGCAAGGTAATATAGCCAATCATATTCCATACAAAACCTAAGCATTTGTTTGGCATGTAGATGCTAACAATCTGTCATAAAATTCAGCATAACATATAAAAAAAATCCTTTCATATGCTGCCTTAAACATGAGTACGGCACTAATATCCAAATGGAACCGACAATCAATGAGCTAACAACAGAGAATGTATAAGATGGAGTTCCTGAAATAACTGCCGACGCCGGAAAGAACACACGCACGTGAAAAGCAATATGACACGAGAGGCCAAGGTAAAAAAAGAGGCTATAGCCATATTTTATGATAACACCTTCAAATTTATAAGAAACCAGATTACATGTCAATTATCTACGCAAACAATGTGGCAATCAAAGACAAGAAGAGAAGCATGATCCGTCTGGCTCGTTATGATAATACCTTTAAAAACAAATTTAGAATCCAAACCGCTAGAGCAGCGGAATAAACGAAGCCACTTGAATGAAAACAATACGATAAATATCATTGAAATGGTTGAATGCGACCACGGCTTTTACCCTGTTGGGCTTTTAGGGCCGGTTTTCATGCAAACAAACATGTTAGCCCATAGGCCAATACTCAGTAGAAAAAGCTAATAATAGGTTTTTTCTTGGTATTAGCCAATGTGATCCCAGCAGCATTTGTCGTTGATTTCTGAAAATAGCAATAACACCGCTGACCATTTTTTCATATATCATATCGCAAGATATTGAAATTAAGATGAACAGCACATTTCCTGAAGAATGATAATGGTTTGTCTGTTGACCATGAGAAGAAACTTTCTTACCGGTCACAAGCTAATGAAAAAAAATATGAAATATAATTCTCTCTCATATTATATATTCACAACAACCATTGCGTTTTCTTTTGTTTTTCACCTGATAAACATAAATACTATGCGAGGAATGTTGATAACCCTCCCATCCGAGAAAAAAAACTATCCGTTTACCTGTATGAAATGCTTGATGCGGCATATAAATGAGCATTGCAATTGCAACAAATATAAATATTCTCAATGCCAATGCAAAACAGTGAAAAACACAATGGCAAAATCACGTTTCTTGTATATCGTCTTCAAATAAAGGCACTGATGCATAAATATCCAAAGATTAACATCTTCAAAAATCCCTTCAACCTTATAGTTATTCGTGCACCACCTCTTAAGTGTAATCTTCATCTCCTGACTAATCCAATTCATCATCTGTTCAATTACTATAAACTTCTATAATTCAAAGCCCCTGGCCTCATAGGTGCCTTATTGTCACTTCTGCTAGGAGATAAAGCTATCAGCTTTAAATTTTGATAATTGAGATGGAGACACTTATTTATCACTATTGCATGTCAAAATTTTCCCCTTATGCAGCAGGAGCTACGAAGATCTTTTCGGAGACCTCATCACTAATCAGCATAACTCATATTATTTTTTGAATTCCTAGTTGTTGCAATCCTCCGTTTTTTCCTCCTTGAGAGATGTTTTAAGAGCTGCTTAACCATTTTCCATCGGTCTCGAGATGGTATGCAACAAAGGTGGTACAATCATATTTTGGAAAAAAAATATTGGCCGAGAGATTATTCTCTCGGGATTTTATGCCCGTGGTGATTCGATTTGGCTTGTAATTAAGATGATTTGGCATCTTCTGTGAAAATAGTTAGATACCTGATAATACTCGATATCGGCCACCTTCAAGATCATGACACGTGGCGTGTGACGTGTCCCAGAACTCAGAAGGAAGGGCCCGCAGGGGGCCGACCAGGCCACCCTGTACCCGACCTGCAAGCACAAAGCTGGCTCACCTCAGAACCCCTTGCGAATTGACCTCCTCGGCCCTTTAGCTCGCGCCGAGCTGCCGCGAGACCAGGACTCCTCGGTCTCCTCGCTCTTCCCCGAGCTCCCGGCCGAGGCCGTCCTCTTCGGCCCTCCGACCAACTCCACCGCTCACAGGCGTAACCGCCACACCGCGAATCTCGCCGTGCGCAGATTCTACGCCAACAACATCCCACGTTCCACGCCATCACGATCCCCATTGATGGGCGATCCGCTCTCTACGCGGGCGTGACGTCGGGAGCGTAACTGCCGGCGAGATTCTCGCGCCCGCTGCTGCGTGCTCCACTGCTATATAAACCCTCATCATAGAGGGGTCAAGTAAGCCATTTTTTACACTTACGCCGTTACTCTGCTCGGATCTTGTCACTGATTTGAGCGTTGGAGGGTCCTCGGTGGTATCAAACCACCCCGGGACTTCTTTGCAGGTACACGGCGGCTGCCTTCTCATCCCACTTTGTCCTCTCAAAACCCATTGAGACCCATACGCAACGAAAGACAATCAACCCAGTTCACCTCGAGATCAACGGAAGACAACATCTGACGGAGGCCCGAAAAGGAGCTCCATCAGTTGGCGCCGTCTGTGGGAAATCAAATTCCACAAAATACAAAGTTGACCTTTCTATCTCCTCTCTCATGTCGGACGACCATCCTGGGGATCCCGGTACCAGTGATTTGTATGTTAAAAATATTTCTAAACCGCAATCAAGAACGGCGTCGCTTGGTAGCTAGCCGGTGAGTACGGGTCGGTCCACAGGAATTTTGTGAATTTCCTAGTTGCTTAAACGAGTTAATTCTGATGAGTGTCGGATTGATTATTTCTAAAACCTAAATTGATGCTAGGGTTAGGTCTAGGGTAAGTTGGGAGATTGAAGGTTTCCTCACCGCTTTCAATGCCCTATTTTAGATCTATTAGTTGTTATGGTAATTATCAACAAAAGGGATTAGTACCATCGGGAAGAAACGGTGTTTCTTCATCTAGGTTCTTGTCCTTCCTTTATCGATCCTTACCCTAACCTCTATGGAAAACATACACAACCGGTCCTTTATACTACGGTATCACCGTTACCTCGAGAGGTAAGGTGCCGCAGGGAGCGGTGTGTGCGTGTATGCATGGAGTTCTAATTATTATGTGTGATGGGACAAGAAAGGGATGAGAGATCTCATCTCTCAAACCTTTCCCTAAATCTAACCCTAACAAGCGAGGAGACTACTCGCTCATTAGGGAATTTAAGAACATTCTAAATTAAAAGGAAACTAAGGCAATGAAAATAAAAGAACTTACTAATTTTTATTGATGGCTCTCTCCAAATATCAACACAGTACAGATCTGCATTTATGAGATGAAAAGAGGCATAACCTAGAAAAGGTTTTAGGGTCTCTATTTATAGATTCATAGAAACCCTAGGTTACAATCGCGTCATGTCTGCTTTTACAAAAATATCCCCTAAGAAAAAGACATAGTCAACGAGCCGCATCGCACCGACTTTTTTCCCACCGACACGGGCATAGCCCGGCGGCGGAACCGCGGCCATAGGGCCTGTTTGGCCGCGGTTCCGCGGCCAAAGGATGCTGACTTGGGTTCAGTTTTCCTGGGCTGGGTCTACATGCAGTTGTCCTCTGTTTTCTTCAGTTCTTTCTTCAAGATGTCTTCTGGTTTTCCTCCAGATCTTTCCAGTGAACATTGTAGTGGACTTTTTATAGTTTCTTCATGTCGCTGCCTTTATGCTTTGTGAACTGTTGTTCATTGTTCTTCATTGTCCCTCAAAATGTAGGCATGATCAAGATTTCACCATTTAGCATTCGTAGTCTCACTTTGTATCATCTTTTTCATCAACTTCACCGTTTTTATTCCGAGAACCTGTAACCTGCAACTAAGTAGCAGACATGCGTCAAAAGCATCTGTTTATTTGTAAAATGACTAGGAATGGGGAATATATTAATGCAATATTATGATATGAACAAATACCCCCAAACTTATGTTTTGCTCGTCCTCGAGCAAACCTAGTTTTTATTCTCAACAAAAACCTAACCTTACTTTCGCAGGGAAACACGATTGCACAGAGCTTGTGGAATAAGCCGTTAAACCTCTAAGTGTCCCTAGTAAGAGTAGTGTTGTCTCCTGAGGATTTTCAGCGGATACTACCCACAAAATCCTATCAATTGGGCTCATTGACCTTTATTCTTCCATTAGGTTTTCTAACAAGGAATTCTATTATCTTCAACTCATAAATCATCCACTCGTAGTTTTCACGCTTCCTCATTATTTAACTTAAGATTATATAAGTTCGGTAGACTTACTTAGCTTTTGGCATCTTTTAAGCTTTCCTTCTAGGGTTCTATCTCAACTTAGGAATTTTTATCATCTCCATTAAAGATACAAGTCATATTCTTCATTCCTATCTCTTATCTAAATCCCAATCACATACCCCTACGTGTGTGTATATATCACCCCTACACTTGGAAATTCAAATTAAGCAATCATACTCTTGTCCGTTGTCCAAAACACTTCTTTATTGGTGAATTTTTAGATGAGGTTTGCTCACACATCCTTCATGCGACCGTTAATACTTCTTGAGGTACCAACAACCGATTACAAGATGTGTTTGCACATTAAAGCGTAATTCCTAGTCTTGCAACACCTAAGGCTTTAGCAGTGACTCCCAAACCAGTTGGTCTAAGGCACTAGGTGATGAAGCACCCTCGCTAAATATTTTTTCTATTTTTGCGGCCTTAAGTAATCACAAAAACCAGTGTTCATTTTTTTTTATTATCTCTTTATTCACACTTGAATTTTTTATTTTATTTTCTTCGTACTAAGGACTTTAGACAAGAGCATTTCAAGGTCTCTTCTACTATTCCAAGTTTCAAGGTGCGTGTTTGTGCAAATTGTAAGGTATACATTTTTAGAATTTAGACTTAAGGTAAGAATTATTTTTCAAACTTATACTTTAATAAAAACATAAATACTTTTCCCTTGTTTTAACTTAGCCCAAGAAGTGAACTCAAAATTTGCCTATTTCTAAATAAACTACAAAGACATATACTTTCTACCGTTAGACTTTAAGAAATGTTATTTTTAAGGTTTTTAATTTACTAAGTCTAAGATCTAGTTGTTCCTAGCTAGTTAACCTGTTTGTCAAACTCAAGTCAAATAAGGCCAAAATTGAATACATTAATTTTTATAATTTTTGAAAATTTTCAATTTTTATGGGTTTTAAAATAAGTATGCAAATGCAAGAATATACACATGAATGCAAAGGAAGAAGGCTTACCGAGCATACCCCCAAACTTAAACTTGACAGTGTCCTCACTGTCATGCTACACCAAGAGGGTTGAGAATGTCGGCACTCCCCTGTTTATTTTAAAAAAAATTATTTTTATTTTTATTTAATTTTTTTTATTGTTAAAAGAAAAACAAAAATATATATACAGAAAGCCCCCCCCCCCAACTTCATTGAAACAATGTTAAACGTCATTGCCACACTTTGCAAAGACCAAACGTCAACACCAACCAGTCGAAAAATTTATCTGTATAGAGTATTGGTTGGTGGAAGAACATGTTGTATCGACCCAAAAAGAATTGGGGAAGATAGAAGTGGTGGGATGGAAAGTGTGGAAGTGAATAGATATGAGGTGGTGATGAATCAAAATGAGAATGTGAATGATCAGCAATCAGTGGAATATTGGCATTCTCGTAGCTTATTAAAAGAAAAGGGGGTGGTTCAACTTCTAAAGGAGGAGGTTGACTAACCACACTATCCCCAAGATGCTTCTGTGGATCCTTTATCGACTTGGCATCATCCATCATATGCATATGATATTCAATTATGAGGGAACTAATCTCCTCGATGTCCGCCATAGTCCAGCCGAAAGCTTGTCGTTTATCTTGTAAGACCATTAAAAGGGCTTTCTCTTGCTCGAGGGCTAGAGAGGCCGATATGATAACGAGAAAGGTCTCATTCTCACCTAGGTAAGCATATTTAAGGTGAGACGGAAAGGGCTTTAGTTCGAGTTTCGGAGGCGAAACAATCATAGGCAAAATTGGGAAATCTACCTCGAACTCAAAGGACTCCAACACAGATTCGAAATCACTGCAAACAACCGATTCGGATGGTTCAACTAACTCATCCAAAAATTCAAAAGACTCATATTCGGGCTGTGAGTCGTCAAAATCATCCGAAAAAGTGAAACATTCATAATCAATATCGGTTGTATCAACTGTGGTAGATTCAAGGAGGGACGCACTAGTGGCGTCAAAACTGTTTTCACCAAACAGAAATCTTTCAAGCTCGCAGTCCTCCTGCGTGATTTCGTGAATAGAGCAAACTTCTCGTGTACTGGTTTTAGGCACGGGGGGCAGATTTCCTAACTTGTAAATATTGAACTCGCTAGACGTCTTCCCGAAGGATAGAGTCATGGAGCCATTGCGACAATTTATTACGGCATTGGAAGTGGCCAAAAATGGTCGACCAAGGATCACCGGAATTTGGTTCCGTGGGTTAGCAACAGGTTGTGTGTCCATAACAATAAAATCAACGGGGAATATGAAGTCCCCAACTTTGATCAACACATCCTCTGGCTCACCCCTAGGATGGGTGATTGATCGATCAGCCATTTGGAGAGTACAACGAGTGGGTTTCAACTCTCCAACCCCTAATTGCTCGTACACGGAGTAGGGAAGCAGGTTAACACTAGACCCAAGATCTAAAAGTGCTCAATTGATTTTCTTATCCCCAATTGTTATTGAAATCGTAGGACAGCCGGAGTCCTTTCATTTTTGGGGTAAGGGTTGGGGTTGGTTAATAATATTGCTCACTGCACTAGCCACTAGCACTTTCTTGGGTATTTGAGACTTTCTCTTTGAGGTGCATAAGCCCTTTAAGATTTTCGCGTACGAAGGGACTTGTTGTATTGCATCCAAGAGAGGTATATTTATGCTAACCTGTTTAAATAACTCCACAATCTTCTCCATTTGTGGAGTTGGTTTATTGTGACTCAACCTGTTTGGAAATGGAGAATTTTGAAAATCTGTTGAATCCAAAGTCTGTGGAGTAGAATGCGGAGTTGGAACGGATCCTAGTGTGGGTGTGTTCGTGTAGTGAGAAGTGGGTCCGTTCGGATTAGAAGAAGAAGAGCCTTTTGAAGAATGAAGAATATGCTCTAGCGAAGAAGAGGATGGAGAAGAAGAAGAAGGAGAAGAAGGAGACCACCGGCAGGGGTGTCATCACTAATACCCACGTTATTTTGCAACACTTTTTCAGATCTCAACGTGGTCACCGCATTTACATTATGATTTTGATATTCATATGCGACATGTGTGTGTGTGACCGGGATTTGGCAATGGTTGAGATGGAACCTTTCCCTTTTCTCTCTCGCTCAACGCAGCAGTTAGTTGTGCAATTTGTGCCTCAATAGATTTGATGCTTTGATCATATGAAGCATTATTGTGCACCAAAGACTGAATGGAATTTTCCAACCTTGCTGCGGATTCTGTAGATTGTTTGAGAAACGCATCTAGACTTTTTTCTAGCAAGATAACCTTATCATCATTTGGTTGAACAAAATTGTTCGTTTGATAAGGTTGTGGTTGGAAAGGTTGCTGGTATTGAGTTTGTTGGGGTGCTTGTTGTTGTGGAGGAGGAGGCCTTTGAAAGTTGTTGTTTCCTTGGAATTGTTGATTTTGATTCCAAGCAAAATTTGGGTGACTCCTCCAACCCGGATTATAAGTCGAAAAGTAAGGATCATTTCTTTGCCGTTGCTGAAAGGCAGTATTGACTTGATCTTGTCCTTGAACGGGTGGATTGTAAGGACACTCTTCGGTAAGGTGTGATGGATCCGAACAACAAGCACAAACAGTTTGTGGGGGTAAAACAGGGGCAGGAGAAGACGATGAGATTTTGGTCTCAATGGCTTCTAGCTTTTTCGTAAGTGCGGCCATCTCGGCCTTCATAGCAATCGACATATCTAATTGATGTATGCCTGCCCTAGATTGACCAATAGAAGAAGATGATGCGGTCTTTGTGCTCTCCCACTGAATTGTTTGTTCACTAAGATCTTCGAGAAACTGCCATGCTTCCTCACTAGATTTAGTTAGAAAGTGACCTTGACAAATGGTTTCTAGCAACTGCTTCGTTGCCGGGTTCAATCTCTAGTATAATGTTTGGCAAAGTTGCCAATTTTCGATCCCATGGTAAGGGCATTGAACAAGTAGGTCTTTGAATCTTTCAAAACACTTCCAAAATGGTTCGGAAGAAAGCTGGGAAAATTGTATTATCTCATTGCGAATTCTCGCGGTATTGTGATGAGAATAAAACTTTTTAAGAAAAGCTTTAACAAACTCGTCCTAATTTCTAATTGAATGTGATGCTGTGCTGTATAGCCACTTCTCGGCTAAGTCGCATAAGGTGAAAGGAATGACCCTTAGCCTTATAGCATCATCTGATAATTGAGTTGTTTTCATCATGGCGCAAACATTTTGGAATTTATTGATAAAGATATAGGCATCTTCGGATTCCAATCCGTGAAATTTTGGCAGCATATTGATGAAGTGGGGTTTTATCTCAAAATTGTCCCCATTTGCCGGTGGGGGTGAAAGACAGGTAGGTAAGGAGGTGCGGACAGGGTAGAAGAGATCCTGGAGCGCGATTCGTTGGGGCGCTACAACAGGCGGGTGATTCGGGTTATTGGCACCTAACGGAGGTGGAATCAGTCCCGTGGGTAAGATGTTGTTGGGATTATATCCCGACATACCTTCGGAAGAAGAATTTGAAGGTGGAGGCAAGGAAGTGGAAGGAATTTCGACTTCGGAGTCGAAAGCTTCGTCGGTCGGTACCAACGAAACACGGACTAATCGGGCGCTAGTGTCCCAAGTCCAAAGTGACATACACTAAAGAGGTAGTGTAGTCAAAAAAAGGTGAAAACAGAATGTGGGGATAAGAAAATGTCAATGAGAAGAAAGTGAGTGGTGGTGGGGTGCACGGATTTTAAGCGACAAGTTGCAAGTTTTTATTAAAAAAAAATTCTTTTTCCTTTTTTCTCTTTATTTGGAACTTTTTGCAAAAGATTTTCGATAAAGGGCTAAGACACACTTTCGATCAACCAAAAATGCACAATCAGGCCTAGATCTAGGGTTACCTAGGTCAGCTAGACAGCTCCTAACTGTTCCAAAGGGCTAGAAATAGGACTTCAAACCGCCTCTTCACCGCCAATTGCGGCCAGGTAAGTGCCAGGTGAGTGGGAGGCTCTCCACTACAAGTAGTGGCCCTAATTAAGTAACCACTCGCCTTAGACACACTTGCCTAGACACCGCAAAGTCAGGTTAGGATTAACGGCCGATGCCTACAACTAGTCCTCTGTCTTATTGAGCGCGGCGTCCTTAGGGCTGAGTCTAGTATTTTTTTAATTAAATATGGTCAATGCAAATGCCTTATGTGATTTCTGGGGTCCTTGAAAGAGTGATGAAATCCCCACCCAATCTGAATTGGTCTTAAGCCCCTTAAAGTCCGATTAAAATATGCAAAGCAGTAAATCACTTGCAATCAATTTTTTTAGTTTAAATGCGGCGCAAAGAATCCTGCACAAAATTTGTTATTGGAAGGGGGAAGATTTTTAAGCGCAAAGAATCCTGCAGAAGATTTGGCAAAAGATATATGGGGATTTGCAGAAGAGGGAAAGAGAAAACAAACAGTGCAAATTTCGCGCGCTGACAACACCAGGAGACCGCGGATCCGCGGTGGGAGAGGGGTTGTGGCGGCGGAAAGGCGGCGGCGCGGAGGGTTCAGGTCTCTAAAAAAATTCTGTTGTTCTGTTGTTCCAATCCCCTTCTGTTCTGATCTACCATTTTCTGTTTCGCACTTTAGATTTTTCCAGATCCGTCGATCCTGCAAAGATTCACACAAGAAACCCTTCAAACAATAAAAGATGATAGAATTTTTTTTTATTTTTTTCAATTTTTATGATTTTTATATTTTATATTAACCCGAAATTACAAAAAGGAAATTTTTACGCCATCCCCGGCAACGGCGCCATTTGATTTGTATGTCAAAAATATTTCTAAACCGCAATCAAGAACGGCGTCGCTTGGTAGCTAGCCGGTGAGTATGGGTCGGTCCACAGGGATTTTGTGAATTTCGTAGTTGCTCAAACGAGTTAATTCCGATGGATGTCGGATTGATTATTTCTAAAATCTAAATTGATTTATACTAAGATTATCTAGATCTAAGTCTTGCTAGGGTTAGGTCTAGGGTAAGTTGGGAGATTGAAGGTTTCCTTACCGCTTTCAATGCCCTATTTTAGATCTATTAGTTGTTATGGTAATTATCAACAAAAGGGATTAGTACCATCGGGAAGAAACGGTGTTTCTTCCTCTAGGTTCTTGTCCTTCCTTTATCGATCCTTACCCTAACCTCCATGGAAAACATACACAACCGGTCCTTTACACTACGGTATCACCGTTACCTCGAGGGGTAAGGTGCCGCAGGGAGCGGTGTGTGCGTGTATGCATGGAGTTCTAATTATTATGTGTGATGGGGCAAGAAAGGGGTGAGAGATCTCATCTCTCAAACCTTTCTCTAAAACTAACCCTAACAAGCGAGGAGACTACTCGCTCATTAGGGAATTTAAGAACATTCTAAATTAAAAGGAAACTAAGGCAATGAAAATAAAAGAACTTACTAATTTTTATTGATGGCTCTCTCCCAACATCAACACAGTACAGATCTGAATTTATGAAATGAAAAGAGGTATAACCTAGAAAAGGTTTTAGGGTCTCTATTTATAGATTCATAGAAACCCTAGGTTACAATCGCGTCATGTCTGCTTTTACAAAAATACCCCCTAAGAAAAAGACCTAGTCAACGAGCCGCATAGCACTGACTTTTTTTTCCTCCGACACGGGCATAGCCCGGCGGCGGAACCGCGGCCATAGGGCCTGTTTGGCCGCGGTTCCGCGGCCAAAGGATGCTGGCTTAGGTTCAGTTTTCCTGGGCTGGGTCTACATGCAGTTGTCCTCTGTTTTCTTCAGTTCTTTCTTCAAGATGTCTTCTGGTTTTCCTCCAGATCTTTCCAGTGAAAATTGTAGTGGACTTTTTATAGTTTCTTCATGTCGCTGCCTTTATGCTTTGTGAACTGTTGTTCATTGTTCTTCATTGTCCCTCAAAATGTGGGCATGATCAAGATTTCACTATTTAGCATTCGTAGTCTCACTTTGTATCATCTTTTCATCAACTTCACCTTTTTATTCCGAGAACCTGTAACCTGCAACTAAGTAGCAGACATGCGTCAAAAGCACCTGTTTATTTGTAAAATGACTAGGAATGGGGAATATATTAATGCAATATTATGATATGAACAACCAGCCGCCGCCTTCCGCTCACCGAAGGCGGGGATGAACCTTCCCCTATGACCGTCATCAACGCCCTCGCAGGCCGGATAGATCGCCTGCAATCCCTCGTGGAAGCCCTCGTCCGCATCCAAACGACCGCGCCTGGGCCCCGGATCGCTGCTCCGTCGCCTCCAGAAGACTCCGCCCCTGTCCGGACGGCCAACCACCAGCAGGCTGCATCCCCTCACTACCGGTCCCTCGAACCGGTGCTCCCTGAGGCCCGCTGGGCGCCCCAGGGCTCCACGCCGAGATCCGCCGCCAGGGAGCCTCGCCCCGAGCCTCCTCGCGGCCCTTACCCTCCTGAGGAAATGTCGGTCACCTCTCCTATCCACAAGCGTGGCCGACTCCATCGTGGTCGGCGGGAACGCACAGAAGGGGTCCATCCTGGCAACTCAAGGGCTTCCCCATCCCGGGACCTGAAGCACCTTATCGGGAGAAACCGGGACCGCTCCCAGACACAGTCCGCCCGCAGCGGGGTCCGGGAATCCCAAGGCGCCGATTCCTCAAGGTACTACGGTCGGCTCGACACCCTCTAGAAGAAGATCGAGGGCATGCGCTGAGAAGCTCACTTTTCGAGCGACGGGGCTAAGTACGCCTCCGACTCGCTCACGAAGCCATTCACCAAGGAACTGCTCGCCGTGCGCGTCTCCTCGCGTAACAAGCTCCCGAAGGTCTCTCTGTTCGACGGAAAAACCGACCCGAAGGACCACTTGGACGCTTTCACCGCGGGGATGAGCTTCCAAGATCACTCCGACGCCGCCCAGTGTCGGGCCTTCCCGGCCACCCTCATCCGCGCGGGTCGGGACTGGTTCCGGGGGCTCGAGCCCCGCTCAATTTCAACTTTCGACGAGCTGGCCACCCAGTTCCTCGGCCACTTCGTGGGGAACCGTCGACAGAAGCGCACAGTCGACTATCTCTTCACGGTCAAAAGCGGGGCAAGGAAACGTTCAAGGCCTACATCACCCGCTTCTACAACGCCCTCCTCCAGGTGCCCGAGCACCGGGACGAGACCGTCATAACGGCACTCAGGTCTGGTTTGAGGCACAAAGAATGGTTGCGCTCCTTCGCGCTAGCTCAACCTAAGACCATGGCCGAAGTCAAGGCGTGGACCGAGCGCGAGGTCCAGCTAGAGTCCGAAGTGAATGCCAACCTTCCTCGGGCGGATCGGCCCGACCAGAAGAAGAGGGTTCGGGAGGACGGGCCTGAGCGTCAGCAGCCCTACCACCCGAGATTCCAAGAGTACACCCCCCTCAACGTCTCCCTCGCGGTGTTGCTGGAGGAGACCCAGAATGAGGGTTCTTCAAGTTCCCCCCGGCCCCACGTCCGGTCGCTAAGCAAGGCCGGGGCCCCTATTGCGCTTTCTACAGGTTACCGGGCCACGCCACAGAGGACTGCAAACAATTGAGGGACTACGTTGAGGAGCTCATCCGGTCTGGGCACCTCACCCCCCACCTAAGGGAAAAACGGCAGGCCGACCGTGAGCAAGAGCAGCCTCACCTTCCCACCGACATGACCATAGGCCAGATCATGCTCGTTTCAGCGGACGGCTAACCCGGAGTTCAGGGAGCCCCATGCCCTATGCCAAGCGCGGGGGCCAACAGCCCTTCAGGGAGCTCGGCCCAAGCCAATAAAGCCATCTTTTAGCCTGTACCCTTTTTTTTTCCAGCAATGCGAGTTCTTCCCAAGATCTACTGTTAAGTTTGATAAAGATCAATGAAGCATTGCGAAAAATAAAGAAAAACTTTGTTTTATTCAAAGGGTATTATGGGCTCCTCAGCCATACATAAAAAAAAAGGGAGTTACAATAGTGGGGGAATGGGGTGCAGCGAGCATTGTTCGTGGTACTCGGTAAAAATTTCCACCAGCCGGGGCCTCGTAAGTTCCAGCCTTTGCCCCCGGTTCCCCCCGCGGGCATCGACCCCGAGCCTCAGCTCGTAGCATTCGCGGACGAGCGCCTCTGAGCGGGCCAGCCGGTTCGCGGAGATTAGGCCAAAGCGCCTGAAAGACCGCAGCTTGCCCACGGCCTCATCGAAGAGCAGCTCCGACACGGGGTTATAAAGCCCCGGTGATGCCCTCCAGATGGAGTACATCAGTAGATGCAGCAGGGAGGAGCGTCTGGGGAGCAACCGGCCAAAGTGATCCTCAATGCGCCCGTAAACCAACTGCACCGTGTCCTCGGTGCAATAGGGGTCGTAGAGGTACACATCTCAAAAGCTGACGATGTCGGGGATGGTGAACGGAAAGTCCTGCATTCTCGATGGCCTGTCTGCGAAAGAGGGGAGGACCAGTACTCCTTATATGGCCCGATGCACTGTCCAGCAGTCGCCCGCTTTCGCCCAGGGAGTCTCCACCACGCGGCGTCCATCGAGCGTTATTTGGTGAGAACGAAACGACGCGTCCCTGTCGCTTCGCCTCCCCTCGCATTCAATGCGATGTCTGCAAACGCCGTTGCCCCGATCGTTCCCATCCCGTACCCACAGCTGATGGTCAGGCTACACCTCGTCGAGATTTGGCCCCGCAGCTTCCCTACCTGGTCGTCCCCGGCGGGCAGCCTCCCTGCCACAACACCGGGGATCAAAAAGCCCTCCCAGAGGCAGCCGAGGCCAGAGGTTCCCCCGCTCGGCTATCCCCCGCAGGCAGCTTCCCTGCCACAACGCCGGGGATCAAAAAGCCCTCTCAGAAGCAGTCAAGGCCCGAGCTTCCCTCGCTCGGCTATCCCCAGCGGGCGGCTTCCCTGCCTCAACGTTGGGGACCAAAAAGCCCTCCTAGAGGCAGTCGATCCTGAGCTTCCCTCGCTCGGCTATCCCTAGCGGGCAGCCTCCCTGCCTCAACGCCGGGGATCGGAAAGCCCTCTCAGAGGCAGTCGAGCCCGAGGTTCCCTCTCTCGGCTATCCCCAGCGGGCAGCTTCCCTGCCACAACGCCAGGGATCGAAAAGCCCTCTCAGAGGCAGTCGAGCCCGAGCTTCCCTCTCTCGGCTATCCCCAGCGGGCAGCTTCCCTGCCTCAACACTGGGGATCAAAAAGCCCTCCCAGAAGCAGTCGATCCCGAGGTTCCCTCGCTCGGCTATCCCCCGCGGGAAGCTTCACTGCCTCAACGCTGGGGATCAAAAAGCCCTCCCAGAGGCAGTCGAGGCCCGAGGTTCCCTCACTCGGCTATCCTTCAGGACAAAAGCCTTCGCCAAGAGGTACCGGGCAGTAACCCTACCCGGCCAAGGGTCCTTGGTAGGCTTCTTACAGCCCTATAGCTTTTTCTCGCGCCAGGGACCAAAGTCCTCCCAGAGGCAGTCGGGTCTTTGCCCGACTATCCCCGGCTGGTAGCTTCCTACCACAACCGACAGGGATCAAAGTCCTCGCTAAGAGGCACCAGGCGGTAACCCCGTTCGGTCCCCGTCCTGAAGGATCAAAACCCCTCGCAAGAGGCAAACCAAGCAGCTACCCTGCTCAGTCATCTCCGGCCGGTATTTTCTACCCAAGACGCCAGAGATAAAAGCCCTCGCCAAGTGGCGACCGCGCAGCTTCACTGCCCGGTCATCCTTTGCAGGCCTCTCACGGCCCCTCCGGCATCAAGGATCAAGGCCCTCGCCAAGAGGCACCGAGCAGCTACCCTGCTCGGCCATCCTTCGCAGGCCTCTCCCGGCCCTTCCAGCGCTAAAGGCCAGAGCCGCGCATCCCGGCGAGTAGCCTCCTACCCAACAAGATACATCAGGTTTGTCCAAGCCTAAATGATCTCCCCTCGACCTCGGGGCCCAACAAGGAGATACCTCTTCGGAGAAGCTCGTCGGCAAACAATGGCAGTCAGCTCGACGGACGATCGTTGAACAGAGGACCAACCTGGCATGAAAGCACAACGATGCAAGAAAAAATATCCCAAGCGAGTATTCCTCACAAATAGATGCCGGAAAGAAAAATTTATTGCAGCTGAAGAAGAAAAACTTTTTTATTGCCGAAGATAAGTTTTTTACAGAAGGTATTTTCTGGCTCCTCATCCTTACAAAAATTCAAAAGAAAAACAAAATGAAGATAGGGGAGCGGAGACTCTACAACTCGGGCCCGGGCACGGCCTCGAGGTCCTCAATCTCCACCACTGGGGGCGCCGGGTCCTCGGCTCCCACCTCATCGGGAACCTCTCCCCCTTGCCCGTCGGCGCCTATGAGGGGGAACTCGGCCCGGAGGTCCGCATCGTCGAATTCCGGCATCTTGGACTTCACGGCATCAAGGGCGTCGTGCCAGATACGGGTCGTGGCCATGGCCAGGTCGTCGTAAAAATCCCTCGACCCCTTATAGCTCGCCACGGCTTTCGATCCAGACGACTTGAGGGCCTCGGCCGACGCCCCCAGCTCCTTCCGGAGGGTCTTCACCGTCTTCTTCAGGTTGCCGGCGAGCACCTGGGAGTCCCCGAGCTTGCTTTCGGCGACCGCGGCGGCCTCGCGTTGCCGGGCGGCCTCCCTTTTCCCGGCTTCCACCTCGCCCTCCAAGGCGGCGATCCTCGCCGACATTGCCTCCTGCTCCCGTCTGGAGCTTTCTTGCAACGCGGCGAGCTGGCCCGCGGCCTCCACCGTCGGGGCTACCACCTCGGTCTCCATGCGGAGGGTGAGGGCCACGTGCTGGAGAGTCTGGGAAGAAGCAAAAAGAAGAAGGATCAGAGACATAAAGGAAAACACTAAGTCTCACCACGCAATGGGGGCTTACCTGTACGGCTTCCTGGGCGATCGACGCCAGCTGAGCTTTGAGCGTCCCCTCAGGAACCCGAGCCCCGGCCGAGGTCTCTATCTCATGGAGGAGGCTGTCCGCAACTGACAGCCCGGACAGCACCGCGAACAGACGCCCCCCTTCCTCCACCACGGTCGGCGAGGACCGACCCCCGGAAGGTCTCCTGGACCTCCTCTTGAGCGGCTTCGAGGGGGAGCCAATCTCCTCTTCCGAGGCGGTGTCCTCCGCAATCAGGGCCCGCTTCCGACCCGACACTCTGCTGGGGCCCAGGGCAGGATCCGCCGCCGGTCGTCCCCGGGGCGACGCCACCGGGGCGTTACGGGCCGGGGCAGGTGATTTGTGCAATTTAGCGTGCTTGCGCTTTCTAAAAGATAGATCAAAAATATTTGTAACCGCAATCAAGAACGGCGTCGCATAAAGCTAGCCGGTGAGTACGAGTCGGTCCATAGGGATGTTGTGAATTTCCTAGTCGCGCTAACGAGTTAATTCCGAAAGGTGTTCGGATTGGTTATTAAATCTAAAAACCTAAATTATTCTATCTACGATTATCTAGATCTATTCTTGCTAGGGTTAGGTTTAGGGATGGTTTGGAAATGCAAGTAAATCTCAACGCTTTCATACCCGAATGAAGATCTATGAGGAGTTATGGTAATTATCAATAAAGGGGATTAGATCCATTCGGGAAGGTGTTCCTTCCTCTAGGTTCTTGTCCTTCCTCTAGAGATCCTTACCCTAACCTCCATGGAAAACGCGCGCAACCGGGCATTTACACTACGGTGTCATCGTTACCTCGAGGGGTAGGATGCCGTAGGGCGCGGTATGTGCATGTATGCATGAAGTCCTATTGTAAATATTTGGTGGATAAGAAAGGGATGAGAGATCTCATCTCTCAAAATCCTTCCCCAAAGCTAAACCCTAAACAAGTTCCTAGGGCATGAAATTAAATCTACCTAGGGCAAAGAATTAAAATCTATACTAGGGCGAGAAATTAAATCTACTTACAGATGCATCCCTCCAATCATCCATGCAGGGTTGTCAGATCTGAATTTCTGAATGGAAAGGAAACACCGATGCTTTCCAAAAAGAGATCTGTATTTTATTATTAAAAGGAGGCATAAAGAATTACAATGATTAGAGTTCCTATTTATAAAGAATATGAAACCCTAGGGTTACATTTTGAACCGCATGTCTACAATTACAAAAATAGCCCTAGAAAATCTTTTCAGCACCGCAAAAGCATATGGTAAAATTTCCTCCGCATACGGGCACTATACGGCCGCGGAACCGCGGCAATGGTGGGCTTGGGCCGCGGTTCCGCGGCCCTTTAAGGAGTTCAGCTCATGAAACTTCGGGATATGCTTCATGGTTCTTTGGTCTGGTTATTTCTTCAGTTCTTTTCTCTGTTTGGCTTCTGATTCTTTTCCAGATCTTTCAGTGAAAAACTTGTAGCGGTCTTTTAACCGTTTGCCTTGACATTTTGGACCTTGCACTGCCTTGTTGATTGTGAAATGTTCTTCGTCTAGGCTTGACTAGGATCCTTCTATTTGTTGGTCAAAAGTCCACTTTTGCATCATCTTTTTATCGTTTTCATTGTTTCCTGTCCAAGAACCTGTAACCTGTAATATGTAGCAGACATGCGTCAAAAGCACCTGTTTATTTATAAAAAGAATAAGAATGGGGAATATAATAATACAATATTATGGTGTGAACAGCAGGCTGCACCCGGGAAGAGCTGGCGCCCGGCCGTGGTAGGCTGCCTCGGCTGGCGCATAACATCCCTGAGAGCTTCGAAGTCCATGGATCCTGCACGAAACGAACACCCCACTTATCAGTAATGCGAGTAAAAATATAAACCCTGTTTCCTGATTTAAAATCAGGAAAGCTTACGGAAAAGGCTTCAGAAAAGGGTCACGTGCTTACACGTGACCAGCAGTCACGTGTTGGCACGTGACATCTAAAAGCATCAGCAAGGCAAATTCAGCTTCCCGACTACATCAAAGAAAAGGGCTTCAGAAAGGGTCACGTGCTCCCACGTGATCTGGGTCACGTGTTGGCACGTGACAATTAAAAGCGGCTTCAAAGGCAAACCGGTTCCCTGATCAAATCAAAGAAAAGGCTTCAGAAGAGGTCACGTGCTCCCACGTGACCAGGGTCACGTGTTGGCACGTGATACTCAAAAGCAGCAGACTTGTTCTCCGGTTAAATCAAGAAAAAGAGTCCAGACGAGGGTCACGTGCTCACACGTGACCAGGGGTCACGTGATGGCACGTGACGGTTAAGCAGCAACAAGAAGACAGAGCGTAAAAAGAAAGAAGAAGGCTCGTTCCAAGGGGGTCACGTGCCCACACGTGACCAAGGGTCACATGGCCACACGTGACCGACTTCAAAGCCCATTTGTTAACAGAATTAAATTATGAGAAAAGACCTCTCAAATCTTTCCAAAAGCAACCGATTGAATTAAGATGATTAAATATCATCTATCTATGGGAAAATCTCGAATTTGGAAAGATTTCCCCGTAAAATCTAACCAAAATAACAGAGGAGAATCTCTGGATTTAAAATCCAATGGTGAGTAAAATTCACCTAATAATCCAAAGGTCTAAAACGAATGATGGATACAAATCAAATCTCCTAATGAAAGATCCACCAAAACTAATTGACTCGGCTGCTTCTCCTATAAATAGGAGCCAAGAGACACACAAGAGAAGGATATATGCAGAGGGAAGAAAAGAGAGAGAGCCTTGATACTTTAGAGGAATTTGGATCTTCTGCAAAAGAAAACCCTAGGTAAGAAAGGGAAGGTTTCATTGAAAGAAAAGAGAATTTAATTCTCAATAGAGTTTAACTCTGATATAAAACAGAAGGACATATTTCTTCTCTCTTTGATGGAGGATCTGTAAAGTGCACATCTCCCCTTGAGTTGAGAATTTAATTCTCAATGGGTTGAGATCCTGCCATGCAGATCCAAAGCATAGAGAGGGAATGGAAGCACGAGAATTTAATTCTCACAGAACTATAGGAATTTAATTCCTTCAAAATAAAATTAGGGTTTGACCCTGTGTTATGGGAATTTAATTCCTTCAGAATGAAAAGAATCAGGGTTTAACCCTAATTAAGAACTTAGTTCTGTTAAAACAACAAGAATTTAATTCCCTTAATCTTATTCCCCAGAATAATTCTCTAACAGAGAGTGGGGGTTTAATTCCTTAAAGCTTTTAACCCTATTCAGTTCTTCACATATATGACGAATTTAATTCCTACAGAAAATTCAGAGTTCAACTCTTCAAAAGGAATTAGGAATTTAATTCCTCTGAAATTATTGTTAGGGTTCAACCCTACGAGGAATTTAATTCCTGAAAGGGATTAACAGATCTTCTAAACAACTACAGAAAAGCAGGGTCACGTGTCACCACGTGACCCCCCCAAAAGATCTACAGAAAGCCCTTTGAGGCAGTGCCTCACGTGACCCACGTGACCCTTGGCAGAGGCTCTAACATACTCCATTCAAACACCCGTCACGTGATGACACGTGATGCTCCAAAAGATGCGATCTTCTCAGCAGAACAAACGAAGGGAGGGCGCCCTCACGTGCTACCACGTGACCCCTCTTGCCTCAGTGTCTAACGCTAAATTGGAACCCCTGAATTCAGTGTTAAAACGTTGTTTGGCTTTAGTGTTCAACACTAAGCAAAGAACTTTATTCGCAGTGTTCAACACTGATTACCTTAGTGTTCAACACTAATTTGGGATTTCTGTTGCCAGTGCTTAACACTGGTCTGTTTTAGTGTTTAACACTAATTTGAAGGCCTTGTTGCTGGTGTTGACACCAACTATCTTCTAGTGTTAAACACTGACTTATCAACCTCATTCTCAGTGTTCAACACTGATTGGTCTTTAGTGTTTAACACTAGGCATTGGCCCAATTGGCTAAATGGCCATAGGCATTGGCCCAATTGGCTAAATGGCCAGAGGCAAAGCCTCTCCTTCAAGGGACCAACAGGAGGGCCGATGTCCCAGACATGATTGGACTTAGCCCAAGCTGGCCATAAGTCCTCAATTCGTAATTAACTGGGCTAATGGGCTCATAACATAATTAATTGATCTTGATCCCAAATTGGGCCAAAGACTATTTAATCCACTCCGGTTCCAGGGTACATCTCTTCATTTCTTTGATACTTGGCGTTGTAATCCCTCAACGTCTTCAAAGAGGTGACGGGTCCCGATGACCACACATTGATATGGACTGTGGGGTCCTTAAACCCATGGACTACGACGTCCTTAACCTTGACCGAGATGTCTTAAAACTAACAATGGACCGTAATGTCCTTAAACTACCCATGGACCGCAATGTCCTTAAACTAACGACGGACCACCACGTCCCTAAACTGGAACAATAGAGCCCCAAATGCTCTTTTGTCGGATCTAAACGATCCTGTTTAAGTTGATCTTAGCCTCAAATATGGCTAACGTATCCTTAAACCTTCAAACAGACTTTAGTCCCAAATTGGACTATAAATCCCCAAATCAACTCTGGTTCAAGGGTACATCTCTGAACTCCTCTGACATCTGTCATTGTAATCCTTCAACGTCGTCAGAGAGGTGATGGGTCCCGACGGCCATACATTAAATGGACCACCATGTCCCTAAACTGGAACAATCGAGCCCCCAAACGCTCTTTTGTCGGATCTAAACGGTCCCGTTAAGTTGATCTTAGTCTCAAGTTAGACTAACGTATCCTTAACAAACGTTTGAGTTGATCTTGGCCTTAAATATGGCTAACGTATCCTCAAACCAAACCCCCAAACCCAAATCTAAGATAATACGGATTTGGACTAGTCCACGCCCTACGGGCGACGACATAACTCGATCTCCGTAAACAATCCACGGGCAACAAAACATAAAATAAACACACACGACACGAAGTGACCATCTGGAGAAGGAGAAAGTTGTCACCGCGACGCGGTAGCGTAATTAACTGCAGGGGCTTGCGCCTGCAGGGAAGAGCGTCCCCACAATCAAAAAACCCCTCAAGCGAGGGGGAATCTGACGAAGTCTGCTACATCGGACGCATCCGTTCAGACCTTCGATACACGGTGCCATAAATCAACTTGGTATCTTCGGAGAGATGGACGGATAGCACCAATTAGCATCTGCCCCGAACCTCAGGTGAGACGTCCCGCGTCTCGGCCGCCGTTCGGAGGGGAACAAACCCAGAAAGAAAGCCTAACTTACCAACGAACTCGACGGGGCTAAGCCCGGCCCAGCTCAAGGCCCTCTCGGACAGCAACACGTCATGACGAGGGATGGGCTCCCATGACGACACTCTCACCGCGGCGGGGTCATTGGACAGGCTCCCCGGCAGGCAATTCTCCCTCGACCATTTGGTGGGCACCGGCCAGTCCTCTCCCTCGGAAGGGGAAACGAAGAAAAATTTCTTTTTCTAATCATGAATGGAGGAGGGCAAGGCCACGACACCGAACCCGGCAGCAACCCCGGGCCGCTTCCTAAAGGCGAAATACACCCACCTGGGGTCACCAGCTCGACCGCCGGGGTGACTCTTGAATGCAAGGGAGGAATCGAGAACGGAAAGACTGAAGGGAACCGCTTGCAGCCTCGGGCGGATCAAGAACCCAAGGAGAATCCTCCATGAGTTCGGAACTAGCTGGCCGGGGGCTAAACCGAAGAAGTTTAGAGCGGCGATGACCTCAGGAGAGAAGGGCAGGCGCATTCCACCCCAAAAAGCTTCCAAGTACATGGCAATCTTCCTGCCCCGCACCTGATCGGCCCTCTCTCCCTCCTTGGCCAGGCGAAGCGTGTAGTGCAGGGGAATGTGGAAGCGAGCCCGAGCGTTGACGAGCTCGTCCTCATGCCTCATCCAGCACGGGGTGCTGGGGGCCATGTCTGCCACTTCCTCCCTAGAGGTGGCCCCCGCCTTACGGCCCCGGGGGGAGGGACCAGCCCCTGCCCCCCGAGGGGACTCAGACACAACTAAAGGAGCCCTAGCATCTACTCCTACAACGTCTACTGACTCTACAGAAGAGGAAGACATCTAACCTTGGAAGAGAAATTCTTCAGGGGCTGAAGCGAAAGAGGGGAGACGAGCGCCGAGCAGCTGGGGCCTGAGAGAGGAAAATATGAAGAGTAAGGGCCCTAGGGCGGGCCCCACCCAAATTTATCGCCGCATACGGCCTCATCCAACGACGCCCATCGTCTCCCGCCGAAACGACCCTCGCGCCCAGCGGCCCCGATCGTTCCACGTGGCAGCCCAACGTTGGGCCATGTCACTTCAAGCGCCGCAGGCCTGCGCGCGTCGCATCGGCTAATTGACGCTCGACACGTGGACTGTCGCTTCGAATGCAGAGCGCACGAACTGGCGCACCTTCTTTAAATGCAAAGATCTCGTCTTGATTCGCTGGCGAAAAAGACAACCGATGACCCGAGGACTCGTCCCGACGAAACCCTGGAAGGGATCTCACCTCGGAAGGCCAAGCAGTCCACTCCTGACCCGACCACTATCTGGTTGAGACAGGAGTGGGGGGCTAATGATAATACTCCATATCGTCCACCTCCAAGATCATGACACATGGCGTGTGACGTGTCCCAGAACTCAGAAGGAAGGGCCCGCAAGGGGCCGACCAGGCCACCCTGTACCCGACCTGCAAGCACAAAGCTGGCTCACCTCAGAACCCCCTGCGAATTGACCTCCTCGACCCTTTAGCTCGCGTCGAGCTGCCGCGAGACCAGGACTCCTCGGTCTCCTCGCTCTTCCCCGAGCTCCCGGCCGAGGCCGTCCTCTTCGGCCCTCCGACCAACTCCACCGCTCACAGGCGTAACCGCCACGGCACGAATCTCGCCGTGCGCAGATTCTATGCCAACAACATCCCACGTTCCACGCCATCACGATCCCCATTGATGGGCGATCCTCTCTCTATGCGGGCGTGACGTCGGGAGCGTAACTGCCGGCGAGATTCTTGCGCCCACTGCTGCGTGCTCCACTGCTATATAAACCCCCATCACAGAGGGGTCAAGTAAGCCATTTTTTACACTTACGCCGTTACTTTGCTCGGATCTTGTCACTGACTTGAGCGTCAGAGGGTCCTCGGTGGTACCAAACCATCCCGGGACTTCTTTGCAGGTACACGGCGGCAGCCTCCTCATCCCACTTTGTCCTCTCAAAACCCATTGAGACCCACACGCAACGAAGGACAATCAACCCAGTTCACCTCGAGATCAACGGAAGACAACATCTGACGGAGGCCTGAAAAGGAGCTCCATCAATACCAAAAACGACTTTAGTGTCCTAAATTTAGATACCGTCTTAATGAACAACACTAAAAGGAATTAGCTTTCTTTTTTTATTTACTTCCTACTCCCATCACATCAAAGCAACACATCAAAGCAAAGAGGTTAATGGATGGCCGATTATGAAGTAAATATTTATACAAATTTTCATTGTTTCATGATTGGCAACATCTTATGGAAATGCAAGGTTTCCTTCGTGATGGAGGTCCTTTTCGGGCCTTCGTCAGATGTTGTCTTCCGTCGATCTTGCAGTGGACTTGGTTGATTGTCTTCCTTCGCGTGTGGGTCTCAATGGGTTTTTGGAGGAAGAGGTGAGGTGAGGGAGTGGCTGCCGAATACCTGCAAAGAAGCCCCGGGGTGGTTTGGTACCACCAAGGACCCTCCGACGCTCAAGTTAGTGATGAGATCCGAACAGAGGAACGGCGTAAAAGTGTAAAAAATGGCTTACTTGACCCCTCTGTGATGGGGGTTTATATAGTGGCGGAGCACGCAGCAGCGGGCGCAAGAATCTAGCCGGCAGTTACGCTCCCGACGTCACGCCCGCGTAGAGAGCGGGTCGCCCATTAATGGGGATCGTGATGGCGCGGAACGAGGGACGTTGCTGGCATAAAATCCGCGCATGGCGAGATTCACGGAGCGGCGGTTACGCCTGGGAGCAGGTCGGAGGGCCGAGGAAGACGTCCTCGGCGGGAGCTCAGGGACGAGCAAGGAGGCCGAGGAGTCCTGGTCCTGTGGTAGCTCGGGGGCGAGCTGAGAGGCCGAGGAGGCCAATTTGCAAGGGGGTCCGAGGGGAACCAGTTTGTGCTCGCAGGTCGGGTACAGGGGTGGCCTGGTCGGCCCTTCCTTCTGAGTTCTAGGGCACGTCACCCGCTATGTGTCATGATCTTGGGGACCGCCAATATCGAGCACTATCATTAGCCCCCACTCTTGTCCCGACCAGCTGGCGGGTCGGGTCAGGAGTGGACTGCCGGGCCCCCCGAAGCGGGATCCCTTCTGGGGCTTCGTAGGGACGAGTCCTCGGGCCGTCGGTTGCTTTTTCCGCCAGCGAATCGAGGCGAGATCTTTGCATCTGGAGAGGGTGCGCCGCTTCTTGTGCCCTGTAACTGAAGCGGCGCTCCACATGTCAGGCGTCGATTGGCCGACGTGACGTATGCAGGCCTGCGGCGCCAGATGGGATGCGGTCCAATGTAGGGTCGACACGTGGAGCGATCAGGACCGTCGGTCTGGAGGGTGCTTAGGTAGGAGACGACAGCCGCCATTGGATGAGGCCGTAAGCAGCAATAAACAGGGGTGGGACCCGCCTCAAGGCCGCCAATCTTCCATTTTCCCCCCTTCCTCGAGGCATCGCTGCTCGGCGTTCTTTCTTCTTTCGAATACATGGTTCGCTCTCACTTTTCGGGTTGGTCGCGCCAGAAGGAGGCTGGTGGCGCGGCCGAGCCCCCGGGAGGGCCGTCCGCTTCGTCAACGGCATCCGGTGGTTTCTCCGGCGGCGGCCAGGGGCGTTCGCAGTTACCCGAGCTCCCGATGGGGGACAGAGGGAAGGGCGAGGGCAATCCCTCTCTCAAGAGGAAGAGGACGGTCTCTCGCGCGTCGTCGTCGAGGGCCCCTGAGGGAATTCCTATGCAGGAGGGGGCGCCATCTTCACGGTTCCGTCTGGATTCTCCGTCGCCGCTGGCCTGCTCGCCGGGATGGAGGAAACAGCCGGGGGGAAGCTTCTGCCCGGCTCCCAGAGGGATCGACTGGAGGCCATGGCCCAGGGGGCGGTCCAGGTACAGACCCCTTTGTGTGTATTTCTCTTGGTATACCTTATCCTGGCTCGGGGGCCTCCTAGTTTCTCATCGGCTTTCTGTCAGGTCCTCCAACATTGCGCCCTCGCCACTCGTCTGGAGGCCGAAGGGGCGTTCCACGCCCTGAGGCCGGTGGAAGCATTCCCTTCAGAGGCCGAGGTTCCGCGACGTGACCTGCGCTCGGAAAGGGCTAGGGCCGACGTCTCGGAGGGCCGGGCGGAAGCTGCGGAACTTGCCAATTCGGCGAATCGGGGTGTCCTTCGCTTCCTGAACGCGTCCCTCAGGGTCGCCGATAGGAAGCTGGCAGATTTGGCTGGACGCTTCACGGCCCTGGAAAAAGAGAGGGACGCCAGCAGGGGAGATGCCAAAGCGGCGCTGCTGAAGGCCCAAGTTACCGAGGCTCGGGCTAAGAGAGGGTCAAGAGTCATTTCTTCGTCAGAGTCGCTCCCGAAGGTGAGAACCTGCGATCCCCCAGCGTTGACCATGCGACAGTTTCCGGCAGTTCTTTTGTGCTCCTCGGTCGTATTTCTTTTCTCCCGACGGGTTTTGCGTTTCATCCGCTTGAAATGTTGCCGGTGAGCAACATATCCCTGCCACCATCTTTTAAAAGCGTTGCACTCTTCAGTGGGGTGTGCAATCTTTAGATGATATAAACAGTAGCTAGGATGTGTTTCCGCTTCACCAGGAGCGTTCACTTCGGAGGGTGGCAACTTCATTCCCATCGATATGGCTTTAGCGAACCTTTTCCTCGTCTTGAATCTGTCTTTATTTGCGACGGATGTATTTTGATCTGGCGGAAGTGTTTCAACCCCTTCATCCAGTCACCGGCGTTTGGCTTTTTCAAATATGGCCATTTCACGCTCTCGAGCAGCTTTGCTTTTAAGAAGAGCTTCGTTCAGGAATGTATCAATCGTTTCGTCTGATGGCCCTAGAAGTTCCGGTTCAGGATTTGCCCCCAGTTTTTTTGTGTAAGGAGCTTCTTCATCGTCTATCAACGAGTGAGAGATCACATGGCAGCTTGCTACATAACCTTCAGATTCATCCGACGAGTCTTCTCCATTGTCATCATCTCCGTCCTCAAGGACGTGGCTGAGAAATTCTTGGTGTGTGACCGGAGTCCGCGCTTTTTGATTATATTCTTCCAACGCATCAATCTGTTTTTGCAGGTCTGTGCGCTTGTCACCAGGCTTCACGGGCTTTTTGGTCTTCTTCTTCTTCTTTGAACACTTTGACGGCTGGGTGTGAATGCTTTGGCTATCACCACCAATTTTTGGAGTTGGGCGCGGTTTCAGCATCCCCTCGACGATCTCAGGTTCCAGTGGATTCTTCCACCTAATTGCCGGACATGTGTATAGATCCTTCAGCATTCTTTTCATCTTGGCTGAAAGAGCGACCTCCCATGGAGCTTCTTCTATGAAAGAGCATGATGCCCCTGGTGTATCCGTATTCTTGGGAGTGTGTGGCCGAGGTGGGTTCACCTTCCAATTCTCGGATAATACGAATTTGCCCTGCTGGTACTGATCTTCTATCCAGCTTTTGAAGATGTAACAATCCTCGATCGGATGGCCCAACATTCGGTGATAAGGGCAATAGTTAAGATTGCTAATGTCGCCTGGTTGCGCTGGGCGTCTTGGCTCTGGCAAAGTAATGAGCCTGTTGCGCAGTGCAAGCTTGAATAACCTCTTCGTCTTGTCTTAAGGGAACGAATAAGGGCGTCTCATTTTATCTTCGAGAGATCGAGTTCTATTATTTTGGCGATCAACCGGTCTTAGACCATTGGGCTGTTGTTGAGCATTAGCAATGACGGTCGCTTTCCCCTTTCCCTTCTCTTTCCACGGCTCCGGCTTTAGAGAACACGGTCTATTACCCATCTGATCCATTTGGGCCAGTTTGTCGATCAAGGCTTGGAACGTGGTCGGCTTGAAGAACATCATGAATTGGGAAATAGTTGCATGGAGGTCCATAGTGCCCATGAACATGCCCACCGCCGGCGCTTCTTCGATGCTCTGTTCGGATTTCGACCATAGATTCCGCCATCGTATTGCGTATTGAACCCGTGTCTCGCCTGGCTTTACCCTGGCGTTAATCAATGCTATGATGGGGGTGCGCTCGCTAGCGCTTGCAAATCTTTGCGTGAATAATAGCTCAATTTCTGCGAAAGTCTTGACGGAGTCATTTGGAAGTTCAAAGCACCATTTAAACGCTGTCTCCGACAAGCTGCCAACAAACTGACGGAGCAAAAGTTTATCATCACCCCCGGTGTTGCCGTAAAGAGCCCTGAACTGAGCGACATGTTGGTGGGGATTGCCTGTCCCTTTGTACACATGGAATTTGGGGATCGTGTATCCCGGCAGTACTTTATTTGGTCATACCAGCCTGGATACGGTCGCTCAGTTTTAACAACTTGGCCGGCCGCTTCATTCGCCTGGTGAGCTCGTATTTGCTGAGCAATATAGTCATCCAGAGCGACCTTGGAAATGGTTTCCTCTTTGGCTACTGAAAGAGCCGGAGGAGGGTTCGATGTCTCCCCTCTGTCGTCTTCAATAATGATCGGAGGGTCTTCAGCTGGAGGATCCGGCTGTAACATCATCCCGACCATGTCTTGGAAGAGAAGCGCCATTCGTTTTATATTAGCCACTTTTTCTGCTGCTTCTATGTCCTTCTTTTTGAGGACTCTACGGAGGAAGTCAGCATCGGTTTCTTGTTCATGACGCTGCTCTGATGACTCCTCCGGCCTTTCTTTTCGCCCGGTGAGTGCGGCCATTTGCGTCAGCATTTCCTGAAGCTTCTGCTGCTGCTCCTGGGCTTTTGTCACAGATCGGGTGAGCGGTCGGTGACCCATCGAAGTGCGGCTTTCCTCTTTTCCGGAAGCCATATAAACAGTATGCACCTTTATGCCTCCAGACTTGGGGCGTTTGGGCTCAGCGTCTTTGTGGTCTGCCGTAGTTACAGGGGTTTTCTTTGGCCTCCTTCTCTTTTGAGCAGTTGACGTTGAGGGGGCCGTTGCAGCAGGCACCCAGGTAGTTGTCGTCCTTTGTGGCTTGACAGGATGGTTCTCTTCCTGTTGAACCTTCACCTTTTTCTATCGGCGAGGGTAATCTTGATCAATCACCGACTCCTGGATCTGTTGCCAGACTTTGTAAATTTTGTAGGACAGCCGCTGAGGGGACCGCTCCGGCTTCGTTTTTGTAACATTCCCCACCAGTGGAGGAGATCTTTTCAGTATGGCGGTAGGAGAGTTCCTGCGCACCTTGTTCAGCAATTCAAAGCTGTTCCCGGTTGGAACAACAGCGTTGACTTCCACCGTTAGGGCTGGTGGAGTTAGCCCAGAGGGGGAGTTGCCCCCGGCCTTTCTTACTCGGTGCCAGTGGCGACGTCGAGCGTGTCGAGCCGATGGTGTTCGTTCAGTGATGGGGATGGCTTCGTCATGCCCCCTGTTGTGGTGAGGCGTTGCCGGTACCAGCCTCTTGAAGACCGACGTCCGTTGAGTAGCAGTATCCAATCTGTCAAAAACAGACTTTTGAGCAGGGACGGGAGCCGGAGTGGGAGCCGGAACGGTCAGTCTTGTAAAGACCGGCCCTTTGGCAGGAGAAGCCGCCTTGACGACTTCGGGAGCAGGGATGGCTATCCTCTTCGGAATAATCTTTTCTGGAACTGCAGGCTTCATCATGGGCCCGCATGAACTTTGGCCCAATCTGGAGAAGACTGAGGCGCTGGAGCTGGATGACCCGTTAAGGGGGGCCGCTGTAGTTGCAAGCCGATCAAAGACCGACTTCTTGGGAGCTTCTTGCGATGGTACAGGGGCGCTGAAGCTCATAGGTGGGAGCATGGTCCCGAAAAACAATCCAGTGGTGGCCTGAGTCACCTGGTCCACCGGCATTGTGAACAGGGAGGCCGCTTGGGGCCCGTAAGCTATGCCTCCAGATGAGGCGGAGCGTGAGTTGCAATTGCAGTTGGAACACTTCACGCAAGTAGACGCCATTGATGTTTCGTTTTCTGCGCCGAGCATGAAACCAAATCTTAGTACCTCGAACCCAAGGGCAACCATATCAAACCGCGATTCGTTCGTGAACACGACACACGAAATGTGGAGTGGAAAGAGCAAAAGGTCCCACCGGGCGTGCCAGAATCTGTTCCCCGCCGAACACAGAGACGCGACCGTGCGAGTTCGTCTTGCCAGAAATTCGGGGCAGATGCTAATTGGTGCTATCTGTCCACCTCTCCGTAGATGCCAAGTTGATTTATGGCACCTTGTATCGAAGGTTTAAACGAATGCGGCCGATATAGCAGACTTCGTTAGATTCCCCCTCTTTTGAGGGGTTTTTGATTGTGGGGACGCTCTTCCCTGCAGGCGCAAGCCCCTGCAGTTAATTACGCTACCGCATCGCGGTAACAACTTTCTCCTTCTCCAGATGGTCACTTTGTGTCGTGTGTGTTTGTTTTGTTTTTGGTTGCCCGTGGATTATATACGGAGACTAATTTATGTTGTCGCCCGTAGGGCATGGATTAGTCCAAATCCGTATTTTCTTAGATTTGGGTTTGGGGGTTGGTTTTAAGGATACGTTAGTCTCATTTAAGACTAAGATCAACTTAAACATTGGTTAAGGATACGTTAGTCTAATTTTAGACTAAGATCAACTTAACGGGATCGTTTAGATCCAACAACAGAGCATATGGGCTCTATTGTTTAGTTTAGTGACATTGCGGTCGATTAGTTTAATGACATTACGGTCCATTGTTAGTTTAAGGACATCTCGGTCCAGGTTAAGGACATCGCAGTCCATGAGTTTAAGGACCCCACAGTCCGTAGTTTAGGGACATCATAGTCCATGAGTTTAAGGACCCCACAGTCCGTAGTTTAAAGACATCGTAGTCTATGAAGTTTAAGGATATCGTAGTCCATGAGTTTAAGGACCTCACAGTCCGTAGTTTAAAGACATCATAGTCTATGAAGTTTAATGACATCGTAGTCCATGAGTTTAACGACCCTACAATCCGTAGTTTAAAGACATCATAGTCTATGAAGTTTAAGGACATCGTAGTCCATGAGTTTAAGGACCCAACAGTCCGTAAAATGTGTGGTTGTCGGGACCCGTCACCTCTCTGAAGACGTTGAAGGATTACAACGACAGATATCAGAGGAGTAAAGAGATGTACTCTTGAACCGGTGTGAGTTGGTTGAAAAATCTGTAGTCCAGTTTGGGATTGAGATCTGTTAAATATTCGTGAGCAGATGGGCTCAGTTCAATATAAGTTGAGGACTTATGGCCAATATTGGGCTAAGTCCAATAAGATTAAAATGTTTAATATTTTATTGTTCTGGGCTGTTGAGCCTTTATTTGGGCTTGGCCCTTTTAATAATGTTGAGCATTGGATCCTGACATTTTTTTTGTCTTGTATTGAATGCATAGCATTCATCAGAACAATATGTGTTCTGACAGCGCGCCACATGGCGCGCCAGGCGCTTTGCGCCAATTAAAGAGCGCATTGCGCTACTGCCAAGTAGCGCACAAAAAAAGGACACGTGTCGCGCTTGGTGCTAAGCGCCAGACGATGGGCGCATTGCGCCAGTTTATGAGCGCATTGCGCTTTCAATTTATGAGTGCATTGCGCTATTTCAGTAGCGCACACGTGAGTGACACATGGCGCGCTTGGCGCTGAGCGCCAGCCCATGAGCGCAGTGCGCTATTTTAGAAGCGCAAAGCGCAAGTTGCATACGTGGTTGACACGTGGCGCATTTTGGCACTGAGCGCCGGTCCAACGAGCGCAGAAGTGTAGTTCAAGAGTGCAAGGCACTTTTCAATAGCGCAAAACGCATTTGATCAAATTTATGATCTGTGAACAAATTTATGTTCTTTTTTAAGGAGGCTTTGCCTCAAGATTCAAGAACAACAGTTCTTATTTTTGAAAGAGCTTTGCCTTTGTAGATCAATGATCTGTGAATGAAGAAAATACTTCTTTTGTTTTTATGATGAGATCTTTTGATCTCTTTTTATAAAAGACCTTGGTCTTTTGTAGATCTATGATCTTTTAAGAAGATAACTCTTCTATTTTAATGAGATGATTTCTTCTCTTTGTTCAAGAATCATTCTTTTTACCTTGAAGAAATGATCTTCTTTCAAGAGCTTGCTCTCTTTCTTTTGAGTGTTCTCAAAGTTTGTAGGGGAGTTTCTCTATATCAGACTTGAAGTCTTGGGGCCTTTATATAGGGCAAATTGATTTGTTAAATCAGTTGAAGAGATCTTTCTCTGATTGATTTGGGGATATTTCCCCATCGTTGGATCTTTGATCCTAGGGTTTCTGTTTTACAGAAAGCAATCTTCTTATTTTTAACAAGATTGGAAAAATCTTTCCATAACAGAATTTTAATTCTGATTAATTAATGATTTATCATTATTAGATCTTTTGATCTAACGGTGGGGAATTTTTAATTCCAGCGCTGGCGCACCCGTGCTTTGCACGTGGTGCGATGCTCAGAGCGCAGCGCACTTTGCGCTAACGCACCTAAGCTTGACACGTGGCGCGCAGCGCAGCCTGCGCTAGCGCACCCGTGTTTGACACGTGGCGCGCCCAGCGCTAGCACACACATGGTGCACTGCCTAGGGCGCAACGCACCTAGCACTAGCGCATCCGTGTTTGACACGTGGCGCGCGGCGCGCCTAGCGCTGGACCTGAAGCGTTGCTTCAATTTTTGAATTTTAAATTTCAAAAACAGAGCTTTGCTCTGATTGGGGGAAACAGCGAGTCGTGAAGATCTCGTAGGTGCGTTTTCTCGTTAGGAGTCGTGAGGACTCCTAAGTGTATGGATTCTCGTAAGTCGTAAGGATCTTACAAGAGTATTTTCTCCTTATAAGTCGAGAGGACTTACAAGGGCTGTTCACTGTGCAAACATATCCCTAGTCACGGATGGGACTTTGTTAGGGAAATGTTCATTCGCGCCCGTGGATTGTATACAAGGGTCAGCATTGAGCCGCTTGTAGGGCAAAGTTGGAGGTTGTGGTGGCCGCTTAAGAACAGGTTCAGATCCCTGTAGCTTAAGACTTTTGAATCTTACGAGCCATGAGGGTTTCATAAGAGGGTTCTCCTTACGAGTCGTGAGGATCTCGTAAGTGTAACTTCTCCTTAGGAATCGTAGGGATCCCTAAGTGTGTTGCTCCCTTGTGAGTCGTAAGGATCTCACGCAGGTGGTTTCTCCTCACAAGGTCGAGAGGACCTTGCAAGTGTCTTTTAACGAGATTGCGCTCTTTCGGGTTTTCACAAAAACTCGCCGGTAGCCCTGCTGTTTTTACTCACGGAGCCCTTTCGGGTTTTCATCCATGCCCTTTTCGCTTATGGACATACCGTTTTTTCTTTTTCTTTCTTCTTCTTTTTTTTGTTCTTTTCTCTCTTTTTTATGTCAGCCTTGGGATGCTGCAGTCTACAGTAGTTTATCAAAGTCTCGGTCAACAGCTAGTTTTAGGACATAGTGGTCCATCGTTAGTTTAAGGACGTTTCGGTCCGTCGTTAGTTTAAGGACGTTTCGGTCCGTTGTTAGTTTAAGAACATTTCAATCCGTTGTTAGTTTTAGGACATTTCGGTCCTTTGTTAGTTTAAGGACGTTTCGGTCCGTTAGCCGGCTACTACTTATAGAGTTTGGGCTTAAGAAGATAGCGAGCGGACATAGTCGTCGTCATCTATCATTAACCTAGACCGTGACTCGTCAGGCGTAGTACTTTTTCAGGAAGCGACCATTTATTGGCCTGAAGGGCCTTTCGCCATGCATGTCCATGAGTAGATAGGCCCCACCCTGGTAAACCTTGTCTATGATATACGGGCCTTCATAGTTCGGCTCGAATTTCCCCCGTTTGGCATGATTGGGGATCATAGGTCTTTTGACCACTAGCACGAGTTCGCCTTGGCGGAATGTCCTCGGCCTAGTCAATATCTCATATGAACGTGTCATCTTTGCTTTATAAGCCTCTAAATTTTGTTGTGCTGTGAGCCGAGTTTCTTCAAGGGCATTGAGCTCCTCAAGCCGAAGGTAAGCATTCTCTTCGTCCGTTAGCTCATAATGAACTGCCACTCATAGAGAGGGTAACTCTATCTCGAAGGGGAGTACCGCCTCTGTACCGAATACCAATGCGTACGGCGTTGTGTTCGTGGCCGTTTTGAACGTAGTTCGATACGCCCAGAGAGCTTCATGCAGTCTCTCATGCCAGTCCTTATTTCGAGACACCGTCTTTTTCATGATCTTTGTCAAGGTCTTGTTAAAAGCCTCAGCTAAACCATTAGCTCGGGGATTATAGACTGAGGAGTATCTCCAGTCTATGTTATGCTGTTGTGCGAAGCGGCTGATCTTGTGGCTTCTGTAGGCTGGCCCATAATCGGAGATAATCCATCGCGGAGTGCCAAACCGATAAATGACGTGTGTCTTGAAGAAATGGAGGATATTCTCCGTCTTTACTTCCTTCAGCGGTACCGCTTCTGCCCATTTGGAGAAGTAATCAGTTGTCGCCAAAATGAATCGATGTCCTCTGGACGATGCTGGTTCGATAGAGCCGATTATGTCAGTCCCCCGCATTTCGATCGGCCAGCTAGCCACTGTTGGATGCAGTGGATTTGAATGCTGATGGATAAAGTCTCCGTGAATCTGGCACGTGTGGCACTGTTTCACGTATTCGAGGCAGTCTTGGATCATCGTGGGCCAATAATAACCCATCCGTTTGATCTTCAGCTTCATCTTCGGCCCGGCTTGGTGAGAACCGCAGAGTCCGTCGTGAGTTTCTTGGACGACTCTCTTTGCCTCTTCAGGTCCCAGGCATCTTAGCCATAAAGAGTCAAATGATCTCTTATACAGGATATTATTGACGAAAGCAAAAGACAGAGCTCATTTCATAAGCTGATGTTTCAAGGACGCATCTTCAGGTGTTCGACGGGATTTGAAGTAGTCTATGAAGACTTCTCTCCAATCCGTAACCTTTTTCCTGGTCTTTTATTTGCAGAGTCATTTGCTCGGTCTCCCCTTTTCTTTGGAAGACTCTGGAGATATTTTTGCCGGTGCAAGAACCCGACGGCTTTGCACAACGATTCTCACGTCATCGAGGTTTTCATCAGCCAGTTCTTTAGCGAGCTTAGCTAGTGCATCCACCTTGCTATTTTCCACACGCGGTATACTTTCCAGCGTGTAGGAAGGAATTTGAGTCAGCAGTTGTTGTACTCTCCCGCCGTACTTCACCAACTCTGGCTTGCACGTTTGATAGTCGCCGTTTACTTGACTAACGACCGGTTGGGAGTCTCCGTATATGAGGAAGGTTTCAATTCCCATGTCGATAGCGATCTCGAGACCTGCTATCAAAGCTTCATATTCGGCCTCATTGTTCGTTCTTGGCTCTGTTAAGGAGAAGGCGAAGCTCATTATCCCTCCCTGTGGAGTCACGAAGATGAGACATACCCCTGATTTGATTATGAGGGTGCTTTGTTTGCGCTTCCTCATGGAAGACGCTCCATCAAAATAGAGTTCCCACCGGGTATCATTCCCGTCGATCGTGTCAAATGCATGTTCGTCTGGCAATTTGCAGTTCAAAGGAGAATCGGCGGGTATCGGGTGCTCAGTGAGGAAGTCGGCGATAGCCTGGCCTTTCACTGCCTTAAGAGGCCGTTAAGTTATAGAGAATTCCATCAAGAGTAGGGCCCATTTAGCGAGACGCCCCGTTAATATGGCTTTTGACATTAAATACTTGAGAGGATCCACTTTTGATATGAGATGGACCTCATGTGCCAACGCGTAGTGTCTGAGTTTCGTTACCGCGAAGATCAACGCTAGGCAGTGTTTTTCGATGGGGGAGTAGTTGCTTTCTGCCCCTAAGAGAACTCGACTCAGATAGTAGAGAGCTTTTTCTTTCCCTTGATCGTTCTCTTATGCCCACAGCGCGCCTAAAGAACCTTCGAGGGCTGTTGTGTACAGGACGAGAGGTTTTCCTTTGACGGGAGCGGCCAGCACTGGCGAATTTTGTAGGTATTGCTTGATTTCCTCCAGTGCGCTTTGACATTTGTGATCCCAGACGAATAGGGTTCCCTTCTTCATTAGGTGACTGTAAGGACGGCACTTGCCGGAAAGATTGGCTATGAATCGCCGGATATATGCGAGCTTTCCTTGGAGAGATCGCAGTTGCTTGAGAGTCTTTGGTGGGGGCATTTCCATAATCGCCTTGATCTTCGACGGATCTATCTCGATGCCTCGGTGTCGGACGATGAATCCCAGGAACTTGCCCGAGGAAACTCCAAACGCGCATTTGAGAGGGTTCATCTTCAAGTTGTATTTCCGAAGGCGCTGAAACACGATCTTCAGATGCTCCAAATGTTCCTCGTATGATTTGCTTTTAACTACGAGGTCGTCAATATAACATTCGACGATTTCATGTATGAGGTCATCGAAAATCTTCGTCATGGCTCTCTAATAGGTGGCACCGGCGTTCTTTAGACCGAAAGGCGTCACCTTGTAGCAGAATATACCCAAAGGAGTCCGGAAGGCGGTATGCTTCTGGTCCTAGGGATGCATCTTTATCTGATTGTATCCTGATGATCCGTCCATGAAGGAGAAAACTTCGTGAGTGGACGTATTATCTATCATCAGCTCAGTGACTGGTACTGGGAAGTCGTCCTTCGGGCAAGCTTTGTTGAGATCCCGAAAGTCCACACATATGTGCACCGTCCCATTCTTTACATTACTGGGACAATGTTGGCGATCCAGTCAGGATACTGAACTTCCTGGATGAAGCCGGAGTCGATTAGTTTCTTGACCTCGGCGTTGATGCTCATCTCAAGCTCGAGCCGCATTCTCCTCGGTGCCTATTTGATCGGCTTGACATCCGGGGATATCGCCAATTTGTGTACAGCAATCTCTGGATCTAGTCCTGAAATCTTGGAATAGTTCCATGCGAAACAGTCTCTATGCTGCATAAGCACGTCTTTTAGTGTAGCCACCCTTTCTTCAGACAGGAGCTCGCTGATGAATGTCGGCCGCGGGTCACTTGCCGTCCCCAAATCAATTTTCTTGAGGTTATCTGCAGTGGTATGTATTCCATCTTCTAGATCTTTTGGCGCCGGTGGAAACTCTGAGATGACCTCGCCATCATCGTTTTCGAAGCACCAGGAGAGGTCATCCACATTCTCGGGCTCTTCTTCTGACAGCATTATCACGTGGCAGGTATGAGATCGCTTCCAAGACCGATATTGATCTGGTTCTGCTCTCGTGGTCTTCAGTCCATGCTTCTGTGGCGGGGTTATTCTCCAACAGCTAGATAGAGCGAACCTGCCTTGTTGATATTGATCTTCGACCCAATTCTTGAATGTGATGCAGTCTTCGAGAGGATGTCCTATTGCCCTGTGATAGGAGCAATAGTCCGGGTGAGAGACTTCGCCTGCTTGCTCGGGGTGCTTGGACTCCGGGAGGGTAATCATTTGATATTTTATGGCAAGATCAAGTATCTTCTGTGTTTTATCCTGGGGAAAAGAGTATGCTCGACCCATTTTTTTATAAGAGACGAATCTGAATTGCTCGATTCCCGATCGCGTGGCTTCTTGGTCCCGCTTTGTCGCTGTCCAACGCCTTTCCCGCTCTTTGATTTATTTTTGCCTCTGCGTCGGGCTTTTTGTACAACGGGTTGGCAAGGGGGAGCATTTTCATTTGTCACGGCCTGCTGAAGGAGGCGTTGCGTCCTAGCTTTCTCGTAGATGGCCATTTCGCGATTATGGTCATCTCGAACCTTTTGACCCGCTTCCCTTATAAGCTTTTCCATCTGTTCTTCGAACGACGGACTTAGAATCTTCACAGTGGGAGCTCGTTCTGGTTCAGGGTTAGCATCTTCCCACAGAGCATCTCCTTCTTCATCAAATTCATGTATGACGTAGCAGTAACGGAATAGCTCTCGTTTCTTGGATCGAACATATCCAAGCCCGATCGTTTCCATTCTCCCGTTGGGCAACTTTCGTTGAGTTCCGGGAACGTTCCAAATCCTGTTATATAACCGTGCTTGTCGCGCAGTTTGCTTAAGAGGTACTTCTTGGCGTCTCAAGAGTCTCTTTAGTCCGTTCATGTAATATCTGGGCAAACGGATGGGCTGGAGCCTGTCAAGTGTAGAATTCGCGCCATGCCAGATTTCTTTCTCCACTTTGGTTTCCCCGGATTGGTAGAATAGGATTGCCTTTTCACCTTTTCGCGTGGGAGGGACGTAGAATATCTGCAGTTCTTCCACACTGTAGGTATAAAGCGCGTCTAGTTCTTTATGATGCTTGGGCGGAACCATGGCAACTTGCAAACTTTGATCATCATCAGCGAAGGTTTGTATTGATAGCCGAGCAGAGAATACGGCATTGACCTCATCTTCCGAGTCACTGCCGATGATCAACATAGGAGCGGACGGTCCCGGCTTGTTGCACTGAGGCGGACATGAGTAAACTATCTCTTCTTCCTCCTCGGTGTCACTCCCAAAGACCGGAATAGTAGTGATAGCTTTGTTCTTCGGTTTGTCACATCTTTCCGTGTCCTCGAAATCCGGTAAGAAGTATTTTTCATCTTCGTACTTTCGGACTTCGTTCACCGAGAATGGGTTCAGCTCTCCTTTTACGGTATACTCGAGACCATCTTTGAAATACTTCATACACTAATGTTGTGTAGAAGGGATGATATTGTACTCGTGTAACCAGGGCCGGCCGAGCAAAGCATTGTAGCATGTCTTGGCGTCAATGACGTGAAACTTAATGTCCGTGACAAGCAGCCCAAAGCGTAGTGTCAATATTACAGACCCAAGCGTCCATGATGACCGGGAGTCAAATCCGGAGATGGTGATTTTATCGTGAGCGAGGTGTTGAACGCTCATGCAGATTTCTTTTAACACCCTTACGTTAAGGAGATTGACGGAGGACCCATTGTTGACCAGGATTTTACCTATCTTGATGTCATGACAGTATCCGGAGACATATAGGGGACGGTTTTGCTCGCATGTCCCAAGGAGAATATCTTCATCGCCGAAGGTGATATCGGTTGTGTGTACTTCTTCCAGCTCGTCCTTCATCTTTTCTTCGGCGAGGAAAGCTTGGAATTGCTCGGGCTCTTATAATGCCTTGATCAAAGAATCTCTTGCTTCTTTGAATAACAGAAGCGTGTCGAGAATGCTTAACTGCGAAGGTAACTTTCTCAAGTGTGCCAGGACGTTGTAGTCCACCTTACTTTTCTTTGGCGGGTCCTTGGCTGTCAGCTTTTCGACGGCTTGGTCATCAAGGATGATATCCTCAGGGACTTTTTCTTTTCTTTTATCTTTTCTATTTGACCCACAGTTCGAGGGCCCAAGATTATTTTCGGGCAGCGTACGATTGCGCAGCTGAATATTTTCACAGGTCTTCGGTTCTTCCTCTTTTCCCAAGGTGGACTCTTTAAAGAGAGGGCCAACAGTCATTTCTTCGTCAAAGTCGCTCCCGAAGGTGAGAACTTGTGATCCCCCGGCGTTGACCATGCGACAGTTGCCGGTAGTTCTTTTACGCTCCTCGGTCGTACTTCTTTTCTCCCAACGAGTTTTGCGTTTCATCCGCTTGAAATGTTGCCGGTGAGCAACATTTCCCTGCCACCATCTTTTAAAAGTGTTGCAATCTTCGGTGGGGTGCGCAATCTTTCAATGATATAAGCAGTAGCTAGGATGTGTTTCCGCTTCACCAAGAATATTTCCTTCGGAGGGTGGCAACTTCATTCCCATCGATATGGCTTTAGCGAACCTTTTCCTCGTCTTGAATCTATTTTTATTTGCGACGGATGTACTTTGATCTGGCGGGAGTGTTTCAACTCCTTCGTCTAGTCGCCGGCGTTTAGCTTTTTCAAATATGGCCATTTCACACTCTCGAGCAGCTTTGCTTTTAAGAAGAGCTTCGTTCAGGAATGCATCAATCGTTTCGTCTGATAGTCCTAGAAGTTCCGGTTCAGGATTTGCCCCCAGTTTCTTTGTGTAAGGAGCTTCTTCATCGTCTATCGACGAGTGAGAGATCGCATGGCAGCTTGCTACATAATCTTCAGATTCATCCGACGAGTCTTCTCCATTGTCATCATCTCCGTCCTCAAGGACATGGCTGAGAAATTCTTGGAGTGTGACCGGAGTCCGCGCTTTTTGATTATATTCTTCCAACGCGTCAATCTGTTTTTGCAGGTCCGTGCGCTTGTCACCAGGCTTCACGGGCTTTTTGGTCTTCTTCTTCTTCTTTGAAGACTTTGAAGGCCGGGTGTGAATGCTTTGGCTATCACCACCAATTTTTGGAGTGGGGAGCGGCTTCAGCATCCCCTCGATGATCTCAGGTTCCAGTGGATTCTTCCACCTAATTTCCGGACATGTATGGAGATCCTTTAGTATTCTTTTAGTTTTGACTGAAAGAGCGACCTCCCATGGAGCTTCTTCTACGAAAGAACATGATGCCCCTAGTGTATCCATCTTCTTGAGAGCGTGCGACTGAGGCGGGTTCACCTTCCACTTCTCGGATAATACGAATTTGCCCTGTTGGTACTGATCTTCTATCCAGCTTTTGAAGATGTAACAATTTTCGATCGGATGGCCCAACATTCGATGATAAGGGCAATAGTTAGGATTGCTAATGTCGCCTGGTTGCGCTGGGCGTCTTGGCTCCGGCAGAGTGATGAGCCTGTTGCACAATGCTAGCTCGAGTAACCTCTTCGTCTTGTCTCGAGAGAACGAGTTAGGGCGTCTCATTTTATCTCCAAGAGATCGAGTTCTATCATTTTGGCGATCAACTGGTCTTAGACCACTGAGCTGTTGTTGAGCATTGGTGACGACGGTTGCCTTCCCCTTTCCCTTCTCGTTCCGCGGCTCCGGCTTCGGAGGAGACGGTCTATGACCTATCTGGTCCATTTGGGCCAGCTTATCAATCAAGGCCTGAAAAGTAGTCGGCTTGAAAAACATCATGAACTGGGAGATGGTCGCCTGCGGATCAAGAGTGCCCACGAACATGCCCACCGCCGGCGCTTCTTCGATGCGCTGTTCGCATTTCGACCACAGATTCCGCCATCGTATTGCGTATTGAACCCATGTCTCACCTGGCTTTACCCTAGCGTTAATCAATGCTGTGATTGGGGTGCGCTCGCTAGCGCTTGCGAATCTTTGCGTAAATAACAGCTCCATCTCCGCAAATGTCTTGACAGAGTTATTCGGGAGTTCAGAGTACCACTCGAATGCCGTTTCCGACAAGCTGCCTACGAATTGGCGAAGTAGAAATTTATCATCACCTCCGGTGTTGCCACATAGAGCCCTGAACTGGGCGACATGCTGGTGGGGATTGCCTGTCCCTTTGTATTCATGAAATTTAGGGATCGTATATCCCGGCGGGTACTTTATTTGGTCATACCAGCCTGGATATGGTCGCCCAGTTTTAACAACTTGGCCGACCGCTTCATTCCCCTGGTGAGCTCGTATTTGCTGAGCAATGTAGTCATCCAGAGCGGCCTTGGAAATAGTTTCCTCTTTGGCTACTGAAAGAGCCAGAGGAGGGTTCGATGTCTCCCCTCTGCTGTCTTCAATGATGATCGGAGGGTCTTCAGCTGGAGGTTCTGGCTGTAACATCATCCCATCCATGTCTTGGAACAAAAGAGCCATTCATTTTATATTGGCTGCCTGTTCTACGGTCTCTTTTTCTTTCCTATCGAGCATTCTTCGGAGGAACTCGGTGTCAGTTTCTTGTTCCCGACGCTGCTCCGAGGTCTCTGGATTTTCTTTTGGCCCAGTGAATGCGGCCATTGCAGTCAGCATCTCCTGAAGCTTCTGCTGTTGTTGTTCCTGAGCCCTTGTTATTGACCGGGTAAGCGGTCGATGGCCCGTAGAATCACGGCTTTCCTCTTTTCCGGAAGCCATATAAACGGTATGCACCATCATGCCCCCAGACTTGGGACGTCTAGATTCAGCGTCTTTCCGGTTCGCCGCAGTCACGGGAGCTTTCCCTGGCCTCCTTCTCTTGTGAGTAGTTGACGTTGGAGGGGCCGTTGCAGTGGGCACCCAAATAGCTGTCGCCTTTTGTGGCTTGACAGGACGGTTCTCTTCTTGCTGAACTTTCATTTTTTCTGTCGGCGAGAGTAATCTTGATCAATTACTGAGTCCTGAACCTGTCGCCAGATTTTATAAATTTTGGAGGACAGCCGCTGAGGGGGCTGTTCTGTCTTCTTTTCTGTAGTAACCTCCATAGGTGGAGGAGACCTCTTTAGCGTGGCAGTCGGGGAGTTCTTGCGAACCCTCCTAAGCGGTTCAAAGCTGTTCCCGGTTGGAACAGCAGCATTGATTTCCACCATCGGATCTGGCGGAGTTAGTCCAGAAGGGGAGATGCCCCCAGCCTTCCTTACTCGGCGCCAATGACGACGGCGAGCATGTCGCGCAGATGGTGTTGGTTCAGTTACGGGATGGCTTCGTCATGCCCCCTGTCTTGACGGAGGGTTGTCGCCGGTGCCAGCCTCTTAAAGACCGATATCCGTTGAGACGCAATGTCCAATCTGTCAAATACAGACCTCTGGGCAGGGGAAACAGCTTTGGGGACTTCGCCTGGAGCAGGAGCCGAAATAGTCAGTCTTGTGAAGACCGACCCTTTGGCAGGAGAAGCCGCCTTGACGACTTCGGGAGCAGGGATGGCTATCCTTTTTGGGACAACCCTTTCTGGTATCGCGGGCTTCTTCATGGGCCCAACTGAGCTTTGGCCTAGTCTGTCAAAGACTGAGGCGTTGGAGCTGGGCGGCCCGTTGAGAGGGACCGCAGTAGTTGTAAGCCGATCAAAGACCGACTTCTTCTGAGCTTCTTGTGTTGGTACAGGAGCGCTGAAGCTCGTTGGCGGGAGCATGGTCCCGAAGAACAATCCAGTGGTGGTCTGAGTGACCTTTTCCACCGGCATAGTGAAGATGGAGGCCGCTTGGGACCCATAAGTCACTCCTCCGGACGGTACGGGGAGAGAGTTGCAGTTGCAGTTAGTGCAGGTTGAAGCCATTGATCTTCTGTTTTCTGCACGGAGCAAGACACCAAATCTTAGTACCTCGAACCCAAGGGCAACCATATCAAACCGCGATTCGTTCGTGAACACGACACACGAAGTGTGGAGTGGAAAGAGGAAAAGGTCCCACCGGGCGTGCCAGAATCTGTTCCCCGCCGAAAGACGCGACCGGGAAGTTGGGACGTCAGGCCTGAAATTCGAGGGCAGATGCTAATTGGTGCTATCCGTCCATCTCTCCAAAGATGCCAAGTTGATTTATGGCACCGTGTATTGAAGGTTTAAATGGATGCAGCCGATGTAGCAGACTTCGTCAGATTCCCCTTCATTTGAGGGGTTTTTGATTATGGGGACGCTCTTCCCTACAGGCGCAAGCCCCTGCAATTAATTACGCTACCACATCGTGGTAACAAATTTCTCCTTCTCCAGATGGTCACTTTGTGTCATGGGTGTTTGTTCTGTTTTTGGTTGCCCGTGGATTGTATACGGAGACTAATTTATGTTGTCGCCCGTAGGGCGTGGATTAGTCCAAATCCGTATCTTCTTAGATTTGGGTTTGGGGGTTGGGTTTAAGGATACGTTAGTCTCATTTGAGACTAAGATAAACTTAAACGTTTGTTAAGAATACGTTAGTCTGATTTTTAGACTAAGATCAACTTAACGGGATCGTTTAGATCCAACAAAAGAGCATTCGAGCTTTATTGTTTAGTTTAGGGACATTGCAGTCGATTAGTTTAAGGACATTACGGTCCAATGTTAATTTAAGGACATTACGGTCCAGGTTAAGGACATCATAGTCCATGGGTTTTAAAGGACCCCACAGTCCGAGGTTAAGGACATCATAGTCCATGGGTTTAAGGACCCCACAGTCCAAGGTTAAGGACATCATAGTCCATAGGTTTAAGGACCCCACAGTCCAGTTTAAAGACGTCATAGTCTATGAAGTGTATGGTTGTCGGGACCTGTCACCTTTCTGAAGACGTTGAAGGATTACAACGACATATATCAGAGGGGTTCAGAGATGTACCCTTAAACCGATGTGAGTTGGTTGGAAGATCTGTAGTCCAATTTGGGACTAAGATCTGTTGAAATATTTATGAGCAAGTGGGCTCAATTAATATATGTTGAGGACTTATGGCCAATATTGGGCTAAGTCCAATAAATGTTTAACATTTTATTCTGGCTATTGAGCCTTCATTTGGGCTTGGCCCTTCTGACAATATTTTTGTCTTTTATTGAATGCTGAGCATTCACCAGAGCTCTGGGTTTATTAAAGAACAATTTATGCTCTGTCAGCGCAACACGTGGCGTGCCAGGCGCTTTGCGCCAATCAAAAAGCGCAGTGCGCTACTGCCAAGTAGCGCATATGTTAGGGACGCGTGTCGCACTCAGCGCTAGGCGCTAGATGATGAGCGCATGATGCCAGTTTATGAGCGCTGAGCGCTAATCCATGAGCGCATTGCGCTTTCAATTTAGTGGAGCACACGTGAATGACACGTGGTGCGCTGAGCACCAGCCCATGAGCGCAGTGCGCTATTTCAGAAGCGCAAAGCGCAAGTTGTTAATTGGCGCATAGATGGTTGACACGTGGCGCATTTGGCGCTTATCGCCGGTCCAGAGAGCGCAGAAGCGCTATTCAAGAGCGCAAGGCGCATTTCATGAGCGCATTGCGCTTTCAATTTAGTGGCGCACACGTGAATGACACGTGGTGCGCTTGGCGCTGAGTGCCAGCCCATGAGCGCAGTGCGCTATTTCAAAAGCGCAAAGCGCAAATTGTTAATTGGCGCATACGTGGTTGACACGTAGCACATTTGGCGCTTAGCACCGGTCCAGAGAGCGCAGAAGCGCTGTTCAAGAGCGCAAGGCTCATTTCATGAACGCAAGGCGTATTTGTTCAATTTTATGATATGGAAAAACAAGTTTATGTTCTTTTAAAAGAGACTGTCTCAAGATTTAAGAACAACAGTTCTTATTTTGTATGAGAGATTTTCAATCTCTTATTTTGATGAAAGGCTTTGCCTTTATAGATCCATGATCCTTAAGAAAATTTAATAATTCTCTCCCCCTTTATAATGAGATGTTCATGATCTTAGAAAGACAATTTGTCTTATAGATCTATGATCCGTGAGAAAAGTAAGTATTTCTTTGTTTTTATGATGAGATCTTTTGATCATTTTATAAAAGACCTTGGTCTTTATAGATCTATGATCTTTTAAGAAGATAATTCTTCTTTTTAATTATGAGATGATTTCATCTCTTTTTTCATCACCATTCCTTTTACCTTGAAGAAAAAATCTTCTTTTGCTGAGAGCTATGCTTCTCTTCCTTTGAATTTTTTTCAAAGTATATGGGGGGGTTTCTATCTCAGACTTGAAATCTTGGGGCCTTTATATAGGGCAAGCTGATTTGTTGAATCGGTTAAAGAGATCTTTCTCTGATTGTTTTGGGGATATTTCCCCGCCATTGGATCTTTGATCCTAGGGCTTCTGTTTTACAGAAGGCAATCTTCTTGTTTTAACAAGATTGAAAAATCTTTCCATTACAGAATTTTAATTCTGGTTAATTAATGATTTATCATTATTATTAGATCTTTTGATCTAACGGTGGGGAGTTTTTTAATTCCAGCGTTAGCGCACCCGTGCTTTGCACGTGGTGCGCTGCTCAGAGCGCAGCGCACCTTGCGCTAGAGCTCCTGTGTTTGACACGTGGTGCGCTGCTCAGAGCGCAGCGCACCCTACGCTAGCGCACCCGTGTTTGACACGTGGCGCGCTGCGCAGCGCGCCTAGCGCTAGCGCACTCATGATGCGCTGCCTAGGGCGCAGTGCACTTGGCGCTGCATCTGAAGCGTTGCTTCAATTTTGAAATTTGAATTTCAAACAGAGCCTTGCTCTGATTAGGGGAAACAGTTGTTATGGTTGTTAATGATTTTTAGTTACATCTATTTGGTTTCCCTCTTAGGTGGGTTAATCAATTGGAACAAACAGTTATAACTGAAACATATTAAGACAATAAGTTAGTATTAGTCAATTAGAACTGGAACTTAAAGTTCTAAATTTAGTGTTAGTCATGAATAGAACTGGAACTAGAGCTAAAGAAAAAATGTTTCAGTTAGAACTTTTTATATATAAAATGGATGTTCCATCCTTAAAAATTATCCCACTTATTTGGATGGAACAAAAATTAAAAATCAGAACTACAAAACCTAGTCTTCACCCTTCCCCACCCTATCCCTCTTTCCCTCCTCATTTTTTCTGTAAACTTTCAAATCTCTTTTGTCCCTCTTTTTTATCGACCAAATCTAATTGATTCAACACAAAATTTCTCGATTTTTTTAAAATCCAATTAATTAAAAGATAACCAAAATTATTCTAAAAATACAAAAAAAAAATTAATCAAAAAATACAAAAATAATTTAAAACTTTATCTATGCCCTAATTTGATCAAAGTAAAAGAAAGACAAGTTTAATTATATTTTATCGGTATACAGAATTCTCGTTTTCTATAATCAAAGAAGTAAAATAGCTTTTGATCTTGCAAACATTTGGAATAAAATAAATATTTTCTAGTTGACCGATGAAAAAATTCATAAATCTTTCAAACATATCATTACAACTATTATTTTCATTTGATATAAACTAATAATGATTTTGTTTACATATATAACCATGAGCATAGCTCGGTTGGTCATAGCGATATACTAGATAATTCATTGACATCGATTTTTTTAAAAAAAAAACTAGTATCGCATGTTCTAGTTTATTTTGGATTGCACCAATAAAAAATAAATAATCTAATATTGTCGATTTTCAGTTCTAGTTTAATTCTAGAATCCAATAAAAAAGTCCAACTTCTATAAAAGTTCTATGAAAATACCCTGGCTTCAAAAGTTCTGTTTTTATTTAAAAATCCCAATTGACTAACAGGCCGTTAAGGTATTTATAAGCCTACAGAACACCGCTAAATATCTCTTGAGAAATTTCTATAGAGAAAGTTTTGAATAGGTTCACGACAGTTCCACTAACACCTTCTAGGCCATGTTTGAGCAAGGAGTTGAGAAAACTGATGTTTATTTTTAGGTGAAGGTACAGGCTATGCAAACTATAGCTTGTAAGGCCCTGCCTCATTTTTAAAACTTAATTTTGATGAATGGTTGGCTTTAGAGTTTTCTAAACTATAAGACCCTATTTATCATGGAGTTTGTAAAACTGGAGTTTATTTTTAAGTGGAGATAGAAGCTAAACTAGAGTTTGCAGGACCCTATCTTCATTTTAAGAACTTAAACATTGATGGGTGTTTACGTGTTTGGCTCGGAGTTTTCTAGACTCCAAGATATTGTTTTGGGATTGTCAAAACACCAAAATGGATGTTTTCTTCAAAAAATTTGGAGTTTAGATTGCTTTGTTTGGATCGGAGTTCTGCAAACGCCAGTTATCTCAACTTCGAAGTTTAGATAACTAGAGTTTTCTAAACTACAGAGTCCGTGCTAAACATGGAGGGCCTGTTTGGAAATGGAGTTAAGCTTTGTAAACCGTGGTTTCATAAAGTTAGCAAAAGTTAACTCCAAAATGCTAACTTTGGCTTGTTTGGCACCCATTTGGAGTTAAAATAACTGTGTTTTTCATCCTTAAACTGTAGTTATCTCAACTCCAATCTGATTAAAGTTTTGTAAACTCCATTTTTGGAGTTTGGAACTTGCAAACCATAGTTTACATGCCTCCTACCTCCATTTTAAAATAAACCTTGGTTATCCTAACTTTGTATCCAAACAGGGACAAAATAGTTAGGATTTTGTAGTTAAGTTTAGATAACTTTATGAAACTCCAGTTGTGCCATTCCCAAACAAGGCCTTAGTGCTTTAACATAATGGTATTTAGGCAACAAGGAGTGGTAGAATGCCCAAAAAGTGGAAAGAAAGAAGGAACGTGCGTTGATTAAATTAGAAGGAAACTGGAGGTTTTCTCCCTAGGTTTGCACATCTGCTTGGAAAAGAAAAGTCTATATATCCTTGCTTCTGCACCTATTACAAGCCTCCTGCATAAAACAAAGGTAGGATCCCTCAATCAATTAGGCTAAGAGAGCGAGTGCCGCTGTATCCTAGTGATAAAGCTTCTTATAGTTGAGTTAAGAGGTCTAGATGTCATGTTACAACCTACTGTTGTTAAATTTGTTAAAGTGTGTTATTTGAAAATTATCCAGTAGTATTTTAATTTTGTTTTTATTATCTATTTTATGAGAGATGTAGTGAGAATATTATGTTGAGAGCTAATTTTGTATTTTTTTAGCTTGCACATGTGTGGGAGACACATGACACATCCATCCATCTATCCATCCTCCATTCTTCTCTCTACACATTTCCTACTACCATGCTTGCATGAGTAAGTTTGAACTTGGCTTAATTAATCTACTCACCTTTCATCCTTTCAAAAACCATTAATGACTTCATTTCCTCATTTTCCTTAATCAAGAAAGTATTTGACAAATTAATCAACACATGCCAAAATTATGACAACTTCTTCTTCATGAAACCATTCCACACAAACACATATACATTGCTCCTACATTGTGCAAGTTCTCCAAGCTCTATTATTTTGTATGGTCATAAATTATTAATGAAATTTATTCTTTACTTTCACTCATTTACGATACTTTTCTTCTTTTGTGTGTTGTGAGTCTGAGGCTTGTGTGAAATTTGTTCCACTATTTTAGAATCGGATTCCTTATATTTTGGATCCGTATTTCTTCATATGGTATCAGAGCTACAAGGGTGGTAGCGTTACTTTGCAAGATTCCCTTGGAGAAGAAGAGTGTTATATCGGAAATGGATTCAGGTAGTGGTGGAGGTTTTGGTGGTCTCTATTGATTTTGATTAAAATCCTAGGTCAAGAGCCTAAGTTCAAAGCATAGCCTAAGGCCCATGAGACTAAAGCCCACGAGAAGAGGCATCAGCAGCAGCATGCGCTTCTCACAATCTCATGATCGTGAGAGATGTTTGCATGGCCACGTGTTACAACGCGGTAGGCTTGAGGAAATCTTTTTTTTCGTTATCGTGCGATAACAAGAGAGGGGGGCCTCGGAAGAGGTGGAGGCTCGTGGGGAATTTGGGTGCAGATTAAAGTGGTTGATTGGATTAAGCGTTGATTTAAAATCAAGTTTATCTCTAAACATGGTCATTTCCTACATATATTGTATAGATTAATTAAGCATTGATTTTTTTGATCTATCAACTGTTTCTCAAGTCTGCGGCTCGTCTAAGCCGAGAGAGAAACAGAGAGAACGAGAGGGGTTGTAGAGAGAAAATATTGTGTTTTGTGTTTGATCGATTGAGAGGAAAATTTCTCTTGTAATTCTTCATTGAATGGTGGAAGTAATTCGTCGTCGATTTACAAAATTAGGTGCGAGCTTTCACCGAACCTGGATAATATCCTGTGTCCTTTACTAAGTGTGTTTTCTTTTTTATTACTTATTACTTTGTGTATTTGTTGCCGATTATTCTTTTTCATTAGTTCTGATTCACACATTTCGATCATCCACTGTGTACTTTGATGCTATTTTCACAACAAATGTTATCAAAACATTTTTTACAGTGCTTCAGATTATTGGGAAGATTGCTTCTACACATTATACAATCGATAACTTTGACGGAAGGAACAATTTTAGTCTATGGAGATTGAAGATGACGGCGAGTTTAAAGCAACAAGGAGCTCATAAGATAGTCTCCGAAAAAAAGAAGATTCCTTCGACGACCACAGATATTCAGAAAGAAGAAATGGAAGATAAGGCTTCCAATTCGATGCAACTGAGCTTGGTTGACGAGTTCTATGCGAGGCTGCACAATAAACAACGGCAGCGAGTTTATGGAGCAAGCTAGAATCCTTGTACATGAAAAAATCTTTAACAAACTGTCCCTATCTCAAGCAGCGTGTAACATTTTGAAAATTTTTAATATTATTTTAGAATTTAAATGAGGATATTATAAGTTTTACGGAAAATGATAACAAGTATGGATTCGGGTTTTCATAGATTGGTATACATACGTATATTTATTTTTGGAGTTGGAAAATATGAGATATTTTGATATGGTAAGTATTTTGTTGTTAGGAAAAGATATGGAACTTTTGTGACAATTGACAATTATTTGGAGGGAGGGAGAGAGAGAGCGCCTATATCCTACACCCATACCATACCCTAACTCTCATTCCCTCATCCTTAGTCTCTCTCATCCTCTCATTCCTCCATCTCCTAAAAATATCTTCTTCCTCTCACAAAAATATCTCTTACTCCCAAACACCCAACTCCTTCACCAAAAACCCAAGAATCCTTCATCTAAATCCATGGTTGGTACCAAGTTTTGCAACTAGAGCCTTCAAGACTTCAAGTAGAGCCACTACAACTCCAAAGTCTTTCAAGTGGCCACCTCTAAAGCTTGGATGTCCAATTTTTCCTCACTCAAATAGGTAAAGTTCCATCTTTTTATCAAGTTCTTCAAGTTTTGGACATGAAAAAATATAGTTTTTACATAAAAATGGTATTTTTATGGGTTAAACTCTTTTAAGTGTGATTGTTGAAGTGATCCATTAGTAGTGATGGATCTAGTATAATTTACTTGGTGATTACACCTTATTTTGGGAAGTAGAGGTATTTTGATGTAAAAGTTTAGATTTTTAAAGTTATGCAATTTTTAGAAAATTCGTTTTGTAGTTTTGTTGTCACGCCCCGGTTCCCAAAATACGGAATGCGAGGGGTGACTAGACCAGCCATGCTCCAACGGTCAGGGAATAATCCCGCCGTAGTCATACTTCGGCTTCTAGCATTACATGTTAGTCAGTAAACAATACAAGAGTAAAGGAAATCATAGTTCACAACTTCATTATATTAAAATAAAAGAGTTCGAGATATATTTATTTTGCATAAAGAAATAACTAACCAACGAAATATCAATGTGCATATAGAAAAAAGGGTGGCGCTGATGTCGCGGTCAAACCTCCGCGATCTCGAATGGCAGGTCTTGCTCCTTAGCTGGGTCTACTTCGTCCTCTGAGCATGCACACTCAGGTCGTCAGGGCGACACATATAGAAATAAATATATAATGTGCGTACAATGTTATCAAATATGAAATTTGCGACAGAATACAGAAACATAAGAATAATGAATATCATTTGAATATGCACAGCGCGATGTAAGTATCATGTCGGTAAACTAGGCAATGTGTATGTCACTACTTATCAGTCACTAAGTCAATGAAATCGATTGGTGGAATGGATGCTCGTGTTTAAAAAGGGTCTCATGCATGCCCGAGACTACGGTCCACTGTTGTCCAGGACATAACCCTGCAGCCGTGCCACTAGGTCCACGACCTAGTATGTGTGTGTGTCACAAATATCGAATGATCATCCTCTAAGTCAATGTACCTCGCTAAATACGAGTTCAATCCCACCTTGATTTCCCCATTCCCCGGTTTATAGTATGTGTTCAGATATTAGATAGGTTGTGAACAAATACGTATCGCTTTAACTTTCAATCACGCTTCCACTTATCAATATCACTTTCAATCACTAGTTCACTATCGTACTTGCCACAACCCAATCACTAAAACTTATATATCGACAATGTAAATCAGTCGCTAGGTCTCAATGTAAACGAAAACTATACAGAAGGTATAAAGCAAACACAAAATAAGGTAGAAATGTATTGAACAGATATTCACTAAGTTATGACAGCCAACGCCATATGACTTGCAAAATTCACCATAAATCACACGTATAGAATCGATCAAAACAATATAAAAGGCGTACAAATTATACTTGATTATCTAAGCGGTAAAATTAGTTTCATATTAATAGAAATTCAGGTTAGGGACTTATCATCATTTTAAATCAGCGATCAGTTGCTGGAATTCCAGTTTCAGAACTGGAAGTTCTACTTCACGCGCGGTTTATTAGGGATTGTGTTAAGATTCATACGTTGCCCTATTCGAATAAAACCTAGTTATGTCTGTTAGGTTTCCGACTCATCAAGCGGATCCATGATAGCCTTTCTATACTAGGAGATATGTCATGTTTAGTGTGAAGGTGAAAGAAAATGTCACTGCAGAAACTGCAGAACACGTCGACAATCTAAAATATAAAAAAAATACCAAACGATAGTGTAACTGAACGAGACCAAATCCATATGTTATCTAACTAAATTATCTATGCGAATATATCGGACTCCGAGCATTTTCAGTTTTATGTAGGGACATGCAGGCGCTTAAGTTCAAGTATCCTCGTGGAATGCTACCCCGGACTGCAGTCCAGACCCGTATTCCCAGTCAGTTCTCATTGCTGTGGTCTATCGGTATCGAAATATAAACTATAGAGGGTTCTATCTTATCGAGTCAGCTTCGATATGATCCATAGAACATTACATTCCGACATGTGACTAAGTTAATATCAATTTAACACTACTACGTGTATAGTATAGCCAGATTTGATGTCACGTCTTTGGGACGTCGTTTCCTTGCGCGATGCTTTGTTATTTGACTTCAGTTTTCTACATAATATTCGTAAGTAGAAAAAGAAATTATTGGTAAAGCTTTGAGCATATTTGATGTGGTTTTGGTTCAGTTCACGACATCGAACTCTCAGCGTACAATATCAAGAGCCATCGAATTAAAATCGGTTTTGCCCAACTCGTGAAAACGGTAGCTAATACTTACAATTCCACACAATATTAATATGATATTTTAGATACGATTACGCCTAAAACTAACATCTTAGGATCTCTATGGTTTTCCATGAAAATGCGGTGATGGCTTACAATATATACGTGATAGTATACTACTTAACACATGTTCGTAATAATCTATCTAATATAATTCTAGCACGAAATCATAGTTCATATCATGTTAAAGAAAGTGAGGGCTTCACTTTCCTTCGGTCGCTGATATTTAAGCGACACCACTTGCGGATTTCGTCTCGACACACGAGACGATGCGATGCTGGAAACGGTACGTGGCGCGAGTGCGATGCGAGGAGTTCGGTACTGGGCACGATGACAACACGGGTGTAACACGGTAGTGGGCGAGGTCTTGGCTCAGTGCGTGGTGCGAGAGTGGCACGACGTGACATGGTACTGGACGCGATGCTGGTGCGGGAGTGGGCACGATACGTGCACTGGATCGGGGTACGGGGTGGCACGGAGGCTGGCACGGCATGGCACGGGGAATGGCACGGCATGGCATGGAGGCGGGCACAGCGTGGTATGGGGACTGGCATGAGGACTGGCACGGCGTGTGATGGAGGCTGCTGCGTTGCCGGTGGTCGCGGTAGCGGGCGAAGGCTGTGGGTTGCAGAGAAGGTGAAGGGGTTGTAGAGCAAAGGTGACGGCGTGGTGAGGAGGCAGCCAGTGGCGTTGGGTTGCAAGTGTGGGGCCGGGGTGGAGCTCGGTAAAGGAGGTACAGAGGAGTTGTGGGTTCGTTGGGGAAGACAAGGAGGGTGGTGGTGATGGTGAGAGTGTGGGTGGTCAACAGTAGAGTGGGGCGATGGACGGGGCTCGAGCTCATCGGTGGAGAAGGCGGGTTTTTGAGAAGGAAGTGAGGGAGTGAAAGAGAAAGAGAACGAGAGGGAAAGAGATAGAGAGGGAGACGTTGAGGTGAGAGAGAAGGCTGGCGCTGAGATCTAGGGCTTAGTTTGGGAGGGGATTCATCATAGGTGGAGCGGGTCTCGCGGGCGCGGGCGCAAGCGGGAAGGGAGCCGTTGGCGAGAGGGAGAGAGAGGAAACGAAAGGGGATGGAGGAGGAGGTGGCTGCGGAGATCGCGAGGGTCGTTGGTGAGCGGGGGCGGCGTCGACGAGGGTCGGGTCGGGGTCAGGGTCGAGCGCGATAAGGGGGAGTCGTTGGGGATGTGGCAGGAAAAGAAAGAGGAGAAGAAGAAGAAGTAGGGGGTTCGGGTCGGGTCGGGTCGGGTAGTTTAGGGTTTAGGATTAGGAAAATTAATAAATAAAATAATTAAAAATATAAAAATGTGAAAAAAATAATAGGAAAATTCTGGAAAACTATATACATGGAACTGGGGATTTACATCATACCCCCCTTACAAAAATTTCGTCCTCGAAATTAAAGAATGAAAACAACGGAACAAACAACACTACTCAAATAGGCGCAGAAAACATGGACGGATGTCCTCCTCGTGTTCCCAGGTAGACTCTTCCGGAGAACGACCACCCCAAAAAACTCGAACCAAGGGAATGACTTTGTTCTTTAGCACTTTTTCCCGACGATTGAGAATGGTGGTAGGCTGCTCCTCGTAAGACAGATCGGTGCCCAATGTTCACTCTGAATGGTCCAGGATATGGCTGTCATCCCGAACATAGCACCTTAACTGAGATACATAGAAAGTATTGTGTAAACCAGCTAGCGATGAAGGAAAGGAAAGTCGATGAGCCACCTCTCCTACTCGCTCTAGCACCTCAAAAGGTCCGATGAATCGGGGACTAAGTTTTCCCCGACTACTAAACCTGATCACTCCCCGAGTGGGCGATATCTTCAGAAATACGTGGTCACCAACACCAAAATCCAACGACCTTCTGCCGGCATCTGGCCAACTCTTCTGTCGGGCATGAGCCGCCTTGAGTCGTTGCCTGATCGTCTGAAACTTGCTCATTGTCTGTACTATAAGCTCAGGGCTCAACAACCTTCGTTCACCCACGTCATCCCAACAAAGAGGGGACCGACACTTCCATCCATACAGAGCCTCGAACGGTGCCATATGGATGCTAGCTTGGTAACTGTTGTTATACGAAAACTCTACCAGATGGAGGTGATCCTCCCAAGAGCCCTGAAAATCAAGCATGCATGCCCTCAGCATATTCTCAAGCGTCTGGATAGTACTCTCGGCTTGTCCGTCCGTCTGCGGATGATAGGTCGTGCTGAACTTGATACGAATGCCTAAACTCTCCTGCAGGCTCTTCCAGAAATGGGAAATGAACCTGGTGTCTCGATCAGACACGATACTAACGGGTACTCCGTGCAGTCTCACAACCTCCTGCATATATTTCTCTACAAGCGACTCCGTCGATTGTCCAACTCAGAAAGGTATGAAATGCGCTGCCTTCGTGAGACGATCAATAATAACCCAGACCACATTATTGCCCCTTGGGCTTCGAGGTAGTGCCGTCACAAAATACATGGTGATGTGCTCCCATTTCCACTCTGGCACTGAAAGCGGTTGTAACAACCCAGCTATTCTCTGATGCTCGGCTTTCACCTGTTGGAATACTAGACACTTGGAGACAAAGCGAGCAATCTCCCTCTTCATCCCGTTCCAACAGAAGTGTTGCCTCAGATCTCTGTACATCTTGGTGCCTCCCGGGTGCACCAAGTAAGCGGAACTGTGTGCCACAGTTAGGACTTCATCTCGAATACCCCCCTTTGGAACACACAATCGTTTGCCAAATCTCAGAGAACCATCTTCGTGAATCTGCAAATCCGTCCTCAAACCAGACTCAACTAACCCTCTGAACTTCTGCAACTGAGAGTCTCTAGCCTGTGCAGATTTAATGCAATCTATAAGCGATGATTGAACTTGCAACTGCCAGAGCTGTCCGGGCACACCCAGTGTAACTACCTCCAACTCGAGTCTCTGAAGATCATCGAGAATCCCTTTCTAACAAGTCAGCAACGCAGATGACGGCCTGCGAATGAGAGCATCAGGAACGACGTTCACCTTCCCTGGATGATACTGCAGATTAATATCGTAGTCTGCCATCAATTCCAACCACCTGCGTTGTCTCATATTCAGCTCCTTCTAAGTGAACACGTATTTCAAAATTTTGTGATCCGTGTACACCTCCACTCTTTCGCCTAGCAAATAATGCCTCCATATCTTTAAAGCGAACACAACGGCCGCTAACTCCAGGTCATGCGTGGGGTAGTTCTTCTCGTGAGTTTTCAGCTGAGGAGAGGCATAAGCTACCACTCGACCGTGCTGCATTAATACACAACCTAAACCTTTTCCCGACGCATCACTATGAACAACTACGTCACCCGAGCTGTCTGGCACAGTCAGGATTGGGGACGTGGTCAACTTCAGTTTCAACAGCTCGAACGCCTGGGTGCACTCCTCCGACCAAATATAGGGCACCTCTTTCCGTGAAAGTTTCATTAAGGGTTCTGCTACTCTGGCGAAATCTTGGACAAACCGTCGATAATACCCAGCCAATCCTAAGAAGCTTCTTATCTCAGCAACTGATTTCAGTGTCGGCCAGTCTTTGATAGATTCGATTTTCGTCGGATCCAATGAAATGTCGTCACTCGAAACGACATGCCCCAGAAATTGCACCTTGTCGAACCAAAACTCGCACTTGCTTAGCTTAGCATAAAGCTTCTCCTCCCGTAGAACTTGCAATACAATTCGTAGATGCTTGGCGTTCTCCTCTCGACTTCTGGAATAGACTAGATTGTCGTCGATGAATACGACGACAAACTGATCCAAGTACTTGGAGAAAACCCTGTTCATCAAGTCCATAAATATGGAGGATGCATTGGTAACACCGAACGGCATCACAAGAAACTCATAGTGGCCATATCAGGTTCGGAAGGCCGTCTTGCATACATCCTCTGCCTTAACCCTGATTTGGTGATACCCTGACCAAAGGACTAGTTTTGAAAATACCCGAGCACCACCAAGCTGATCAAACAAGTCGTCGATGCGGGAGATGGGATACTTGTTCTTCATGGTCACTCGGTTCAACTCCCGGTAGTCGATGCATATGCGCAAGAAACCATCTTTCTACTTAACCAGTAACACAGGAGCACCCCACGGGAAACCACTTGAACGGATAAATCCCTTGTCCAGAAGATCTTCTATTTGCTTCTTTAATTCTGCCAACTCAACTGGCGCCATCCTGTAGGGAGCCTTGGAAACTGGCGCCGTCCCTGGAATCAGGTCAATCGAGAAGCCCAAAACGCAAGGCGGGGGTAAACCAGGTAGATCTTCTGGGAACACATCAAGAAACTCTCGAACTACCTCCGGTGATGGCTTCTCGTCTATCTCCATAGCGATAAAGGTCTTCGGCTTCGCTCGGAACTTAGCTGGTTCCAAAGACTCGCTACCGCCCACGAACACGAACTACGGGTGATTAGGAATGCGAAATATCATACTCCTAGCCCGGCAGTTGATAACGACATGAAACGTGCTCAACCAATCCATCCTAAGAATGGCGTCATAGTTACCAGTCCCAATCAAAAGGAAGTTTGCATAAAATTCTCTGCCGCAAACCACCACAGGGCATAACCTACACTCTTGGGTGGACATAATAATTTCGTTACCCGTATGTATCTCCCAACCCTTAGTCAACGGTTCGTGAGGTATAGAGTGTGTGTCGACAAACCGTGCAGAAATAAAGCAATGCGTAGCACCTGAATAAAAAATGACTCTAGCTGGTACAGAATAAACAAGGAGAGTACCTACAACCACTTCTCCAGAAGTCTCCCCCTGCTGGGAGGACAGGGTGAAAGCCCGCCCCCGATTCTGACCCGTACCAGTCTGCCTCTGGTCGAATAATCATCGCTGGGATACCAGAAGTGGACCCCTCTGAGCTGAAGTGCCGTATGACGGTTGTTGTTGCTCGAATTCTCCCTATAGCTCGGATCTCTAGGGACACCCACTGACCCTGTCACGCCCCGCTTCCCAGAGTACGCTAGATTGGGCACGTGACATAGCCAACCATGCTACCTGTGGGTAGGAAGTATCCATCCACAGTCACATTACGGCTGTAGAGATATCAAGAACAAGATAAAACTATCTAAACCATGTCCATAATCCAGAATAACAGGAGTCAATAATAAATAAATGCGGAAGCAAATGATCCAATACAAATAACTGAAAAGTGTGTCCCATAATGCGGGCTTACATCAGGAAATAAATGCAGGAAATAAAACTAACTACTACTGAACTCACAGCTCAGCCTGCTGGCTGAAGTACTCCTGCTCGGACTACAACAGCGGTACGGAATCTGGGCCATGCAAAACCCAGACGTCGGTGCGTCATGTCATCAAGTAATATAATATGAACAGTGTAGCAGGCAATGTAATATAAACATGAATACAGCAAGAATAACAATAATAAGAATCATACCAGTACAGGGTAGCTTGCAGTGGGTAAACTAAACTGTTCTATCAAGTTTTCTATTCTAAAGTCTTTGAAATCAATTGATGAATCATCGATGTAACTCAATAGTATCCCGTACATACCCGGGACCACGGCCACAATATTCTCGGCTGCAGCCGAGACATGCCGCTAGGCACAAAACAGGAATGTGTACACTCGATAGTATCCCGTACATACCCGGGACCACGGCCACAATATTCTCGGCCGAAACCAAGACATGCCGCTAGGCACAAAACAAGAATGTGTACACCCAGAACAGGTAGTGAACTGTCGAGTTACAAGTCAGGTTTCACCTTTGATTTCCCCATACCCCCAAGTTATATATGTCAGGTCAGGTATTCAGTAATCAAGAACTAATGCCAACACAGGATCAGGTAAAAGCAGGTTTGTCTGGATAGACAACAGGAACGGTCCATGAGGACTTCAAGTCAGGTTTGTTGGCATTAGGCACGAGATCAGATAACAGGTCGGGTCATGGTATATCAGGTCAAGTCAACAGTAAACGGTACCATGTCAGGTGTACCATATATATACCATGTGTGCCAATGTCAAGTCAAGATGTAACAATATCGTGGGTGTGCTCACAAACAGATATATAATCGAACAGGGTATTTAACAACATGGAATGAGCAATGAACTAAATAATAAGCATGTTTCATTCAATCTCAAGAGTGCAATAATACAATGCAGCCGTTTTATTATATTAACAAGTTTGAGCACCCTTAGCGGTGCAATAGTTTATATATTGATGTAATACAGTTATATCAAGCCTTTGAATACGAATGTCCGAATGTAATAGAACCACATGGGTAAGTGCTACCATCTATTAAACAGTAAAATGTAATTAACAGGTAAACTTGGTTATTAGGTTTAAATCGGCAAACGGTAAATTTTATGTTAACTGTAAAATGATATAATGCCATATTGCAACCAAATGAGAAACGACTATACCAAGTTAAGTTTTACAGGTTTAATGTGTCAAAGCATATATAAATATATGGTATAGCATGTAGCAAGGGATACTTGCCTCGACGGGTCGCGAAGCGGGAAAAACGGAACGTAACGTCGGCGGGGAAACACGCGACGAACGCACGGTTCACGGATTGAACCCAAACAACGAACCAAGGGACCTCACGGGTCAGAGCACTCCGCTAGATCGTCGGGATACGTCACCGGCACGACCGGATTCGGGCGAACGGCGACTACACAAATCCAGAATTTAATGCACAGCCAAAGGATAAACCGGAGGGGGAATGGAAGGAGGAAGAGGAGAGAAGGCTTACTGGTGTTGCAGAGGGTGTGACGGCGATGAGATCGACGGCGGTGAGGGACCGGCGAGGAGGTTGCAGCGGCTAGGGTTAGGGCTCGGGTATGGAACTTTGGTGCAGGGAAGGAAAACGGAGAGGGAGAGGAGGTGGTCGGGGTGCTGGAGTGCGCAGGTGGTGAGGAGGTGCTGGTGGTGGCGCGGATGGCGACGACGAAGGCCGCCGGCGATCAGGCGACTGCATGGAAAACTGCAGCGATCGCGGGGTGGAAGGAAGAAGGTTGAGGTTGAGAGGAGGAAGTGGAGGCGAGGGCGACGGTGACGTTGACGCCGGCGTCGGGGCTGCGGCGGCGACGGTGAAGACGGCTAGGGTTGAGGCGCGCTGGGTTTCTCGCGTTCTGGAAAAATTATGGAGGAGATGAGAATATATATGGAAGAGAGAGAGAGAGAGTTAGAGAGAGAGAGAGAGAGACGTTAGAGACAGAGAGAGAGGAATAAAATGGAGAGGGGCCCACGAGGTTAAGAACCTCGTGATTGGCTGAGGAATGAGGTTAGTGGCTAAAGAAAATATATAATAAAGATTTAAAAGATTCAATCAGTGAAGAATAAAGTATATGATGGGTTTAAAGATTATATTAATTTGGGAATTTGGCGCTAAATGAAACATTTCCAAATCGCGTCCGGGTCGGGTCCAAAAATTCGAAATTGAAATAATAGAATTTTAAGCGGGATCCAAATTTTAAAATTAAGTGTTTTATGATTAAAAAGCATACCCCCAAAACGGACACATGTACGCGCGCGTAGCCGTCCAAACTCGCCCGTTTCACTGAACGGGACGAGAACACAATGCACGGACGCTACCACGAGGCTAGGGGTGTCAAGTAGGCCAAGATGAATATTTTCAATTTTATTTTAGATGCCAAAATTTGTTATATGTAGAAATGACTTTGCTGGGTAAATTTTACAGTAAGCAACAAACAAGCAAGTTAAATGAAATGAGTACCACATTATGCTCAAACAGTAACTGAAAATTGTAGCATTGGGCTCGGGTGTTACATTATACCCAACTACAAAAAGAATTTCGTCCTCGAAATTCTAAGAATACAAAGATAGATAACTATAAGAAAAGGTGAGGAAACTTCTGCCGGATTTCATCTTCTCGTTCCCAAGTGGACTCTCCATGCGAGCGATTACCCCAAGAAACAAGCACAAGAGGGATAACCTTGTTCTTAAGAACCTTTTCCCTTCGATCCACGATTTCAATCGGTCGCTCCTCAAAAGTCAAGTCTTCTCGTACTGTTAGCTCCGAATGATCCAAAACGTGTGTTTCATCTCGAACATACTTACGGAGTTGAGATACGTGAAACACATTGTGCACACCTGCCAAGGACTGCGGTAACACCAAACGGTATGCTACCTCTCCAACACGCTCCAATATCTCAAAGGGTCCAACAAATCGAGGACTAAGCTTTCCTCGACTCCCAAAACGAATCACCCCTCTAGTCGGTGATATCTTCAAGAATACCATATCACCCACGGCGAACTCTAGAGGTCTTCTTGACGTGTCAGCCCAACTCTTCTGTCGGCCTTGAGCTGCCTTCATATGCTTTCTGATTGTGTTAACCTTCTCAACTGTCTGCACCACCAAATCTGGTCCCAATAATCTTCGTTCACCGACATCGTCCCAGCAAACAGGTGAACGGCATTTACGACCATACAAAGCTTCAAATGGAGCCATCTGAATAGTTGCCTGAAAACTGTTGTTGTAAGACAACTCCACCAAAAGTAGATGATCCTCCCAAGACCCCTTGAAGTCCAACATGCATGCTCTCAACATATCCTCAAGAGTTTGGATCGTTCTCTCCGACTGACCATCAGTTTGAGGATGAAAGCTGTGCTAAACTTCAATCAAGTCCCCAAACTTTCCTGTAAACTCCTCCAGAAATGTGATAAGAACCGAGTGTCCCGATTGGACACGATGCTCACCGGTACTCCATGCAATCTTACAATCTCCTGCATGCACCGCTCTGCCAAAGTCTCTGTTGATTGACCAACCCGAAAAGGAATAAAGTGAGCTGCCTTGGTCAATCGGTCAACAATTACCCATACTGCATTGTTGCCTTTTGGACTCCGCGGTAAAGCCGTCACGAAATCCATGGTTATATGTTCCCACTTCCACTGAGGAATCGGAAATGGTTGCAATAAACCAGCAACCCTTTGATGTTCAGCCTTAACTTGCTGACACACCAAGCACTTCGCCACAAAGCGAGCAATCTCCCGATTCATGCCCTCCCACCAGAAATGCTGTCGAATATCTCGGTACATCTTTGTGCCTCCTGGATGTACAGAATGAGCTGAACTGTGTGCCTCCTTCATAAGATCTTCACGAACATCACCATTTGGCACACACAAACGGCTACCATATCTCAACGAACCATCTTCGTGGACCAGTAAATCTGTTCGTAGTCCAGCTTCAGCCTGCTCTCGAAACTTTTGCAGTCTAGGATCCTGCGATTGCGCCGCTTTAATTTTTCTCAATCAAAGACGACTGCACTTGCAGCTGCATCAATTGTCCCGTAGAATGCGGTAGCACAACCTCCAAGTCAAATCTTCGTAAATCTGCAATGATCTCTTTCTGCGTAGTTAACACCTGAATTGCTGGTAACCGACTAAGCGCATCCGGCATAACGCTAACCTTCCCCGGATGGTACTTAAGATCAAGATCGTAGTCGGCCATCAGCTCCAACCATCTACGCTGCCTCATATTCAACTCCTTCTGAGTGAACACATACTTCAAACTTTTGTGATCTGTAAAAACTTCGACTCTCTCGCCCAAAAGGTAGTGTCTCCAAATCTTCAAAGCGAAGATCACAGCCGCAAGCTCTAAGTCATGAGTCGGATAATTCTTCTCATGGGTCTTCAATTGTCTCGATGCGTATGCTACAACCTTCCCATGCTGCATCAAAACACATCCCAATCCTTTCCCAGATGCGTCGCTGTGAATCACCAATCCTCCGGAATTGTCTGGCACGGTCAGAATAGGGGCGGTTATCAACTTCTGCTTCAACGTCTCAAAAGCTAACGCACATTTATCTGTCCATACAAAAGGTACCTCCTTGCACGTAAGCTTGGTCAACGGCTCTGCCAGACGAGCAAAGTTCTCCACAAATCTCCTGTAGTATCCGGCTAATCCGAGGAAACTTCTTATCTCAGCAACATTCTTTGGAATCGGCCAATCTCGTACTGCTGCAATCTTTTCGGGATCGACGGCGATTCCATCGCCCGACACAACATGCCCCAGAAACTTCACTTCCTCCAGCCAAAATTCGCACTTACTCATCTTCGCATACAATTTCTCCTGTCTCAACGTCTGCAGTGCGATCTTCAAATGCTCAGCATGCTCTTCAAAACTCTTCGAGTAAACCAGAATATCGTCAATGAATACCACAATGAACTGATCCAAGAACGGTGAAAAGATTCGGTTCATCAAGTCCATGAATACTGCCGGCGCATTCGTTACTCCGAAGGGCATCACTAAGTACTCGTAATGTCCATACCGAGTTCGGAACGCCGTCTTGCAAATATCTTCTGTTTTCACTCGGACCTGATGATATCCGGATCGTAAATCCAACTTTGAGAATACCCTCGCGCCACTAAGCTGCTCAAAAAGTTCTCCAATGCGAGGGATCGGGTACTTGTTCTTGATAGCCATCCGGTTTAATTCTCGATAGTCGATGCACATCCTTCTTGTGCCATCCTTCTTCTTTACTAGAAGAACTGGAGCTCCCCAAGGCGAGTTACTGCTTCGAATCCAACCCTTTTCAAGCAATTCAGCAACCTGTTTCTTAACTTCTTCCAACTCTACTGGTGACATTGGATAATACGCTTTAGATACTGGCGCTGCACCAGGAATAAGATCAATTGTGAACTCCACGTCTCGCTTCGGCGGTAAACCCGATATATCTTCAAACACGTCCATAAAATCACGAACAACAGCCGGCTCTTTACTTTCATCACTTCCATTGATGCAAGAATATTGTTTGTCGGCCTAACCCTAAACTCGACCGGCCCGACCGAACTGCTTCCTTAACGCAACTGCTGTCTGCTGCAAACTCCCTTTCATCCCAGATAAACTCTGCTGCTCTTGGCTGCTGCAAGTATTTGTGAGAAAGTAGTCAAACCCAGGGAGACAATCTGCCTCTGGATGTCCACGTCCAGTCTGCGCATGAACCTCCGTGCCCTGTCTGCATCGTTCGCAACTAAAGGTCCAGCAAAACTACTGAGTCTCGTCCATTCTGCTACATGCACATCTACGGGTGCTCCCTTCTGCTTTAGCCCAATAAATTTCTCTTCCATTTCCTCCCGTGCAGTCCGCGGGAAGAACTTCTCCAGGAAACTCTTAGAAAACTCCGCCCAACTGATCGGCTTGGGCAAGCGGGTCTCCTCCACAAGCCACCACTCTCGGGCGTAGTCCACTAACTGAAACTGTATCACATCAACTCTTTTGTCATCTGGAATCTGTGTCGCAATCAGCAGATTCTCCGTGTCAAATAGCCACTGCTCGGCTGGCCACGGCTCCTCCAAACTAGTGAATGTAGACGGACCCAACGTCTGAAATCTGCCACAGTTCCAACTCGATTAACTGGTTTAGCTCCAACGTTGTTTACAGACTGCTGAACGATCTGCAAACCTTCCTGAAACGAATCCGCTTGCTGCTGGATCAGCTTGGTCTGTTTCTTTGATTCTCCAGCATTTCTCTTATCACTCCAATCATGGTGGCCTCGTCCACACGCCTCTGGTACGTCTTGAAATTCTTACCTGCCATAATCCTGAACTCAAAACACCCAATATTAGCATGATAATAGATTCTGAATATAGATCAAGGCTGGAACTCCAAGATACTTAAATAGAGTACCGCATTGTAACTATGCCGCGGTATCATAGCCACAATTACATAACTCCATCCAAGTCGCCTAAGTCCTAGAGATAACAAGGAATCAGGTTTTCGAATCGATATGCAAAGGAAGTTTGCACATCGTAAAAGATATAATCAGGAAGAATGTGATTCAAGAATGGTAAAACGGTCAAGGTGGCAGGACATGTTTCCTAAACACGGGTATTCTGATTCGTGTATTGGGTACAATACCCAACTACAAAAGAATCAACCCGACTATCCTATGGCTCTGATACCAAAAGAACCATATCACGCCCCGCTTCCCAGAGTACGCTAGATTGGGCACATGACATAGCCAACCATGCTACCTGTGGGTAGGAAGTATCCATCCACAGTCACATTACGGCTGTAGAGATATCAAGAACAAGATAAAACCATCTAAAACATGTCCATAATCCAGAATAACAGGAGTCAATAATAAATAAATGCGGAAGCAAATGATTCAATACAAATAACTGAAAAGTGTGTCCCATAATGCGGGCTCACATCAGGAAATAAATGCAGGAAATAAAACTAACTACTACTGAACTCACAGCTCAGCCTGCTGGCTGAAGTACTCCTGCTCGGACTACAACAGCGGTACGGAATCTGGGCCATGCAAAACCGAGACGTCGGTGCGTCATGTCATCAAGTAATATAATATAAACAGTGTAGCAGGCAATGTAATATAAACATGAATACAGCAAGAATAACAATAATAAGAATCATACCAGTACAGGGTAGCTTGCAGTGGGTAAACTAAACTGTTCTATCAGGTTTTCTATTCTAAAGTCTTTGAAATCAATTGATGAATCATCGATGTAACTCAATAGTATCCCGTACATACCCGGGACCACGGCCACAATATTCTCGGCTGCAGCCGAGACATGCCGCTAGGCACAAAACAGGAATGTGTACACTCGATAGTATCCCGTACATACCCGAGACCACGGCCATAATATTCTCGGCCGAAACCGAGACATGCCGCTAGGCACAAAACAAGAATGTGTACACCCAGAACAGGTAGTGAACTGTCGAGTTACAAGTCAGGTTTCACCTTTGATTTCCCTATACCCCCAAGTTATATATGTCAGGTCAGGTATTCAGTAATCAAGAACTAATGCCAACACAGGATCAGGTAAAAGCAGGTTTGTCTGGATAGACAACAGGAACGGTCCATGAGGACTTCAAGTCAGGTTTGTTGGCATTAGGCACGAGATCAGATAACAGGTCGGGTCATGGTACATCAGGTCAAGTCAACAGTAAACGGTACCATGTCAGGTGTACCATATATATACCATGTGTGCCAATGTCAAGTCAAGATGTAACAATATCGTGGGTGTGCTCACAAACAGATATATAATCGAACAGGGTATTTAACAACATGGAATGAGCAATGAACTAAATAATAAGCATGTTTCATTCAATCTCAAGAGTGCAATAATACAGTGCAGCCGTTTTATTATATTAACAAGTTTGAGCATCCTTAGCGGTGCAATAGTTTATATATTGATGCAATACAGTTATATCAAGCCTTTGAATACGAATGTCCGAATGTAATAGAACCACATGGGTAAGTGCTACCATCTATTAAACAGTAAAATGTGATTAACAGGTAAACTTGGTTATTAGGTTTAAATCGGCAAATGGTAAATTTTATGTTAACTGTAAAATGATATAATGCCATATTGCAACCAAATGAGAAACGACTATACCAAGTTAAGTTTTACAGGTTTAATGTGTCAAAGCATATATAAATATATGGTATAGCATGTAGCAAGGGATACTTGCCTCGACGGGTCGCGAACCGGGAAAAACGGAACGTAACGTCGGCGGGGAAACACGCGACGAACGCACGGTTCACGGATTGAACCCAAACAACGAACCAAGGGACCTCACGGGTCAGAGCACTCCGCTAGATCGTCGGGACACGTCACCGGCACGACCGGATTCCGGCGAACGGCGACTACACAAATCCAAAATTTAATGCACAGCCAAAGGATAAACCGGAGGGGGAATGGAAGGAGGAAGAGGAAAGAAGGCTTACTGGTGTTGCAGAGGGTGTGACGGCGATGAGATCGACGGCGGTGAGGCACCAGCGAGGAGGTTGCAGCGGCTAGGGTTAGGGCTCGGGTATGGAACTTTGGTGCAGGGAAGGAAAACGGAGAGGGAGAGGAGGTGGTCGGGGTGCTGGAGTGCGCAGGTGGTGAGGAGGTGCTGGTGGTGGCGCGGATGGCGACAACGAAGGCCGCCGGCGATCAGGCGACTGCATGGAAAACTGCAGCGATCGCGGCTGCGCAGGGTGCGCGGGGTGGAAGGAAGAAGGTTGAGGTTGAGAGGAGGAGGAGGAGGCGAGGGCGACGGTGACGTTGACGCCGGCGTCGGGGCTGCGGCGGCGACGGTGAAAGCGGCTAGGGTTGAGGCGCGCTGGGTTTCTCGCGTTCTGGAAAAATTATGGAGGAGATGAGAATATATATGGAAGAGAGAGAGAGAGTTAGAGAGAGAGAGAGAGAGACGTTAGAGACAGAGAGAGAGGAATAAAATGGAGAGGGGCCCACGAGGTTAAGAACCTCGTGATTGGCTGAGGAATGAGGTTAGTGTTTAAAGAAAATATATAATAAAGATTTAAAAGATTCAATCAGTGAAGAATAAAGTATATGATGGGTTTAAAGATTATATTAATTTGGGAATTTGGCGCTAAATGAAACATTTCCAAATCGCGTCCGGGTCGGGTCCAAAAATTCGAAATTGAAATAATAGAATTTTAAGCGGGATCCAAATTTTAAAATTAAGTGTTTTATGATTAAAAAGCATACCCCCAAAACGGACACATGTACGCGCCCGTAGCCGTCAAAACTCGCCCGTTTCACTGAACGGGACGAGAACACAATGCACGGACGCTACCACGAGGCTAGGGGTGTCAAGTAGGCCAAGATGAATATTTTCAATTTTATTTTAGATGCCAAAATTTGTTATATGTAGAAATGACTTTGCCGGGTAAATTTTACAGTAAGCAACAAACAAGCAAGTTAAATGAAATGAGTACCACATTATGCTCAAACAATAACTGAAAATAGTAGCATTGGGCTTGGGTGTTACAGACCCTATGCTCGATGGATCCGCAAATCAGACACTGCCCCTTGGCTCTGCGACAATCTCTCTGCATGTACCTTGGCCTCTGGCAATAGTCGCAAATTAGTGCCCTCCGCTGTGGCTGCTGAAGTGAGAAAGTATGCTTCATCTGCGTAACACCCAGCCTGTGAACTGGGATCGCTCCATAAGGGGAAATGGTAGTTCGTGATGGAACTACGTAGGATCTCCTATCCACCGATCATTGGCCCTTGGCCTTCATCGCCAATCTTTCTTGTACTCGGGCAATGTTCAACATCTGAGCGAAGGTCTGTAGGTCGAGAGACGCAATAAGCTGCTACAGTTTTATATTGAGCCCCAGCTGAAACCTTCTGGCCCTGACAGCTTCGGTGGCTACCATGTACGGTGCGAAGCGACTCGACCGGTTAAACTCTGCGGCGTAGACATCCACTGAGCGTCCATTTTGCTTCAACAAGATGAATTTCTCCTCCATTTCGGCCATGGCAGTGACCGGAAAATAGTGATCTAGAAAGCATGTGGAGAACGTGTCCCATCCGATAGGTTTCTCTAGCCGGCTTTCTTCTATAGACCACCATGTGCGGGCCTCGTCCTCCAGCTGAATCTTCACCACGCTCACTCTGTCATCGTCAGGGATCCGAGCGGCCGTCAAAAGGTTCTCCACGTTGATGAGCCATTGCTCGGCCTCGAGTGGATTTGCTGATCCCGTGAAAACCACTGGATGAAGCCTCCTAAAGTCCGAAACAGTACCAACCCTAGCCTGTGTAGTCAGTACGAGGGCGCCCTCGGGGGCGGCAGGAACAGCCGTAGATCTCTCCAGATCGGTAATTGCGGTCTCCTGTACCGCCTTCAATCCCTCGGCCAGGAGATAGGTCTTCCTCTCTTGAGCCTGGGCTAGGGTCGTCAGGGAGCTCAGGATCTTCTCGGTACGATCGTGGGAACCGGCACCTGAGGAATTGCCCGGGGAGTCCATATTTCTGAAATATGATAAAGAAAGAAATCAAATTCAATCAAGGATTTCACGATGATTCAACGAGGATTAGAAAGTGAAAAAGGAAATATAATAAAGCACACATCAAGGGTGTAACTCAATCTAGGGATCCCTCGACGGAACCGTAATTTCTTCCAAACTTGGCTCTGATACCAACAAAACCATGTCACGCCCCGCTTCCCAAAATACTGAATGCGAAAGGTGACTAGGCCAGCCATGCTCCTATGATCAGGGAATAATCCCGCCGTAGTCACACTTCGGCTTCTAGCATTACATGGTAGTCAGTAAAAAGTACTAGAGTAAAGGAAATCACAGTTCACAAGTTTATTACATTAAAATAAAAGAGTTCGGGATACATTTATTTTGCATAAAGAAATAACTAACCAACGAAATAATAATGTGCTTATAGCAAAAAGGGTGACACTGATGTTGCGGTCTAAACCTCCGCGATCTCGGATGGCAGGTCCTGCTCCTTAGCTGGGTCTACTTCATCCTCTGAGCATGCACACTCAGGTCGTCAGGTCGACACATATAGCAATAAATATATAATGTGTGTACAATGTTATCAAATATGAAAGGTGCGACAGAATACAGAAATATGAGAATAATGAATATCATTAGAATATGCACAGCGCGATATATGCATCATGTCAGTAAACTAGGCAATGTGTATGTCACTACTTATCAGTCACTAAGTCAATGAAATCAATTGGTGGAACGGATGCTCATGTTTAACAAGGGTTTCGTGCATACCCGAGACTACGGTCGACAGTTGCCCGGAACATAATCCTGCAGCCATACCGCTGGGCCCACGACCTAATGTATGTATGTATATATGTATATGTATATATGTGTGTGTGTGTATTACTAATATCGAATGATCATCCTCTAAGTCACTGTACCTCGCTAAATACGAGTTCAATCCCACCTTGATTTCCCCATTCCCCAGGTTATAGTACGTGTTCAGGTATTAGAAAGGTTGTGAACAAATACGTATCGCTTTAACTTTCAATCACGCTTCCACTTATCAATATCACTTTCAATCACTGGTTCAATATCGTACTTGCCACAACACAATCACTAACACTTATATATCGACAATGCAAATCAGTCGCTAGGTCTCAATGTAAACGATCACTATGCAGAAGGTATAAAGCAAACACAAAATAAGGTAGAAATGTACTGAACAGATATTCACTAAGTTATGACAGCCAACGCCATATGACTTGCAAAATTCACCATAAATCACACGTATAGAATCGACAAAAACAATATAAAAGGCGTACGAAGAATACTTGATTATCTAAGCGGTAAAATTAGTTTCATGTCAATATAAATTTAGGTTAGGGACTTATCATCATTTTAAATCAGCGATCAGTTACTGGAATTCCAGTGTCAGAACTGGAAGTTCTACTTCATGCACGGTTTATTAGGGATTTTGTTTAGATTCAGATGTTTTCCTAGTTAAATAAAACCTAGTTCTATCTGTTAGGTTTCCAACGCATCAAGAGGATTCATGATAGCCTTTCTGTACTAGGAGATATGTCATGTTTAGTATGAAGGTGAAAGAAAATGTCACTACAGAAACTGCAGAACACGTCAACAATATAAAATATAAACAAAATACCAAACGACAGTGTAACTAAACGAGACTAGATCCATATGTTAGCTAACTAAATTATCTACGCGACTATATCATACTCCGCGCATTTTCAGTTTTATGTAGGGACGTACAGGCGCTTAAGTTCAGGTATCCTCGTGGAATGCTGCCCCGGACTGCAGTCCAGACCTGTATTCCCAGTCAGTTCTCATTGCTGTGGTCTATTGGTATCGAAAGATAAACTATATAGAGTTCTAGCTTATCGAGTAGGCTTCGATATGAGCCGTAGAACATTACATTCCGACATGTAACTAATTTAATATCAATTTAACACTACTACATGTACAGTAAACCCAGATTTGACGTCGCGTCTTTGAGACGTCGTTTCCTTGCGCGATGCTTTGTTATTTGAGTTCAATTTTCTACATAATATTTGTAAGTAGCAAATGAAATTATTGGTAAAGCTTTGAGCATGTTTGATGTGGTTTTGGTTCAGTTCACGACATCGAACTCTTAGCGTACAATATCAAGAGCCATCGAATTAAAGTCGGTTTTGCCCAACTCATGAAAACTGTATTTAATACTTACAATTCCACACGATATTAATATGATATTTTAGATCCGATTACGCTCAAAACTAATATCTTAGGATTTCTATGGTTTTCCATGAAAATGCGGTGATGGCTTACAATATATACGTGATAGTATACTACTTAACACATGTTGGTAATAATCTAATCTAATATAATTCTAGCACAAAATCATAGTTCATAGCATGTTAAAGCAAGTGAGGGCTTCACTAGCCTTCGGTCGCTGATATTGAAACGACACCACTTGTGGATTTCGTCTCGACACACGAGACGATGCGATACTGGACACGGTGCGTGGCGCGAGTGCGATGCGTGGAGATCTGGTATTGTACCCAATATTTTGAAAAATATAGTTGCATAATATTGAGTACAATACCCAACTACAAATTAAACCAAGCCCAGCTAACCTAAACCTATGCTCTGATACCAACAAAACCTTGTCACGCCCCGCTTCCCAAAATACATAAATACGGAACATAACAAAGCTAACCATGTTACTTATAGTGAGAAATGTCCATCTATAGTCATATTATGGCTGTCAATCAGAAATCAGAAACAGAAAAAAAACATCAATCTATCTCATGTTCAAACTGCCATAATAAATAATAACGAGAAAAGTAGCGGAAGCAAATAAAAATCCAATAAAAGAAACAATATCCTAGGCTCGTCCCTTACGGGATCACAACAATAAAACGATAAGTCCAGAACTAGAAATTAAATCTAAAGCAACACTAAACTAAATAAGTGGAAAGCTTTCCACTGCTCGGCAATCCTGTCAAAGTATTCTTGATCCACCTGTGATAAGATCAAAGGATCTGAGTCATACAAAACTCAGACGTCAGTGCATCATAGATATTATAATAATATGAACAGTATACTATATAGGATGCCATGTGTAAGAGTGAGATGGCATGAGTATAAACAAAAGCAGTCACATATGATATAACAAGCAAGATATAGGTAGCCAAACATGTCACGTGTATCCCATAGGTCCATATTTCTATGTTATCTATTCTAAAGGTATTTGAAATCAATTAATATACTACTCCATGTAACTCAACAGTATATATTCTGTTACCCCCCGGGACAACGAAAAATGTATGAATCAAGAGTGATTGTTCCGTTAACCCCTGGAACCACGGAAAAATGCAATATCCTTTTGAGTTACACTTCAGTTGCATTTTTTATTTCCCCATTTCCCCCGGTTTTATGTTCATTTCAGGTATAGAAATAATATCTACCTAATACCAATACAGGAACAAGCAGGTAAAGGTTATGTCTCCCAAGACAACAGGTTATGTCCATCAGGACAACAGGTCAGGATTGTTGGTATCGGTAAGTATTACAGGAAAATAGGTACTAGTATGATAGCAGTAACAGTAACAGTAACAGGATAACATAAATTCGTGAATCAGTAAACAATAGATGATACAATCAATCAAGTACGATGTGGGTATCACAATCACCTAGCACAAACAAGTCATGATGTATAATAGACAATATAGTCAATGCTATAATGGTAATCGTTAACTGATATAGATTAACAAACGTTTAATTGACTGGGTAAATATTGTTAATTAAATATCATATTTTTTTGTAACGATTTTTACACGTTAACTATGTAGTCATGATACTTATCTATATGCGAATACAACCATGATCATATCAGCGAGTATAAGTCATTATAACAATCTAACCATATTAAAATAGTCTCCTGTCAAAGATTATTAACATAATATTAATTAAATATTTTATTATATTAAACTTATTATTGCTAAACTAAAACTTATTATTATCAGTTAATTAATATCATGAAAGATATGATAAATATAGTAATATTACAGCACGATATGTGTGTGTGTATGTCGTAACTAGCATGTGTCTAGTAAAATATTTGCCTCGTATACGACGATGATCAAGACAGAGGAAATGGTGACACGATAGCCCGAACGAAGCAAGATCGACACTTGATCTCGGCTAGGGTCTTGATATGGTGCTTCGGCTTGAAGTTGGCTTGGCTATGGGCATCGCGACCATGTAGTTAAGGCTCGGGTGCTGGGTTGCTATAACGAAGGTGCTCGGTGTAGGGTTCTCGGTTGCAATCGCCGACGAGAATTCGAGTAGAGGGAGATGGCTGTGGTTGAGGGTGATGATGGCGCTGGGTTCTTGGGGTTGAGGGTGGCAGAGTCAAAGTGATGGGGTCATCGGAAAGGTACAGATGGAGGAGTGACGATGGTGGTGCGGTGGTGGGTTTCAGGCGAGGTCGATGAAGTTGAGGGGTGATGATGGTGATGCATGGCGATCGAAGAAGACAATGAAGATGAAGGCGAGGGAGACGATGACGGTGACGATGCTTGGGTCGACGGTGAGGCGAGGTCGTTGCGACGGTCGAAGGATGCTCGATCGAGGTTGAGATGAGGAGGAAGGGATCGGGGGTGTTGGGTTGGCTGAAGAGATTAGATCGGAGAAGATGATGGTGACGACGGTGAGGGTGGCAATGGAGTCAAGTGATGGGCATGAGCGAGGAGGCGTTAGCGGTCTTGGGGGGTGCGGGCACGAGGAAGAGAAAGGAAAAAGGGTTATATATATATATATATATATATATATATATATAATTGTGAGGGAAGGTGATGATGATGGGTTCAGTATATAGTTTAGAGGTAAAATTAGTCAAAACCCCCTAACGATCTATCTTCTCACAACAAACCCCCATAAGTTTATCTTTAAACGATTATTTAAAGATCAAATATCTTAACATATCTTATTTAAACTGCCAAACAAAAATATATTTTTTATTACACAATAATGTTAGACAAATTATTATATGCATATTAAAATAAGATATTACCAGATTAGAAAAAAAATCTTAAAATACCACTAAAATATTCTAGTAACTAAACACATTCAATATTCTACCTAAAGATTAATGTTAGGGATTTTGGCAGAATGTTTAGTTTACCAAACTAATATTAGACGATAAAATCTATGCATATGAATAAGATATATATAGATTACTAAAATAAATATTAAACACTAACTATCATCTATCTAATCAACAAGATAACCCTAATTATATTCTATCATGGGAAAATATTAAACTTCAATAATAAATAAAATTAGTTTTATATGCAAGCAGGTCGGATGCAAATATTATATCAATTTGAACTAAGGATTAAGGCAAGGTAAGATAATACAATTATCACTCTAACCATCCAAACACCAATCTTAACCCAATAACAATAATAATGATTTACATAATTCAAATAATCTATTTAATAAAAATAACATATTATCGTGTTTGGGTGTTACAATTTCTAATTAACTACATATAACTTCTAATAAGTTCCATGTAACTTGTAAGCACTTGGCTGTACCTTCTAATAACTTGTCTGTAATTTCTAACACTTAAGTTTATTACTTAATCTAATTTTAACTTAAATATAACATATTGTGGTCTTCATTAGTGTAGATTCTGGAGAAACAATTTGTTGAGAAGCCATATAAGAAGGACAATGTGAAGGATATGTCTTTTGAAGCACAAGCGATGCATTAGAAGAATATGTGAAAAATGAGGTACACAAATTCTATTGGCGAATGAGAACGAAATGGCCTGACAGTTTTTGTTTGACGAAAGTTTAAACTCTTTGTTATTCGTACATATATTCATCTATTTCTATTTGGCCAATTTTCGCCGATATTATTATTTGTTTTGAATGAGAATGACAAATTACTTATATGTTACTGGTTTGTCTAATAAATGTAAAAAATTGTTCACGTATTTATTTTAATATCGCCGATGTTGGCCGATACTGTGATACAAATGATATTTTTGTTGATACTATCTGTTTTATATAACCAATATTGGCCGATGCTATGATATAAAGTAACATTCAAGTAATTAGAAATTACAGGCAAATTGTTAGAAATTACAGACAAGTTATTAGAAGTTACAGACAACTAATTAGAATTTACATGCAACTAATTAAAAGTTACAGGTAAGTGGTTAGAAGTTAAAAGTAAGTGTATAGAAATTATATGCAACTAATTAGAGGTCAATGGGTTTGACAAAAATCATGCGGGACTCTCCTATTATTCTACATTCTCATTAACTTTTCATAACTTAATCTAACTTGAACGCCTAAGGAACTTTTGCTGGAGAAGTCCCAACCAATATTCTTACATGTTTCTATTTTTGTAGGTCAAGTTAGTATCACTTTTATAATAGATACGCATATGCGAGTGAAGTTGTATATTTTCTTCTCTAATTTATTCAATTTTTTTTAGAGACTAAATTAATCTATATTCCTAAAACAACAACAATAATAAAATTGTATAACAATAGTAATATTAAGGGTAAAATGTCAAAAGCCTCTGGCCCTCTCGGGAGTTGTCTAAGAACCCCTGTAATTTTCGAAATTATTGGGAAGGGCTTACTGTTGAAAATCATTGTGAAAAAACAACTGAATTGGATTTTATTTAGGTCCGTATATCCCTCACACTGCTTAAATATTACAGTCAACTGTTTAGATTTTGCAGGAAACTGCTAAGATATTACACGCAACTGGTATACAAGGGGTTTAAGATGGACCCAAGGCTGCGTTTGGTAGGAGGTAATCTAGTTGGTAATTCTAGATTAGTATGAAATATTTCCATACTAGTTTAGGTGAAAAAATAATCCCGGAAATATAGGATTACCATGGTAATCAAATGACCTCATTTAATGGTAATCTCATTCCCCCCAAAATAGATGTCTATTCTTGATTACCATCTAATATACCCACCTGACAGGAGATGTGGCATTACTTTCCGCCATCAACCATCGGCCTCTCTCGCGCTCCTGCCCGCCGGCTGGCCGGTCGTTGCCCACCTCCTTCCCCACCCGCCGGTCGGCCGGCCGGTCGCAACCGGTCGGCCATTCCCACCGGCCTCGCCGCCCGCCGCCGCTCGGCCATTCGCTATTTTCTTTGCCTCTCGTCGTTCATTGGCCACGGCCGATCGACGATTGCATATACATATATTACCGGAGATGATTATACCAAGCATATTAATGCAAGATTCCTTAAAATTAGACGCCCGGTCATCATATTTCTAGCAATATGAGAATTTCCGTTAATCTTCCATCCGTTGTACCAAGCGCAACCTAAGGGTTTTTTGACGAGGCTAAAAAGCCCAGGGTTTTTACACAAGTTCTGAACAGATAGGGGGCTTTTTGACAATTTACCCTAATATTAAACATGAGTGGGCCAATAATCAATCATGAAGCCTACAACTCGCCTAGGTCCAGTTAGGAGGCCTAGCCTGTCCATGTATATCCTAGTAGACACACATGCCCTATTTTTCTTCTACACTCGAAAATGGAAAATTCTAAAATCTTGCAAACCAAGTGCATGCATTTCAACAAATTAATGGTGCATTAAATAATTTATAAAAGATTAATTTGATGTACATGCACCATGAAATTTTACAGCTCACCCACCCTAACACATGATCCTCACAATCATATCTCCAAATAAATCATGAGTTCATGCATTAATTAGGCAGTGAGTTCATGCATAATATAAATTCTTTGATATATGTTATGAATGTACCGTAATTAATTGGTTAAATGATAAAATCTTGAAGCATAAATTAAAAGATTTTTGAGAACATTACATGATCATTGTGTAGCCTATAAATAAAAATTGATATGTATTGCTAATTGATAAGTGCAATGAAATGTAGACATATGCAAGGAAAGATTTTGAGGCTCAGAGCTCAATCCTATTTTCATGGAGCGGAGTGAGTTCTTTCAATTTCCTGTCTGTCTTTGTATAATAGATTTCAGTTATGATTTTTTCTTTTATTTATCCCCCTTCCTAATTAATTTTCAACATATATTCAATCCTTTAATAGATTGATTTATTTCGATCCAATAAGTTGGGGTCTCTTGGTCCTTCAGAATTATAACAAGTCATTCTTTTGTATACAATTCTTTGACAAATTTAATTTTTCAATTCATATTAATGAAATTTTTTTGACGGCCATAGTAGGGAAAATGACTTGCATGATTATACCATATATATTATATATATTATGTAATTTATTTATATCATAAGAAGTCATAGACTAACCATTTGCATGTTTTTTATTTGTGGGGAAAAAAATTAAAATAAGCGCATTTCTTCCAATAACTTATTCATGTAACAGAAACTAACCGAGAAGGAACACCAACAACAACTCAAAATGGAAAACCAGAAGCTTCGTGCCGATAACATAGCTTGCAAGCAAGCGCTCGCCCGGTGAGGTGGTTGTTCGAAATGCACTTTTAAGGGTAGAGAACGCCTACTTCAGAGATGAGGTGATTTGTTTGAATTTAATACCAACTAAATATTAGAATAGACTCATAATATGTTGAAATTATTTTGTGCAGATTAGAAGGTTTTAATGCATGTTGCAAAATCATTATGGTAATGGGGAGGTGCCATCCCCATCTCATCATAATTATCCGACTTGGACGATCGGTCCGTCTGTTCGTCTAGGGCTTGACACTGTAGGTTTTGAAGCTGGACCCGATCGAGCTTAATGCGGAACAGATGTTTAAGTGGAAGAATTAAGCATGCATGCTTTTTAGGGACCAAGTGTTGTCAACTGTTTGTGTTTGTGTTAAGGTTTGAGTTAGGGTGGTTTGGTTCCCTCTGCATGCATTTGGTAGTAATTTTCAATTTGGTTGTTTCCAATACTTTATGTTGGTTAAGAACTTTGGTTTGTTAAGATTTGGAATTAGCAATGTTTGCATGAAATAAGAGTTATAGCCATGTATTGGCTTTATCAATAATCATATGTCAATTTGATTTAGTGTGCTTAATTTTATCATTTCTTCATCTGCTAATTAATTTGCTTTTTCTTATAGTTCATAAGCGCCTTAACTTTTTCCCTCATGTTTTTGGTATTTTTTATTCGTGGGCATAGAAAACTTTATCCGCTCTGTATCAAGAGAAGGAATTCCACACTCTTAGTGTAGTGTATTGAACTGTGATTCACTTCAATTGTAAATGAGTTTCATACTAATTTACTCCTAGCTAGCTAGTTGTTTTAATTAATTTTAATTTTCAAACCAATTTACTCTTAGCTAGTTGGCTTAATAATTTTGACATTTATTTTTAACATGCAAATTTGTTTGCACATTCTCACTCACTTTTATGGTCTCTTTTTAATATGTATTCCATCATTTTCTGGACTATTTTTAGATCCAAGAAGTGTGACGTCTTGGTCATTCAAGATTATAACACGTCGTTCTCATCTCAGAAATGGTCTCTTCTCACTCAATTTTATGACACCACATCGATCGACTAATTAGGAAGAAGAAAATCCCAAGAACAACGTAAAAATAATAAAAATAGCTAGTGACGATGAAAGCAAGAAATTAACAATGATCCAAAGCCAACGCCGAGCTAAGCACGAAAGAAGACAATCTACCAACGTTAAACCTTTAAAGGACTCGAGAGACTGCAAGAGTAATGATACTCAGTTTTTGTATGGTAATCATACTTTTATGATTTATCACTTAATCGTTTTAACCTATTTGAGAATGAATGCACAACCCTGCTGAAGAACTTGGATTTTCCCTTCATAGTTATTTGAAGTAATTTTGATTCCAAATTAAACAAGGGATATCAACCCGACGGAAAATTATTTGAAGTTATAAAGTCAAATTAAAATTCCAATTTGTGTGCACATTATTTGCAATGATAGATAATTGGTCGTTTTCATTCCTTTCACAGATGTTTTTCCAACGTTTGAATCACTGGCTACCTTGATGATAATCCTTTTCGAAGAATTTGTTGCTTATATACCACTTGTGAGAAATTAGAGACCAGTTATGATACCTCCCATAAGATATTTGTAATAATTGAATGGATTTACTAAGTGAAGAAGTATGGATCAAAAGAATTGACAGTTCGTAGAAGTGAGTAAATGATACAAAGAGAAATACGAATTTTATTTAGGAGGATTTACTGCAAGGTTGTTGTGCTTGTTAATGATTTTTGGTTACATTTCTTTGGTTTCCCTCTTAAGTGGTTAGTCAATTAGAATAAAGAGTTAGAACTGGACATACTGGAACAATAAGTTAGTGTTAATCAATTAGAACTGGAACCTAAAATTCTAAATTTAATTTTAGTCATGAGTAGAACTGGAACTGGAGCTGAAGAAAAAATGTTTCAGCTAGAACTTTTATATATAAAATGAGTGTTCCGTCCTTAAAAATTATCCCAACTATTTGGATGGAACAAAAATTAAAAATCAGAACTACAAACCCTAGTCTTCTCCACCACCACCCCTTCCCTCCACCCCCCTCCCCCTCCCTTCTTTTTTCTGTAATCTTTCAAATTTCTTTTGCCCCTCTTTTTTATCGACAAGGTTTTGTTGGTACCAAAACACGCATTTGCTAAGCTTTGCATAAAGTTGGTGTTGTCGCAAGGTTTCGAGAACTGCACGTAAGTATTCCGCGTGTTCTTCCTAATTCTTCGAATACACAAGAATATTGTCGATGAAGATAACGACAAACTTGTCTAAGTATTCGTAAAATACTTGATTCATCAAATTCATAAAGACCGCGGGAGCATTGGTTACTCAAAAGGGCATCACTAGAAATTCATAGTGTCCATACCTAGTCCTGAAAGCCGTCTTGGGTATATTAGACGCTTTCACCTTGAGTTGATGATAGCCTGTTCGCAAATCCAACTTGGAGAACACTCGAGATCCCTCCAGCTGATCGAACAGATCATCAATCCGCGGCAAGGGATATTTATTCTTGATTGTTACTTTATTTAACTCTCGGTAGTCGATGCACATCCGCTTAGTCCCATCTTTCTTAGGTACCAAAAGAACCGGGGAACCCCAAGGTGACGAGCTTGGTCGAATAAATCCCTTATTGAGGTGGTCCTCAACTTGCGTCCGAAACTCCTTCAATTCTGCTGGCCCCATTCGGTACGGTGTCTTCAACATAGGTTGAGTCCCCGGCATCAAGTCTATGGTGAACTCGATCGCCCGATCCGGTGGTAAACCCGACACATCTGCAAATACGTCTTCAAAATCTCGTACAACCATCGGCATACTCTCCTCCCCTTGTATGGTGTACGACATCTTTTCCTTTCTCGGTACAGCTCGGTAAGTTGCTGGGTCCAAGGACTTACTTTCACTCTCGAATATAAACATTGGGTGGTCAGGGATTTCAAACACTACCCTCCTTTGACGATAGTCGATGGTGGCGTAAAAAGTACTCAACCAGTCCATACCCAAGACCACGTCGAAATTTGACATATCTATCACCATAAAGTTGGCATAGAAACCTCGTCCGCAGATTACCACGGGGCACAGATCGTATCCCATAGTGGACTTGATCACACCGTTTCCCGTGTTGACATTCCACTCAGTGATCAGAGGTGTTACCGGAATGGAGCTGGCGGTCACAAACTTTTGTGCCATGAAGCAGTGCGACGCATCAGAGTCAAAAGTGTGAGTGCAGGTATAGAGGCTACTAGTAAGGTACCTATGTTATATGCGGAAAAATTTGTGATGAGCCTAACAAGATATGCATGCACAAAGAAGGTAAAATTGGAAGCATGACGGTCAAAAAAACAGCGATACCTGTAATAACGTCCCCCGTTGCTTAGCCTCTTCTGCGGTCATAGTAAAAGCCTGACGCTTCGGGCCGTTGCACAGAGCTTGCTGGAAGACTCGCTTCTGAGGGGGCAAGGGTGGTCCTCTAGCTGACGGACTGTGCCCGATTGGCTTATTAGCGGGAGGCGGCCGAGATCTCTGTTGAGGCGCTCCAAGATTGGTTGGTTTGTTGTCAGGGAGTAGTGGTCGCCTTCTCTGTGGACAATCCCCTATGGCATGATCCGGAGACCCACAGACTATGCAGAATTTGTTCAAAATACGACAGTCTCTCATGTAGTGTCCGGCTCTACCGCAATGGTTGCATATGACTGCTGGTTTTCTGAAAGTAGCTGGTCCTGCTGGCCTCTTGGGTTGTTGCCTCCCGTTGAATCTGGAAGATGGTCCCCCAAGAATTTGATTGGCTAGTCGCTTAATGCCAGACAATCGGTCATCTTTCCTTATGCGTCACTGAAGGTCTTCAAAGTTCCGTGCCGCCTCTAAGATTTCATCATAAGTTGATAAGGTAGCAGAATACATGGAGGACTGCGTCTTCAGATCCAACCATGTCGGAATGTTTTAGCATATAGTTCCGGGGTTGCCACCGGGTGATGCGCGAACTGACTTAATCTCGCGAACTTTGAACCGTACTCGTCCACCGACTTATCCCACATGCTCCCTTGTTGGAACTGTATAAACTCTCTTTCCATTTTTAGGTGTGCTGCGACTGGGAAGTATTGAGTATCGAAACGTTGTTTGAACATTTTCCAGTCGATGGGCTCTTTCGGTCTACTTTCCTCGGCCTCCCACCATATTCGGGTATTATCCGTGAGTTATAGTTTGGCAATGTTCACCCACGCGTCCTTCAGAATTTGGACGGCACCGAGATCGTTGACTGTTCTCTTGAGCCATTCCTCAGTTTCTAAGGGAGTTTCCTTCCCTGAAAAAGTCTTAGGGTGGAGTGATCTAAACTGTTTCACTCTCGCCGAGCCTTGAGGAATTGAGGCCAGTGCCTGTTTTAAAATTTATGCTTGTTGCTGCCTACTTTCGCGCAACTCTTGATGAAGGGCAGCTGTCTGCTGCTGTTGTTGCTCCAGTAGTCCTTGCATCATGTATAGCATCGCTGCTTATTGGGCAGTGGCTTCATTGACTCCATTTCCTCTTCGGTTGCGGTGAAGGTGTCGTCCGGCCATGGAGATCTGAATTAGAAGAGGCTAGGTTATAACCTGGCGGCGAAGGACATAGGATAGTAAATTGCAGGAGAAGTAACAATTTATGCCAGAGGAGGACTAGCAAGGAATAATAAAAAAACGAGAGACATAAGAGTACAATTGTTGAAATCAAGATTTTATTAATAATGCTAACGGGAATACAAGAAATTATTAAATAAGGTCATACTTCTATATATAGCTTATTCGGCTCACTAAGGAACTAAGAACTAAACAGGTGCTAATCGTCCATCAATTATAGGGCGGGAACTGCACGTTATTGGCTCGGCGTTTGTTGACCTTTCTTGTAAAACTGTAAAAGAAGGGAGAGCCTGGTACATCCAAACGATAGAGTTGCGGAGGGGTACGGCGAACACATCGATAAGCATGTCCCCGAATATAGAGTGTTTCCCCAATAAACCACATGTGCGGCCCATATTCTCTTGGTTCTTCCTCTTCCACCGGAATTTCCTCTTCAGCGGGGGCCTCCTCATCCAGCTCTTCCTCCTCCTCAGGTTCATCTTCCTCAATGGGATCCTCCTCTTCAACAGGGACGTCCTCTTCAGGCTCTTCCTCCTCCTCGGATTCCTCTTCCTCAACGGGATCTTCCTCCTCTACTGGGGATTCTCCTTCTCCATCTTCCAAATCGTTCTTGGGGACTTATTACTTCGTCGTCCGAATATCCAAGCATAGCTTCAAAAGTGATGTCCGACATGTTGTCCTCATCTGGAAGATTTACCATGACCTGAGAAGAATGGTCATGGTCAGGATACAGAATGTCAAGGAAAGGACGAGGGATAGGTAAAATTTTATGAAATTGATACAAGTGAATGAGATTCACAAATATAATAAGTCGGTTAACAGTTTTGTTTTAGTACACAAGAAGGACCTGCATGGGCCACCACTAAAACCTGTCACGCCCCACTTCCCAAAAGAATGTGAAGAGTGACGTGGCACGGTCCGCAACCTAACTATATTGAAGGTGGTCTATTCAATACAATTACGTTAAGCGTAAGAATATCTATAGTATGCAGGGTGTGTACCAAAATAAAATAATAAAAGCGAAAGGCATTTATTTCCATTAACCAAACTTTATTACATCCCAAGGGAAAGAGTAAAGTAAACTAAATAGTTTAATTACATCAAAAAGAAGCAAAGCCCTAAATAGGTGGGCAACAAAGAAAACTAGTTTATCCTCCGACGTTAAGTCTGCATAATCTTCGTTAGTTGGCTCCACACCTAGATCCTCATCATAAAACTCATTCTTATCTAACGGACAATCCAAAAATGGGAAAAGGGAAAGTCCGTCGGCGGGTTATACTCGGATAGGATTGCCTCATAAGGAAGTAAGAGCCTAGAAATGAACATGCGTATATAAGAGTATGATGTATGCATGCCGACATGAAGTAAAAGGGTGTAAAGGTATGAATGTACAAAATTAAGACATGTTGACGGGGGTATACGTGAACATGTATGTTGTATGAAGGTAGGTGGTAGGAAGTATAAGTGAAAATAAAAATTCATATTAGTTTGTTAAACAAGAGTCCGGATACTCGCGATTATTCCGTTGTGGCCACGGAACAACAACTGGGGAAGTGAAATGTACTGTTTCACTTCCCGGAATCATGATCGAGTAGTAGGGGAATCTGAGTTCCGCATCTCCTTGCCTAATCAAACTACCCATCCCCGTTATTCAGTGTAAAGGTTTTGACGAATTAGAGTTAGTACATATACATCCAGGCATGAAATTTCCACATTGTATGTCATCCATATATTGGATCATTCGCCCTCAAATAGGGTTAGTATTCGCCCGAATATCGGGTTAGTGGTCGTCCACACATTGGACCATTCACCCCAAGTAGGGTTAGTATTCGCCTGAATATCGGGTTAGTAGTTGTCCACACATTGGACTGTTCACCCTGTCTGCAGGGATCCTCATATATAAATATTTCATATCTAGGTCCGCGCATTCTAACCCTAACCGTATCATGTGTCATGTATGTCATAAACTTGTAATCAAAAAGTTGATCTCATTTAATATGCCCTTCCACAACCACTCATTTTTTTCTTGTTATCTTCTTAAGTTTGTAACGTGCTTCGTATCATTTTATAAAATGCTTAGTTAATAAAGGATGATAGTGTTTAATTATATTTATTGTTTATAAGAAAACCATGATGTTTGGAATATTTATCGTTTTGGAAACCCATGGTATTTTACTGAGTAAATGTCCTTTTAATAAAAGGTTATGGTATTTATTTGAAAATTATCTTTTAATAAAGTTTTAAATATTCTTTTGGAAAATATCATTTATAAGGGTTATGGTCTTTGTTGAAAATAGCATTTTAGTAAAGGTCAAGATATTTAAATGAAATTATATCTTTTTAGGATGAATTAAGATATTTTATTGTAATTTAATAATTTTATAAAATTATGGTGTTTTAAATTTGAGATAACATTTTAGAAAATACGTTTGTGTTGGCAACCGCTGCACATGGACGGCGGGATTTGTGTCCTTTTCAGGGACGATTGCCTATCAACCACGAGGTATTTACGTATAACATTACCCTATTATTAGGGTAATCTATTAGAGGCGCTATTCTACAAGAACGACTCCGCATTGACAACCGCTGCACATGGGTGGCAGAATTTGTGTCCTTTTCAGGGACGATTGTCTAGTAACCACTGGGTGATTCAGGTAAAACATTCCCCTATTAGGGTATCTTATTAAACTTTAGTTAACATGCTAAAAAAAATAATATAAAAATATCCTTTCGTGTGAAAGGGGCTAAGTTGGAAAAACTATATACCGTTATTTAGATTTAGTATTACCCCCTTTCAAAAAGATAAAGGGATTTAACAAAACTAAAGTAGTTGGTGGATAAAAATGTAAGTAAAAATATATCGTTTTAGTGTCTAAAACATTTATTCCAAATATCTTATCTCATATGGGTATTTTAAACATATACGACATTTTAATAAAATGAAGGTATTTTCTGGAAGTAACCTATTTCGAGATCTCATAGGTAGCATGGGTAAGTATGGGTATGTACGCGATGAATTGATACCCCGTGGGTTATAATATTAAGCATATCATATTTCATGTAGGATGAGGATGCAATATTGACGCATATAGAGATAATTAATTAAACCATTTTAAACATGGGGTCCAATTCTTATTGTTGAGAGGTACCAAATCGCATGCAGAAATATTTTTTACATTATTTTAATATGGGGTTGATGATTAGAAATTGAAACTAAGATCATTGAAAGAAGGAATGCGACAAATGAGTGGAGAGAGGCGGATCCTACCTTTTGTTAGAATTGAATGTCGATGGGTCGAAAATGTAGACGCGTACTAAATCCTCAATAGCTCCGCGCTCGGATTTTTCCTCGCTACTTGGGTGGAACCACAGCGTCGGCGTCATTGATACAAAGGCGTGGGTATTTTTTTCAGAATTTTTGAAGTTCTGAGATGTGAGAAATCACTGATTGAAAGTCTCTATTTATAGGGTCTTTTCACCAACCATAAAATCCAAAAATCCGTTAAAATCCTCAAAAAATCCGTGTCCAAATGATTGCTGATGATTTTCGAATGATTGCCGCCGCCGCCTCTTCACCTCACTCATTGGATCAAGATCCAACGGTCTCGGTTCCGCCGCCCGCGTTCCACGTGGCCGCGAGAGGAGACCACGCGGTTTCGCGTGGTACCCACCACGTGGGCGCCGCCGACGGTTATGGGCCGTTGGATCTTGTATCCAACGGTCAGGATAAGAGTCGGTGGAAAATAATTTTAATTAATTTTTTTTTTAACTAAACTGTTTATTGTAAAAAATCGAATTTGGTTTTAAATTTTGTTTAAAATATTGAAAAAATACGGGGAAAATCTGAGAAAATTCCAGAAAATATATTTTATTGTTATCTTCGCTTAAAAAATAATTTTTGGCTAAAATTAAGTAATATTCTCATATCTATGATTTTTGTTTGTCATCATAAATTATTTAAAAATCTATTTTATCCTTGAAAATATTTTAATTACGAAATAATTATTTTAATTGATAATAAAAATATGTAAATTATTTTAAGACATTATAAAATTTTATTAAAACATTTTAAGCCTAGAAAAATATAAATAGATTTTAGAAATTTCCTTTAATTATTTTTCAATACTATGAATATTACTAACGTCACTTTAAAAAATATTTTTCTATCAATGAAATAAGTAAATAACCACTTGATACTAGAAAGTTAAATAAAAGATATTTTATTAGAATACACGGTCATTACAGTTGAGGTCAAAATTAACAACCCACAACCGAAATTGAAAATCAAAAATTAAAAGTCAAAAGTCAAAGTCAACGCTCAGATAAGTGGACCCAAGTCCAACCAATCCGGACCCAAGCCCAAGTAAGTGGGCTCAAGTCCAAACCGCTTCAAGACCAAGCAAAGCCGATCATCGAAAAAGAAAGAAAGAAATTTGTAATAAATAAATTTTGTATGCACATAAGTGTAAAAATATAATATAAATAGGCAAAAAAAACCAAAATTATGTAAAGCCCATGGCTCATGTGCAAAAAGATGTGTACATGGGCATGGAAGATACAAAAAGCAATTATGTAAAGCCCAAGGGGAAAAGTGCAAAATGTAATGGATATTTAAATCCAACCATATGATTAAATGTTAAGTTTTTCCCATTTCCGCAAAATATTAGAATTTGTGTCTCCCTCTTCTTTCTCCCCAACCTTCTTCTTCTCTAAATAAATCATGAGGAAATCTCTTTTTCTAAAAATAAACAATAAAAACTCATATATCTATTGAAAAGAGCTTGATTCCTTCTTCAAAACCAACAAAAAGAGAGCTTTTGGGTTCTCCTCCCCCTTTCTCTCCAAGAGAAATAAAGAAGAGGGAAGAAGAAGGAGAACTCGTCTCTCAAAACTCCATTTTTTAAGGATTCAATTCATAAGAAAGGGAAAAGAGATTCATTTTCTCTCATTTAAGATTCAAATTCCAAGTTCTTAAGAATCAACAGAGCATTTTGGTAAAAGTTTCAAGTTCTTAAGAATCAACAGAGCATTTTGGTAAAAGTAAAAAGAAGGTTGAGAATGGCCGCACTAAAGGAAAGGCCTTTGCGCTTCTCCCTCGGGGAAACTCTCGGGGATGAGAATTTCGATCAGTACTCCCCTCTTGAACGCGGATTTCGGTCCGTGATTCACCCCAAACGGTAACATAAGCTCCGATCTATATTTCACCAAACAAAAACTGACGAAATCTAGCGGTTATGCCACCGAAATTTCATCGAAATCCGCATGCTTAGCCTTTTTAAAAAAAAAAATAAGTTTAGAATGGAAAACTAAATGAATATAAATAAAATGAAATGAAACAAAACGACACAAGGACGCCCGAACTGGACACCCCCATCATGCTTAGCACCGCTGGGTACCCAAAAGGGGTACCCGCTCTCTTAAAGGGAGCCAACCCTTTCCAAGGGGGAGCCCCCCTCCAATGGAAGGGAGTCGACCCACCCTAAGGGCATAGAGCCAACCCCCTAAGGGGAGCCGACCCCGGTCCCGGGTTTTCCCTCCCCGTAACACCCGGACCTTTCTCCTTAATGTAAACATATAAATAAATATATATATATATATATATATATATATATATATAAATATATGTATATATATAAATGAAATGAACAAACATACATTATTTCTTTTCAAGCGCACACATTTCACATTAAGTTCGCATGATCGCAAAACCCATTAATTGGAGGTTCACTCGCCTCAAAATGAGGGATAATTAACGGCAGTTTTGTCCGCGGCTGCCGAAAATTAGAATTCCTACAATTAATTAACCCCCGTCAACCCTGAACATGGGGAATTTGTACACGCCTAACAAGCGAGCGAATCCATCCCAATGGATGATGAAAAACACTTTACAAAAGCTATTGGTCGAAGGATAGTGACTAGTTTTTTTTCCTTTTATTTGGCAAAAAGAACAATCCTTAAGAGTAGCAGCTAGCTGAGCATGCAGTGAGTAGCAAGTCAACGTTGGTTGTTCTCGTTTGATCGAACGCACGTCTGAAGGTGTTTAGATGTATTGGGTTCCTGATTCTGCAGAAGATGTCCTTGATCAGAGTCTTTGCCCCTAAGACTAAAAGAAGGTTTTGACCAAGCATTGAATAGCTACAATGTCAAGATTTAACTATTGATTCACTCGACTCCCTTCCACTAAGTCCTGACTGCACCAATTTCCATCAAGGCAAGGCATGAAACGATAAGGGGGAAGAGGAGTTGTCACGAGACACTAATCGAATAAGTGTCTTCTTATCCATGCAATAGGGCGACTTGAATATCTTTTTGGAGATTGTTGAGGATTTGAGCCGGGTCCTTGCAAAGGTGGATCCTTATAGAGACGAGCCTAGACAGCTGCCTTACCTAGATCGAGAATCTCACTAGATATATCTACTTATACAGATTCTTATGTGTATATAATTGTTAATTTACCCGACCAGACAAATTTGTTAGATAGCTTGGTAGTTATAGCCTAGAGATTGTGGCAGTGGTTATGGGTTCGATTCCCAGGAGAACAGAAGCTTGAGGACACCATGATTAAAAAAATACCCTACTTCTTTTTCACAAAACTCTATATAGTTACTTTTTTTGCAAAACTTCTTTTAGATCAAAACTTTTAACGAAAAAATCTCTATATTTTATATATGGATTATCGGTTCATGATTTGAATTCTTATTTGTACAAAAAAGTTAGGGTTGTTTTATTTTTCCGATAAAATTCTTCATATAAGTACTACTTATAATGATTGTTCTCAATCCAAGTTACAATAATCACTATATATCATCCATAAATCATATTGTGGGTTTATAATTTTTTTCTTTTTGGATACGATTCATATGAATTATTTTATATATTAGCCGATTTGATTGCATGTATGATTAGATTACATACACACTCTAATTCGGTGAGGGTATTAGAATTTTGTTCACAAACATCCACATGTCAAAAATCTAGTATTTAGGTATATCGTTTCAAAAAATATGTTAGGCAGAATGTTTCAACATTTTCATGAAAAATAAGTTGGTATCCGAATAGACTTGTCATTAGTATAATGAAATGATACTCAATTTGACTTATCTTTAAATCTTGTCTTTAACAACTTTATCTTTTAAAGGTTTGCTCCACTTTCAGGTTTCCTAGGGATATAGCATAAACTTGTCGCTACCGGATCAAAGCCTCAGGATCCACCACAGGTTACTTGTTAGTAAGGACATCAGTTAGTGAGTTTTAGGTGAATAATATATGAAATTCCACCACCCACCATTTGTCAGATAAATGTTGATATATATTTAATTGTATATATATTTGTATAAAGATTATGCCCTATGATATTACTTAGTACTGTTGATTACATCCACTGTAACACAGTTTGCAAAAAGCTTTCTTGCACTTATAAACTAGGCAAACAGCATATAGACCCACGAAAATCTAGCTGAGAAATATGAAAGGAAGATAAAGGTATAGAATTGCTCATTCGGTAAACTATAAACTCTACGTCTAATACTAACTAAAATTCTTTGGGGATACGGCCTTTTCTCACTATAAGAAAAAAAACTTACATTCTTTAAAATCGTCAAGCTCTTCCAAACAAAACGATATGAAAAATAAGTCGAATGCATAAATTCCCCGATGAAATATTAATTCCAACACACTCACTTCACTAACAATGCATAAGAAAATATAATCTTTTTCCAAAACCATATTTATATATGAAATTATTTATTTCCCATTGCGGTCGAAACATCCCAAACCGTTGATTTTCCAAGTAAAATGGAACTCAAGTTCTAATAAATTAACCGACTACAATCCTTAAAAAATTGCAGTAATTCTTAAAAAATTGCGAGAAACTGGTGATGTTGTTTACCAAATTTACCAGGCAACATCAGCTTCTGCCGAAATGTTCGGCCTCCTCGATTTGCAGAGAGCCGAGCTTGTGACGCACTCGCATAAAACTCCTTACAAAACAAATTCAATTATTTAAAAAAAATTGTAACTTTATTTCCAATAGAATGCTTATCGATGAACAACGATATCGTATAAATTTAAGGGGGGAAATCTCACCTTTTTGCCTATTTCTCTCCACGCCATCAGCATGAATTCAGCAACGATTGAAAAAAGAAATTAATAAAATCGATTTTTGCGGTCCAATTTGTTGAAAATAGAGTTTGACAGATATTTAGGGTTTTAGCTCAGGGATTTGTCTCGAAGCCAAAAAAAAATAACGAGAGGTTAGTGAAGCGGGTTCGGATGTGGTCGGGTCGGGACGGCTTTTCTCAGGGGTCATTTTGATTTTTTGAGATCTAATTTGGGGTAACTTTTTAGGGTTAGGGTGCTTTTGGGGAAGAAATGAAAATGGAGATGACGAGGGTTTTTTTTTCTTTTTTTGGTGGCGTGGCGTGGCGTGGCGTGTGGGGGCGGGGGGGGGCGCGCGGGGAGGGGGGGTTAATTTGATTTTTGAGGAGGGTTTTGAAAAGTGTGGCTCACTTCATTGATCAGAGTCATTGCGGAACTGGCCCAATAATTCACGAATTATTCACGAATTATTCCCGAATTATGTGAAAAACAGCGAATAATTCAAAAAATAGCAAATAATTCATAAAATCAAAAGCTAGCGTCTCATATATTAATTTATTGCTCGAAATCCTTCCCGAACATTTCCCGAACACTAACCGAATTTTTCCCGAATACCTGCCGATTTTTTTCGAATAGTTCTCCGAATCCGAATTTTCGACCTCGCCGAATTATTTCCGAACGACGAATTTGTGACTATGATCAGAGAAAAGGTTCGATGATATCTGCGATTTATGTAATTATAGAGCCTTTTTTATAATCTTCACAAACTTGATATACGTAAATATCTTTCTCAATTGCTCTTTTAATTATACTTGATTTTATCAAACACCCTTTAAAAAACATCGTTAGTATTTTATAAATAAGAAAATTATGAAATGTGGATTTCTTAGAACTTTCTAAAATTGAGATCGAATCAACCTTAGACATGATTTAAATTATTATTGAGAAAACATTTTGAAACCTTATATTCTCTTTTCATGATCTTATTTCTAATTTCTAATTGAACTTGATTTTGTAGAAGTAGCAAAGATCGTCTATTTTTAATTTTGATTTTGATTTTAATTGTAAGTTACTTTTATGAGGAAAAAAGTTGTGCCGCAATAGGATCAAAGTCAACAGGATAATGAAAGAGAAAATATGCAAGATAGGATACTTTTTAGATTACCATGCTTAGAAGAAGTGAACATGCATCATATGTGGAGAAAATATTTGTCGAATTATTATTCTTCATGTAATAAAGTCTTCATGTTTGTCTCAGATTATGAATATCTTTAAAACGCTCTTATATGGATAAGATAACACAGTGCATGTGAACTCCAAACAAAATCCACAATCCACTCATTAAGCCCGACATAATTATAGTCATTGGAAAAGATGTGATCTGCTATGCCTTTTCGTAATTATGTGGTTCAACCAAAGAAATAGGATCAAACTTCCCTGATTTTATTAGGGTCACAAATAACATATTTTTCTGACGAAAAAGAGCTGGATAAATTACTCGTCTCATGAATTGAAACAAAAATAGCATACAGAATTTACAAAAGAGAAACCCCCATACAACAAAATTGGGGCAGCAAAAACTAACTGATCAAATGCTCAAAACAGCTGAGCAAAAAGAAAAGGAGAAGAGGGAAAAGGAAAAGGGAAAAAGATTAATCAAACAAGGTTAAGTATAAGAAATCGCACTAGTACAGAATGCAGGATTTTTTTCAGTTGCAACTTCTTCCTATTTCCAAAAGGGTTTGAAACAGCATCTGCAGCAACACAAACTACATGGAATCCTCAAAACATTTGGTCCACCTCTAAGTATCCTCAGATTCATTGCCACCCAACCTCAATACCTCAAAAAACACCCAAGTAAAAAACTAAAATGAGTACAAAAAGCAAAGAGTCAAGGTGTCAGCTAGCTACAGAGTGTAATTTGTCACGAATAACATATGATAACACGAAAGAAAAAAATCACCAGTGTTATTTGTCCATTTACATAGTCTTCAACTCTTGCATTAATTATTCCACAAACAACATACGACAAATAAGAACGAAAACAATAATTAACCAAACAATCTCTTCGGTTTTCTGGTTCACATATTTTTCATTCGAGAATTTAGAGACGTTAAGAATTCAGGTTATGCTCCAGTAATTGAATAGTCATTTTTACAAACGACAGAAATCGAATAAATATGGGCTAGTTTGCATGGTCTTTTTGAAGGCTTGTTTTATTTCACAGACTTGATTTCAAACTCATTAACAACGAACTTGTGATGGTGGTTTATTTACCAACGAACTGAAAGTCGGCATACCAACTAATTAACAAAAATTAATCAATCAAGTGTAGTGTTGAATATCACACTACTAAGATCTAGTTTGACTCAAAAGCAATCAAGTAACCCATAAAATTTTCATTGAGACCTAATATTCTAACATGAAAGGTTGACAAATCCAGCTTCAAAATTCATCCTCCTCTTTCTTTCTTAATTTGTTGCCACATAGGGGAGTCCTTTTTATTGAAACGCAGAAAGAGGAAAATAGATTTGTTATTAAGTTGGAAGACCAACAAGAAATCAATTGTGTGTGAAAACGAAAGGAATGGAAATGTTCACAACATGTTCCAATGCGTTTGTATGCATGAGATGCACCTCACCGTGCTTCTCCGCATGGCAAGGCAAGTTGGCAGATTTTTCCAAGCTCGGCATCATTTGATGGCTATTTTAGCTCAGGTTAAATTCCAATCTCCCTTGTGTCACAGAGAAAGAGTTGATTAGAGCTTTTGGTGTTTGTTGCTCCTTCAATGGATTTGCCTAAGCCCAAAAGTGAGTTCTTTAGCTTTTGGATCTTCTCTTTCAATTCCTTGCCCACCATGTCAATTTTTTTTCTAAATCCATTATATTGTTACCATAATATATTTTTGTTATACTTGCTATCTATTCATAACGGCCCTAATTTTTTTGTCCTTTTATTTTTTCGGGTTTTTAACAAGGAGGGGGAATTCCGTGCTCTCTATGTCTTGAACTTGTGACAATCATTTTAAACACATGTTATATCTGTGTTCATAATAAATCAGAAAGTTGTAAAGAAAACTCAAATAAAATACTAGAGCCCTAGCTTCGTAAATTACACAGATATACATGTGTTTAAAATGATTGTCACAAGTTCAATACACAGAGAGCATGCAATTCCCTCTACTTGTTAAAAAACCGAAAAAATAACAGGAAAAAAATTAGCGCTGTTATGAATAGATAGCAAGTATAACAAAAATATATTATGGTAAAAATATAATGTATTTAGAAAAAAAAAATTGACAAGATGGGCAAGGAATTGAAAGAGAAGCTCCAAAAGCTAAAGAACACACTTTTGGGCTTAGGCATGCCATTGAAGGAGCAACAAACACCAAAAGCTCTAATGAACTCTTTCTCTATGACACAGGGGAGATTGGAATTTAACCCGAGTTTAAATAGCCATCGATTGATGCCAAGCTTGGAAAAATCTGTCAACTAGCCTTGCCATGTGGAGAAGCACGGTAAGGTGCATCTCATGCATACAAACGCAGTAGAACATGTTGTGGACATTTCCGTTCCTTGCGTGTTCGGGTTAAATTCCAATCAAAATGGCCCCCTATAAGTCAAACATCCTTCTCTATTTTTCATAATAAATCAGAAAGTTGCAAAGAAAACTCAAATAAAATACTAGAGCCCTAGCTTCGTAAAAGATTGTAAATTTTGTAGTCATTTCCATGCGGGGTCCGGAGTTCAAAACCTCGCTTGGATCATATCATGGCCTATGACTAATCAACCAGCCTAAGTTTATATCTAGGTTGGGCCAGGCTTGACCTGTTTATATAGATCCTTGCAGCATGTCTATTTTCTTTCAATAAAGGAACCCATTCATCAAAAATGGAAAATTCATATCTCAAATATGTAAAGGGAAATTTCAGAATATTTTAGATAATGTACATGCACTTCAATAAATGGGACATTGATTTATTTATGCATGTGCATGCACCATCAAATTTTACAGCTCACAACTGACAACCCAAATGATCCTCATTATTATATTTCCAAATAACTCTAAGGTTCATTGGATTCGAGCAAAGAGCTCAAGCATTTCATTTATAGGTATTATGAATATCCTTTACATGGTATGATGATAAATTTTGAAGCAAATACAAAAAGATTTTTGAGAATATTCCTTGCTCATTTTTGCCATATATGACCATTGGTGTCGTCTATAAAAAAATTTGATAGTATGACCAATTGAAAAGTGCAATGAAATGTAGATATAGAAACGTTCAAAAATATATTGAGGCTCAGAGGTCAATCCGATAAAACAGCTAGCGCAGGCAACGGGGCCGATCCAATTCTTTCAAGCCCTGGACATGGAGGGAACGACTCAAAGTGCTCAGAAGGATACTCCATCTTATATGATTGTAAAGTAGGGGAAAGTTTCATATGTTAATCATTTTGTACAATTAAGAAGGAATTACTTATTTTGACATGATCCATCGTTTCAAAACAATATATAAAATGCCGTACTTGTCTGTATCATTCCTAGTAAAAATATCCAAAACTCCATTTACATGAAAGGGAATCCATGGTTAACCATTTAGGTCTAGTTTGGAAATGTAGTTAGGTTTAAATAACATGAGTTCCGTAAAATTACCTAAACTCAACTCCAAAATCTTAGCCATTCCATGTTTGGCTTTTGTTTTGAAGTAAAGAAAACTCCAGATATCTAGACTTTAAAGTTGAGATAGCAGGGATTACTAATCTCCAATTCAACCAAAGTTTACTAAACTCTAAAGCAACGAAAAAACACTCATTTAGAAGTCTACAGAATTTCAAAACAAAATTTTGAAGTTTAGATAACTCCACAACCGAACACCTCATCAATGTTAAATTTAAAGTGGATGTAGGGTCTTGTAATATGAGAAATACTTTACCTATCCACTCTTATTCCCTACCAGCATGTATCAAAGAGATAAGAAGGATGGGACTCACATCATTTAGATATAGGACTCATGGTGTTTATCTCTTGGATAGCATGCGGCAAGAGTTAAAAGTGAATAGAAAAGGTATTTTTCAAACACCAATGCAGCATCCGTAGCCAAATGGAACTGACAATCAATGAGCTAACAACATAGAATGTTTAAACTATACTTCCTACAATTACTATGGACACTGGACAGAATACACATATGAAAAGAAATATAACACAACAAAGACCAAGGTAAAAGACTTGACAGCCATCTCAAGATCAAAGCTTCAAAATTATAAGAAACTAGGATTATAGGTCAATCAACTAACCAGAATCGTCGCAAACATTGTGAGCTGCAACAGTCAAAGACAAGAAGAGAAGCATGATCTGCATGGCACAAGGAAAACAATACAATGAACATCATATTTGTGGGAACAGGTATAACAAGCACAAATGAAGCACAAATAGAAATATATATGGCTTATGGCCCATTAGCTAGAACCATTTTTATACAACCTTCACAGAATGTTCTTGAGTTCGTCCAAGGATTCATCATCCATCCTGACAATCTCTCAAGTTGTAACAGGACCCAGGATATATCTCTTGATATATCTTAAACGAATCAAGTGCTACTTTTTTGGGTTAGGGTTTTTAAATTTTTCTCGGGGGCCAGTTTGATTCCGGGATCTAATATGAGGAAATTTGTAGGGTTAAGATATTGGGGGGGGGGGGGGAACGGAGATTACGAGATGAGGAGAGTTGAACCGTGGGGGTTTCCAGCTCAAAAGAGATATAACCTGATAGAATGAGAAACCAAATGTCGCAGTAGTGAATCCCCATATAGAAACAGTTTACATATAATAATTGAAAATATTTTGATTAGAGGTTTCAAAATTTTGCTTACGCTTATCTAATTGTTTGTGACTTTCCTTTCTTTCCATGTACACTCGAGGTTGCCAAAGAAGCAGCCTGCCATAATTGGGTGTTGGTTGGACTCTATGTTGTTGACCCCAGAAAAATAAATTAAAACCGGCTAATATTTACCCCTAAAGTTTTACTAATTCTTCTCATGTGCCCGATTACACCTGAACCAACATGTAGCGGGGGGGGGGGGGGATATAAACAGCTGTTTACAAACGATGATAGACACTATAGTTGGTCAACGAAATATGGAAATGACCGTAATCTTTTATTTAAAAAGATCTAAGCATTTTATTTAGATGATGGGGTGTCGTCTCATGCTCTACTTTTTCCCACTGGCTTACTTATCCATGGCAAATAGCTTTCAGAACATAATCAGCTGTCTTAGGAATTAGACACATTCCTTTGAGCACATTTGCAATATTAGATCTCTCATGGGATTAAACCAGGATGATATGTAGCACCAGGGGGGGGGGGGGGGGGGAAGAAAAGCAGTTTTGTTTTAGTTGAATACTTTGAGATATATGAATTAGAACTAGATGCCTCTGGAAGAAAAAGCTAGCAATACAATAAGAATTCAGTAGGATTTGATATAAATATATACATGTAATAGATACATGATAATACAATAAGAGCATTGGGTATTGAACAAAAATCTTACTTGTCAGTAAGCTTATCCAGATGTGCATATATGTATCCTTCAGGAGACCCCTTGAACGCAAACAAAGCTAAGTTTTCCTCGATTTGAAATCAAAACCTCACATGAAATTGAAATTATTCATTCGCCCCATGGTACATTCCGTAGCAATTCCTCCCTCATCGCCTCCATCTCCAATCCAGATACATCTAGCAAATAACCAGTATTAAATCCACAAAACGAAACCCCTAGTGTTTCAAATATGATACAGCAGCTGTATACAGATATTATGGAGGCTTTGATTTTGATGTGCAAGAGATTAAAACATAACCAATGGAGAGGAGGAGCACTAGCCTGGTTGATATTAATAAATTGAAATAATCATTCACGATTTTCTCACTTTAAATATGCTCGAATCTTGAGGAGGCTGTGCTCGTATGCACTAGGGACAAGTCTATGTTGTAATGAATCAAAGCACAGATCGAAAGATTCATTTTTTGTGCTGGCTATCATTGTCAAGTGTGCAATCTATTACCGCCTCTTAACAAACTCACCCCAAGCATAGCAGCTCAATCTCAAATTGAAAAGTTCTGCATGTTACTTGTTTGACATCTGTTGTATACAATCCGGAATTATTTTAAGCTATCTGCGAAAGTTTTGACATGTTAGAGGTCAATGAGCAGTACCGGACAAACAACTATGCGATTTCCCAATGTGGAAGATATGTCAAACTAGTTAAATCTACAGTTATTACCACACAGGCTTAATATATATTTAACCGCAAGTCTTAAAATGCGGTTTATGCCAAACATGACACAACTTACATCTGCGTTAACAATAGCACGATCATCAGATTGAGGCCGAAAAGCTTGGTTATGCCAATGACTCCCAAAATACTTCCATGCATATGAAGCCATTGGCTGGGTCAAACCAGCATTGCACCAAACCAGCGATGGGTGAAACATTTTCATTGACCCGGTAAAGTCGGGCTCATATAAAGGTGAAACTCTCCTGAGTTTTGAAGAGGAATATGTATAGGAAAGAATCGCAAACATATTATTCTGCGGCATCGGTGGCTTTCTCCTAGCTATTACACTACTGATGCTCTTAGAAGCAATCCTCAGAAATAAAGAATAATGGGGAGAAAAATAAACTTCACCCAGCAACAAGTTGCAATGGTAAACCCAAGTACTTCCAAACTGTTTAGGAGCTAATCGACCAGCCATGAACTCTTCGAGATTATCGTAAGATAATCAAGCTAACCTAGCAAATCTCGACCAACATGTCAAGACACGAAAGAAATAGGAGGAACCTTAGTGGATGACAAAATGAATGCGGCAATGTACATTTAGTATCCTAAATATTTTCTAAGAAAACACTATATAACCTAATAGCAAAGACATTAAAAAGAAGTATATTTGATAATTTGTTTCATCCAACATTTATAACAACAAGGCTTAATTCCCAAAAAAAAAACCTTTTTGCTAAACTATGAGAAACCCCCAGAAACTTTCAAAATTATGAGAAACTACCCTGGTACCAAAAAATTTAGTTGGTTGGCAGTTTCGTGCAATTTATTGCTGATGCGGCAACTTATTTCTTGTAGTTTTTCGTAGTTTTGAAAAGTTTTGTGGTAGTTTCTTGTGTATTTTGAAAGTTTTGTGGTAGTTTCTTGTGTATTTTGAAAGTTTTTGGAGGTTTCTCGAAGTTTAGCTAAAAGGGTTGGGGCTTTTTTGGAATTAAGCCAAACAACAAAATGCAGAAAAGGATCCAGACATCATGTAATGTAATATATAAGAAATAAACTCACATGATCAACAAACATAAGGATAATAAGGAAAGTGTGATAATTCATGTGCAAAAATAACATAGATTAGGCAATATATCGGATCAAGCAGACATGACGTGTCGCAGTGATTAACTGAAAAACTCTATAAATTATAACTGCCTTCATATAAGGGTAAGGCATCCAAATGCATATTTGGTTTAGCAATGCATACGGGGCACCATTGTACACCCAAGTACTTACGAATTCAGCATGAATGAGCTGATTGCTAAGCCACAGCTATATCCATTACCTGCATATAGTAAGGTGTTAAAACATTTCTAATTGTTGTAAGATAGCAAAAGGATGAAGTATAAAAGGGTCAAAGCCGAACAACCACCTAAAATATTGAAGGGGGGGATCACAATAACATCTACAACCCACTCATGCGTATTTAGTTTTCCATCCATTAAAAGCGAGGTGAGGAGTTCAAGCATTCGATTTCAAAGGCCATATTTCTTCCATTAGTAAGTAAATTCACTCTGGACTCATGCACAATTATTTTTTTTATAAAAAAAAATATAATAATTTTCCTCTTACATTGGAAACTCAATTTCATTTTTCTAAACCCCTACAAGATTTCCATTTCCCCCAAACAGTTTGACGTCCAGACCACCCCCCAACCCCCACGGCGGCAAAAGCACTAGCAAATAATAACATAAGCTGGCTTATACACATTTAAAGTCACACCTCCTAAGTCTAAATTAATACATGTACGCGTCCTTCTTACTCGGAAATCAAATAAATCCAGTGATTTTTTATAATAAAAATTTGTAAAACTGCATTTCAGAACGAAGCTTTTCTATAATCAAATTATTGCTACATTTTCCTTCCTTTCAAAAATGACTGTCATAAGTTAGATTTCAGCAATAAAAGGAGAGATTCATCACTGACACTCCTTTTCCAAATTGCAAATCACACATCACACATACCATATGGATAATAAAATGTTTCAGTTTCTCTCATGCATCCTTTTGCACATACTTTGGATCAACAAGATTACCTTGTAGTTGTTGAGATTGCGATCCAGAATTTCTCAAATCCCTGGAAGATGATGGGCTGTGGATATCTTGCACAGAAATATGATAATCAACCTCAAAATTTGTAAGTGAGTCGTATGAAAAAGGCATCATCCACGTCTTCAAGAGACGAAGCATGTTGCAATCTAGGATAAACTTTCATGTATGTCTCAGAGATAACCTGCAATAGACATAACACAGATGCTGGGGGTCATTCCAGCTCGAGAGATTGCGGGAATGTACGATGAATCGTTGATCGAACTCAAGAGCATTTAAAAGTCGAAATTCCTGATCAAATTATCACCGGAGTTCAAGCGAAGAATGATGAAGGGATCGCTAGAGACATTTGCAATCGGATTCTTAAGGTTGTGCTCAAATAAAACTGTATTAACATGTTGATTCAACATTGGTATCTATTACATTCCTAGCATACTTAATGCGCACCAGACTCTCAGCTATTTATCTTAAATGACAACAACAAAAATTCCAACAACACCCAAGAAAAAAAAGGTAGAAAAAAAGGTATAAAAAAAAAAGTATGTATTAAAGAGTGGTTTGTAATCACAAAAGTTAGAATTGTTCCAAAACTGATGCTGGGAAGAAGGGTTGCAACCGGATACAATTATCCGGATACTATCCAAATCCGGATTTTTTTCTGTATATGGATAAGATATTTTGGATCCGGTCAAATTCAGATACGGATATATATTTAAATGTTTTCTTGGATACGAATACATACAGATGCAGTTTTAGCAACAATTATCCGGATACGTATACTTATTTCCAGATATATAATTCGGATATTGATACAGATATGAACAGACTAATTTAAACAAAACTTTTTTTACAGATTCATATTTCCGGATATATAATTCTGGATATGGATACATATTTCCGGATATATATTTCAGATACGAATACATATGCATTTATTTAAACCATATTTTTTTACTCATTTTATATGTTATGCATTTAAGAGAACATTTTCACATATTATTTTATCATATTTGCTTCAAAATAAGCAAATCAGACTAATAATAGTTATAGTATATTTGTTAACATATTTATATTCATATGATATTCATTTGCGTAGATATTTGTCTTTATCAAAAATTTAAATAGTCGTATTAAACTAGTATTCAATGAAATGAACCAATTACATACATATTACCACTCCACATTCATATCCGTTTTATCTTAAATTATTTTGTGACCCATAACCGATTCGCATTTGTATCTGACTTTAATATTCAATTTGTATTTGTATCTAATTTTGTCAAATATGAAAATGAATTTTTATTACTGAACTGTATTCGTATCTTTATCCGTCTCTAGAAAACAAATATGGATATATAATGCTCATATCAACTCCAATTCAATCCAGATTACTAGGAAGGATTATAGAATTATGAAGGAAACATTGTTTCAAAGTATCTCAATTTGCATCATCAATCATCAAATCAGAGTTAAAAACACTAATAATTTAGTCACATTCAATCTCTGCTTCTATAACCCAAACTCAAGGGAACCCACTTGTCCTCATCTCGTTTTTCCAATAAAAAAGTTCAGAAAAGGAGGGACTAGATCTCTATCCCTGCTCACAAGAAGGAAAGAAACCGATCTGCATAGCTCTGGGATTTTTAATATTTTTTTCCCGTCTCCACAACTTTCACCATTGTTTTTATTATCAATTAAATTTAAAAATGCATTATTTATAACATTCAATTCTATGAATGTATAATATGTTGCGTTGCATACGAGAATTTTTTTACTTGCTCAAAACCTTTTTTTTATGACACAGAATTTTACATTGCTAAATATTGTTTAAAAATAGCAATCGACCAATCTTAATCTTTTTTGCATGTGATTACAAGGGATGAGAGAGTTGCTAAGATATTGGAATTGTGATAGCAATGTTGCAAGAAACCAACACTAGAAAGAAAGAAAAGACCAACCCTATCTATTGAAAAAGATTGTGGTCCACTCTTAAGTCATATGCTTAGAACTCAAAAACATAATACATCTGCATATTCAAATGTTTGATGAGATATTCTATGTTCGTGTCATACAGATGTAGCATAATAAATGATACATGCATACAACTTGTAGCATATAGACACGTGTCATCACAGATGCAGCAACAACAAAAAAACTTTATGTTATAAAAGCAGAACGTAAAATCTAAGATCATGAAATTGCTTTTCAGTCCAACATTTTTCTCATCTAGAATATACAATCACATTAAAAACCTAGGTTGCCGTTTCGTTTGTAGACAATCCGATATTCAAACAGAAAATTGCAAGATAAAATTTTGCCTCCAAATAACCGAAGCCTTCAGCTACTTTGATACATACCAAATCGTTCGAAGGCGATGTCTTTCCATTTCATTATAACACTTCCAATACCATCGTGTATCCTAATATAGTCACAAGGAGTTCGCATTACCACTCCATCATCAATAGTATTAAATCACTGACTAGAGTACTGGATCCAAACCAAATCATTCCAAAAATAGTTTTATTTTTCAATACCTAGCATTCAGGAGTGCTCATCAAACCATTCCAAATTGATTTTATTTTCCACTACCTAACATTTAGGGGTGCTCAGTAAAATGTGTTTGATCCAGTCCCATTTTAATGGAAGCCACAAAAAACAGGGTTCCGTATATCTTTGAACCCAGCTCAAAATCCAACCAGTTCCTATTAGAATAATTTCAAAATTGAATGGATATGAATAAGGATAAAAACCTATCAGAAGAATAGAAACACCAAATATTTTATATTTTGTCACAAAATTTTACATATAAAAATCACACACACACACACACACACACAAAATTGAGGCCATTCGTCAATTGAGTGAAAATTTGATCCAATGTTAACTAATTCATATTTAATAAATATGTACATTTACAGCAATTATATTCTTGATAAATCTAAATGTCTATCGGATTGTATTCAAATCACTAGTTACTAAATTCATCTAGCAAAGGAAAAAACTGATCAAAACTCTATGGATCTGGGTTCGGATAAAAAAATTGATCAAAACCATTGGCAAAGTTGCTAACGTTTCCAACACAAATCGGATATAAACGAAACAGACCCAATAAAACTCAAGCCATTAACAACGAGAACTCGAATTAAACCTTAAGAATCCGATTGCAAATCGTCATCGGCAATGATGGTGAACTCAGTTGAAGGCTTCATCATACATCCGCACAATCTTTCGAGCTGGCATCTCTCTCTTGATGAATCTTACGTGGATAAAGTACTGATTTTTAGGGTTAGGATTTTTCTCAGTGGCCGTTTTGATTTCGGGATCTAATTTGGGGGAGATTTTATATGGTTAGGGTTTGAGGGAAATTACAAGGGGTGGTTTGTTCCCTAATTTGATTGTTGGGGGTTGTTTTTTGAAAAGCGTGGCTTGCTGATTCGAGAGTGAAAGATTTGACTAAGTACATGTGCAGGTATTGCCAAAATTAGAAAGCCCAATTTCATGGGCTTGTCTAGGTTCTATTTTTAAGGCCTGTTTGGAATCAAGAGTACTATGTTCTTAAGATAAATAATTTTTGGTCCGCTAAACTTTACCGTTTTGTTTACAATTCGATAAATGCAATACTTAATTATGAAAAGAGCGGAGGATAAAAGTACCTCTACTTTTTACATGAAATAAAAGGCAAATGGTCTGATCCTCCATATAGCATAACTATACCGGTTCTGTCATCAAAGTAAATTAGCCTTCTCCGTAAGAATAATGGAATATAATATATGTTTTGAAAAGGAGGGTGTTGGTGAGCCTCACTGTCTCTGTCCATGCACCAGTCAAATCAAACCCCAACCTTTCAAATCCAACTTGATTTAAACGGTTTAATTAGGAGTTAGGTTAAGCTGGTTTATGTTGGGAAAAATACTTAATAATTTATAATGTTTCGTGCTCTTAGGATAACATTTTTAATATTGGTTATAAGTATTATAAATTTGATTTCCAAAGGACATGAGATAAGTGCATGGTGGGTGTTTTTATACTCACAATATTAAACATAAGTGGACAAAATTGTTCCTATAAGCCAGTGGTTAAATGTTTTACTCTTGGAGTTTAGATATCGCTCTCATCATATTACGGTCTAAATTGAAAAATAAAATAATCATAAAGGGGACCATCATTAATCAGCCCAGATAAATAGGCCTGGCCTGTTTATATTATTCCTTGCAAACATATACATACACTTTTTCTGTATGCTTTTATAGGAACGCATCCATGAAAGATGAAAAATTCTTATCTTAAAAATATAAACTGAAACCTTATAATGTTGCAAATGAAGTGCATGCATTTCAGCAAAGGGTACATCGAATGATTTGTATATGCATTTTGTACGTGCATCATCAAATTTTACATCTCAACCCCATGCTGCTCGCAATACAAAACAATAAGACCTGAACCTTTTATGGGATAGGATATATGAACCGACATGAGAACCATGCCGGGTCGAGCACGTGAATCCTCCGCCTCTACTCACTTCTATCAAACAATATACTTTCATTAAAACCTTTGGCATCCATATCTTTTTGTATCGTCTCCATCCACGTTCTCTTCGGTCTTGATTCCGCTCTTTTGACTTGGCCTAAATCGAGAATATCCAGCCGTCAGATCGGTGCTTTCGTAGTTCTGCGTCGCATGTGACCAAACTATCTTAGACGGTTTTCCTGTATTTTCTCCTCCACGGGTGCTACACCAATCTTTACACGAATGTTCTCATTTTGCACCTTATCTTTTCTAATGTTACCGTACATCCAACGAAACATGCGCATCTCTGTTGCATGCAACTTCTGTGCGTGATGTTTCTTAGGAGCTAAGTATTCTGTACCGTATAACAAGGCAGGCCGAATAGCGTTTCGATAAAACTTCTCTTTCAACCTTGACGAAAAGTTATGACCGCACAAAATCCTCGTTGCACTTCTCCATTTCAACCAGTCAGTTTGAATCCTCTGGTTGACATCGCCATCAATCTCTCCGTCCTTTTGGATGATGGAACCTAGATATCTAAACCAATCGCTCGATAGTGTCTCTTGTCCATTCAGTGTTATACCACTGCGATCTCGACTTCTCTGTTTACTAAATTTGTATCGCATATATGCTGTTTTGGACATACTCAATCTAAACTCTCGAGATTCCAACATTTGACTCCACGACTCCAAATTGGCATTAAGCTCTGCTTTCGTTTTATTCACTGGAATAATATCATCAGCGAATAACATACACCAAGACATCTCATCCTGAATAGCTCTAGTAAACTCATCCATCACTATGACAAATAAGAATGGACTTAATGCGGATTCTTGGTGCCAGCCAACTCTGATTGAAAAATTCCTCGTTAGGCCGCTCCAAGTCTTTATATTTGCCACCACTCCATCATACATGTCCTTGATTATGTTAATACACTTGATTGAAACTCTCTTCTTCGTTATTGATCGCCATAATGCCCCTCTATGTATCTTGTAGTAAGTTTTCTCCGAGTCAATAAAAACCATACGCAAACCTCTTATCCTCTCTCGAAAATGTTTGATAAGTTGAAGATGCAAGTGAATAGCCTTTGTCGTCGATCGTCCACACATGAATCCAAACTGATTCTCTGTTATCTTAACATTCTGACTTAGCTTGTGTTCAATCACCCTCTCTCAAAGTTTCATGGTGTGTGACATATGGGTTTTATTCCACGGTAGTTTAAACAACTTTGAATATGATCTTCGCAATCATATTTCCAAATAAATTTAAAGTTATAACTCTCGTTTTAGGTTTAAAAAAAATCTAAAGTTCATCGATTCAATCAAAAAGATGTCATGCATTTCATTTATACAAAGATTTTTGAGGATAAATTTTGAAGCATCTATACAAAGATTTTTGAGGATATTTTTCTCAATTGCCATGAACAGCCTGACTGTGCGTATGAAATGAAAGATCGACGCATATGGCTAATTAAAACGTGCAATCAAATATGGATATGAAGGAACACATTGAGGCTTAGAGGTCCTTCTTTTATATTACTCCTAGGGCACGTTTGGTTGGTCCGTTAAGAAAAGAGTTTTTAGCAAAATTATCGTTGAAGAAATCCCTTTAGGCAATAGGGCTGCTGTAATATATACTTTTTTATCTGAAAAGATATTAAGAGTTGCAGAAGTGTTGTTGACTGGGCATCATTTTTCTTAATGTCTAAGAGAAATTAGTAAAAGAAAACTTAATTTACAATTTACTTTCAAAAGATTCACAAAAATCTGCACAAAAATATTTGCAGAAAAATATTTGAAATCCATCCTCTCAATTTATGGACTCTCCGTCGAAATCGAGAGGCTTCGATCACATGATGCATGAAGCTCAAAACTTGGATCCCGTCGATCAATCTTTTGATGATCGCGTCGAGCTCGGGGGCCTCGATCGTATAGGGTTCTTCGTCGTCATCATCTTTTAAGGCTTCGATCGTCTGGACCGCCTAAGGTTTCAAACCGGGAAGATGACGGTGAGAGAAATCAAGTGTAAGGGTCGGTCTTGGATGATGATGATGAAGAAATGATAAGAATAAAAAAAATACTGATGATGCTCAATATTGGCGATCTCCAAGATTAGAACACGTGGCAGATGACGTGTCCCAGAACTCAGAAGAAGGGGTCCACAGGGGCCGACCAGGCCACCCCCGTACCCGGCCTGCAAGCCCAAGCTGGCTCTCCTCAGACCCCTTGCAAATTGGCCTTCTCGACCTTTCAGCTCGCCCCGAGCTGCCGCAAGACCGAGACTCCTCGGCCCTCGTGCTCGCCTTTGAGCTCCCCAGCCGAGGCCGTCTTCCTCGGTCCCTCCGACCGACCAACTCCACCACTGATAGGCGTAACCGTCGCTCCGCAAATCTCGCCATGCGCAGATTCTCCGCCGGCAACATCCCACGTTCCACGCCATCACGATCCCCATTAACGGGCGATCCGCTCTTTACGCGGGCGTGACGTCGGGAGCGTAACTGCCGATGAGATTCTCACGCCTGCTGCTGCATGCCACCACCGCTATATAAACCCCTATCACAGAAGGGTCAAGTAAGCCATTTTTACTCCACTTAGCCGTTGCTCTGCTCGGATCTTGTACTAACTTGATCGTCGGAGGGTCCTCGGTGTTACCAAACCATCCCAGGACTTCTTTGCAGGTACTCGGCGTTAAACTACTCAAATCACCAATCTCCTCAAAACCCATTGAGACCCACACGCAACAGGAGATCACCTTCCAAATCCACCGGGAGATTGACGAAAGACAACATCTGACGGAGACCCGAAAAGGACTTCCATCAGTTGGCGCCGTCTGTGGGAACCGAAACTCCACAAAAAAACAAAGTTGGCCTTCCGATCTCCATCCCCATGGCAAGCGATCACCCTGAAGATTCAGATGTTGTGCCACGGCAGCGCCCCGGCCGTCTTACTCGAGGCCAAATTGCGGAATCAAAATTTTTCCTTGCTCGGAAACCGGCGCTACCGCGGACAAAGAAAACCCGGATCGTTTACCATTAACCTACGCTAGCTAACTAGAGATGGGAAAAGAAGTATACCGAGTGATCCGAGTCCTCCGGTCTTCTCGTCATCGTCCCGATCTCCCGCGGAAAGTGTAGTCTCCATATCGTCGCCTCCTCGCCGGAAAGGGCACCACATCGCCTTCGTCTTTTACGGGCTCCCGCCTCAATACCGAGGCAACTCGAGCATGAAGCCGGCAACTCGACATGCCCAAGAAGTGCTGTAGAATGTAGTGTAGATGATGCTAGTCTCATTTGGGGTTTGTAGTTGCCATGATGGAGGATTGGGGTTAAGAAAAATGGTGCTTTCATTTTTCTAAAACAAGAAGAAGAAGGAGATGAAGAATTCCTCACATAATCAAGATGAACTCTCTCATTCTTTTTTCTTTCTCTCTTTCTTTTCTTCTTCTCTCTTTTCTCATAACCATGAAAAGACTTTCTTCTAGTGAGAATGAGAATGGTGGAGGAATGAAAACATAAGGCAAAGGGAGGTGAGTGTAGGAGCATTCAAGAGGTGACCACATCCAAGGTCAAAGAAAACATCAACCATGCTTAAAACACTATGCACTCCATAACCTTTCACTTCTCATATAAATCAAGTGATGGATGAAAGAAATGAAATCTATCATAATCTAACTTTATGCAAGAAACCCCCCCACAAAGTGTAATTTGCAAAACTGCAAATTACCCCCTCCATCAGAAAAGTCCGGCCGGGAAAGAACAAAGGAAAACCGGCCGGAACGGAATGCAAACTGGCAACTCCAGAAAACTGGTCCCGTAATAAATTACAGGAAAACCCCGACACTGTGCATACACACCCGCATCTGTATTCCGACCGGATACAAATGCAATGAGACAAAATCTACACTGTACTAGACTAGGACCGGCTTAAGCCAAAGCCGGCTAGTAAAATCCGTTCGATCCTGATCCGTGCAATACCGCACGTATCTGATCGAACCCTGCCATATACCTATACGGCTACTAGTACAAACCGTCCGATCCTGATCCGTGCAATACCGCACGTATCTGATCGGACCCTGCCATATCTCCATACGGCCTCTACAGCGTTTCGCCCGAAAGCTGAGTAACTGAAAGTGTGGTGGACTCTAAAGACTCGTCAATACTATGGCTGTGGATTTAACCACTAGCACGTCAGAGGTATAAGCCAATACGTGACGAGCCACCAGCTATTGACTAAAAGGGACGTCGATGAGGAGGCTCACCCCGACACCCAACTGAGCCTGTCAGTGACAATATCCGTACAGTCCGGTCCGTTCGTCTATGAGTATCGCATGGCGGGCCTAGGGGGTTGGTGAAAGTCAGACCCCCAAAAGCGGTACAAGTCGTGTCGGAGCGTAGCCCAGAACGCCCTGAGATACTACTGGAATACCTACCAGTAAATCTCCTGCCTCGGCCGAGGGCTTTGCGTAATGGCTCTCCTAGACACAGCGCGACCTCACCCCCAATACCGGGAGAGACGAACCCCTGCAGATCCGCTCACTGCCTCCATGTGGCTCGGGACTGTACCCAACTAAAACCTGTTTGCACGACTCCTTTGAGCCGTAGTAGGGTAGTAATCAAAGTACAGTGGGAACTCACACGAGACAAATGACGATCTCAGGTCGATGAACTAACCTGTACACATGTCACCTGGGAACTGCTATCTGACGTCTGGTATAAGACCAACTAGCAGGTTCCCGGCGAGTCCTGTCCGGTGTACTCATAACCCAATGAGCACCTGTATACATCTTAGGTGAACCAACTGACACCAGTGGCTTGTGAGACCGGCCACCGCCCCTCGTCGGGGTCTCGACTGTATACACTAGTCTACTAACGGAGTATCGATGCCCAGTCTCGAAACTCCTACGACTAGGGACCTTTTAAGGATGTGCTTATAGACTACCAGCTCCCACGTATATGATCGCCATCATACTGCTGGTCGTCAAGCAAGAATCCTAGGGCCTCTATCAACGTGCAATAGCGACATGTCAGGTCACCTAAAGCAGTACACGATGATAAAGATAAACCAGATAGCATACTATCATCTCGAGTAAGACTGTTCTACCGGGATAGGTCCTCCCTCAATCATCGCAATCACGTGCCTGTGATCCAATAATTGACTCTGAGGGCACTATCTCCAACAATCTCCCACTTGCACTCAAGGCTAATTATTGCGATGTCGCATACTCACAGCCCGTGTGATACCGAACACCCAACTCCTCTACTAGTCAGTCGCACAAAGCCTGTTTGCGAAACTATTGCGTTCGAGGAATAGCCTCAGTGAGTGGATCCGCTGTGATGTTTCTTTCTATATCTCTCTATATCTCAAGTTCGCGGAGAAAGCCATCTCCCGAAATGAGCAATACCTGTCTTAGAATATGTCTGGATGTCTGATGGGACCTAGCTCATAAATGAACTCCAAATCCAAACTTCTTAGACTGTATCATCAACTGAAACTAATCAGTATCCCGCGCCATGCCTCCCTCAGTATTGCCTTGGACCACCTGTCCAAAATACTGCCCCTCGTTAGAGGGAGAATTATAACTCTGACAACCTCCTTGTCGTCCATGTCACCTTGGAAGCCCGGAGTGATAACCGTCTCCTAAAGGAGGCAGCCGTTATCATATCCCTAGAACATTCACTTATGTTCTAAAACTGCTTCCGACTGTTCCTCCAGGATTGGATCAATATCAACTTATTGCATCTAGTGCAAGAACAACATCTGGTGTGGTACTTGACATCTCATGATTGACTCAATTGCCTAAGCAAGTGATCTGTCAATCATGCGTATCCCTCTCCTCTTTAGTCTGTAAGACACCTTTAGAGAGGGTGACTCCATTACCTGCAGGTATACTACCGTGCCAGGAGTCGACCATTCTAAATACTCATAGAATGCTGTCAAGGTACCCAGATTGGGAAACCACCCAAATCTAGATCTAAAACCATAGATCTAGTAACCAGTATGTCTGATATAATATCCAAGTCCCTTATGGAGAAACTACTGTGTGACGACCTAAGTATAACCGATCGTAGTATAGGAATATCACTTCCTACTACCTTCTCAACAGATCCATCCCCTATTCTGATGACGTCAAACCTATGACTGTCACATCAGAAATGGATGATCTATCTCCGCTACATCTGCTTTAGTCTATAAATAGACATAAGCCTGATGTCCACCAATGCTTTCGCTGCTCCCACTGACTACGACAACCCTCTGGCAGAGTCATATAGACGTGCACTTCCAAAGCTAGTTTAGAACGACGCTATACTCATCCTCCTGCCGGGTCTCGCAGCCTGGAACAACAACAAGGGCAAGAGTGGGTAAACAAGAACTTCCCTGTCACCGTCCTTGAGGCTACCGGAGTACCTCTCGGGTGCCTGAAGTTACCCACCTTATCTGCGGAGTGGCCAATGGAATGTCAAATCAGATTGAATCTTTAGGTTCCTTATCAAATCTTCAGTAATCGTTTGCGGTTCTGGAATCACTTCCAGTTCTACCATACTCCCACTGCTGTTTTTGAAAAAATCCATTTTTAATAAAACTGTGGCGAGTCTAGAACAATATTTCTATTGATCTGCCAGATGGTAGAAAGTCAACCCTCGTCATAGCCTGGGTCAACCCACAAAAAGCCATTACAGAAACGTGCCTTGAGTTATCCGGAGTCTGGTTTTAAGCATAAGCCGGACAACTCCCCGTACCTTAACATCGTTAAGATATGAACTGTTCTATATCCAATATAGAACCAGAGGCACTGATTCAATTGAACCAGATTCAAATCATGCATCTATCTCCAGTGCATGTCAACTAAATGGAAGGAGGCCGATCAGCGTTACTCAACTTAGGAATGCTTCCAATTATGAGTAACCTGAAAGAGAAGCAATTTCTCTTTATCATTACTATCAACTGAATACCATACACAAGTATCTACATCTTCGATCACTTTGAAGAATCCCGATACTTGCTACACCTGGTTCTCTACTCTATTCAAATACCTATAACTCCTCAAAACTTAGACCCTTTGTTTCCACGAAACAGCTGTCTAAAATCTAGAGAAGTCATAAGTAAACCGAATATAGTACGAGGACCAACCCCTCTGTCCTGATGGACACTGGACAACATACAATACTCTGTATAAGTCCGCTGAGTCTAACAACTCTTTCACTGTGTGTCGTAGGTTGAAAACTGTACTTATGGTTAAGAAGAATTACACCGCTGTTTAATGCTCCTTACCTAACCATCCACTGATATAGGTAAATGTCGTCGACATAATATCAAAAGGTATATCTCACTCTATGAAAATAGACGTACAGATATATCAATTTGAAATTGGTGCACAACAGCGGATATTCAAAACCAAATATTTGCCGACCGGCAAACAACCCAGGTGACTTCCTCAAATATCACCGATTACAACGAATCCCAATATAATGAGGATGGTCACCTAATTCCCAATAACTTACTCCCACTCATCATCTGTAAAACCATACAGATGTGAGAATCATACCTGGTAAATACATACCCTGGAATAAGTGTCTAATCGGGAAATCAGTTTTCTTTTAACAGTACACAGTGAAACTGAAACATTGTAATGTTTCTGTGGGGTATTATGGTATTCCTAGTAATGCCTCTACCATTATCCAGATTCACAACTATAACCGTATAATTCTTTGCCATCTTTCTTAATCCCTTCATATGTCTTTAGTCATTTCCTTCTGTACACCCCTTTAGGCCAAATGGTTTTCTTCCTTCCCTACCGTTCGGCACCAGCCTATGGTTTGGAAGAAGACTATCCAAAAGGCATAAAGGGTGTACTGTCCTAATCCTAGGAGCACTCGCATTGCGAGAGAAGGTGAAGATAAAAGACACCTGAATGTACTTTATTCCTATTTCTCCTGAACCAGAATCCATCCCCGAACTGGAACAAGTTCCTTTCGAGTTCGTATATAACCATACGATGGAGTATCCAATAAACTGTGGATCTTCGTAGTGATACGGAGTGTCCAGGAGAAATACAAAGGTGATTTAGGATTGGCGAAGAAATACTTGGTTTGGTCGTGAATATCAGTCGCAATTTACTTTGCCCTCTTACTAATCCCTTGCTTTGTCTGAACTTAATACCTTCTGCACACCATCGTTATGCTAATTGGTTTTCTTCATTCCCTACCGGTCGGCACCAGCCTAAGGTTTGGAAGAAGACTATCCAATTTGCGTAATAGGTGTACTACTCCTAAACCAAGGAGTACTCGCAACCTGAGAGGAGGTGAAAAGAAAAGACAACTGAATAGTCCTATCCGTTTTCTCCAGAACCAGAAACCATCCTCGAAGTCCTTCGAGTTCGTATATAACCATACGATGGTTTTGTCCAATGGAAGTGGACGTTCGTAGTAATACGGGGTGTCCTGGAGAAAAGGGTAAAAGTAGGAGTGGCAATGAGGTCTGCAACTCTGACAATCCAAAGCCTGTGTTAAGAAGGTTCGGTCAACTTGGTCACTGAGTCAAAATCCAGGGTCGGGTCAATGGTCGCTGCCAGAGAGAGAGAAAAGAAACACTCAGCGTGCACTCTAACCTAGATCAGAATGGTTACCACTTTGTCTAATCTGGAAACCTCCCACTGTATCTCAAATTCTCCTCCAAACCTGAAAGAAGAATTAGTCGGGGATCACCCGAGGAGTAAACCAACTCATCAGTGGAAATCGGGATCCAACTATCATCGCATGATAACTTGACGGAATCCACTCAAGTCACCACACTCCAGAAGGTATGCGCATGCCTGGCAAGTTTCAGTTCTTTTGAAACTCCCGATGTCAGTTTTTACCCCTAGGACCCAAGTGACCTTGACAATGCCAACATATCAAAGAGTCCTAGTCAAGTTCAGCCCGTCATTATCTTGATTGCATTAAACCCACCCGTACGAGTCCTTGACAATGCCAACATAACTGTACGACTGTCCTAACCAATCCACTTATCCTTGTGACAGAAAAACATTACATAGCTACCGAACACTACGCCACGGCAATGCACGACAAACGCAGCACGAATACTAAGTAATACTAATCTGAAATGACGGAGGGCTACGAATGGTTTTTGGCGAAAAACCTTTAACGTAATGAACTTGATATCGTTGAAGGAACTGGATAACTTTTTAGAAAATATAGTGACGAAAACCTTTACTAAAGAGGTCACTCCCGGTGAAGGGATCTCGGCTCTTTCCCCGTAGAATGAGGTGCAGGATATTCCAACTGAATACCTCGATGCAAAGCAAAAGTAATCGGCTATAGTGAAGTTAATGCCCTGACGCAAACTTCTGTCCAAGGGGTCACTCCCGGTGAAGGGATCTCGGCCCTTGCCTCGTCGACTGAGGAGCAGGATATTCCAAATGAATACCACGATGCAAAACAAAAGTGAACGTCCTTGCAATAACAGCTTTTTAAAAAATGTTCCAACAACATCAGAATAGGTTTGTTTAAACTTGCATTGATCCGAATCAATGCAGTCCCATCAATTGATCACACCACAAAGAACGAAAATATACTGACGTACGTATATGCCATCCGCATTTGCCACTGGGTCCCGTCATCACCCGTTAGGTTAGCTAACTAACGGCAGAGCGGGGACTGGACTAGCGCGGATGAAAAACATATACAACATCTACTAATATATATACCAATATATAGTATTTCGCTCAAGGCGTGAATAAAATGCAACATTACAGAAATGTACAGCATCACAGAACAATACAGATATCTGGAAGCCCCGGGTTTCACAGAGCCGCTGCTGAAACCCGACGTTCCCCTGGTCGTGTGGATAGCATGTGCAATGAAATCCTAGACCCCTACGGGCGCGGCAAGTCACCCGCCAAAACCTGAAGCGAGGCAGCCCCCTTCAGTACCGTGAATGGACCACCCAGCACTTCACGGAATCCGGCAACTTGGGCACCCCTCCTGGGTCAACCTGTACCCCCTACGAGTGCGGCGAATAGCCCGCCAATCCTGGACTGAAGCCCCCTCCGTCTCAATGCCCTGAGATGCGGGCCCGTTGCCCTCCAGAACCCGGCTATCCGTGCACCCCACCGCGGGGCAACCCTAGTACAGAAAGTAAAATATACATACACCGGGTACATCGACCGCAACCAGGTCGTGCCCCAAAAGAATAATACAAACAGGCAGTGACGGCAGTCCACATGTCGGACGCTCGCCCCGCAATATCAAATGTACATAATACAACAAAACTGTACTAGCATTGCATCCAGGCTATCCCCCACGACCGATCCGCAACATCACAGCATAAACATAGAACATCAACGTGAAAGTCACGTTCGCAAATCCGTCTAACCGGGCTATAGCAGTCAGACCGGATTTACCGATCGAGTGACATTCACGGTCGCAGATATAATGTAAATACTGTGAAATAATGTGTTTAAAATTTTCCGATCAATCAAACAATTAACAAGTGGGCCCCCAATCAAAACTGTAGCAGTCACAGAAATTCTTGGCCCAAACTTAACATTCCAGAAACCACATTTTCAACACAGAAACATACTACAAAAATTTGGGTGACTGAACAGTCTAACCCGCGGCGGAAGAGCGGCCAAAGCATGGCTTTGGCCGCGCTTCCGCGGCGATTCTTACTGTTCACGATTCCAAATTTTTGCAGATCTCTTATAATGTCCTATACATCATTCTGAAACAACCTGAAAAATTTTTAGAGCCCGGAAAAAATCGACAGAAAACTGATGTACATGAAATACGTGTTTTCGGGATTTTGTTCGATCGGAAACGTAAAACACATTACACAAAAGCTAGGTAAGGTTAATGGCGTGGCTCTGATACCATGTTGCGCCACGGCAGCGCCCCGGCCGTCTTACTCGAGGCCAAATTGCGGAATCAAAATTTTTCCTTGCTCGGAAACCGGCGCTACCGCGGACAAAGAAAACCCGGATCGTTTACCATTAACCTACGCTAGCTAACTAGAGATGGGAAAAGAAGTATACCGAGTGATCCGAGTCCTCCGGTCTTCTCGTCATCGTCCCGATCTCCCGCGGAAAGTGTAGTCTCCATATCGTCGCCTCCTCGCCGGAAAGGGCACCACATCGCCTTCGTCTTTTACGGGCTCCCGCCTCAATACCGAGGCAACTCGAGCATGAAGCCGGCAACTCGACATGCCCAAGAAGTGCTGTAGAATGTAGTGTAGATGATGCTAGTCTCATTTGGGGTTTGTAGTTGCCATGATGGAGGATTGGGGTTAAGAAAAATGGTGCTTTCATTTTTCTAAAACAAGAAGAAGAAGGAGATGAAGAATTCCTCACATAATCAAGATGAACTCTCTCATTCTTTTTTCTTTCTCTCTTTCTTTTCTTCTTCTCTCTTTTCTCATAACCATGAAAAGACTTTCTTCTAGTGAGAATGAGAATGGTGGAGGAATGAAAACATAAGGCAAAGGGAGGTGAGTGTAGGAGCATTCAAGAGGTGACCACATCCAAGGTCAAAGAAAACATCAACCATGCTTAAAACACTATGCACTCCATAACCTTTCACTTCTCATATAAATCAAGTGATGGATGAAAGAAATGAAATCTATCATAATCTAACTTTATGCAAGAAACCCCCCCACAAAGTGTAATTTGCAAAACTGCAAATTACCCCCTCCATCAGAAAAGTCCGGCCGGGAAAGAACAAAGGAAAACCGGCCGGAACGGAATGCAAACTGGCAACTCCAGAAAACTGGTCCCGTAATAAATTACAGGAAAACCCCGACACTGTGCATACACACCCGCATCTGTATTCCGACCGGATACAAATGCAATGAGACAAAATCTACACTGTACTAGACTAGGACCGGCTTAAGCCAAAGCCGGCTAGTAAAATCCGTTCGATCCTGATCCGTGCAATACCGCACGTATCTGATCGAACCCTGCCATATACCTATACGGCTACTAGTACAAACCGTCCGATCCTGATCCGTGCAATACCGCACGTATCTGATCGGACCCTGCCATATCTCCATACGGCCTCTACAGCGTTTCGCCCGAAAGCTGAGTAACTGAAAGTGTGGTGGACTCTAAAGACTCGTCAATACTATGGCTGTGGATTTAACCACTAGCACGTCAGAGGTATAAGCCAATACGTGACGAGCCACCAGCTATTGACTAAAAGGGACGTCGATGAGGAGGCTCACCCCGACACCCAACTGAGCCTGTCAGTGACAATATCCGTACAGTCCGGTCCGTTCGTCTATGAGTATCGCATGGCGGGCCTAGGGGGTTAGTGAAAGTCAGACCCCCAAAAGCGGTACAAGTCGTGTCGGAGCGTAGCCCAGAACGCCCTGAGATACTACTGGAATACCTACCAGTAAATCTCCTGCCTCGGCCGAGGGCTTTGCGTAATGGCTCTCCTAGACACAGCGCGACCTCACCCCCAATACCGGGAGAGACGAACCCCTGCAGATCCGCTCACTGCCTCCATGTGGCTCGGGACTGTACCCAACTAAAACCTGTTTGCACGACTCCTTTGAGCCGTGGTAGGGTAGTAATCAAAGTACAGTGGGAACTCACACGAGACAAATGACGATCTCAGGTCGATGAACTAACCTGTACACATGTCACCTGGGAACTGCTATCTGACGTCTGGTATAAGACCAACTAGCAGGTTCCCGGCGAGTCCTGTCCGGTGTACTCATAACCCAATGAGCACCTGTATACATCTTAGGTGAACCAACTGACACCAGTGGCTTGTGAGACCGGCCACCGCCCCTCGTCGGGGTCTCGACTGTATACACTAGTCTACTAACGGAGTATCGATGCCCAGTCTCGAAACTCCTACGACTAGGGACCTTTTAAGGATGTGCTTATAGACTACCAGCTCCCACGTATATGATCGCCATCATACTGCTGGTCGTCAAGCAAGAATCCTAGGGCCTCTATCAACGTGCAATAGCGACATGTCAGGTCACCTAAAGCAGTACACGATGATAAAGATAAACCAGATAGCATACTATCATCTCGAGTAAGACTGTTCTACCGGGATAGGTCCTCCCTCAATCATCGCAATCACGTGCCTGTGATCCAATAATTGACTCTGAGGGCACTATCTCCAACATCAGATACCAGCCGCCGCCTCCCTCTCACCGGAGGCACGGGTGAACCTCCTCCGGCGATCGTCATCAACGCCCTCACCGGCCGAATAGACCGACACCCCCTCCCTTGACGGGGTCATACAGAGGGGGCTCGCCACGGCGGCTCGAGGGCCACCTCACCCAAGGTTCTAAGCCCTCACTAAGAGGCAGCCCAGCAGCTACCCTGCTCGGCTATCCCTAGCGGGTAGCTTCCCTACCGCAACGCCAGGGATCAGAAAGTCCTCCCAGAGGCAATCGAGCCCGAGGATCCCTCGCTCGGCTATCCTTGATGGGTAACTTCCCTACCGCAATGCCAGGGATCAGAAAGTCCTCCCAGAGGCGGTCGAGCTCGAGGATCCCTCGCTCGGCTATCCTTGGCGGGTAGCTTCCCTACCGCAACGCCAGGGATCAGAAAGTCTTCCCAGAGGCAGTCGAGTCCGAGGATCCCTCGCTCGGCTATCCCTGGTGGGTAGCTTCCCTACCGCAACGCCAGGGATCAGAAAGTCCTCCCAGAGGCAGTCGAGCCCGAGGATCCCTCGCTCGGCTATCCCTGGCGGGTAGCTTCCCTACCGCAACGCCAGGGATCAGAAAGTCCTCCCAGAGGCAGTCGAGCCCGAGGATCCCTCGCTCGGCTATCCTTGGCGGGTAGCTTCCCTACCGCAACGCCAGGGATCAGAAAGTCCTCCCAAAGGCAGTCAAGCCCGAGGATCTCTCGCTCGGCTATCCCTGGCGGGTAGCTTCCCTACCGCAACGCCAGGGATCAGAAAGCCCTCCCAGAGGCAGTCGAGCCCGAGGATCCCTCGCTCGGCTATCCTTCAGGACAAAAGCCCTCGCCAAGAGGCACTGGGCAGTAACCCTACCCGGCCAACGGTCCTTGGTAGGCTTCTTACAGCCCTATAGCTCTTCCCGCGCCAAGAACCAAAGTCCTCCCAGAGGCAGTTGGGTCCTTGCTCGGCTATCCCCGGCTGGTAGCTTCCTACCACAACCGACAGGGATCAAAGTCCTCGCCAAGAGGCACTGGGCAGCAATCCTGCTCGGTCCCCGTCCTGAAGGATCAAAAGCCCTCGCAAGAGGCAACCGAGCAGCTGCCCTGCTCGGTCATCTCTGGCTGGTAGCTCCCTGTCCATGACGCCAGGGATCGAAGCCCTCGCAAGAGGCATCCGAGCGGCTGCCCCGCTCGGTCATCTCAGGCTGGTAGTTGCCTACCCACGACGCCAGAAATCAAAGCCCTCGCCAAGAGGCAACTGCGCAGCTTCACTGCCCGGCCATCCTTAGCAGGCCTCTCATGGCCCTTCCAGCGCTAAAGGTCAAAGCCCTCGGAAAGAGGCACCGAGCAGCTGCCCTGCTCGGCCATCCTTAGCAGGCCTCCCACGTCCCCTTCGACGCTGATGGTCTGAAGCCCTCATCGCGAGGCCGTCGAGTTCCTTCCGCTTGGCGCATCCCCAGCGGACATCCTCCTGCCCATCAGACGCTGAGGATCTCAAGCCCTTACCGCGAGGCCACCGAGTTCTTTCTGCTCGGCGCATCCCCAGCGGGCATCCTCCCGCCCATCAGACGCTGAGGATCTCAAGCCCTCACCGCGAGGCCGCCGAGTTCCTTCTGCTCGGTGCATCCCGAGCGGGAATCCTCCTGCCCATCAGATGCTGAGAATCTCAAGCCCTCATCGGGAGGCCGCCGAGTTCCTTCCTGCTCGGCGCATCCCCAGCGGACATCCTCCTGCCCATCGGATGCTGAGGATCTCAAGCCCTCATCTTGAGGCCGCCGAGTTCCTTCCTCCTCGGTGCATCCCAGCGGGCATCCTCCTGCCCATCAGACGCTGATGGTCTGAAGCCCTCATCGCGAGGCCAACGAGTTCCTTCCTGCTCGGCGCGTCCCCAGCGGACATCCTCCTGCCCAACAGATACTGATGGTCTGAAGCCCTCATCGTGAGGCCGCCGAGTTCCTTCCTGCTCGGCGCATCCCCAGCGGGCATCCTCCTGCCCATCAGATGCTGAGGATCTCAGGCCCTCATCGTGAGGCCGCCGAGTTCCTTCCTGCTCGGCGCATCCCAGCGGGCATCCTCCTGCCCATCAAACGCTGATGGTCTGAATCCTTTATCGCGAGGCCACCGAGTTCCTTCCTGCTCGGCGCATCCCTAGCGGGCGTCCTCCTGCCCATCAAACGCTGAGGATCTGAAGCTCTCTTCCCGAGGCCGCCGAGCCCCTTCCTACTCGGCGTATCCCGGCGGGTAGCTTCCTACCCAACAAAGACAAGGATCAAAGTCCTTCCAGACTCGACTATCCCTGACCGGTAGCTTCCCTGCTCGCAACGTCAGGGGTCAAGACCCTCGCCAAGATTAACCGAGCAGCTTCCCTACTCGGTCATCCCCAGCAGGCATCCTCCTGCCCAACAGACACTGCGGGTTTGTAGCCCTCATAACGAGGCCACTGAGCCCATCACATGCAGCGGATCCGAAGCCCCAACAAGAGACATCAGGTCTATCCAAGTCTGAGTAATCCCCTCTCGACTTCGGGGCCATGGAGATGCCTCCTTCTCAGCAACGCTTGGCACACTCGGCAAGTGATCGAAATCAACTCGACGACCGATCGCTCCACATGTCACGCCCACACCGGGCTGCGCCCCATCAGTCCACAGGTCTGCACACGTCGCGTCGGCCAACCGGCGCTCGACACGTGGATCGTCACTTCAGTGGCAGGACGCCCGAACCGGCGCATCTTCCCTAAATGTAGAGATCTCACCCTGATAAGCTGGCAGAAAAGACAGCTGACAGCCCGGGGACACGTCCCGACGAAACCTTAGGAGGGAGCTTACCCCAGACGGCCCGGCAGTCCACTCTTGACCCGACCTACTAGCTGGTCGGGACAAGAGTGGGGTCTAATGATGATGCTCAATATTGGCGATCTCCAAGATTAGGACACGTGGCAGATGATGTGTCCCAGAACTCAGAAGAGGGGGCCCATAGAGGCCGACCAGGCCACCCCCATACCCAGCCTGCAAGCCCAAGCTGGCTCTCCTCAGACCCCTTGCAAATTGGCCTCCTCGGCCTCTCAGCTCGCCCCGAGCTGCCGCAAGACCGAGACTCCTCGGCCCTCGTGCTCGCCTCTGAGCTCCCCAGCCGAGGCCGTCTTCCTCGATCCCTCCGACCGACTAACTCCACCACTCACAGGCGTAACCGCCGCTCCGTAAATCTCGCCATGCGCAGATTCTCCGCCCGCAACATCCCATGTTCCACGTCATCACGATCCCCATTAACGGGCGATCCGCTCTTTACGCGAGCGTGACGTCAGGAGCGTAACTGCCGGCGAGAATCTCGCGCCTGTTGCTGCATGCTACACCGCTATATAAACCCCCATCACAGAGGGGTCAAGTAAGCCATTTTTACTCCACTTAGTCGTTAATCTGCTCGGATCTTGTACTAACTTGATCGTCGGAGGGTCCTCGGTGGTACCAAACCACCCCGGGACTTCTTTACAGGTACTCGGCGTTAAACTACTCAAATCACGAATCTTCTCAAAACCCATTGAGACCCACACGCAACAGGAGACCACCTTCCAAATCCACCGGGAGATCGACGGAAGACAACATCTGACGGAGACCCGAAAAGGACCTCCATTAAATAACGAAGGGTTTTTTTCCCAAAAACTTAATTTTTTAACGTCTGAAAAAAATAAGATTTTCTTTTCTTTAGCTTTAAAAGAGCTTTTAGACATAGGACATGTTTGATATTTTTCTTTAAAAATGATTTTTTAGCTCCAAAAGAGCTTTTGGGAGCTCAAAACGTCCTTACCTTTGGCTGCCTCTAATATGATTGTATAGTTGCTAATAAAATCTAGTTATTCTATAAGTTGTACGAAAGAACTGCAATATTTTCATAGATATTTGGGTCATTCAATGCTGTCTTTGTGATGATAGTGTTCTTGCTAACCACGTTCCAATTGATTTTTGCTTGTCAGATCTTTTTATCAAGAAGTATCGATTTTAGGCCTAATTCTAGAAGGTGATGAAGGACAAGGCAACGTATCTTGAATCCCGCTACCATGGTTGCTCCAATTCTTTAAGCCCCAGACATGGAGGGAGCAATTCATGATGCCGAGGATGAAAATGATACTTTATGTATGATTGCAAACTACAGTAAATTAGGTTTTTATAACAATAACAAGAAAACACATAATATGTATGATCCGTTGTTTTGGACAATATAAAAATTTGCACTTGCCTGCATCGTTCCGGATAAAAACAGATCAAAATCTCTATAAACATTTAAAAGAATCCATGGTAAACCATTCAATTATGCAAGGTAATATAGCCAATCATATTCCGTACAAAACCTAAGCATTTGTTTGGCATGTAGATGCTAACAATCTCTCACAAAATTCAGCATAACATACAAAAAATTTCTTTCATATGCTGCCTTAAACATGAGTACGGCACTAATATCCAAATGGAATCGACAATCAATGAGCTAACAACAGAGAATGTATAAGATGGAGTTCCTGAATAAACTGCCGACGCCGGAAAGAACACACGACATGTGAAAAGCAACATGACACAAGAGGTCAAGATAAAAAAAAGGCGATAGCTTTAGTTTATGATAACACCTTCAAATTTATAAGAAACCAGATTGCATATCAATTATCTACGCAAACAATGTGGCAATCAAAGACAAGAAGAGAAGCATGATCCGCCTGGCTCGGTATGATAATACCTTTAAAAACAAATTTAGAATCCAAACCACTAGAGCAGCAAAATAAATGAAGCCACTTGAATGAAAACAATACGATAAATATCATTGAAATGGTTGAATTTGACCACTGCTTTTACCCTGTTGGGCTTTTAGGGCTGGTTTTCATGCAAATAAACATGTTAGCCCATAGACCCAATACTCAGCAGAAAAAACTGATAATAGGTTTTTTCTTGGTATTAGCCAATGTGATCCCAGCATTTGTCGTTGATTTCTAAAAATAGCAATAACATCGCTAACCATTTTTCATATATCATATCGCAAGATATTAGAATTAAGATGAACAACATATTTCCTCGAGAATGATAATGGTTGGTTTGTCGACCGTGAAATTTTCTCACTTGTCATCTTGCATGAAGCTCATGAAAAAATATGAAATATAATTCTACCTCATATTATATATTCGCAACTTGTTTTTCACAGGATAAACATAAATACTATGCCAGGAATGTTGATAACCCTCCCATCCGAGAAAAAAAACTATCCTATGAAATACTTGATGCGACATATAAATGAGCATTGCTATTGCAACAAATATAAATATTCTCAATGCCAATGCAAAACAGTGAAAAACACATAGGCAAAATCACGTTTCTTGTAAATCGTCTTCAAATAAAGGTACTGATGCATAAATATCCAAAGCTTAAGTGCAATCCCTTCAACCTTATAGTTATTCGTGCATCACTTCTTAAGTGTAATCTTCATCTCCTGACTAATCCAATTCATCATCGGTTCAATTACTATAAACTTCTATAATTCAAAGCCCCTGGCCTCATAGATGCCTTATTGTCACTTCTGCTAGAAGATAAAGCTATCAGCTTTAAATTTTGATAATTGAGAGGGAGACACTTATTTATCATTATTTGATGGAGGCGTAGATCTCCTTCAGATGTTGCCCTCCATTGATCTGTTGATGGCTGCGATGGATGGCTGTGATTGGTCCTGGAGTCAGGCTCCTGAAGTGTGTGGATCTCAATGGGTTTGAGGTTGTGGTTGCCGAGCTACCTGCAAGGAAGCCCCGGGGTGGTTGTACCACCGAGGACCCTTCGACGATCAAGTTAGTCTAGAGATCTGAGCAGAGTAACGGCTTAGTGGAGTAAAAATGGCTTCTTTGAACCGTCTGAAGAAGGGGTTTATATAGCGATGGCAACAGGCAGGGTAGGTGCGAGAATCACGCCGGCCGTTACGCTCCCAACGTCACGCCCGCGTGATGAGCGAGACCTCCCATTAATGGCGAGACAGGCTCGTTAATGGGGGATCGTGGTGGCGTGGAACATGGGATGTGGCCGGTGGAGATCTCGCGCATGACGAGATTCGCGGGATGGCGGTTACGCCTGCAAGCTGTGTCGATGGTCGGTCGATGAGACCGAGGAAGATGACCTCGGCGGGATAGCTCGCAAATGAGCGGGAGAGCCGAGGTATCTTGGTTCTGCGGTAGCCCGGAGACGAGCTGTGAGGCTGAGGAGGCCGGTTATGCAGGGGGCTCGGAGATGAGCCGGCGTTTGCTCGGTAGGACGAGCATAGGTGCGGTCTGGTCGGCCACTGTATGTCCTTGCTTGCATGCTCTAGGACACGTCATCTGCCACATGTCCTGATCTGGGAGATCACCGATATCGAGCATCATCATTAGCCCCCCACTCTCGTCCCGACAAGCTGACGGGTCGGGTCGAGAGTGGTTTGCCTGGTTACCCGAGGTGAGCTCCTTTTCGAAGATATCGTCGGGCGTGTCCCTGGGCAATCGGCTGTTTCTTCTGGGTGATGCCAGCGAATCAGGGCGAGATCTCCGCATTAAAGAGGGTGCGCCGGATCGTGTGCACTTTTGCTGAGGCGACGGACCAAGTGTCGGGTGCCGGTTGGCTGATGTGACGTGCCGCAGGCTTTTGGCGTCCGATGGGATGCTGCGTTTGCAACAGGTGGAGCGATCGTGACCGTCGAGTGCAGTGAACCGTTTTGGCGGGAGTTGGCCGTCGCCGTTGGATGAGGACGCCGGAAGTATAAATCGAGGGGAGGCCCGATTCGGGATCTCTCTCTCTCTCTCTCTCTTCACATTTTCCTCATTCTGAGTCTTGTTAGCTCGGCGCTCTCCCCTTTTAGGTTGGATTTTGCGTTTTCTCTTCTCGAGGATTTCTTCCCATCATGTTAGATGTCTTGTTTCGAGGAGTTTGTAGATGTCGTAGGGGTAGATACTAGGGATTCTTCTCCTGGGTTGGAGGCTGCGGGAGAGGCGGCGAAGCGAGCCGACCTCAGAGTGGCGAAGGCGGTGGAGAACTTCAAGAAGTTGGGACAGTTCTACACCGTCCTAGCCTCGGCCACCACCGCCATCTGGCACGAGACTCTCGACGCCGTCAAGGCTCGGATGCTGGAGTTCGCTGACGAGGAGCTCCGGGCCGAAAATCCTCTCGGGGATGACGAGCAGGGGGACGGCCCCGGGGACGAGGTCGGGGAAGAGATGCCCGGCGAGGGCGACGCCGAGGCTTCTATGGTGGGCGTTGAGCTTCCCGGTGTTGCGCCTGGCCCTGTGGCCTGAAGCCCCTTGTCTTCTTTTTTTTTTCTTCTTTTTGTTGCCTCAGGTATTTTATAGGCCTTCGGGCATTTTTGTAAGGCTGGGGAGCCCACAGTACCCTTGTAAAAGTTTTGACTTTGTGAATAAAGATTCTTGTTTTTACAGTTGTGTTTGTGCTTGTATTTCCCTTTGTCGGTAGACACTTGTATTTGCTCAACACTGCCGTCGTTTTATGTCGGTTCTTTGTCTAGCGATCACACATCGAGTTGAATCTGTTCGTTTGCCGAGTGTGCAAAGACCGGTGCGAAGACGGTATCTCCATGGCCCCGAAGTCGAGGTGGAGATTGCTTAGACGTAGAACCGGATGCCTCTTGGTGAGGTCATGTTCTTTAGCGTGGGAAGCTTGGAGAGGCATGCTGAGGATTGACCGAGCAGGGTTGCTGCTCGGTGCCTCTTGGCGAGGGCTTTGATCCCTGACGTTGTGGGGTAGAGAAGCTACCAGCCAGAGATAGCCGAGCAGGATAGCTGCAGGGCTGCCTCTTGGTGAGGGCTTCGATCCCTGGCGTTGTAGGGTAGGGAAGCTACCAGCCAGGGATAGCCGAGTAGGGTAGCTGCAGGGCTGCCTCTTGTTGAGGGGTTCGATCCCTAGCGTTGTGGGGTAGGGAAGCTACCAGCTAGGGATAACCGAGCAAAGGCGGGCCCGGTTGCCTCTTGGCGAGGGCTTTGATCCTTAGCGCGGGTGGGGTCGTGATTGGCCTATTAAGGACGGCCGAGCAGGGTTACTGCCCGGTGTCACGCCCCGCTTACTAGAGTACGGTAAGATAGGCATGTGGCATAGTCAACCATGCTACCTGTGGATAGGAAATATCCTTCCACAGTCACATTACGGCTGTAGAGATATCAAGAACAATAATAAACTATCTAACACATGTCCATAAGCCAGAATAAAACGAGTCAAGAATAAAATAATGCGGAAGCAAAAGATCCAATACAAGAATAACTGGAATGTATGTCCCATAATGCGGGCTCACGTTAGGAATGAAAATACCGAAAGTAAAAGAACTAACTACTAACAAGTCCTCACTGCTCAGCCTGTTGATTGAAATACTCCTGCTCGGCCTGTAGCGCAGGTAAGGAATCCGGACCGTGCAAAACCCAGACGTCAGTGCGTCATAACATCAAGCAATAATATATAAACAAGGATAGCAAGACATGCAGGTATGATCACAAATGGTAAACAGGTGTAACAGCAATATAAATCAGGACAGTGAAGGGTAGTGTGCAGTGAGTAATCTAAAACCGGTCTATTGGGTTAACTACTCTCAAGTATTTGAAATCAATTTGATGAATCATCGATGTAACTCAATAGTATCCCGTGCGTGCCCGGGATCACGGTTTATGACTCTTGGGCTGAATCCGAGACGTGCCGCAAGGCAGTAAAGGGTAGTAGGTAATGACGAGTGATGTCAGCAGCATCACCCCGGGGTCGGCTTAGCCCGTAAGACTGATCAGAAAAGGTGTCGAACTGTCGAGTTACAAGTCAGGTTTCATCGTTGATTTCCCCATACCCCCAAGTTATATATGTTCAAGTCAGGTATTAAATAATCTGGAGCTAATGCCAACACAGGATCAGACAGGTACAAGTTTGTCTAGATAGACAACAGGAAATGTCCGTAGGGACAACAGGTCAGGTTGGTTGGCATTAGTAACAAGATCAGATAACATGTAAAGCCATGGTACATCAGGTCAAGTCAGGTAGTATATAGGTATCATGTCATGTTAAGAGGTGCACGGTACCATGTCGTGTCAAGTAGTAGGTGCAACAAGTCATGTCAGGGGTGCACAAAATGTCATGTGGGTGCTCATAATCAAACTAAAAATAAGCAGGGGTATACAAAACAAGTATAGGGTACTAATGGAACAATAAAATGGAACATTGTAATGTGGTATGCAAATAGGTACAGATTAAAATATATGGATGCACGGTTATCGATTAGAGTTAGGGTTATGGTTCCAACATTAAGTAAAATACACTTAAGCAAATATGGAATGTTAAAATCTCGTTATTATGGGTTAAATGATCTAGGGATGCAATTATATATAAAAATAGGTTAAATGGATGCAAACGGGTGTCCGATATGGTAGAAACTATTAAAAGGGTACTATGGGCTATGCAAATAATTATTATGTGATTTAAATACGGATGTGGGTACTATGTATAGTAAATCAAAATGCAACATGGTATGTTTCAAGTTATAAATCTAAAATGATAAAATGGACATCGAAATGTTAAAATGAAACAAATGGCCTTAGATTTAATTTACAGGTTTAACATGCAATTAAATATGTATAAAATAATAGGAATAGCATGTAGCAAGTTTTACTTGCCTCGACAGATCAAGAAACGGGTATACGGAACGTCACACGTTGGCGGGAAAAGTCGCGACGCGCGCATGATGCACGGAACGGATCCAAACAAGGTACAAGGGGATCACACGGGTCAGGTACGCTCGCTGGGTCGTCGGGATCGTCGATGTCGTCACAGTTCCAGCGAACTACAGAGGTTTAAAAATTTATAGAAAAATAAAATATACAAGAAAGAAAGAATAGAAAGAAGAAGAAAAGAAGAAAGGAGGAACGGGAGAGAGGAAAGAAGAGGAAGAAGATGATGATGGCGAGATGAGGTGGTGGTGCCGGGTTTAAAGGGTTCTCGGGGTTTCTTTGGGTGCAGGGGTATGCGCAGGGTGCTTGGGAGAACGAAGGAGGATGGTTAAGGAGGAAGAGACGAGGGTGGAGGCGAGGTCGGGGAAAAGGAGGCAGAGGAGGCGGCTAGGGTTAGGGTGGAGTTGTTGCCATGGGTTCTTGTGGACTCCGGGGTTCAAAAGAGAAGAGGAGAGAAAAATAGGAGGGAGATGACGACATCGCGTCGGGCGGTGACTAGAATCGAGGAGCGAACAGTGTTCGTGAGAGGAGAGAGAGAGAGAGAGCGTGAGAGGAGAGAGAGAGCCTCGGTGGGGAGAGAGAGAAAGAGAGAAGAGATTCAGAGAGAGAGAGAGAAGAAAAAAGATAGAGAAAGAGATGCGGGGCCGGCGCAATAATAAAGGAAGAATCTGATTGGCTCGGGGAAAAAGTGGGAAAGAGAGGTGAGGTTGTTAAGAAAAAGATTTTAAATAAAAAAAGAAGATTCGTAAGCTGCAAAATTTTAAACTGTTAAGAATTTTTAAAATACTAATAAAATTTGATATTTTTGGAATATATAAACTTAGTCCAAAACACGCCCGGGTCGGGTCTAAAAATCCAGTTTTAAAATATGAAAAATATATGCGACTTCCAAATTTTAAAATGAACGCTTAGGTAACGAAAAAGCATACCCCCAAGAACGGACGCACGTACGTGCGCTTAGCCATCCAAACACGTTCGTTTCACTGAACGGGACGAGAACAAGATGCATGGACGCTACCACAGGGTTAGGGGTATCATGCAGGCTATGAAATGCAATTTTAATTTATTTACCGTGATCTAAAATGTTATATGATAAAATGCGCGATGCTAGGTGAAATGTTAATATGCAGTATCCATGAGATACACGTGTCTATTTAACAGGCCAGGGTGGTCTATAAATATGAATCAACCAGTTCAAGCAAGCGGGTCGGGTCGAATGCAATATAAACTGTAAACTACCATTCGCACCCAAATAAGATAAACCAAGAAACTACCATAAATAAGTAAATACTTGAATTGGAATTGGTATAAATGAACTAAGGCGTTATATTATACCCAACTACAAAAAGAATTTCGTCCTCAAAATTCCCAAGACAAGTGAAGATAACAACCAAGAAACTACAAGAATAAGTATGGAAATCTCCGTCGAATTTCATCTTCATGTTCCCAAGTCGATTCTCCGTGCGAGCGATTACCCCAAGAAACAAGTACAAGAGGGATAACTTTGTTCTTAAGAACCTTTTCTCTTCGATCCATAATCGACATCGGTCGCTCCTCAAAAGTCAAATCTTCTCGGACAGTCAGCTCCGAATGATCTAGCACGTGTGTTTCATCTCGAACATACTTGCGGAGTTGAGATACATGAAACACGTCATGAACATTCGCCAAGGATTGTGGTTAAGCCAATCGATAAGCCACTTCTCCAACATGCTCCAAAATCTCGAAAGGCCCTACGAATCGAGGATTAAGCTTGCCTCGACTCCCAAAACGAATCACTCCTCTAGTCGGTGATATCTTCAAGAATACCAGATCACCAACAGCGAACTCTAAAGGTCTTCTCGATGTATCGGCCCATCTCTTCTGCCGATCTTGTGCCGCCTTCATATGATTCCGGATAGTGTTAACTTTCTCAACTGTTTGCACGATCAAATCCGGTCCCAACAATCTTCGTTCTCCAATATCGTCCTAACAAACAGGTGAACGATAATTGCGACCATACAATGCTTCAAATGGAGCCATCTGAATAGTCGCCAGGAAACTGTTATTGCAAGAAAACTCCACCAAATGTAGATGATCCTCCCATGAATTCTTGAAGTCTAACATGCAAGCTCTTAACATGCCTTCAAGAGTTTGGATCGTTCTCTCCGACTAGTCATCTGTCTGAGGATGATAAGCTGTGCTAAACTTCAATCTAGTCCCCAAACTTTCCTGTAAGCTCCTCCAAAAGTGTGATAAGAAACGAGTGTCACGGTCGGACTCGATGCTCACCGGTACTCCATGAAATCTTACAATCTCCTGCATGCACCGTTCTGCCAAAGCTCCTGTTGGTTGACCAACTCGAAATGGTATAAAATGAGCTGCCTTGTTCAATCGATCAACAATCACCCAACTGCATTATTGCCCTTTAGACTCCGCGGTAAAGCCGTCACGAAATCCATGGTTATATGTTCCCACTTCCACTGAGGAATCGGAAGTGGTTGCAATAAACCAGCAACTCTTTGATATTTAGCCTTAACTTGCTGACACACTAAGCACTTCGCTACAAAGCGGGCAATCTCCCGTTTCGTGCCTTCCTATCAGAAATGTTGTCGTATATCTCGGTACATCTTCGTGCCTTTTGAATGCACAGAATATGCTGAACTGTGCGCCTCCTTCATAGGTTCTTCGCGAATATCTCCCTTTGGCACACACAAACGGCTACCATATCGCAACGAACAATCTTCATGAATCAACAAGTCCGTTCGAGGTCCAGCTTCAACCTGTTCTCGAAACTTTTGCAATCTAGGGTCCTGCAATTGCGCTGCTTTAATAATTTTCGATCAACGACAACTGTACTTGCAGCTGCATCAGTTGCCCCGACAAATGCGGTAGCACAATATCCAAATCAAATCTTCGAAAGTCTTCAATAAGCTCCTTCTGCGTGAACACATACTTCAAGTTTTTATGATCGGTGAAAACTTCGACCCTTTCGCCCAATAGGTAGTGTCTCCAAATCTTCAAAGCGAAAATCACAGCTGCTAGCTCCAAGTCATGAGTTGGGTAATTCTTTTCCTGGGTCTTCAACTGTCTCGATGCGTACGCTATAACTTTCTCACGCTGCACACCAAACATATCCCAATCCTTTTCCGGATACGTCGCTGTGAATCACCAATCCTCCGGAATTGTCTGGCATGGTCAAAATAAGAGCGGTTATCAACCTCTATTTCAACGCCTCAAAAGCTGACGCACACCTATCCGTCCACACAAATGGCACTTCCTTGCGTGTAAGCTTGGTCAGAGGCTCAGCCAAACGAGCAAAATTCTCCACGAACCTTCTCTAATACCCGGCAAGTCCAAGAAAGCTTCTGATCTCCGCAACGTTCTTCGGAATCGGCCAATCTCGAACAGCTGCAATCTTTTCGGGATCAACGACGATTCCATCTCCGGACACGACATGTCCCAAAACTTCACTTCTTGAAGCCAAAACTCACACTTGCTCATCTTTGCATACAATTTTTCTTGCCTCAACGTCTGCAGTGCGATCTTCAAATGTTCTGCATGCTCTTCTATACTCTTGGAGCAGACCAGAATATCATCAATGAACACCACCATAAACTGGTCCAAGAATGGTGAAAAGATTCGGTTCATCAAGTCCATGAATATCGCCGGTGCACTCGTTACTCCGAATGGCATCATTAAATACTTGTAATGCCCATACCGAGTTCGGAACGCAGTCTTGCAAATATCTTCTGATTTAACTCAGACCTGATGATATCCGGACCGCAAATCCAGCTTCAAGAATACCCTCGCGCCACTAAGCTGCTCGAACAATTCGCCAATGCGAGGGATCGGATACTTGTTCTTAATAGTCACCCGGTTTAATTCTCGATAATCGATGCACAACCTCCTTGTGCCATCCTTCTTCTTGACTAGAAAAACTGGAGCTCCCCAAGGTAAGTCACTGTTTCGAATCCAACCCTTCTCAAGTAATCGACTTCTTTTAACTCCACTAGTGCCATTGGATAGTACGCCCTAGAAATTTGCGCTGCACCAGGAACAAGATCAATCGCGAACTCCACGTCTCGCTCCGGCGGTAAACCTGATATGTCCTCGAATACGTCCATGAAATTTCGAACAACAGCTGGCGCTTCATCTTTAGCAACCTCCATCGACGAAAGAACATTAGTTGTCGGTCTAGCCCTAAACTCGACTGGCCCGACAGAACTGCTAACTCTAAACAACCTCTGGATGTCCGGGAATCTGGAAATTCGCTTTCTTTGCTCTACACTCAATGTGAGCGTGGAAAGTGCCGAAAAATCCATTCCCAAGACGACTTCATAACTGCCAGTAACAATCACCAAGAAATCTGCAAAAGCTCCCGTCCGCCAACAAACACAGAACGATCCTTACACCCTCTATTAGTTATGATTTTCACATTCCCAATGTGTATGCCCCAATAACTAAACAGGGTTGTGCAAGTAATCGAGTGTGTAGTAATAAACTTGGATGACATAGATCACTGGGATGCACTAGAATTGAATAACGCTAATGCGAGAAAACCATGAACAAGTAGGGTACCTGAAACGGCTTCCTCTGAAGCTTTAGCCTTTTCAGCCGTCAGGGTAAAAGCTTGAGCCTGATTAGCTACCCGAATTAACTGCTCTTGGTCCGGAAACTGCTTTTGCGGTGGCTCCCGAGTATCCTCCTTCAATCTTAGCTTTGACGGACAAGTATCAATGGTATGATCAGTTGATCCACAAATCAGACAAAGTCTAAGCCTCTTTCGACAATCTCTCCAGAAATGACCCGGTCGTTGGCAGTAATCACACAACACCCTTCCCTTTTGCTTGGGCAAAACTAGCCTCCGAACATTCTCTTTCTTATGAAGTTTCGACAGACAAGCATGGATAGTGTGATCCGCCGATCCACAAACCAAACAGAGTCCCCGCTTACTTCGGCAATCTCTTTGCACATGTCCGGGTAAATGGCAGTAGTTACAAATCACGCTCCTTTTCCGATCAGCAACGATTGTTTTCTTCATTGGTGCTACGCCGCGTCGGTTCACCGGAACACTTCTACGCACGGGCGTTTGGTTTGGTGCAAACGCCGGCTTCAGCTTGGTCTGCTGCTTGTGGTCCTTAAGTAAGTCACGAATTACTCCAAGCAAAGTGGCGTCATCCATACATCTCTGGTACGATTGTAGATTCCTGGCTTCCATGGTACTGCAACCAAGACACCAAAGATGATTAGTATGATAACAGATTCAACATATAGATCAAGGATATGAATCGAGACTAGAACTCCAAGTTACTTAAATAGAGTACCGTATTGTAACCATGCCGCAGTATCATAGTTATAATCACATAACTCCACCCAAGCCGCCTAAGTTCTAGAGATAACCAAAAGGAAACCAGGTTTCGAGTCGATATGCAAAGGAGGTTTGCATATCGTAAGAGTAGAATCAGGAGGAAGTTAAGATTCAAAAATGGTAAGACAGTAAGGTGGCAGGACATGTTCCTAATTACGGGTTTTCTAATTCATGTATTGGGTCCAATGCTCAGCTACAAAAGAATCAAACCCGATTAACCTAAATCATATAGCTCTGATACCAAAAGAACCATGTCACGCCCCGCTTCCCAGAGTACGCTAAGATAGGCACGTGACATAGCCAACCATGCTACCTGTGGATAGGAAATATCCTTCTACAGTCACATTACGGCTGTAGAGATATCAAGAACAATAATAAACTATCTAGCACATGTCCATAAGCCAGAATAAAACGAGTCAAGAATAAAATAATGCGGAAGCAAAAAATCCAATACAAGAATAACTGGAATGTATGTCCCATAATGCGGGCTCACATCAGGAATGAAAATACCGAAAGTAAAAGAACTAACTACTAACAAGTCCTCACTGCTCAGCCTGCTGACTGAAATACTCCTGCTCGGCCTGTAGCGCAGGTAAGGAATCTGGGCCATGAAAAACCCAGACATCAGTGTGTCATAACATCAAGCAATAATTTATAAACAGGGGTAGCAAGATATGCAGGTATGATCATAAATGGTAAACAGGTGTAACAGCAATATAAATCAGGACAGTGAAGGGTAGTGTGCAGTGAGTAATCTAAAACTGGTCTATTGGGTTAACCACTCTCAAGTCTTTGAAATCAATTTGATGAATCATCGATGTAACTCAATAGTATCTCGTGCGTGCCCGGGATCATGGTCTATGACTCTCGGGCTGAATCCGAGACGTGCCGCAAGGCAGTAAAGGGTAGTAGGTAATGACGAGTGATGTCAGCAGCAGCATCCCGGGGCCGGCCTAGCCCGTAAGACTGATCAGAAAAGGTGTCAAACTGTCGAGTTACAAGTCAGGTTTCATCGTTGATTTCCCCATACCCCCAAGTTATATATGTTCAAGTCAGGTATTAAATAATCTGGAGCTAATGCCAACACAGGATCAGGCAGGTACAGGTTTGTCTGGATAGACAACAGGAAATGTCCGTAGGGACAACATGCCAGGTTGGTTGGCATTAGTAACAAGATCAGGTAACATGTAAAGCCATGGTATATCAGGTCAAGTCAGGTAGTATATAGGTATCATGTCATGTCAAGAGGTGCACGGTACCATGTCGTGTCAAGTAGTAGGTGTAACATGTCGTGTCAAGCAGAAAATGTCATGTGGGTGCTCATAATCAAACTAAAAATAAGCAGGGGTATACAAAACAAGTATAGGGTACTAATAGAACAATAAAATGGAACATTATAATGTGGTATGCAAATAGGTACATATTAAAATATATGGATGCACGGTTATCGATTAGAGTTAGGGTTATGGTTCCAACATTAAGTAAAATACACTTAAACAAATATGGAATGTTAAAATCTCGTTATTATGGGTTAAATGATCTAGGGATGCAATTATATATAAAAATAGGTTAAATAGATGCAAACGGGTGTTCGATGGGGTAGAAACTATTAAAAGGGTACTATGGGCTATGCAAATAATTATTATGTGATTTAAATATGGATGTGGGTACTATGTATAGTAAATCAAAATGCAACATGGTATGTTTCAAGTTATAAATCTAAAATGATAAAATGGACATCGAAGTGTTAAAATGAAACAAATGGCCTTAGATTTAATTTACAGGTTTAACATGCAATTAAATATGTATAAAATAATAGGAATAGCATGTAGCAAGTTTTACTTGCCTCGACAGATCAAGAAACGGGTATACGGAACGTCACACGTCGGCGGGAAAAGTCGCGACGCGCGCACGATGCACGGAACGGATCCAAACAAGGTACAAGGAAATCACACGGGTCAGGTACGCTCGCTGGGTCGTCGGGATCGTCGACGTCGTCACGGTTCCAGCGAACTACAGAGGTTTAAAAATTTACAGAAAAATAAAATATACAAGAAAGAAAGAATAGAAAGAAGAAGAAAAGAAGAAAGGAGGAACGAGAGAGAGGAGAGAAGAGGAAGAAGATGATGGCGAGATGAGGTGGTGGTGCCGGGTTTAAAGGGTTCTCGGGGTTTCTTTGGGTGCAGGGGTATGCGCAGGGTGCTTGGGAGAACGAAGGAGGATGGTTGAGGAGGAAAAGATGAGAATGGAGACGAGGGTGGAGGCGGGGTCGGGGAAAAGGAGGCAGAGGAGGTGACTAGGGTTAGGGTGGAGTTGTTGCCATGGGTTCTCGTGGACTCCGGGGTTTAAAAGAGAAGAGGAGAGAAAAATAAGAGGGCGATGACAAGATCGCGTCGGGCGGTGACCAGAATCGAGGAGCGAACAATGTTCGCGAGAGGAGAGAGAGAGCATGAGAGGAGAGAGAAAGGGGGGAGAGGGAGAGAGAGAGCGCCTCGGTGGGGTGAGAGAGAAAGAGAGAAGAGATTCTGAGAGAGAGAGAAGAAGAGAGATAGAGAAAGAGATGTGGGGTCGGCGCAATAATAAAGGAAGAATCTAATTGGCTCGGGGGAAAAGTGGGATTGAGAGGTGATGTTGTTAAGAAAAAGATTTTAAATAAAAAAAAGATTCATTAGTTGTAAAATTTTAAACTGTTAAGAATTTTTAAAATACTAATAAAATTTGATATTTTTGGAAAATACAAACTTAGTCCAAAACACGCCCGGGTCGGGTCTAAAAATCCGGTTTTAAAATATGAAAAATATATGCGACTTCCAAATTTTAAAATGAACGCTTAGGTAACGAAAAAGCATACCCCCAAGAACGGACGCACGTACGTGCGCGTAGCCATCCAAACACGTCCGTTTCACTGAACGGGACGAGAACAAGATGCATAGACGCTACCACAGGGTTAGGGGTATCATGCAGGCTATGAAATGCAATTTTAATTTATTTACCGTGATCTAAAATGTTATATGATAAAATGCGCGATACTAGGTGAAATGTTAATATGCAGTATCCATGAGATGCACGTATCTATTTAACAGGCCAGGGTAGTCTATAAATATGAATCAACCAGTTCAAGCAAGCGGGTCGGGTCGAATGCAATGTAAACTGTAAACTACCATTCGCACCCAAACAAGATAGACCAAGAAACTACCATAAATAAGTAAATACTTGAACTGGAATTGGTATAAATGAACTAGGGTGTTACACCCGGTGTGTCACACCCCGCTTCCCAGAGTACGCTAAGATGGGCACGTGACATAACCAACCATGCTACCTGTGGATAGAAAAAATCCCTCCACGGTCACATTACGGCTGTAGAGATATCAAGAACAGGAAAGTAAACTAACTATCCAGTACATGTCCATAAGCCAGAGTAAATGAGTCAAGAAATAACAATATGCGGAAGCCAAAGATACAATAAGTGAACCACCTGCAAGTGAAACTACATACCGACAGGAACTTCACCGCTCGTCTAACTGCGGCAATACTCCTGATCAGTCTGCAATAAGGTAGAAGAATCTGGGCCATGCAAAACCCAGACGTCAGCGCGTCGTGTCATCAAGTAATAAAAATATAAACAGGGTAACAGGCATTGCAAATATAAACATGGATGAACAAGCAGGGGTGACAGTAATATAAAGCAGGAAGTGCAGGGTAGTGTGCGGTGAGTAAACTAAGTTGTTCTATTGGGTTTTCTATTCTAAAGTCTTTGAAATCAATTTGATGAATTATCGATGTAACTCAATAGTATCCCGTGCATACCCGGGACCACGGTCCAGATTCTCGGGCTAAATCCGAGACATGTCGCTAGGCACTAAAACAGGAGATATGTACAGATGAATGATGTCAGCAGCATCATCCCAAGGCTGGCCTAGCCTCTAAAACTGATTAGAACAGGTGTCGAACTGTCGAGTTACAAGTCAGGTTTCATCATTAATTTCCCCATACCCCCCAGTTGTATGTGTAAGTCAAGTCAGGTATTCAGTAATCAAGCACTAATGCCAACGCAGGATCAGGTAAGAGCAGGTTTGTCTAGACAGACAACAGGAACGGTCCGTGAGGACTACATGTCAGGTTTGTTGGCATTAGACACGAGATCAAGTAACGGGTCAAGCCATGGTACATCAGGTCGAGTCAAGTAGTGTACAGTACTATGTCGGGTCAGGTAATGTATAAAGGTGTCATGTCACGTCAGGAGTGTACAAGATATCATGTGGGTACTCAAAATCAAACTAGCATAATCATGACATACAGAACAAGCATGTGTGCTAATAGAAACAACAAGCTGGAATTTATAACGTGAAATGCAATCAGGTATAGATTAAGGTATGTAGATGCACAGTTATCAGTTTGTATTTAATAGATGGTTTCAACCTTACTTGAATACAGCAAAAACACATATGAATGTTAAAATCATGCTAATACGTACTAAATACTCTAGAGATGCAATGATATATAAAATACGTTCAATTAATGCCACTGGGTATTCGGGGTAGAAACTATTTAAAGGTGCTAGAAGTTATGCATTTAATTAGTAAGCAAATTAAACACGGATGTGGGTATACAATATGGTGCTCTAACATGCAATGAATTATGATTTAAGATCTGAGTCTACCATGATATATTCTGACATCGAAATGCAATAATAAAGATTACCAGCCTTAGATTCCATTTACGGTCTTAAACATGAAATAAATATATATAGATGTTATAGTAGCATGTAGCACGATTAACTTGCCTGGACGGATCAAGAACGGGAATACGGAACGTCTCACGTCGGCGGGAAACGTCGCGACACGCGCACAGTATACGGAACAGATCCAAACCACGCACAGCGTGATCACACGGGTCAGGTACGCTCGCTGGGTCGTCAGGATCGTCGTCGGTACCACCGGATTCCGGCAATCCTCGAATAGTGAACACCAATTCCTAATATGTAAAGAAATACTATAGAAATACAGTAAATATAGAATGGAAAGGAGGAAGGAGAATGAGGCAAGAAGGATTGCTCACTGGGTAACACAGAGGAATGATGGGGTCGACGGCGATAGTCGGAGGAACTCCGGCGATGAATTCAGGCTGTTAGGGGTTCGGTTAGGGTTACGCCAAGTGTTTTGTGGGCTGGCCTCAAGGTGCAGAGGGATTCAAGGCAGGGAAGCGGATGAGAAGAGGTAGAGATGTGACGACGAGTCACAGTCTCCGGTGATGGGTTGCCGGCGAAGTGTAAGGGTGTGCAAGGGAGTGCTCGGGTTCTAGGGTCGCAGGCTCCTCGGGGATGCTAGTGCAGGGTGGCGAGAAGGAAGAGTTGAGGAGGTGGAGACGATGACGACGAGGTTGAGGGATTGCCGGCGACGAGATGTTCAGGGCGAGGGGTTCTCGTCGCGGTGGGTGCAGGAGTTACTAAGATGGGAGAGAAGAGAGAGAGAATGAGGAGAAGAGAGGGAGAAATAGATGATAGAGACGAGGAGAGAAGGAGATGTCGGCGATGACGATGTGATCGGCGGCGATGGGGGTGAGTATGATGATGGGTTCTGGCCGTAGGGGTCTCGTGAAGTGCAGGCTCGGGTTAAGGAGGAGGAAGAAGAAGATGGCGATGACGAGGAGGAGGAAAAGATGGGATGGAGGTGATGATGAGGTCGAGGAAAGGTCGAGGAAGCAAGAGGCGGCTAGGGTTCACGTGCTCGGGGTTTAAACGAAGGAGACGAAGAAGAAGGGATAGAAGGGAGGTAACGTTAGGGGAGGCAGCGGTGATGGGGTTCAATCTCACCGCGAGAGGAGTGAGAGAGAGAAGCGAGAGGAGAGAGGAAGAGAGAGGCGAGAGGAGAGAGAAAGGGGAGGAGAGAGAGAATTGTTTGCTAGCGGGTGAAAGATAGGAAAGAAAGAGAGAGAGAGAGGGAGAAGAAAAAGAGAAGGGGAGAGAAAAGAGAGAGAGAGATGGTGGGGCCGGCGAAGGAAACCTCTGATTGGGTGAAGAGAAGAGTTAGTTTAGGGAAAAAATTGAATAAGATTTCAGGTGGTTAACAAAATACACTGTGGGCTTAAAGAAAATCTAAGATAGGTTGTGAATAAGAATTTCAGCCAGATTTAAAGATTAAAAGGTTTAAATAAATGGGATTTGGCAAGATACAAAATATTTCCGAATTGTACCTGGGTCGGGTCCAAGGATTTGGATTTGACAAATGAAAAATATTAACAAGTTCCAAAAATTAAAATGAAGTACTTTGTAACAGAAAAGCATACCCCCGAGAACGGACGCACGTACGTGCGCGTAGCCGTCCAAACACGTTCGTTTCACTGAACGGGACAAGAACATGATGCAAGGACGCTACCACAGGGTTAGGGATATCAGGCAGGCCATGAAATGCAATGTTAATTTATTTTCTCATGATTTAAATTGTTGTATGCAAAAGATGAGATATACGATAAAAATATCAGTATACTAAATTATGAGGTGCACAGGTCCATGCAACAAGTTAAGGCAATCAATAATGAGAGTCAAACAGGTTCAAGCCAGCGGGTCGGATCGAATGCCTAGTAACATGTAAAAAAAACTATTCGCACCCAAACACGCTAAATCAGGAATAGACCAAGAATAAGTAAAAATACTGAAACTGGAATTGGTACACATGAACTCGGGTGTTACACGGTGCCTCCTGGCGAAGTCTTTGATCCCTGGTTTGTTGGGGTAGGGAGCTACCAGCCAGGGATAACCGAGCAAGGGCAGGCCCGGTTGCCTCTTGCGAGGGCTTTGATCCTTAAGGACGGGCCGAGCAGGGTTACTGCCCAGTGCCTCTTAGCGTAGTCACAAATTCGTGATTCGGAAATAATTCGGCGAGGTCGAAAATTCGGATTCGGTGGACTATTCGGAAAAAATCGGCAAGTATTCGTGAAAGATTCGGAAAATATTCGGGTAATGTTCGGAAAGGATTTCGAGGAAGAAATTAATATATGAGTATGTACATAACATGTAATATTCTAGACTACAGAGAGCAAATGAGAAGACAAATATGTAATATTCTTTATGATACTTGTAGACAAAAGAAAAAGACTATATTTCATCATTAACTATTCAACATGCTATTTTCACTTACATAGATCTTGAAGATTGATGACCAACCCAAAATTCAAAATGACAAAAATACCATAAAAACATGTCAATAAAGCAAAAAATCTATGGCACTCCGGAAGGAGAAATATCCGTAGCATTTAAAAAGTCAAGTTCTACGGCATTTTCATCATCATCGCCTCTATCATCTTCATCGCCATGATCATCATTCTCATCATCATAATTGCCACGAATGCGATCATCTTGAATGCAAGCTCCACCATCTCCATAAAATATATCGGCAATATTACAATCAAGTTTTTCAAGATTGATCGGAGTCGAATCAAGTTGCTCTTTCTTTTGCATTGTTCTCTTCAAATGATTGTTCACTCTCACATACACTAAATCTTGTAATCTAGTAGGATCAAGTCGGTTCCTCTTTTTAGTGTACGCCGCATCAAAAGCATTCTAATTTCTCTCACACGCCGATGAACTACATGTTTGACTCAATATTCTAATTGCCAACTTTTGCAATACAGGCACCGCACTACCCCACATGTCCCACCATAGTCCTAATACCATAAACAAAAAGAAAAAATTAATTAAAAACATTTAACATGATATTGGAAATAATATGCAAAAGGAAAAATTGTAACTATGCTTACTTGGATGAGCAACATGTAAAGATCCAATTGCCATCTCTCCAAATATGCTCGGATCCTTTGAATGGTAATCCTTGAGCTCTCTAACTATGTTGATCCTTTCATTGTAAGCCAACATTTTTAATATGACTTTCTCCAAACCATTTCTTACATCGGTATCCATTTTTGCATGCCCATCATAAAACAAGTGAGGATTCAAATAAAAAGCCGCCGCATACATATCACAATATAAAGATTTCTTCCACCTTTCATCAATGATTGTCCAAAATGGCAAATATTTGGCACTATCTTCATTGAAAATAAGCTTTATGGCCTCTTTAGCTTTCCGAATTCCATAATATATGTATCCGGATGAAGAACTATCCCCATCAACCATTCTTAAGATTCGAAAAAGTGGTTCCATAACCCTTATAAGTTGTCTACCACAATCCCAAAACTCATTCCCTTGAAACAAGTTTTGTATCTCCATACCCTCCAAACTTTTACATGGAGCCAATTCCCTCCATTCCGAAGAAGCAACCATATATCGGAGAGATTGCACTTGTTCCTGTTGGGGTAAAAATTTACACCCCGGTTGACCAAGTCAAAATCCAAGTCAACCTCAAGCCAAGTGGGCCCAAGCCCAGACCCAGTGGGCCCATGCCCGGGTCGAGCCCGAACATGAAGCGGCCGGCCTCCCCCACGCCAAGATAAAAATTTTGTAATAAACAATTTCGTTGTATTTCTTTTGTTTTATTCTATGGATAAATGTAAGAAAAATAGGCATAAAGCCAAATTTTTGTGAAGCCCATGGCTTATGTGCAAAAAGAAATGGCACATGAGCCATGGGATAGGCAAAATGCCATTTTGTGAAGCCCAAGGGGCTATGTGTAAAGTGTATAGCCTATAAAGGCAAAGATAATGAAATATCTCAACAACTTTTCTTTCTCCAAAAAAAAGGTTTCAGATCTGAGATCTTTCTCCTTCTTCAAGGTTCCAAAACCTTCTTCTTTCTCTTGAATTAAATCAAGAGTTCTACTCCCGTTTTTATAAAACAAATTAGTTTTTCACCACAAAACCCATCAAGGGAAACTCAGATCTTCCATTAGATCTCAAAAAGGAGTGATTTTTAAAATCCCTTATCTCTTGATCTTCAAGATCCAGCTAACAAAGGAGGAAGAAGAAGAACCCCTCCCATTAACCCCAAAAAAAAAAAACAAACACACTCAGGAGTCCAACTCCTTTCTAATTTCTCTTCTGGGAGTTTCTGGGGTCAAAAGCTCTTTTTTCCTCGCCGGCGCGCTAGCGTTCGAGCGCAAAGCACCTACGTGCCGACACGTGGCGCGTTTGCGCTCCAGCGCACTGCACGCGAGCGCAAAGCGCCCACGTGCCGACACGTGGCGCGCGCGCTTGCGCTCCGGCGCAGTGCGCCCGAGCACAAAGCGCCCACGTGCCGACACGTGGCGCGCTTGCGCTCAAGCGCACTGCGCCCGAGCGCAAAGCGTCCACGTGCCGACACGTGGCGCGCGCTTGCGCTCCTGCGCACTGCGCCCGAGCGTAAAGCGCCCACGTGCCGACACGTGGCGCGCTTGCGCTCGAGCGCACTGCGCCCGAGCGCAAAGCGCCCACGTGCCGACACGTGGCGCGCGCGCTTGCGCTCCAGCGCGTTGCGCACAGCACCTAAGCGCACAGCGCTCAAGGCGCTGGCCCCACGCATCCTTTGGATGTCTTTTCCCCCCTTTTTGTTTATATATACATGTATATATATATGTATACATATGTACACATACACATATTCCGCAACATTCTCCCCTCCAAAAAAATTAGCGGGACCCCCGTAAAAACTCTGCGTGGCTCCCGATATATCCAAAGCCCCCTTTCAAAACAAAACACACGTACACTGCACATTGAGTTCGCATGACCAGTTTAACCCGTTAATCGGAGGTTCCCTCGCCCCAAAGGCGAGGGGTAATTAACGGCAGCTTAGTCCGCGGCTGCCGGAGATTCGGATCCCCACAATCATTAAACCCCGTCCTACCCTAGGCAGGGGGAATCTGTAGTACGCCTGAGAAGCGTACGCGTATTCCCATATCAATGGGGTGACGAAAAACACCCTACAGTTCCAAGATAGATTGAAGGCAAATAAATTGTGTAGCAAACCTTGTAGCTCCGGGCCTTTTTAACTCACGACCACCCGTGTGAGTTCTTATCAAATCCAACACATGTTGGTATCTATACATGAACTTAGCAACTCTTCTTGCACTATGAAGAATAGGAGCTACACTTTCAAGTGCATCAAATTCTTTGAACATTAGATTGATGCAATGTGCCGTACAACTAGTTTTGAAAATATGTTTGTACTTATCCACAATCATATTTCCGGCGGCTAGGTAGTTTGAAGCATTGTCCGATATGAATTGAATAACATTGTTCGGACCAATATCTTCAATAACCGATGAGATGAAGTTATATATATATAATGCATCCTTTTTGTTTCCCACCGTGCATAAAGGCTTCAAGAATACCACACCTTTATGGCAAGAAACGAGCAAATTCAAATAAGGTCGATTCCATCCATCCGTCCATCCATCCGACATTACTGTGCAACCACAAGTCTCCCATGATTGTCTCATACCTTGCACATATTCATTTGCTTCGACCTTCAAATCCTCCAATAGTGTTGTTCTTACTAATTCACTACTCGGCGGCTCATAACCCGGTCCAACTTTGGCAATGGCACGAATAGCTTCATGAAAGCTAGGAGAACGCAACAAGTTAAATGCCAAGTTATCATTAACCATGCATCTAACTAGTGATTTGTCTGCTTCCTCCTTTTCCGCCTTCTTAATCATTGCATTAAGGGTTCTTTGAATTCCACTTTGTGGTTGAGTCACTTGAGTGGCCTCTTAAGAAATTAAAGATTCTTGGGCAATGGAACCTGAAGAACTACCAGAGGGATTCCAAAACCCCGAAATTTTTGTCTTCTTATTTTTAGATTCCAAATCGTGTACTCCTTTCAAAGCAAGATCACGAATAGGATCGGTAACATTGGGGCAAGGCCGAATATCTTTGCAAGTGATCTTTGAGAAATGATATCTCATCCGAGTTATACCCCCGACAAACATTTCTTGACAAAAGTTGCATTTAACTTTTGTGCCTCCAACTTTTGTAATATATTCCCACAAGGGATCCCTTTCGCGAGGCATATTCCTATATGAAAAATATAATTCACAAAACAATATATTATTATATAATTCACATAATTTAATTAAATATAAGTCCTAACATTTTCTTCAATCCATCCTTAAAAATCGATTTTTAGCACTAAAATGAAACAACAATCAATACATATCCAAATACTTGACAATTGAGATAGCGTGCATATCGATTTATGAAACAACAATCAACACATATGGTATTCTAGAGGTCATATGCTCCACAGCTCCAGGACTCTTTTCTTAGTTCTTATCGTCTTGATATTTCCTTCCTTTGTGTCTTGTGTGTATGTTGAATTAATAGATCAACAAATCATACCTTTTCCTTCTCTTTTCCATGATCCATCCTACTATTGATAGAAACCCAACAGATCCCCTCAAGATCTAAAGTTCTCTTCTTTATTCCTTTTTTGGGGTTTTAATCTAAAGACCCATTTGGATTTTTAGAAATTTGAGCTCATGGGTATTGAACCTCTGTCCATTATTTTGCATAAATTTCAAGTTTTTTGAAGATTTCTTGGCAAACTAGAGAAATCCATTTGAAAATGGGTACCCTGCCCTCTTCTCAAATTTCTCTATCGAAGGAGAACATGGGAGAAAATGAAACCATTGAGCTCACTGGACTGCTGGGGAGTATCAAATGGAGAAAAAAGCTTTTGAGGTGAGGTGCAGATCTGTTCTTTGCTCCAGATATGCTCTCTAGATTTGGGAATTTGGGAATTTTTCATCAAAAATTGATTTTGCATCAAAAATTGATTTGGGAATTTGGGAATTTTTCATCAAAAATTGATTTCGATATGCTCTGTGTGTATGTTGATTTGGGAATTTTTCATCAAAAATTGATTTTGCATCAGAATCCAATTTCATCAGAACCCAAAAAGAAAAAAAAATAGCAGACAAGAAAAATATACCTTGGGAATCTCCGGCGGTCTTGGAATCGAAAGAAGGTGAGGAGAAACTCCGGCGAGGCGGCGGTGGAGTCTGGAGATTCGAGTCTGGAGAGATGGATTTGGGTCGAGGAGGCGGCGGTGGGGTTGAAAGAAGGCCGAAGACGAGTCTGGACTGGAGTCTGGACTGGAGAAACCCTAATTAATCGAAGAGGCGGTGAGGCTGCAGTGGAGTCATGGTCCTCGTACAGACGGTGGAGTCGTGGAGGCGGTGGAGTCGTCGTGGAGGCGCTGGAGTCGTGGAGGGCCTGGAGTCGTGGAGGCATGGAGTCGTGGAGGCGGTGGAGTCGTCGTGGAGGCGGTGGAGTCGTGGAGGGCCTGGAGTCGTGGAGGCGTCAGGCATGGAGAGCCTGGAGTCATGGAGGCGGTGGTGGAGTCGTGGAGGCGATGTAGTCGTGGAGGCGACTAGGTGAGGGTTGTGGAGGTGAGGCCGGTGAGAGACTTGAGAGAAGAAATGGATCTGAAGCTCAAGTTGGAACTTTTGATTTTGAAATTTGGAGTGCTACAGTATAGTGTGTGTTGTCAATTCAATTGTCAAATTGTGTCAATCTGTACTCGTATATTGTGACTAAAGTTTAGGCAGTGTTGTGAATAATTCGTTTGGTACGCGAATTATTTGCGAATTTTGCGAATAATTCGCGAATAATTCGCGTACTAAACGAATCATCCGCCAATGGCGATTAAAACGCAGAGTTATTCATCAAGCCAATTATTCACGAATTTTCCGAATAATTCGCGAATATTGTGACTATGCCTCTTAGTGAGGGCTTTGATCCCTGGTTTGTTGGGGTAGGGAGCTACCAACCAGGGATAACCGAGTAATGGCGGGCCCGGTTGTCTCTTGGCGAGGGCTTTGATCCCTGATTTGTTGGGGTAGGGAGCTTCCAGCCAGGGATAACCGAGCAAGGGCGGGCCCGGTTGCCTCTTTCGAGGGCTTTTCATCCTTAGCGCGGGAGGGGCCGTAAGTGGCCTACTAAGGATGGCCGAGCAGGGTTACTGCCCGGTGCCTCTTGGCGAGGGCTTTTTGTCCTTATGGATGGCCGAGCAGGGTTGCCGTCCGGTGCCTCTTGCGAGGGCTTTGATCCCTGGCGTTGTGGAGCTGCCTCTTCGTGAAGGCTTCGATCCTTAGCGCTGGAGGGGCCGTGGGAGGCCTGCCAAGGATGAACCAAGCAGTGAAGCTGCTCGGTCGCCTCTTAGTGAAGGCTTGGATCCCTGGCGTTGTGGGGTAGGTCTTGCTACCGGCCAGGGATAACCGAGCAGGGTAGCTGCTGGGCTGCCTCTTCGTGAGGGCTTTGATCCTTGGAGCTGAAGGGGCCGTGGGAGGCTTGCCAAGGATGAACCAAGTAGTGAAGCTGCTCGGTTGCTTCTTTTTTATGGCTTAGATCCCTGGCGTTGTGGGGTAGGGGAGCTACCAGCCAGGGATGGCCGAGCAGGGTAGCTGCAGGGCTGCCTCTTGGTGAGGGCTTCGATCCCTGGCGTTGTGGGGTAGGAAGCTACCAGCCAGGGATATTCGAGCAGGGTAGCTGCATGGCTGCCTCTTCGTGAGGCCTTCGATCCCTGGCGTTGTGGGGATAAGAAGCTACCAGCCAGAGATAGCCGAGCAGGGAGCTGCAGGGCTACCTCTTCGTGAGGGCTTCGTTCCCTGGCGTTGTGGGGTAGGAAAGCTACCAGCCAGGAATAGCCGAGCAGGGAGCTGCAGGGCTGCCTCTTGGTGAGGGCTTCGATCCCTAACGTTGTAGGGTAGGGAAGCTACCAGCCAGGGATAGCCGAGCAGGGTAGCTGCAGGGCTGCCTCTTCATGAGGGCTTCGATCCTTAGCGCTGGAGGGGCCGTGGGAGGCCTGCCAAGGATGAACCAAGCAGCGAAGCTGCTCGGTCGCATCTTAGTGAGGGCTTAGATCCCTGGCGTTGTGGGGGTAGGCGAGCTACCGGCCAGGGATAACCGAGCAAGGGCGGGCCCGGTTGCCTCTTGCGAGGGCTTTGATCCCTGGCGTTGTGGGGTAGGCGAGCTACCGGCCGGGGATAGCCGAGCAGGGTAGCTGCAGGGCTGCCTCTTCGTAAGGGCTTCGATCTTTGGTGCTGGAGGGGCCGTAGGAGGCCTGCCAAGGATGAACTAAGCAGTGAAGCTGCTCAATCGCCTCTTAGTGAGGGCTTAGATCCCCGGCGTTGTGGGGTAGGTCTTGCTACCGGACAGGGATGACCGAGCAGGGTAGTTGCTGGGCTGCCTCTTCGTGAGGGCTTTGATCCTTGGCGCTGAACGGGCCGTGGGAGGCCTGCCAAGGATGAACCAAGCAGTGAAGCTGCTCGGTTGCCTCTTTTTGAGGGCTTAGATCTCTGGCATTGTGGAGTAGGAGAGCTACCGGCCAGGGATAGCCGAGCAGGGTAGCTGCTTGGCTGCCTCTTGGTGAGGGCTTCGATCCTCGGCGTTGTAGGGTAGGGAAGTGTCACGCCCCGCTTCCCAGTGTACGGTGAAGGAGACGCGACGAGATCCGCTACGTATATACTCAGAAGTACATACGCTAAGCGTATCTAAGCAATATAAAAATAAATACACAAGAGACAAGAATAAAAAGAACAACAACTTTTATTTATTAACATTCTTTGTACAATACATGAAAGGAAATACAACTGAAATAAAAGATGCCTAAACAGTGGCATAACAGGAAATGAAAAGTACAGAAAGGAAAAGTGTACAATGAAACTACAGTGCAGGGTCTTCAGTAAACTGCTCCAAGTCTTCTTGCGATGGTTCTACCTCTGCCGGGTCCAAATCACCAGACGACATTCAAAGAAGAAAGAAACAGAATGTCGTCAGCGAACAGGTCGCTCGGTAAGTCCCAAAGGTAAGAGGGAAGTAGAAAAAGACAGAATAAGAAGATATATTTTAAAGTGTGAACTATTGTTGTAACGTTATGTCAACGCTGTTATTTGTAGCTTAGTACAGAAAGATGCCAGTGTATACGAGGGGAGTCTCTATATGCCAGAGACTAAGGGCATGTATAGTACAAGGTACCGTTTATGCCATGGTACCACAGCAACTGGATTCATGTTAGGTGTGTTAAGTCTGACCACCTCGTGCCACCTTTAACACCTTCCATACCAATCTACCCCTTTAAACCTCGCGATGTCTTGTTTGTATTTTTATCTTGTAAATTGTGTTGGTTGTATGATTGATTAACTGTCTGACCGAAACCATGATATCAGGAAACGGTTATAACCGTAGAGTCATGTAAATGGAATACTGAGAATCATGTAAAAGGAATATATATCTATGGTTCGATTCAGTCAAGTTGTGTAAATTGATAATTGTATTCATCGATTCATATGTTCATATTGACTTAGAATCTTGTAGATTATAGATTGACTTGAATCATATTCAAGTCAGATTAATCAGACTCAAACCCGAGTCAGACAATCAGGGATGTGAATCGAAGTCTTATAATTGCTAGGGTCTTTAGGGTAATTTATAAAACTTGAGGGGGTTTTATGTAAAAATACTTTTATATACTTTTCAAAATACGCCTCAAGTATTTATTGTTCGTCTTTAGAGTTGTAATGAGGGTGGATTTTATGTTGTGACATTTCTAGTGAAAATATCCTAGTTTTATAAATAAGGGTATTTATCTGTAATATTGTTTATTTGAAATTCATGGTATTTTAGTGTAAAATTTATTATTGGGATTTTTAGGAAAAGGTGGAAAATTTATATTATAATAAAATAGATATTTAAATGATAAATATACATATGTTTATACAAAAAAAATAATCTAAAAAATAATGTGGGGCATGAGATTTGAACTTGGGGGGTTTGGTTCAGCAGTGCAAGGTGTTACCAATGAGCTACAAGCTCCTTCTTGTAATTATTGTGGGAAAATAAATACTTAAAGTGATAACAGCAATATTAAATGCTCCAAGTATACCTTAAATTTAAATCAAATTTATGTATACAAAAATTGGAGTTGTTACAGGAAGCTACCAGCCAGGGATAGTCGAGCAGTGTAGCTGCAGGGCTGCCTCTTCGTGAGGGCTTTGGGAAGATAGACAGTCGCGAGTGACACGTGCCACGAACGCGTAGAGGAGGCAAAGTGCCAGAGCCGCGTCGTTTCGATTTCGCATTGAGCGGCGCGATGTCTGCCGCATAGCGGCACAGTTGCGGGCGACCGTTGAACTCCGGGGGCATTGTGGGCTATAAAATGGAGAGATTGTTGATGACTCCTTTCCTCACACCCAAAACGCAAGAATGAGGGACTTCCCATTCACCATCCCCCATATCATAAGCTTCGAGGACGTGTATTTCTACGATCGGTACTGCACTAATGACACGGTGCAGTTGGTGATAGGCCGCATCGAGGATCATTTTGGTCGATTGCTCCCCCGGCGCTCCTCCCTACTTCAGGTGTTGATGTACTCCATCTGGAGGGCTGTTCATACCAGAATATTGCATTATTATATTCCCCGTTCTTACTCTTTTTATAAATAAACAGGTGCTTTTGATGCGTGTCTACAACATGTTACAGGTTACAGGTTCTTGGACAGAAAACAGTGCAAACGATGTAAAGACGATGAAAATGTGGACTTTAACCAACAAACAGAGAATCTTGAGCAAGCCTATATAAGGAACAATTCACAAAGCAAGATTCAAGACATCGACTTAAAGCGAACGGTTAAAAATCCATTGCAAATTGTTCGCTGAAGATCTGGAACCAACCTAGAAACCCAAATGGAAAAAGATATATAGAAATAAGAAGCCCAAGCCAACAGAAATCAGCCCAGGAAAATTCATGGCCTAACTCCATCTTTTGGCCGAACCGCGGCCAAACCAGGCCTCGGGCGGCGGTTCCGCGGCGATCCTGGGCGATCAGATGAAATAATTTTTACCAAAATGTGGCTACGGCTTTGACTAGTCAACTTAGGGCTATTTTTGTAATTGTAGACATGCGGATCAAAATGTAACCTAGGGTTTCTATTTCCTATAAATAGAACTCTAAATCATTGTAAATCTTATGCCTCCTTTTAATAATAAATTCAGAATTCTTTACGGAGAGCATCGGTGCCTCTCTTCAATTCAGAAATTCAGATCTGACAACCCTGCATTGATGATTGGAGAAATGCATCTGTAAGTAGATTTAATTTCTCGCTCTAGTTTAGATTTCAATTCTTTGCCCTAGGTAGATTTAATTTCATGCCCTAGGAACTTGTTTAGAGTTAGCTTTGGGGAAGGATTTTGAGAGATGAGATCTCTCATCCCTTTCTTACCCATAATACATTTTGAATAGGACTCCATGCATACACGCACACACCGCGCCCTACGGCACCCTATCCCTCGAGGTAGCGGTGACACCGTAGTGTAAAGACCCGGTTGCGCGCGTTTTCCATGGAGGTTAGGGTAAGGATCTCTAAAGGAAGGACAAGAACCTAGAGGAAGGAGCACTTTCCCGAATGAATCTAATCCCCTTTATTGATAATTACCATAACTCCTCATAGATCTTCATTCGGGTATAGAAAGCGTTGAGATTTACTTGCATTTCCAAACTATCCCTAAACCTAACCCTAGCAAGAATAGATCTAGATAATCGTAGATAGAATAATTTAGGTTTTTAGATTTAATAACCAATCTGAACACCCTTCGGAATTAACTCGTTAGCGCTACTAGGAGATTCACAATATCCCTATGGACCGACCCGTACTCACCGGCTAGCTTCATGCGACGCCGTTCTTGATTGCGGTAATAGATAATAGTTTTTGAGATCAAATCAAATGGCGCCGTTGCCGGGGATGGCGTGTTATGTCCTTTTTGCAATTTCGGGTTAATCTTAATAAAAAAAAATCATAAAAATCTGAAAATTCAAAAAAGATATATATATATATATATATATATATATTATATATATATATATAAATATTTCATCTATTATTTTTGGAAGGGATACTTTGTTGTTTTAATTTTGCAGGATATACAAAGACGATCTGGAAATTTCCAGAAGGCGAAACAGAAATCAGAAGATCTAAACAGCAGGGGATTAATTCAACAGAACTCCAGAGAAAATTTGGAGATCTGAATCGTCCAAAATACCGCGGATCCGCCGCATTTCTCTTCTCCCGCCGCGGAAGCACCGCCATCTGGTGACGTCAGCAAAATCTGAACACGTGTCTCGCACGTATAGCCGCGGAACCGCCGCGGTGGGCATCCTTTGACCGCTGGAAACGCGCCTTTTGGTGACGTCATCCTCTGCAATTTGCATTGTAAGCTCCTCTGTTATTTCTCCTCTGCAAATTTTAAGACATTTTCTGAAAAATGCCTGCAGGATTTGGTGCGCTTTAAAAATATTTCCCCTTCCAAATAATAATCTTGTGCAGGATTTTTGGGCCCCGCTTGAAATAAAATTGATTGCAAGTAATATTTTGCTGTTGCGTATCTTTTCTCTAAAATCTTTTTGGAACAAATTTTTCCAAATAAAGAGAAAAAGAATAAAAATAAAAAGGACAAATCTTTTATAGAAACTTGTAAAATTTTTGGCCGCAAATAGATCCTTGCACCACCACAAACCTTCTTTCTTGTCACCTTTCTTTCTTACAACATGGGTACCCCACATAATAAATTATTAGCCGAACTTTGGTATCCCGAACCTAATTTTGCGTCGTACGTCAATTTGTCCGGTCAATTTAAAGACGGTCCTTCCTTGCCTAAAAAATCTTTGAAAGATCAAATAGAGGCGTTTAAGAGAAACAGTTTGACTTTTCAACCCACTTTGTGTCAACCAAGTCAACTTTTACCACCTCCATACGTTGATACCACTTCTTCAAGTCCTTCTGTCACTCCTAAGCCGATGTCCATTGCTGAGCATATTGCTCAATCTCGCAGTCGATCTTTCACCCCTCTCCACTCATCTAGTTTTAGGGATCCGCACGACTATTCACCTTTTTATCCACATGTTGACCCTATCCCTGTCCAATCATCCACTTCCTACCAGTCCTACCCGACTTTTCCACCTTCACTAGACACTGTTTCTACACAGCCATTAGGGAGTTTTACATATCCAAACAATTTCGAATCTTTTACCGAAACCCCCTCACCACCTAAGTCTAGTTTGGAAGAGTCGTTGGAAGCTTATATTGCTGCAACAAACAAAATGACTAGGAATGTGGAAGCGTCTGTGACCGCCCTCATGCAACCTAGTGAACCGGTAGTTAGTTTCCCGCTAGCTCAAAATTTTTTAAGGTATAAAGAGGCGGTTGGACAGAGTGAAAATGAGAGAGCATTTTCAAATCAAACCCACCCTTACCCAATTGAAGCCCACAACTCCTGTTTTCCATCGATTGCCCTAAATAGTTCACCTGTTGAAAATAAAAATGAGTTGTGTGATTTTGTAGTGCTTGATTTGCCAAATTGTGAAGAACCCCTTTCAAGTGAAACCACAACCGAATCCGTTTGACCTTTACACCTCCACTCTAGAACCTAAATCGATAAATATCCATGCTTTTGATGATGTGTCTAAAGAAATTGATTTTCACTTGATTGAGGATATAGACGCCGGGAATATTTCGGATGATGAACCTGTCGATTTAATTGAAATTTTATGTTCAAAACCATCATCCTGAGTTATTAAATGTTTCTCCCGAATCTCATATGCGTCTTGATTTTGATGATAATGGCATGGATGAGTTAAATATTGAGGATAGTATTGAGGAGAGTCTTGAGGATAATATTGAGGTTGAACCATTTTTGTTTGATGTGTCTGATTTTCCAATTCATCCTCCTAAACCTTTGACTGTTATATCGCCCTCCCTCCTTTACATCGTTCCGACCACGCTCGATGACTGTGAGCTTGAAAACTTTTCCTTTGAATCCGACACAGTTCTCACAGCCGATAACACGTACGAGTGTTTCACTTTTTCGGACGATATTGATGACTCACCGCCCGAGTTTGAGTCTAGTTGAAGCATCAGACTCGGTTGCTTACAGTAGTTTCGAACCATTAATGGAATCTTTCAAGTTCGAGACAGTTTACTACGGTGAGAATGAGACTATCCCTAATTCACTCCCCGTCGTCTTTCCCATTGTTCCGACCGTACAAGAGACCGTTTTACGCCTTCATCTCCTATACCAAGTTCGGCATACCCATGTTTTCTTGCGAATCTTGAGGGATTTGACCCTATTTCTCAACAGGTTGATAGGTTAGCGCAATCGCTTATAACGTATCGGTCATCACATATTGCGCTAATTTATTCACTCGATTTACACCCTCAAGATCGCGCGACTCTTCTTTCTCCTTTCCGTCCTTCTTCTCCCCACCGAGACCATATTCTACCATTCTTCTTTTCACACGGTCTCGCGTGTTTCTCATTTCTTTTCTCCACACCCCATTCTTGCACCAACTGTACCATTACCACGATAAGATTTTTGAATGGTTGGTGCTAACCTTTGGCTTGTGTAAGGCCAAGCTTAAGTTTGGGGGGAGCCTTGTTGTATATATGTATATATATTTTTATTTTCTTTTTCTATAAAAAATAAAAAAAATAAAAAAAATTCAAAACATTAAAAAAAAATTGTAAATAAATAAATAGGGGAGTGCCGACATTTTGACTCTCTTGGTTTAGTATGACAGTGAGGACACTGTCAAGTTCAAGTTTGGGGGTATGCTCGGTACGTTCTCTTCCTTCGCATTCATTTGTACATATTTTTGCATTTGCATACTTATTTTAAAACCCATAAAAATTTAAAAATTTAAAAATTTAAAAAAATTATAAAAATTAATGTATTCAATTTTGGCTAATTGACTTGAGTTTGAAAAATAGGTTAACTGGCTAGGAACAACTAGATCTTAGACTTAGTGAATTAAAAACCCTAAAAATAACATTCCTTAAAGTTTAGCGGTAGAAAGTATATGCCTTGTAGTTTATTTAGAAATAGGCAAATTTTGGGTTCACTTCTTGGGCTAAGTCGAAACAAGGGAAGAGTATTGATACTTTTATTAGAGTATAAATTTGAAAAATAGTTCATAGCTTAAGTCTAGATTCTGAAAATGTATACCCTACAATTTGCACAATCACGCACCTTGAAGCTTGGAATAGTAGAAGAGACCTTGAAATGCTCTTGTCTAAAGTCCTTAGTACGAAGAAAATAAAAGAAAAAAAGTGTGAATAAAGAATAAAAAAAAATGGACACTGGTTTTTGTGATTACTTAAGGCTGCAAAAATAGAAAAATATTTAGCGAAGGTGCTTCATCACCTAGTGCCTTAGACCAACTGGTTTGGGAGTCACTGCAAAAAGCCTTGGGTGTTGCAAGACTAGGAATTACGCTTTAAAATGCTAACGCATCTTGTAATCGGTTGTTGGTACCTCAAGAAGTATTAACGGTCGCATGAACGATGTGTAAGCGAAATTCAATTAAAAATTCACCAATTAATAAGTGATTTGGACAATAGACGAGAGTACGATTGCTTGATTTGAATTTCCAAGTGTAGGGGTGATTTATACACACACGTGGGGATATGTGATTAGAGTTTAGATGAGAGAAAGGAATGAAGGATAGAACTTGTATCTTTAGTAGAGTTGATAGAAATTCCTAAGTGGAGATGGAACCCTAGAAGGAAAACTTAAGATATGCCGAAAGCTAAGTAAATCTATAGAACATATATAATCTTATGTTAAATGATGAGGAAGCGTGAAGAATATGGGTGGATAATTTACGAGTCGACGATAATAGAATTCCTTATTAGAAAACCTAATTGGAGAACAAAAGTTAATGGGCCGAATTGATAGGATTTTATGGGTAGTATCCGCTGAAAACCCTCAGGAGACAACACTCCTCCTACTAGGAACACCTAGAGGTTTAACGGCTTGTTGCACGTGCTCAGTGCAAGTTTCCCTGCGAAAGTGTGGTTAGGATTTTAGTGAATAAAAATAAGTTTGCTCGAGGACGAGCAAAAGATAAGTTTGGGGGTATTTGTTCACACAAGAATATTGCATTATTATATTCCCCATTCTTACTCTTTTTATAAATAAACAGGTGCTTTTGACGCATGTCTGCTACATGTTACAGGTTACAGGTTCTTGGACAGAAAACAGTGCAAACGATGTAAAGACGATGAAAATGTGGACTTTAACCAACAAACAGAGAATCTTGATCAAGCCTACATAAGGAACAATTCACAAAGCAAGATTCAAGACATCGACTCAAAGCGAACGGTTAAAAATCCATTGCAAATTGTTCACTGAAGATCTGGAACCAACTTAGAAGCCCAAATGGAAAAAGATATATAGAAATAAGAAGCCCAAGCCAACAGAAATCAGCCCAGGAAAATTCATGGCCCAACTCCATCTTTTGGCCGCGGAACCGCGGCCAAACCAGGCCTCGGGCCGCGGTTCCGCGGCGGTCCTGGGCGATCAGATGAAATAATTTTTATCAAAATGTGGCTACGGCTTTGACTAGTCAGCTTAGGGTTATTTTTGTGATTGTAGACATGCGGATCAAAATATAACCTAGGGTTTCTATTTCCTATAAATAGAACTCTAAATCATTGTAAACCTTATGCCTCCTTTTAATAATAAATTCAGAATTCTTTACAGAGAGCATCGGTGCCTCTCTTCAATTCAGAAATTCAGATCTGACAACCCTGCATTGATGATTGGAGAAATGCATCTGTAAGTAGATTTAATTCCTCGCTCTAGTTTAGATTTCAATTCTTTGCCCTAGGTAGATATAATTTCATGCCCTACGAACTTGTTTAGAGTCAGATTTGGGGAAGGATTTTGAGAGATGAGATCTCTCATCCCTTTCTTACCCATAATACATTTTGAATAGGACTCCATGCATACACGCACACACCGCGCCCTACGGCACCCTATCCCACGAGGTAGCGGTGACACCGTAGTGTAAAGGCTCGGTTGCGCGCGTTTTCCATGGAGGTTAGGGTAAGGATCTCTAAAGGAAGGACAAGAACCTAGAGGAAAGAACACCTTCCCGAATGGATCTAATCCCCTTTATTGATAATTACCATAACTCCTCATAGATCTTCATTCGGGTATAGAAAGCGTTGAGATTTACTTGCATTTCCAAACCATCCCTAAACCTAACCCTAGCAAGAATAGATCTAGATAATCGTAGATAGAATAATTTAGGTTTTTAGATTTAATAACCAATCCGAACACCCTTCGGAATTAACTCGTTAGCGCGACTAGGAGATTCACAATATCCCTGTGGACCGACCCGTACTCACTGGCTAGCTTCATGCGACGCCGTTCTTGATTGCGGTAATAGATAATAGTTTTTGAGATCAAATTAAGGGCGTAGCCGAGGCTCTTCAACCCCTTATCCGAGCAGCTGAAAGACGAGGCCATTGGCAAGCTGAGGTCCCTGAGGCGCTTCGGCTTGATCTCTACGAGCCGGCTAAATCGCTTGGAGGCGCTTGTCCTTGATTACTTCAACTTGAGGCTCGATGTCGATGCTAGCGGGGGTCATCGAAAGGAGAGGTTAGACGCCGCGAGGGCTCGGCTGGCGGAAATATCTTCAGAGTACCACGAACAGTGCTCTCTGTATCCCATTTCCCGGCTGTTGTAATATATATTTTTATGTACGGCTGAGGAGCCTATAGTACCTTTTGAATGAATAAGATTCTTTTTCTTTTCTGCAGTGTTTTATTGATCCCTTTATTATATAAGCAAAAGATCTCAAGAAAGATGTACATTACTCTGAAAAGAAAATACATGCCAGTAGATGTTCTTATTCATGCCGCTTGTGCCCCCCGGATGTCTGTTGGCATCTATGCCCGGCACAGGGTACCGAGCTTCGTGGGTACCAGGTGTATCCTCCGCTGACACTACCATGATCTGGCCGATGGTCAGCTCGGCGGGAGGGGTGTTCCCCTCCGAAAGACGGCGCACAAGACTGCAGTGTCTTGGCACTGAGATTCGGGGCAGATGCTAATTGGTGCTATCCGTTCACCTCTCCGAAGATGCCAAGTTGATTTATGGCACCGTGTATCGAAGGTTTAAACGGATGCGTCCGATGTAGCAGACTTCGTCAGATTCCCCCTCGCTTGAGGGGTTTTTGATTGTGGGGACGCTCTTCCCTGCAGGCGCAAGCCCCTGCAGTTAATTACGCTACCGCATTGCGGTAACAACTTTCTCCTTCTCCAGCTGGTCACTTCGTGTCGTGGGTGTTTGTTTTGCGTTTTGTTGCCCGTGGATTGTTTACGGAGACTGAGTTATGTCGTCGCCCGTAGGGCGTGGACTAGTCCAAATCCGTATTATCTTAGATTTGGGTTTGGGGGTTTGGTTTGAGGATACGTCAGCCATACTTGAGGCTAAGATCAACTCAAACGTTTGTTAAGGATGCGTTAGTCTAACTTTATGACTAAGATCAACTTAACGGGATCGTTTAGATCCGATAAAGGAGTGTTTGAACTCCATTGTTCCAGTTTAGGGACCTAGAGGTCCAACATATGTATGGCCGTCAGGACCCGTCACCTCTCTGACGACGTTGAAGAATTACAACGACGGATGTCAGAGGAGTTCAGAGATGTACCCTTGAGCCAGAGTTAATTGGGGGGATTTATAGTCCATTCTGTTTGAAGGTTTAAGGATACGTTAGCCATCTTTGAGGCTAAGATCAACTTAAACGGGACCGTTTAGATCCGACAAAAGAGCATGCGGGGCTCTATTGTTCTAGTTTAAGGATATTGCGGTCCATGGGTAGTTTAAGGACATTGCGGTCCATGGGTAGTTTAAGGACATTGCGGTCCACTGTTAGTTTTAAGACATCTCGGTCAAGGTTAAGGACGTCGTAGTCCATGGGTTTAAGGACCCCACAGTCCGTTGTTAGTTTTAAGACATCCCGGTCAAGGTTAAGGACGTCGTAGTCCATGGGTTTAAGGACCCCACAGTCCGTTATGTGCTCTGGATGCTTCACACGGGTTCACTGCCGTGTTCTGCGAGGACCAGGCTCCGCTCTGGACGTTTTCCACGGGGTCAAAGAGTGACATTATCCGCGTTCCACGTAACCAGGAATTTGCATTAAACACGGGTTTAAGGACCCCACAGTCCGTATCAATGTGTGGTCGTCGGGACCCGTCACCTCTTTGAAGACATTGAGGGATTACAATGCCAAGTATCAAAGGAGTGAAGAGATGTACCCTAGAACCGGAGTGGATTAAATAGTCCTTGGCCCAATTTGGGGTTAAGACGAATTAATTGTGTTATGAGTCTATTGGCCCAGTTAATCACAAATTGAGGACTTATGGCCATCTTGGGCTAAGTCCAATCAGGAGAGGCTTTGCCTCCATCCATTTAGTCAATTGGGTCAAAGCCTAGTGTTAAACACTACAGAGCAATCAGTGTTGAACACTGGGAATGAGGTTGACAAGTTAGTGTTTAACACTAAGAGATAATTGGTGTTAAACACCAGCAACAAGGCTTTTCAAATTAGTGTTAAACACTAAAACAGATCAGTGTTGGACACTGCAAATGAAGATCTCAGATTAGTGTTAAACACTAAGGCAATCAGTGTTGAACACTGCAGATAAAGCTTTTTAATTAGTGTTGAACACTAAGGCCCAACAGTATTTTAACACTGGGTTCGAGAGTTTCAATTTAGTGTTAAACACTAAGACAAGAGGGGTCACGTGGCAGCACGTGAGAGCGCCCTCCCTTCATTTATTCTGAGATTATCGTGTCTTTCAGAGCGTCACGTGCCATCACGTGATGGGCATTCAAATGCCTATGTATTAGAGCTTCTGCCAAGGGTCACGTGGATCACGTGGGGTGCTGCCTCAAAGGGGCTTTCTGTAGATATTTTGGGGGGTCACGTGATGACACGTGACCCTGTCTCTATGTATTTTGTTTAGAGGCTTTGTTAATCTTTTTTCAGGAATTAAATTCCTCGAGCTGTAAATTTCAGAGGAATTAAATTCCTACTTCCTTTCGAAGACTTATATTCTGGAATAGAGTTTAACTCTGAATTTTCTGTAGGAATTACATTCCTCATATATGTGAAGGGCTGAATAGGGTTAAACCCTAATAAAAGTTTTTAAGGAATTGAATTCCCATTCCCTGTTAAATGATGATTAAGGGAATTAAATTCCCGTTGTTTCAACAGAACTAAGTTCTTAATTAGGGTTAAACCCTGTTTCTTTCTATTCTGAAGGAATTAAATTCCCATGATACAGGGTCAAGCCCTAATTTTATTTTAAAGGAATTAAATTCCTATAGTTCTGTGAGAATTAAATTCTCATGCTTGCATTCTCTCTCTATGTTTTGGATCTGCATGGCAGGATCTCGACCCATTGAGAATTAAATTCTCAACCTTAAGGGGAGATGTGCACTTTGCAGATCCTCTATCAAAGAGAGAAAATATATTCTTCTGCTTTTATGTATCAGAGTTAAACTCTGTTGAGAATTAAATTCTCTTCTTCTTTCAAGGAGCTTTTCCCTTTCTTACCTAGGGTTTTTGCAGAAGATCCAAGTTCTCCAAGTATCGAAGCTCTCTTTCTTTTCTCTTTTTTTTTCTCTGCGTATGTATCTCTCTATCTCTGTGTCTCTTGGCTCCTATTTATAGGAGAAGCAGCCGAATCAATCAGTTTTTGACGAATCTTCATTAAGAGATTTGATTTGCACCCATCATTTGTTTTGGACCTTTGGATTATTAGGTGAATTTTATTCACCATTGGATTTCAAATCCAGGGGTTCCCCTTTATTATTTCGGTTAGATTTAAAAGGGAAATCTTTCCAAACCCCAGATTTTCCCATAGATAGATGATATTTCATCACCTCTGAATCTTTAATTCGATTGGTTCCAGATAGCCGCTTTCCTTTGGAAAGATTTGATTCTCCTTCAGAATTTAATTCTGTTTGACAAAATGGGCTTTAAAAGCTGGTCACGTGTGACCACGTGACTCATGGTCACGTGTGGGCACGTGACCCCCTTTGGAATGAGCCTTTTCCTTTCTTTTGCGCTCTGTCTTCTTATTGCTGCTTAAACGTCACGTGCTGCCACGTGACTCCTGGTCACGTGTGAGCACGTGACCCTTGTTTGAACTCTCTCTTTCCTTGGTTCAACTGGAGAACGAGTCTGCTGTCTTGAACGTCACGTGGCAACACGTGACCCTGGTCACGTGGAAGCACGTGACCTCTTCTGAAGCCTTTTCCTTGACTTGATCAGGGAACTGGTGTGCCTTTTGACGCTTGCGTTTAAATGTCACGTGTCGCCACGTGACCCGGGTCACGTGGGAGCACGTGACTCTTTCTGAAGCCCCCTTTTCTTCAGCGTAGTCAGGAAACTGAACTTGCCTTGATGATGTTTTTAGGTGTCACGTGCCAACACGTGACCGCTAGTCACGTGTAAGCACGTGACCCTCTTCTGAAGCTTTTCCCAGAAGCTTTCCTGATTTTAAATCAGGCAACAAATGCCCTCACAGCGTTGTTCTCACGTGTCTGCACGTGAGTGCAACGCTGTCACCTCTTGTGACCGTTGGATTCCTCTAGGGATCTGGGGAGACGAAACGTTTCCATTGTCTTCTATAAATACCTCTGTCTCTTCACAGGAGCCTTCACTTTGTTCATCTTCTTCTTCTGAGAACTTCTTCTTTGAGAATTTAATTCTCGCTTTCAGAGCTTAGTTCTCTGTTTTAAAATATTTTCAGAGTTTAACTCTGTTTTAAAGGGATTCTTCCTCCTCAGGTAATGGTAATCGAAGCACCTTCGTTTTGACAAAACTCTCTGGATTTTAAATCCAGATCGAGGGTTTCACAAAGAACCCATTTTTCTTCAAATATTTTAACCAAAATATGAGACCGCCTAACTTCCCGCAGTAGATCACTTAGGGTTCAGATGATCCTTTAGGGAGATGATGATGGCGTCTCAACTCCATGGAATTTAATTCCATTCAAAATGTTTCTGGGAATTTAATTCCCTTTTCTTAATAAGGAATTTTAATTCCAATGAAGAACTCGCTTCCTTCACACAGAGGCTTCCTGAGGTCTCTTGGCCTTAGGTTGTTCTTCCTGCAATTAATGTAATGGGGGCTTTGTAATGATGTCTTTTTGTGGGAATTTAATTCCTTTGATTTTATTGGATCCACTGTAGAGCCCGAGACAGATCCCGTTGGGGGAATGTGCATGGCCATCATTTTTATTAAATGAGGATATTCCCTTTTGTTTTATTGTAACTGTTTGGTCTCATTATTAATGAGCCGTCATCCGGATTCTGTGGGGCCCATGTGTTTTGTACCCAATGGTCCCAGGAAACTTTGCTGTTGCTTTCTCCCACTAGTCTTCATGTTCATGCATGAATATATATCGCTGACTTTCCTTTTAACGGTCTTTTTTTATTGGATTTCAGGTGCGATGGCTTCTGCTCCACGCTTTCCCTTTTCTCGCTCGGAGGCGGCTTTTCCTCAGTCACCGTCTGATGAGGAAGCGATGGCGATGATTCGGGCCCATGACCCGAACTGCACCAACCTTCTTCAGTGGGGGTCTTGGTACAGTCAGATTATTGAGGGTCGCCGGAGTTTTCTTTGTGCGGTGCCGACGGAGCCTACTTTCCCATTCTTACCGATGGATCCTCCAAGGACAGTTTTTGCTGTGGAAATGCCCAACTGGACTCCAACGGGGAGGCTTGAGCCTTCGACGACCGGTATTCCGAACCATCCGATTCCGGCCATAGACATCTTGGGGCGGCGTATCTGCCAGGGTGAGGCCCACCCGTGGGGGCAAATTTATAAGATAGGGCTCACTCCCCGGCATCCTACGGGCTATCTTCTCTGGGTTCGCTACATCCTTTCTGCCCATTGTGCGCGGTTGCAGAAAGTCGGGCTTTATCAGGCCATATACGCGTCGCTATTCCATTATAAGTCCCCGCATGCCTGGTGGGTTAAGGCGTTTTTGAACCAATGGAATCTTCCCACCAACACTTTCATTCTAGGAGATCGTGAGGTCTCGATCTCTCTTGCAGAATTTTATGAAATCTCGGGATTGCCAATCAGGGGCGCACTGTATGAGGAGTTATTGCCTCCTGACGAGTATGTCTTCGAGCCTGAGTCTGCACCGGTTGACGACCTGTCCGCTGAGAATGCTGTTCGCCATAAGCGCCCCAGTTTAATTAAAGCCCTAGGCATCTTCGACCGATTATTCACCGAGTCCGAGGAGCAGGGTGTCACTTTCAAGAGCTTCATTGCTTGTTTCCTTCGTAAGGACGCCTTATCGAAGACAGCCCCGAAGTTTGCCAACATTGGGGACCCTTTTAGGTTCGGTCCGAAGAGGTTGCCGACCAACGAGTCAGATTTACCTCAATATTACATCCCTATTATATCGCCGATATCTTTTGAATCCATTGCTGTCCCGGGCATGGACGAGGAGACGTTCTTTGTGGGGTTTGTTAGCGTCTGGCTTAGTTGGTTCGTTATCCCCATGCATCGCCGCTTCATGAGAGCCTCGGTCATCTATCCGGCTCATCGTATCGCTGAGGGGATGCGGTTGGCCATCGGCATCCCGACCTTGGCGCACCTCTATAATGGATTGGGCACCGCGGCTAATACCTCTACTCCTGGCATGGACGTAGTGAACTTTTCGCTTCATTATTTCACGCCGTGGATCGAAATGCATGTGCTGGGGTCTTTTGCTATGCATCAGAGGCCCGCCTTTTACGACGCCTATCCCTTCCCACGACTTATGCGGCTGGTGGTTGCTTCTGCTGCCGACCCGACTCAATTTGGGGCCATTCGGGTGCTGATTTCTCCTCATGCCACCGCTGGCGGGTTGGTTTTTAATAATCGGGTTTTGTCTACTCCTTCGGGTCCCGTTCAACAACTCTGGGACCAGTCGAAAGACAACGCACCTTCTCTGAAGCCCCGGGAGGCCACGCATTTGTATGCAATTAGACCGGGCTACTTGGTGTTTCGCCAAGACAGTGCGGCTCTTTTTATGCGGTACAATCCGCATCGATTTTCCCGGCAGCTTGGATACGACCAGGGTGTTCCTTTTGAGGCTTTTATAGTCGCCCCGATCCCTTCGCTTGATGCTGTTCGCGATGCCGCTCATCATTTCATGAGGCTGAATACCGGCTCTTATTTCATGGTCCCTGAAGCTGAGTACATGCCCCGATACGTGGGCGCGTTTACGGGTTGGTATCTTCATCGGGTCAGCCCAATCATTCTCGAGGAAAGGAGGGTGCTTCTTGGCCACGATGCCCCTCCTCTGGTTCCTGGGGCTAAGCTACGGCCGAGGGCTCCGGTCCGCTTCCCTTTGAGGGAAATCGGCACCGCGCTCATCCCGGGGGAGTCAGGTGTAGACCTTACTCCAACGGCTGGTATGCCCTTGGGTTCCCGATCACGGGGTAAACAGGCCCCAGTAGTAGCACCCCTGCCAGTGGCGGCGCCGCCTCCTGTGGCGTTGACAATGGCTATGTCATCCTCGGTTGTGGCACCGAGCGAGAGTAACAGGAATGAGGGCGCCGAGGGCGATGTGGGCCAGCGCCGCCCTAAGGCTTCGCGAGGGAGGAAGCGGTCATCCTCAGCGACCAGCTCTGGGTCTAAACGGCGGAAGAAAGCGGCTACTGCCCCGCTTGATTCTGTGGTGGAGTCTGAGCCTATCCTTGAAGACGAACCATTGGCCCTGCAAGGGTCAGACGCTGGACTTCTCTTCCCGGGTTCAGCTGATGAGGAGGCTGCGCAGTTGGCCGAGGCCATACGGCACTCAAAAGATGCGTCTCATAACGCCAAGGTTCCGAAGAAGTCTTATCCCGCTGTAATTTTCTACGAAGACCCTTCGTGGATTCGGCGGCGATTTATCGGCCCTTTGGAGGAATGGGGGGAAAGGGCTCTGAAGCAGGCCGCTTCAGAAGACGCAGCTGATGCACTTTCTTTGTGGACCGGCGGTCATGAGTCTACCCTTGAACCCCGGCGAGCCCACCTCCTTGAGAAGGAGCAGCGGCTTGAAGAAGCCATATTGAGGGCTTCTTTGCGTATAGGTACGTTGTGCTTCCTTTGTAGTCTTTCCGATTATTTATGCCTGTGCATCTGTATCATTATTCTTATTTGAATCGTGCAGAATCTTCGACGCTGGGGGACCTCCCTACGGGCCCATTAAAGCTAAAGCCCGCCGAAATTCTCAATGAAGCCCTGCTGGATGTGGAGGGGGCTGACGAGGCTGCTCCTCTCACGGTGGAACTTCCAGCGGCGGTTCTTGACCAGGGAATGCCTGCCCCTCTGGGGGAGGCTCCTTTGGAGGCCACCGCCCTAATGACTCTTAATGAGAGCGGCCCAAAGGCTGGGAGCGAGGTAGTCGGGACTACTCTCCCTTTGTTGGAGCCTGAGGTTACGGCGGAAACCGTTGAAGCTGCTATCCCCCCGGCTCAGAATGGGAGGAGTGTTGAAGGTATCCCTCTGCGTTTTAATTTAGCAACCCCTTCATAGTCTGAACTCTTTTATCTTTCTCAGAATTGCGCGGTTTGGCGGCCACGATCGCGGATCTGTCGCCTCGACAGTCATTTCAGCGTTTATTGGAGATGGCAGCTCCGCAGGCGATCTCCCCTCAGCGCATTGTCCTTTCGTCTGGGCAAGGTTGGTGTCGTCCATTCCTTCTCATAGCATCGTCGTTATTTTTGCGTACTGACATTGACGTTTTCTGCAGTTCTGGAAGCCGATGACGAGGTCGAGATTCTCGAAGGGCCAGGGGAGCCTTCAGCTCCTACTTGCACGACTGTCGGTGAGTGACATTTCATTGCACTCTCACTCGTTCTTTGCTTAAGAATTTTGTTGACGTCTTCTAAATTTGAACAGCTCTGCCAATCTCCACGGCGTTGGAGTCGCGCATCATGATGCCACCCGGCCCTTATGCCTTGCGGGCTTCAGAACGCTTGGCCTAATTAAGCCTCGTCTCCTTGTCGTCTCTGATCGAGGAGCTTCGTGCTGGCAGCACGACCACGGCTGAAGCATTCGCTGCCGAGGCTAACGGTTCTCTTCCTTTTCTTGCCACCTACCACAGCGAAGAGGTGGTGCGAGTCTGGGTGGAGTTCTGCCGGCGAGTCGAGGCTTGCCTGCACACTCTCGAGTGTTCTCGCCTTTCCTCGGAGGCCGTGGCTGCAAAGGCGGAGTTACGAGGGCTGATAGCACGGTGCGTGGCCAACATGACGTCATGTGAGAAGAGGCTCGGTCGCAAGTTCTCGGAAAGGGAGTTAGCCTCCAAGGCGCTGAGCGAGCTTCAAGCCAATCTCACAGCCAGGGCCAACAATGTAGGGTTCCTAGGCACTCTAGTGAAGTCTCACAAGTGATCAAATATGCACAAATCAAATTTTACGGGTGCCTACAAACCCGACTACGGATCGTTTGCTAGATATTTAGGCGAAACAAGCAAGCTAGTTTACAACTAAACTATAAGATAACGGAAATACAACCTTTGTAGATCCGTTTGTCCACCTCCATAGCTCCGCAACGAAGTGCCTCCGCTGTCCAAGTGAACTCCCGGGCTCTAGCGTCGGCTTCGTCGAAGAATAAGCGAGCTAGGTCGTCGATGTCCATGCCGAAGATGATCTACGTCGAGGCATCGCTAGATCAAGCTCCACCTTCACCAAACCTTGAAAATTTGTGAAGGAAACACACTCTACTACTTGGCAAGAGGTAGAGGATGAAGAAATAGGAAGTGGGTAGACTTTAGTTTTGGATTTCTCACTCTAATTCTCACTTTGCCATTAAAGCTTTCAAGCTTTTTCTTGAAGTGAAGAAGAAGAAGAAGATGAAGAATATGATAAGTTAATTAAAAATGAGATAATTAAATCAATACTTATCATGACTTCAACTATAGTTAAGTGTAGAGAATTAACTTGGGTTAGTTAAATGGTTAGGGTTAAGTTTAAGACAAGAATGAAGACTAAGTCAAAGCTTCAAGAAACTTCAACTAAAAACAAAATAAGCAACCATTCATTTATCTTTTTCATTTTCCAAAATGGATATAAATAAATAAGATAAATGAATAAGTAATCAAAACCCTAATCATTAACTTAAACCATGGTTTGATTCTTTACACTTAACCAAGTAAGCATGTATCATCAAACATGATACAAACATTTGCACAAAACTATATCGCATATACAATGTGCACAATTCAAGTGAGAAAATCCATTTAAAGTGAACCAATACTAGTTAATGCACAGCAATATATCGAATATATAATTATACATTAAATCATTAAATCAACACTTGATTCAATGATCCGGTCATATCGGATATAACCAACTAGTATCATATGTATCGGCTTATCGAATCAATCCTTGATTCGATAACTAGGTTATATCGCATATAACCATTCGACACATTCATCGCGAGAATGAAATACGGTATCACATACACGCATCATTCTCGGTCCCGCACATATCTCATATGCGCTCCTATTTCGTTTCGCTTGAGCTAAGAAACCTCTGTGTAGGACTCTAAAGACTCGTCAATACGCCGGCAGCAGATGATGATCATATCAAACACCCACAAGCCGCAAGCGGTCTGCCAAACGTAACGGCCACCCGGGTATTGAGCGATCAGAAGATCGACGAGCAAGCCCGCTCACACTCCTGCGAATCCAACCAGTAACACTTACCGTACGGTCCGGTCTGTTCGTCTGATATGTCGCATATCTCGCCTAGGGGTGGTAAACGTCAGACCCCAATAGCTCGATAAGTTATGTCGACTTGAGGTCCATAACATTCGTGAAACTACTGATAACTCTTACCAGTATATCACAGCAACCCTGGCCAGGGATTTCCTGTTATGGCCAGTCGAGCATAGCACAACATCAACCCCCAATACCGGGAGAGACGAATCCCCTCCTATCGCTCATTGCCTCCATGTGAATCGGGACTGTACCCAAAAACCACCTGTTTGCACAACTCAGTAGAGCCGTGGTAGGGTGGAAATCAAAGCACAGTGGGAGACACACAAGACTATATGACGATCTCGGGTCAACAGACTAAGCTGTACCAGTGTCACCAGAGAACTGCCGTCTGACGTGAGGTATAATACCATCTGGGAGTTCTCGGCGAGTCCGTTCAGTGTACCCAGTCTCCACTGAGCACCCGCATACCATCTTCGATGTCAAACACCAATGGATATGGGATCATCCATCGTCCATCTCATGGGTCGAGAAGATATGCGCTAGTCTACTCTGGAATATCGATGCCCCGTCTCGATATTCCCTCGACTAGGAACATTTCAAGGATGCACTCATGGACTACCCAGGCCCCACTAGTATGATCTACATCATAGTCCTGGAAGTCGAGTACATATCCTAAGGGCTTTATCAACATGTAATCAGAGAGACAGAAAGTATACATGTTAAGATAAAGTGCAACCAGATAGCGTACTATCATGTCGAGCAAGAAAGTCCTTCCTATATATGTCCCAGCATCCACTACAATATACATCCAATGTACAGTAATGGCCTCTAAGGCATACATATAACTAACATACAAAGCGTATGAACTCTGGCGAGTGCTTCAGGAGTCCATCAAAGAGGTGGTGGCTCTCGACAAAGCTGCCACGTTCACTCGTGAGAGGGTCGAGGCTCATAAAGCCACCGAGAAAGAGCTCGAAGCTCGGCTCGCTTCGTATCAGGCTCAGCAAGCTCAAGCGGAGGCTCGTCTTCTGGAGATCTTGCGTCATGAAGCCGTGGCTCAGCAAAAGCAGGATGAGCTGACCAAGCTGCTGAATCGCCCGCCGGCCTGAAACATTTGTATCTTTTTCTTCCCTTTTGTACATACTCATGGATGAGAGTATTTTCTTTTTGTTTCTTTCATGAATTGTACTTTGCACCCATTTTGGTTTATGAATAAAAGATACATTTTTCTTCTCAATGGTGTGTTTCCTTTTCATCGAATGTGTTCTGCGGATATTCTATCTTGATTTCCTTGCAGGACAGCAATGGCTCAGGACTCAGGGTTAAGATCTGCTTCCTAAGACTTTTGCATTTCACGAGCCACGAGGGTCTTATAAAGAGTTTTTCTCCCCACAGGTCGAAAGGATCCCATAGGTGTAAGTTCTTCTTAAAGATCGTGAGGATCCTTAAGCGGGTCTTCCCTTGAGAGTCGTAAAGATCTCGCAAGAGAGTTTTTTCTTCCTTACAGGTCGTGAGGGCCTGCAAGTGTTGGATGCGGTCACCCTTGTCCGTGTTTTACGGAGTCGGGAGTTTCTCAAGGTATCGTAGTTTAAAGACGTCACGGTCAAGGTTAAGGACCTCATAGTCCGTGGATTTAGGGACTCCACAGTCCGATGTTAGTTTTAAGACATCACGGTCAAGGTTAAGGACCTCATAGTCCGTGGATTTAGGGACTCCACAGTCCGCTGTTAGTTTTAAGACATCACGGTCAAGGTTAATGACCTCATAGTCCGTGGATTTAGGGACTCCACAGTCCGGTGTTTGGTTGCAGGGACCCGTCACCTCTTTGAAGACGTTGAGGAATTACAACGCCGGGCATCAAAGGAGTGAAGAGATGTACCCTTAAACCAAGGCAAAATCTGTAGGGAATCGGGGTGGTTGATCGTTAGTTTTAAGACATCACGGTCAAGGTTAAGGACGTCATAGTCCGTGGATTTTAAGGACTCCACAGTCCGGTATTTGCTCTGGATGCTTCACACGGGTTCACTGCCGTGCTTGGCGAGGACCAGGCTCCGCTCTGGACGTTTTCCACGGGGTCAAAGAGTGACATTATCCGCGTTCCACGTAACCAGGAATTTTGCACTAGATACTTCACACGGGTTCACTACCGCGTTAGGCGAGGACTAGGCTCTGCTCTGGATGCTTCGCACGGGTTTACTGCCATGCTCTGCGAGGACCAGGATCCGCTCTGGACGTTTTCCACGGGGTCAAAGAGTGACATTATCCGCGTACCACGTAACCAGGAATTTTGCACTAGATGCTTCACACGGGTTCACTGCCGCGTTAGGCGAGGACTAGGCTCCGCTCTGGATGCTTCGCATGGGTTCACTACCATGCTCTGCGAGGACCAGGATCCGCTCTGGACGTTTTCCACGGGGTCAAAGAGTGACATTATCCGCGTTCCACGTGACCAGGAATTTTGCACTAGATGCTTCACACGGGTTCACTACCGCGTTAGGCGAGGACTAGGCTCCGCTCTGGATGCTTCGCACGGGTTCACTGCCATGCTCTGCGAGGACCAGGATCCGCTCTGGACGTTTTTCACGGGGTCAAAGAGTGACATTATCCGCGTTCCACGTAACCAGGAATTTTTGCACTAGATGCTTCACACGGGTTCACTGCCGCGTTAGGCGAGGACTAGGCTCCGCTCTGGATGCTTCGCATGGGTTCACTGCCATGCTCTGCGAGGACCAGGATCCGCTCTGGACGTTTTCCACGGGGTCAAAGAGTGACATTATCCGCGTTCCACGTAACCAGGAATTTTGCACTAGATGCTTCACACGGGTTCACTGCCGCGTTAGGCGAGGACTAGGCTCCGCTCTGGATGCTTCGCATGGGTTCACTACCATGCTCTGCAAGGACCAGGATCCGCTCTGGACGTTTTCCACGGGGTCAAAGAGTGACATTATCCGCGTTCCACGTAACCAGGAATTTTTTGCACTAGATGCTTCACACGGGTTCACTGCCGCGTTAGGCGAGGACTAGGCTCCGCTCTGGATGCTTCGCATGAGTTCACTACCATGCTTTGCGAGGACCAGGATCCGCTCTGGACGTTTTCCACGGGGTCAAAGAGTGACATTATCCGCGTTCCACGTGACCAGGAATTTTATCGATTGTATCCGCATTTCACGGAACGGAGGTTTGACTCTTGGTGATGCGTATATCACCGATCCATTGAACTGGGGGTTGCCGCTGTTCCATTTCGCTTGATGTTGTGTCTGCTGCGTCGAGATGATCTCCAGGTTATTTGTGAACCGTCGAGATTTGGCTTCCTCTCATGATGAAACCTGGGGGAGGAGTACGACTCCTTTCTTTGCTTGCGCCCCTGGATTGTATACAGGGATTGATGTAGCATCACCTGCAGGGCAAAAAGGTTTCATTTTTCCATCATTTCTTTTATTCTTTCCGCGATGCTCTATCATTTCAGCTTTTTATATCGCGAAGGTCGCGATTGCCCAATCATTTCGGCTATTTTTTCGCGGTACCCAATCATTTCGGCTATTTGTTTTATTTTTACTCGCTGCTTTTTATTGCGAGTTGCCCCATCATTTCGGCTATTTTTCATGCATACATTTTTACTTGCTGCTTTTTATTGCAAGTTGCCCCATCATTTCGGCTATTTCGTAGGCATGTGTGGCCTGCTAGCTTTTCCGCCGCAAGCTCGGATTTTGGACACCGATTTCGGCATCAGCATCGCTGCAACTGGGATGTTGCCAGGAGCGAATCATCATTTGCCATGAAAGAACTTGGGATTTGATACCGGTTTAGGCATCAGCATCGCTGCAACTGGAATATTGCCAGGAGCGAATCATCATTTGCCTCTGTCGATGTTGAACAAAGGTGGCTTAGCAAACGGGTTAAGGTCCTGTCGACTAAGGCTTTCGACTTCATGAGCCGTAAGGGTCTCACAAAGGTATTTCTCCCTACAAGTCGTGAGGATCTTGCAGGTGTATTTTCTCCTTAGGGATCGTGGGGATTCCTAAGTGTATGTCCCTCTGTAAGTCGTAAGGATCCTACAAGAGGGTTTTCCCCTTATGGGTCGAGAGGACCTACAAGGGTTGGACTTTGCTGGGGAAATGTTTATTCGCGCCCGTGGATTGTATACAAGGGTCAGTATTGAGCCTCTTGTAGGGCAATATCGAAGGTTGCGGAGGATTTGCTTAAGAACAGGTTTAGGTTTCTGTAACTTAAGACTTTCAAATCTCATGAGCCGTGAGGGTCCCATAAGAGAATTCTCCTTACGAGTCGTGAGGATCTCGTAAGTGTATTTTCTCCTTAGGAATCGTGAGGATCCCTAAGTGTGTTGCTCCTTTGTGAGTCGTAAGGATCTCACGCAGGTGGTTTCTCCTTACAAGGTCGAGAGGACCCTACAAGTGTCTTTTTAACGAGGTTGCGCCCTTTCGGGTTTTCACAAACGCTCGTCGGTAGTCCTGCTGTTTTTACTCACGGAGCCCTTTCGGGTTTTCATCCGTGCCCATTTTGCTTACGGACATACCCCCTTTTTTTTTACTTTTTTTTTTTTACAAGGTCGCGCCCTTTCGGGTTTTCACGAACGCTTGCCGGCAGCCCTGCTGTTTTTACTCACGGAGCCCTTTCGGGTTTTCATCCGTGCCCACTTTGCTTATGGACATACCGTTTTTTTTTCTTTTTCATATATTTTTATTTTTTCCTCTCCTCTTTTTATCTCGTCAGCCTAAAGATGCTGCGGTAGTAGTTTTAGGGACGTTTCGGTCCGTCGTTAGTTTAAGGACGTTTCGGTCCGTTGATAGTTTAAGGACGTTTCGGTCCATCGTTAGTTTAAGGACGTTTCGGTCCACCGTTAGTTTAAGGACGTTTCGGTCCGTCGTTAGTTTAAGGACGTTTCGGTCCGTCGTTATGGGAATGCCGGTTGCTGCTTGTAAAGTCTGAGCCTAGGAAGATAGTGAGCGGACATAGTCGTCGTCATCTATCATTGACCCCGGCTATGGCTCATTAAGCATAGTACTTCTTTAAGAAGCGGCCGTTTATTGGCCTGAAAGGCCTTTCACCGTGCATGTCCATGAGTAGGTAGGCTCCACCCTGGTAGACCTTGTCTATGATGTACGGGCCTTCATAGTTTGGCTCAAATTTTTCTCGCTTGGCACGATTGGGGATCATAGGTCTTTTGACCACTAGTACAAGTTCGCCTTGGCGGAATGTCCTCGGCCTGGTCAATCTTTCGTATGAGCGCGTCATCTTTGCTTTGTAGGCCTCTAGATGTTGTTGCGCTATGAGCCGGGTTTCGTCGAGGGCATCAAGTTCCTCAAGACGAAGGTGAGCATTTTCTTCATTCGTCAGCTCGTGGTGGACTGCTACTCGTAGAGAGGGTAACTCTATCTCGAGGGGGAGCACTGCTTCCGTCCCAAATACCAACGCGTACGGCGTTGTGTTCGTGGCCGTCTTGAATGTGGTTCGATAAGCCCAAAGGGCTTCTTGCAGCCTTTCGTGCCAGTCTCTCTTATTCCTGGAAACGGTCTTTTTTATGATCTTCGTCAAGGTCTTATTGAAGGCCTCGGCTAGACCGTTAGCTCGTGGATTGTAAACCGAAGAATATCTCCAGTCTATATTGTGCTGCTGTGCGAAGCGGCTAATCTTATGGCTTCGGTAGGCCGGCCCGTTATCGGAGATAATCCGTCGTGGAGTCCCGAACCGATAGATGACGTGCGTCTTGAAGAAATGGAGGACATTCTCCATCTTTACTTCCCTCAGTGGTACTGCTTCTTCCCATTTGGAGAAGTAATCAGTTGTTGCCAGAATAAAACGGTGTCCCCGGGATGATGCTGGCTCAATGGGGCCTACTATGTCAGTCCCCCACATTTCGAATGGCCAACTAGCCACCGTTGGATGCAGTGGATTCGGATGTTGGTGGATGAAGTCTCCATGAATCTGGCATGAGTGGCATTGCTTCGCATACTCGAGGCAGTCCTGGATCATCGTGGGCCAGTAGTAACCCATCCGTTTAATTTTTAACTTCATCTTTGGGCCTGCTTGGTGAGAACCGCAAAGTCCGTCATGAACTTCTTGAATGACTCTTTCTGCTTCGTCAGGTCCTAAGCATCTCAGCCATAGAGAATCAAATGATCTCTTGTATAGAATATCGTTGACAAAAGCGAAGGATAAAGCTCGTTTCATGAGCTGATGTCTTGAGGACGCTTCTTCGGGCATTCGGTGGGACTTAAAGTAGTCTATGAAGACTTCCCTCCAGTCTTCGGCCTTCTCATGGTCTTTTATTTGTAGGGTCGTCTGCTCAGTCGTTCCCTTTTCTTCGCATGATTCCGGAGATATTTCTGCCGGGGCGAGCACTCGGCGGCTTTGTACCACGATCCTGACGTCGTCGAGGTTCTCGTCGGCCAGTTCTTTAGCAAGTTTAGCCAACGCGTCTGCCTTGCTGTTTTCCGCGCGCGGTATGTTCTCCAAAGTATAGGAGGGAATTTGGGTCAATAGTTGTTGCACCTTTTCGCCGTACTTCACCAACTCCGGTTTGCACGTTTGGTAGTCACCCTTTACTTGACTAACGACCAGCTGAGAATCCCCGTATATAAGGAGGTCTTCAATTCCCATGTCGATGGCGATTTCGAGGCCTGCTATCAGAGCTTCGTATTCAGCTTCATTGTTTGTCCTCGGCTCTGTTAAGGAAAAGGCGAAGCGCATTATCCCTCCTTGTGGAGTTGCAAAGATGAGGCCTATCCCTGATTTGACCATTGGGACACCTTGTTTCTGTTTCTTTATGGAGGATGCTCCATCGAAATAGAGTTCCCATCGGGCGCTTCCGCCGCTAATCGCATCAAATGCATGCTCGTCCGGCAAATCACAGTTCAGAGGAGAATCGGCCGGTATCGGGTGCTCGGCGAGGAAGTCGGCAATGGCCTGGCCTTTCATTGCCTTGAGAGGTTGATATGTTATCGAGAACTCCATCAAGAGCAGGGCCCACTTAGCAAGTCGTCCCGTCAATATGGCTTTCGACATCAGATATTTGAGAGGGTCCACCTTCGAAATAAGACGGACTTCATGTGCTAATGCGTAATGTCTAAGCTTTGTTATTGCGAAGATCAACGCCAGGCAGTGCTTTTCAATGGGGGAATAGTTGCTTTCTGCCCCCAGCAGCACTCGACTTAAGTAGTAAAGTGCTCTTTCTTTCCCCTGATCGTTCTCTTGTGCCCATAATGCGCCCAAAGAACCTTCGAGGGCGGCCGTGTAAAGAATGAGAGGCTTTCCCTTCACTGGAGCAGCCAACACTGGAGGGTTCTGCAGGTACTGCTTGATCTCGTCTAGTGCACCTTGACATTTGTGATCCCAAATGAATGGAGTTCCCTTTTTCATCAGGTGGCTGTAAGGACGGCATTTGCCCGAAAGATTAGCGATAAACCGCCGGATGTATGCGAGCTTCCCTTGGAGAGACCGCAACTGCTTGAGGGTTCTTGGCGGAGGCATTTCCATGATCGCCTTAATCTTTGACGGATCTATTTCAATACCTCGGTGTCGAACGATGAATCCCAGAAATTTGCCCGAGGAGACTCCAAACGCGCATTTGAGGGGATTCATTTTCAAATTATATTGCCGAAGGCGTCGAAATACAGTCTCCAGATATTTTAAATGATCTTCGTATGACATGCTCTTTACTACGAGGTCGTCGATATAGCACTCGACGACGTCGTGTATGAGGTCATCAAAGATCTTTGTCATGGCCCTTTGATAGGTAGCGCCAGCGTTCTTAAGACCAAAGGGCATAACCCTGTAGCAAAATATACCCAAAGGGGTCCGGAAAGCGGTGTGCTTCTGGTCTTCGGGATGCATTTTTATCTGATTGTATCCTGATGAACCGTCCATAAAGGAGAAAACCTCGTGAGTGGACGTGTTATCTATCATTAGCTCGGTTACCGGCACCGGGAAATCGTCCTTTGGACAGGCTTTATTGAGATCCCTGAAATCCACGCATATGCGTACCGTCCCATTCTTCTTCATTACCGGGACGATATTGGCGATCCAATCGGGGTATTGGACTTCTTGGATAAATCCAGAATCGATCAACTTATTGACTTCGGCGTTGATGCTCATTTCAAGCTCGAGTCGTATCCTCCTTGGCGCCTGCTTGACTGGCTTGATATCTGGGGATATTGCTAATCTATGCACAGCAATCTCCGGGTCCAATCCTGGCATCTCGGAGTAGTTCCACGCGAAGCAATCTTTATGCCGTAGAAGCACGTTCTTTAACGCAGCCACCTTTTCTTCGGATAACAGCTCGCTGACAAATGTCGGTCGCGGGTCGTCTGCCGATCCCAACTCAATCTTCTTGAGGTTATCTGCAGTGGTATGTATACCATCTTCCAGTTCTTTCGGAGCGGGCGGAAATTCCGAGATCACCTCATCATCGCTGTTCTCAAAGCACCGGTAAAGGTCATCTACGTTCTCGGGCTCTTTTCCTAATATCGTAATCGTATAACAAGTGCGAACCCGCTCCCTGGACTGAGGTGGACCCGGTTCTGCTCTTGCGGCCTTGGGCTCATGCTTTTGCGGTGGCGTCACATTCCAGCCGTCGGATAAAGCGAATCTGCCCCGTCGGTACTGGTCCTCAACCCAGTTCTTGAAGGTGAAGCAGTCTTCTGTAGGATGTCCTATGGCTCGGTGATAAGAGCAATAACTCGGATGAGAAGCCTTGCTAGCTCGCTCAGGATGTCTAGACTCTGGAAGCGTGATCATTTGATGTTTTATGGCGAGGTTAAGTAACCTCCCCGTTTTGTCTCGGGGGAAGGAGTACGCTCGACTCATCTTCTTCATGAGGGACAAACCCGAGCCGCTTCTTGATTTATTTCCGTCTCTGCGTCGGGCCTTTCGTACAACGGATTGACGAGGATAAGCGTCTTTGTCTTTTGCAGCACGTTGAGATAGACGTTGCGTCCTGGCCTTCTCGTAGATGGCCATTTCGCGGTTGTGGTCTTCCCGGGCTTCCTGACCCATTTTCCTGATAGGCTTGCCCACTCGCTCTTCAAACGACGGACTCGGCGCTTTAATTGCGGGGTCTAGTTTTGATGGGTGGTTGGCATCTCCTGACAGGGCGTCCTCCTCTTCATCAAAGGTATATATGGCGTAGCTACTGTGGGCCCGTTCCCGTTTTCCGGCTCTTACGTATCCAAGCCCGAGTGTTTCCATCTTCCCGTTGGGCAATTTGCGTTGAGTCCCGGGGACATCCCAAATCCTGTTGTAGAACCGCGCCTGCCGAACGGTCTGTTCTAAAGATACTCCTTGGCGCTTCAATAGCTTCTTTAATCCATTTGTATAGTATCTAGGCAGACGGATGGGTTGGAGCCTGTCAAGTGTAGCATCCGCGCCAAGCCAGATCTCTTTCTCTATTTTCGACTCTGAGGATCGGTAGAATAGGATCACCTTCTCACCCTTTCGCCTGGGAGGGACGTAGAATGTTTGCAGGTCTTGCACATTGTGAGCCCGAAGCGTGTCGAGATCCTTGTAGTGTTCTCGCGGTACCATGGTGATTTGCAAACCATGGTCATCGCCAGGGGGTGCTTGTATTGACAGCCGATTGGAGAACACAGCGTTCACTTCATCTTCTGAGTCACTTCCGAAGACTAACATGGGGGTGGGCGTCCCCAGGTTGTTGCGTTGAGATGGCCCTGCATAAACTATCTCTTCCTCTTCTTCGGTGTCGCTTCCGAAAACGGGGATGGTGGCGGCGGCTTTGTTCTCCGGATTGCGACACCTTTCTGTATCCTCGAAATCTGGCAAAAAGTATTTCGCATCTTCGTATTTGCGGACTTCGTTCACGGAAAATGGGTTCAGCTCGCCTGTTACGGTATACTCGAAACCGTCCTTAAAGTACTTCATACACTGATGTTGTGTAGAAGGGATGATGTTGTACTCGTGTAGCCAAGGACGACCGAGCAAGGCGTTGTAGCAGGTCTTGGCGTCAATGACATGGAATTTGATGTCTGTGATGAGAAGTCCAAAGCGTAATGTTAGTATCACAGATCCGAGAGTCCGTGACGATTGTGAATCGAAACCGGAGATAGTAATTTTGTCACGAGCGAGGTGTTGCACACTCATGCAGATTTCCTTCAACACCCGAACATTAAGGAGGTTGACGGAGGATCCATTATCCACCAGGATCTTGCCTATCTTGATATCCTGGCAGTATCCGGAGACATATAGGGGACGGTTATGGTCGCATGTCCCGAGAAGGAGGTCTTCATCACCGAAAGTGATGTCGGCTGTATGCACTTCCTCCAGTTCATCCTTCATCTTTTCAGTGGCGAGGAAGGCTTGGAATTGCTCAGGTTCTTGTAACGCCTTAATTAGTGAGTCTCGCGCTTCTTTTGATAGTAGGAGGGTATCGAGAATGCTAAGCTGAGAAGGCAGCTTCCTTAGGTGCGCGAGGATGTTGTAGTCCACTTTACTCTTCTTGGGAGGGTCTTTGACAGCCAGCTCCCTTATGACTTGGTCATCTAAAGTGATATCTTCAGTGACCTTTTCCTTTCCTTTATCCCTTCTATTCCCGGGCCCGAGATTCTTTTCTGGGAGTGTGCGATTGCGCAGCTGAATGTTCTCGCAGGCCTCCGATTCTTCTTCTTTCCCCAAAACGGATTCTTTAAAGAGAGGGCCCAGAGCCATTTCTTCGTCAGAGTCGCTCCCAAAGGTGAGAACTTGTGACCCCCTGGCGTTAACCATGTAACAGTTGCCAGTCGTTCTGTTGTGCCCATCGACAGTACTTCTTCGCTCCCGACGGCTCTTGCGTTTCATGCGCTTAACATGTTGCCGACGAGCAACATATCCTTGCCACCATATCTTAAAGGCGTCGCACTCCTCCGTGGGATGTGATATTCTCCGATGATATGTGCAATAGTCAGGGTGCGTCTCTACCCCATCGTGTGTGTTTCCTTCCGAGGGTGGTAGCTTCATTCCCATTGACATGGCTTTGGCAAACCTTTTCCTCGTCTTGAATATCTTCTTGTCTACTTCGGATGCCTTACGCTCTGGCAGGGGTAGTTCAACTCTTTCGTTCAGTTGCTCGCATTTGGCTCCTTCCGACGTGGTCATCTCACGCTCCTGGTCCGCTTTACATTTTAGACGAATCTCGTCTAGAAAAGCGTCGATCATTTCATCTGTTGGCCATGCACGCTCTGGTACAGGCTCTGTCTCCAGCTTTCAATGCCAGGAGTTTTCCCATCATTGGTAAACGAATGGGAGATTACGTTACAACTCGCCACATATCCTTCGGATTCATCCGACGAGCTTTCTCCATCATCTTCTTCTTGAAAGATGTGGTTGAGGAATTCTTGCAGTGTGACAGGGGTTCGCGCCTTTTGATTGTACTCTTCCAGTGCGTCGATTTGCTTCTGCAAGTTCGTGTGCTCTTTTCCAGGCTTCACGGACTTCTTGGATTTCTTCTTCTTTTTCTTCGAAGATTTTGACGATTGGGCGTGAGTATCTGGGCTCTTATCGTGAGTCTTTGTAGTCGGGCGGCGCCTTAGCATCCCTTCGATAATTTGAGGTTCAAGAGGGTCCTTCCATTCGATCGCAGGGCACGCATGAAGGTTTCTCAGCATTCTTCTAGTTTTAGTTGATAGCACGACCTCCCAAAAAGAACATGTTGCCCCCGGTGTATCCGCTTTCCTAGGAGCATGCGGCTGTGGGGGGTTCACCTTCCACTTTTCGGACAGTACAAACTTCCCCTGGAGGTACTGGTCTTCAATCCATCCTTTGAAGACGAAGCAATCTTCAATCGGATGGCCTACCGTTTGATGGTAAGGGCAATAGTTAGGGTTATTCACTTCGATGGGTTGCGGCGGTCGCCTTGGATTTGGCAGGTTTATAAGTCTGTTGCGTATTGCCAGCTCGAATAGCCGTTTCGTCTTGTCCTGTGGGAACGAGTAGGGATGCTTCATCTTCTCATTATAATACCGACGCCTTTCCTCGAGTTGATCTGCCGGTTTCGGGGCGTTAGGTTGCTGCTGGGCATTCGCAACAAAGGTTGCCCTCCCTTTACCCTTGTCATTCCGAGATTCCGACTTCGGGGCAGGGGGTCTATGACCCATCTGGTCCATCTGAGCCAACTTGTCGATCAAAGCCTGGAATGTGGTTGGCTTAAAGAACATCATAAACTGGGAGATAGTTGCGTGAGGGTCTAGAGTTCCCACGAACATGCCCACCGCAGGTGCTTCCTCAATGCGTTGCTCACATCTCGACCACAAGTTCCGCCAGCGTATAGCGTACTGGACCCAGGTTTCGCCCGGTTTTACCCTGGCGTTAATCAGTGCAGTTATTGGAGTGCGTTCGCTGGCACTTGCGAATCGCTGAGTGAACAACAGCTCCATTTCAGCGAAAGTTTTGATAGAATCGTTCGGGAGTTCCGAATACCATTTGAACGCAGTTTCTGATAAGCTGCCCACGAACTGGCGGAGCAACAGTTTATCATCACCGCCGGTGTTACCGCAGAGGGCCCGGAACTGGGCGACATGTTGATGGGGATTGCCGGTCCCCTTATACACGTGGAATTTTGGTATCGTATAGCCTTGCGGGTATTTGATTTGGTCGTACCAGCTCGGATACGGCCGCCCCGTTTTCACGACTTGACCAGCTGCCTCAGTCGCGTGATGAACCCGGATCTGCTGGGCTATGTAGTCAGCCAAGTCAGCCTTAGAGATTGCCTCCTCCTTGGCCGTTGAGAGGGCTGGTGGTGGATTTGACGTTTCTCCTCGGTCGTCTTCAAGAACGATTGGGGGATCCTCGGCGGGTAAGTCCTGCTGGATCATCATTCCTATCACATCTTGGAAGAGGAGGCCCATCCGTTGTATATTGGCCGCTTGTTCAGCAGACTCTTTATCCCTTTTCTCCAGTGTCCGGCAAAGGAATTCAGCATCGGTTTCTTCCTCCCGGCGTGCGTCTGAGGATGTTTCTAGGTTTTCTTTTGGCCCGGTGAGCGCGGCCATAGCATTCATCATTTCTTGAAGCTTTTGTTGCTGCTCTTGAGCCTTCGTCACGGATCGGGTTAGCGGTCGGTGGCCCGTAGACGTGCGGCTTTCCTCTTTTCCAGAGGCCATGTAAACAGTGTGGACCACCATGCTCCCAGACTTAGGGCGTCTGGGCTCAGTGCTTTTAGCCGTCGTTGCATGCTGTAGGGTTTTCTGTGGCCTCCTCCTTTTATGAGCCATGGAGGTTGAGGGGGCCGTTGAGGTGGGCGTCCAGACAGCCTTTTGGGGTTTAGCCTGGTGACCAGCTTCCGGTTGGATTTTCAGCTTCTTGTGTTGGCGGGAGAAGTTTGGATCGATGATCGAGTCCCGTGCCTGCCGCCAAACCTTATAGATTTTGGAAGACAGCCGTTGAGGAGATCGGGGTTGTTCGGGTTTTATTTCGACAACCTTTTTTAATGAGGGAGGAGACTTCTTCAGCACTGCCGTAGGAGAATTCCTTCGCACCTTATTTAGCATTTCAAAGCTGTTCCCAGTTGGAACAGCAGCATTAACCTCTGCCATCGGGGCCGATGGAGTTAACCCGGAGGGGGAGTTGCCCCCAGCCTTCCTTACTCGGCGCCAATGGCGACGTCGAGCATGTCGAGCGGACGGTGTAGGGTCAGCGGTAAGAATGGTTTTGTCTTGCCCCCTGTCTGAGTGGGGGGTCGCAGTTGGTATTAGCCTGTCAAAGACCGATGTCCTTTGGGCAGTAGGAGCGGGAGCTGAAGCCGTTAATCTTGTAAAGACCGACCTTTTGGCCGGAGAAGCTGCCTTGACGACTTCGGGGGCAGGAGCGGGCACCTTCTTAGAAGCAGCCTTCTCTGAGATTGTAGGTCCCATGATGGGTTCGCAGGATTTCTGGCCCAATCTAGAGAAGACCGAGGCGTTGACGTTGGGCGACTCGTTGAGAGGAGCCGCGGCAGGGGTAAGACGATCAAAGACCGACTTCTTGAGAGCTTCCGTTGTCAGCGCTGGAGCGGTGAAGTTTGTAGGTGGGAGCATGGTCCCAAAGAACAATCCTGTGGTGGCGCGAGTGACCTGTTCCACGGGCATTGTGAATAGCGAAGCAGCTTGGGGTCCGTAGGCTATACCTCCTGGCGAGGCAGAGCGTTGGCTGCAATTGCAGCCTGAGCAGTTGGAGAATTTCATGGAAGTAGAAGCCATCGATCCTTTGCTTTCTGCAATAAGCAAGACGCCAATTCTTAGTATCTTGAAACCCAAGGGCAACCATTGGCGAACCGCGATTGGTTCGCGAGTCACGACACACGAAGTGTGGAGTGGAAAGAGGAAAAGGTCCCACCGGGCGTGCCAGAATCTGTTCCCCTCCGAAAGACGGCGCACAAGACTGCGGTGTCTTGGCACTGAGATTCAGGGCAGATGCTAATTGGTGCTATCCGTTCACCTCTCCGAAGATGCCAAGTTGATTTATGGCACCGTGTATCGAAGGTTTAAACGGATGCGTCCGATGTAGCAGACTTCGTCAGATTCCCCCTCGCTTGAGGGGTTTTTGATTGTGGGGACGCTCTTCCCTGCAGGCGCAAGCCCCTGCAGTTAATTACGCTACCGCATTGCGGTAACAACTTTCTCCTTCTCCAGCTGGTCACTTCGTGTCGTGGGTGTTTATTTTGCGTTTTGTTGCCCGTGGATTGTTTACGGAGACTGAGTTATGTCGTCGCCCGTAGGGCTTGGACTAGTCCAAATCCGTATTATCTTAGATTTGGGTTTGGGGGTTTGGTTTGAGGATACGTCAGCCATACTTGAGGCTAAGATCAACTCAAACGTTTGTTAAGGATGCGTTAGTCTAACTTTGAGATCAACTTAACGGGATCGTTTAGATCCGATAAAGGAGTGTTTGAACTCCATTGTTCCAGTTTAGGGACCTAGAGGTCCAACGTATGTATGGCCGTCAGGACCCGTCACCTCTCTGACGACGTTGAAGAATTACAACGACGGATGTCAGAGGAGTTCAGAGATGTACCCTTGAGCCAGAGTTAATTGGGGGGATTTATAGTCCACTCTGTTTGAAGGTTTAAGGATACGTTAGCCATCTTTGAGGCTAAGATCAACTTAAACGGGACCATTTAGATCCGACAAAAGAGCATGCGGGGCTCTATTGTTCTAGTTTAAGGACATTGCGGTCCATGGGTAGTTTAAAGACATTGCGGTCCATGGGTAGTTTAAGGACATTGCGGTCCACTGTTAGTTTTAAGACATCTCGGTCAAGGTTAAGGACGTCGTAGTCCATGGGTTTAAGGACCCCACAGTCCGTTGTTAGTTTTAAGACATCCCGGTCAAGGTTAAGGACGTCGTAGTCCATGGGTTTAAGGACCCTACAGTCCGTTATGTGCTCTGGATGCTTCACACGGGTTCACTGCCGTGTTCTGCGAGGACCAGGCTCCGCTCTGGACGTTTTCCACGGGGTCAAAGAGTGACATTATCCGCGTTCCACGTAACCAGGAATTTGCATTAAACACGGGTTTAAGGACCCCGCAGTCCGTATCAATGTGTGGTCGTCGGGACCCGTCACCTCTTTGAAGACATTGAGGGATTACAATGCCAAGTATCAAAGGAGTGAAGAGATGTACCCTAGAACCGGAGTGGATTAAATAGTCCTTGGCCCAATTTGGGGTCAAGACGAATTAATTGTGTTATGAGTCTATTGGCCCAGTTAATCACAAATTGAGGACTTATGGCCATCTTGGGCTAAGTCCAATCAGGAGAGGCTTTGCCTCCATCCATTTAGTCAATTGGGTCAAAGCCTAGTGTTAAACACTACAGAGCAATCAATGTTGAACACTGGGAATGAGGTTGCCAAGTTAGTGTTTAACACTAAGAGATAATTGGTGTTAAACACCAGCAACAAGGCTTTTCAAATTAGTGTTAAACACTAAAACAGATCAGTGTTGAACACTGCAAATGAAGATCTCAGATTAGTGTTAAACACTAAGGCAATCAGTGTTGAACACTGCAGATAAAGCTTTTTAATTAGTGTTGAACACTAAGGCCCAACAGTATTTTAACACTGGGTTCGAGAGATGTGACCATACCAGGTCCCCCATAAAAGTAGATTGGTGCAATTCGGGTCATGAGCCCTGATCATCGCCATCACCTCTTCGTTAGACGGTGACTGAGGAAAGGCAGCCTCCGAGCGGGTAAAAGGGAAGTATGGAAGAGAAGTCATTATGCCTGAAATAAAAGAAAGGGAAACTGTTAAGCGAAGTCAACACGTGTATATATATATGTTTATAAATGTATATATAAAAAAAACAGTGGAAGAAAGCGACAAAGGACTTATTTTATGGGGCCATTGGTTACAAAACACAAGGGCCCCACAAAATCAAGATGGCGGCGTACTAATGATGAGGCAAAGTAATCATTATGAGAACAAAAGGAAGATTCTCAATAAATGAACAGTGGATTTCAAATGACTCTGCACATTCCTCCAGAAAAGAAATCCATCTTGGACTCTGCAAAAATCAAGCAGAACAAAGGAATTAAATTCCCAGAGAACCCTACTGCCAATTTTTTTTCCTTTGTTGCAAAGAACAACTCAGAAAGAAAAATCCCAAGAGATCTTCTTAAGAACTAAGTTCTTTAGAGGAATTAAATTCCTTTTGAACAAGGGAATTAAATTCCCAGAAATATTTTTCAGAGCCAAAGCTCTTTGGAATGGAATTAAATTCCAGAGGAAAGACAAGCATCGCCATCGACCCCTGAAGATCAGAGAAGCCCTAAGAGATTTATTGTTTAAAAATGGAGTAGTTTTCTTTTTAAAGAACTTTAAAAAAATGGGTTCTTGTTAAAGGGAAAAAACCCTTGATATGGATTTAAAATCCAACGAGGATTTCTAAAAAAAGTTCTTCAGCCGTTCAAGATTCTCACCTGAAAAGAGGAAATCTTTGTTGACAGAGTTAAACTCTGGAAATATTTTGAAGCAGAGAACTAAGCTCTGGGAATGAGAATTAAATTCTCAGAGGAAAAACAAGCAAAGAAGGAGATGGAAAAAGTGGAGGCGCTTCTGAAGGGACTCCTGCATTTATAGGATGAGAATTAAATTTTAACCAAAATAATGAAAAGAATTAAATTTTAACCAAACAGGAGTCACATTCACACGTGATAAGTCTTTAAACCCCCTAGAAAGAATTAAAAATAAAGTAAAATAGTCAGGAAATACCACAATGGGGTATCACGTGCTCACACGTGACCAAGGGTCACGTATTGGCACGTGATAGGTTCCTGTGATCTCTGCTTTATAGAATTAAATTCTGGTCAAACAAAAATATAACAAAATATCAGGAAATACCCCAATGGGTATCACATGCTCACACGTGACCAAGAGTCACGTGTTGACACGTGATGGTTTCCCGGGACTCTGTTATTATAAAAGTAAAATTCTAATCAAGTAAGCAATTAGGGGAGTCACGTGTCCACACGTGACGAACCTTTAAAGAAACCTTTGAAGGAATTAAAAGGCATGATAAAATGGCAAAGAAAGATCCCGACGAGGCATCACGTGTCTACACGTGACCAAGGGTCACGTGCTGACACGCGATGCTTCTTTAACTCTTTAAAGAAGCAGAATTTAATTCTGTTTAAAATGTTAATCAACGGGGGTCACGTGTCAACACGTGATGGGATCCTAAGCTCTCTAAATTGATAGAATTAAATTCTAATCAAACAATCAATTAATAGAGTCACGTGCCCACATGTAATGGACCTTTAAGCCCACTGAAAAGGATTAATAAAATATAATGAAACACTAAGGAAAAACCCCAATGGGGCATCACGTGCTCACACGTGACCAAGGGTCACGTGCTTACACGTGATAATTCCTTAGTTCTGCTAAAAGGCAGAATCAAATTCTGAATAAAAGAAGGTCACGTGTCAACACGCGGCAAGTCCTTAATTGATAGAATCATATTCTATTTCAATGATCGAACATTAGGATCACATGCCAACACGTGATGGGCTTTAAAAAACCTTCTGAGTTAATAGAATTAAATTCTAATTAAGGGAAATCGAAGACCCTAACTGGGAAAGTATTTCTTTAAATCTTTCCAAACAAAAGAGGATTATGCTCTGTAAAGTGGAGCACCGTTAGATTAAAAATCCAATGGTGATTAAAAATCACCAATTTATGGAAAGATTTTATACATGGGAAGATTTCCCTGAAATTCACCAAGAATAACAAACAGAATATCTTTTGGATTAAAAATCCAATAGTGAATAAAATTCACTGAGTGATCTAAAAGATCATGTTGGTTACAAAAACAACTAAAATCTTTCAATGAAAGATTCATAAAACAAATTGATTCTTTTCTTTCTCCTATAAATAGGAGCCAAGAAGAGAAGAGGAAGGATCTCTTTTTTGAGGGAATTTTGATTTTCTAATGAAAAACAACAACAGAGAGAAAAGAGAGGAGAATTTAATTCTCAAGAGAGAAAAGAAGTTCCTTTCAGAAAAAAAGAAACCCTAGGTGAGAAATGGGAAAGAGATCTAAGCTCCATAAAATAAAAGAGAATTTAATTATCAATTTAAGAGTTTAACTCTTCTGAACAAGAACTTAGTTCTTCCTTTGGTTGAAGATCTGCAGAAGCAGATCTCCCCACAGGTTGAGAATTTAATTCTCATCGGGGAGATTTTGCCATGCAGATCCAAAACTCAGAGGGAGAATTTAAGTGTAAGGAATTTAATTCCCCCAAATTCATAGGAATTTAATTCCTCCAAACAGAACTAGGGTTTAACCCTATATGAGAATCTAATTCTCCCAAATTCATAGGAATTTAATTCCTCTAAAAGAACAGAACAAGAGTTTAACCCTATTTGAGAATTCAATTCTCCCAAATTCATAGGAATTTAATTTCTCAAAACAGAACTAGGGTTTAACCCTACATGAGAATTTAATTCTCCTAGATAAGAATTTAATTCTTCCACATACAAAGGAATTTAATTCCTCCAAAACAGAATTATGGTTTAACCCTACAGAGAATTTAATTCTTAAAATAAGAGACTAAAAGCTCTCCATGCATGTAAAGAACTTGGTCACGTGGTAACACGTGGTCCCTATCCTCAAAGATCAGAAAAGAGCAAACAAGACGAGGTCACGTGCCCCCACGTGACCCATTAACGGACCCCTCAAAATAAGAAGGAATTACCCCAGAGGCAATGCCTCACGTGCTCCCACGTGACCTTCAAAACAAAGAGAATAAAGCCAAAGACAGAATCGATTTTGGGCGCCCTCACGTGACCCCACGTGACCCCTAATAAACACTTTAATAAATTAGTGCATGGGTACCCATCACGTGCCCACACGTGATGGCCTGAAGACTTAAAGTGTTTAACACTTATATTCTAGGAATAAAATAAACAGAGGCAAGGCCCAATCTTTAGGCGCCTCACGTGACCCCATGTGAGCGCTCCAGTCTTAGTGTTTAACACTATATTTTATGCATCACGTGGGAGCACGTGATAGCCAAATATGCTTTAGTGTTTAACACTATTTTCAAACCAGCCTTAGCCCAGATCAGCTAAGTTTTCCAGAGACAAGATCTCTCCTTTAATTGAACCCCAACCACATTCTTCCAAACTTGATCATTTCATATGACATTCAAAATAAAATCCCAGAGCCATGATGAATGGTTAGTGCCCAGCAAGAGATAAAATATGGTCAGAACCCCAAACCCCTGTTTAAGCATTGCTAAATAATGAGGGGCTGAACCCAGACAAATGTTCAATAGGCCAACAAAGGGCCAACATTTCAAACTTAATTGGACTTAGCCCAAATTGGCCATAAGTCCTCAATTCAGATTTAACTGAGCCTACGTGCTCATAATCTAATTAATTGATCTTAGTTCCAAATTGGACTACAGATCTCCCAATCAACTTTGGTTCAAGGGTACATCTCTGAACTCCTTTGATATTTATCGTTGTAATCCTTCAACGTTTTCAGAGAGGTGACGGGTCCCGACAACCATACACTCCATAGACTATGACGTCTTTAAATTGGACTGTGGGGTCCTTAAGCCCATGGACTATGACGTCCTTAATCTTGACTGTGAGGTCTTTAAACTCACGGACTATGATGTCCTTAACCTTGACCGAGATGTTTTTAAACTAACAATGGACCACTATGTCCTTAAACTGGTATTGGATCACCTGTCCTTAAACTGGTAATCGACTGCAATGTCCCTAAACTAAACAATAGAGCCCAAATGCTCTTTTGTTGGATTTAAACGGTCCCGTTAAGTTGATCTTAGTCTGAAATGAGACTAACGTATCTTTAACAAACGTTTAAGTTGATCTCAGTCTCAAATGAGACTAACGTATCCTTAAACCCAACCCCAAACCCAAATCTAAGAAAATACGGATTTGGATTAATCCATGTCCTACGGGCGACAACATAAATTAGGCTTCGTACACAATCCACGGACAACCAAAAACAAAACAAACACACATGACACGAACTGACCATCTGGAGAAGGAGAAAGTGGTTACCGCGATGCGGTAGCGTAATTAACTGCAGGGGCTTGCGCCTGCAGGGAAGAGCGTCCCCACAATCAAAAAACCCCCTCAAATGAGGGGGAATCTGATGATGTCTGCTACATCGGCCGCATCCGTTTAAACCTTCGATACATGGTGCCATAAATCAACTTGGCATCTTCAGAGAGGTGGACGGATAGCACCAATTAGCATCTGCCATCGAAATTCAGGCCTCGACGTCCCAACGTCCCGGTCGCGTCTTTCGGCGGTGCATAAAGTCCTTGCTCGGCTATCCCCGGCTGGTAGCTTCCTACCACAACCGACAGGGATCAAAGTCCTCGCCAAGAGGCACTTGGCAGTAACCCTGCTCGGTCCCCGTCCTGAAGGATCAAAGCCCTCGCAAAAGGCAATCGAGCAGCTACCCTGCTCGGTCATCTCCGACTGGTAGCTCCCTACCCATGACGCCAGGGATCGAAGCCCTCGCAAGAGGCATTTGAGCGGCTGCCCCGCTCGATCATTCCAGGCTGGTAGTTGCCTACCCATGACGCCAGAGATTAAAGCCCTTGCCATGAGGCGACCGCGCGGCTTCACTGCTCGGTCATCCTTAGTTGGCTTCTTACAGCCCCTCCAACGCTAGAGATCAAAGCCCTCGCAAGAGGTAACCGAGCAGCTACCCTGCTCGGTCATCTCCGACCGGTAGCTCCCTACCTATGACGCCTGGGATCTAAGCCCTCATAAGGGGCATCCGAGCAGCTGGCCTGCCCGGTCATCCCAGGCTGGTAGTTGCCTACCCACGACGCCAGAGATCTAAGCCCTCGTAAGGGGCATCCGAGCAGCTGCCCTGCCCGGTCATCCCAGGCTGGTAGTTACCTACCCACGACGCCAGAGATCTAAGCCTTCGCCAAGAGGCAAATGCGCAGCTTCACTGCCCGGTCATCCTTCGTGGGCTTTCTACGGCCCCTCCGATGCTAAGGATCCAAGCTCTCCTTATAGACAGCTCAGCAGCTACCCTGCTCAGCTATCTCCGACCGTTGGGCAGGAACGAGCCGGGATCCTGCTCGGCACAAATACGGCGAATAGCCCTCTGCCCATCACATGCAGAGGATCTAAGCGATCGCCCCTCGACTCTATCTAATTCCAAGCGATCGCCCCTCGACTTCGGGGCTATGGAGGTGCCTCCTCGGCAGCGCTTGGCATGCTTGGCAAGTGATCGAAATCAACTCGACGAACGATCGCTAAACAGATGGCCGACCTGACATAGAAACCCAACAGTGCAAGCAGAGATATTTTACGAGCATTCTTCACAAACAGATGATAAAGTGCAAATCGATGAAACTAAAGGAATTTTTTTATCACTACCCAAGGCAAAGGCTTTACAAAGGGTATTTTTGGGCTCCCCGGCCTTACAAAATGCCTGGAGGCTTACAAAATGCCCGGAGGCTTACAAGAATTCCAAAAACAAAAAATAAAAGGAGGAATACGGGGGATTTAGGTCCCGGGGCCAGGTGCGACCTCGGGATCTTTCAAAGATTTTTTAGGAAAGGAAGGATCATCTTTAAATTGACCGAACAAATTGACGTACGACGCAAAATTAGGTTCGAGATACCAAAGTTCGGTAAGTGATTTATTATGAGGGGCACCCATGTTAGAAGAAAGGGGAAAAGAAAAAATGTTGGGTGGTGCAAGGATTTATTTGCGGTAAAAGTTTGCAAGTTTTCTAATAATAATTTTCCTTTTTCTTCTTATCTTCATTTGGAAATTGTTGCAAAAAGATTGTTGATAAAAGATATGCAACAGAATAATATTACTTGCAATCAATTTTTAATTTAAACTAGGCGCAAAATTCCTGCACAAGATTTGTTATATGGAAGGGAATATATTTTTTAGCTCACGGAATCCTGCAGGAATTTCCAGAAAAGATATTTCAAAAATTACAGAGGAGGAACAGAGGAGGCTTACAGAGCAAAGATAGTCAGATGATGTCACTGTGGAGCCGCCTTTCCATGGCAAAACCTGGTTCCCACCGCGGTTACGCAGTGGGGTAGTCGGCGCGAGTCCCTAGAAATTTTCTGACGCTCTGATTCGATAAGGCGGCCGCGGTTCCGCGGCCTAAGGCAGGTTTTGGCCGCGGAAGGGCGGTGAGATGGGCGGTTCGAGACTCCAAATTTTTTCTGCTGTTCTGTTTTGAAAATCCCCCTCTGTTCTGATCTGTTGTTTCCTGTTTTGCTTTCTGGAAATTTCCAGATCCGTCTCGATTGTTCCTGCAAGATTCACACAATAAAGTACCCTTTCTAAAAAAATAACAATTGATATATTTTTATATTTTGGATTTTTTAGATTTTTTAAATTTTATTAAGATTAACCCGAAATTGCAAAAAGGAAATGACACGCCATCCCTGGCAACGACGCCATTTGATTGATCTCAAAAACTATCTATTAACCGCAATCAAGAACGGCATCGCATGAAGCTAGCCGGTGAGTACGGGTCGGTCCACATGGATGTTGTGAATCTCCTAGTCGCGCTAACGAGTTAATACCGAAGGGTGTTCGGATTGATTATTAAATCTAAAAATCTAATTATTCTATACTACGATTATCTAGATCTAGTCTTGTTAGGGTTAGGTTTAGGGATGGTTTGAAAATGAAAGAAAATCTCAACGCTTTCTATACCCGAATGAAGATCTATAAGGAGTTATGGTAATTATCAATAAAGGGGATTAGATCCATTCGGGAAGGTGTTCCTTCCTCTAGGTTCTTGTCCTTTCTTTAGATATCCTTACCCTAACCACCATGGAAAACACGCGCAACCGGGCCTTTATACTACGGTATCACCGCTACCTCGAGGGATAGGGTGCCGTAGGGCGCGGTGTGTACGTGTATGCATGGAGTCCTATTGTAAATATATAATGGGTAAGAAAGGGATGAGAGATCTCATCTCTCAAAATCCTTCCCCAAAGCTAACTTTAAATAATTATCTACGGCAATGAATTAAATCTACCTAGGGCAAAGAATTGAAATCTAAACTAGAGCAATTAAATAAATCCACTTACAGATGGCTCTCTTCAAACATCAATGCAGGGTTGTCATATCTGAATTCATGAATTGAAAAGAGGCACCGATGCTCTCCATAAAGAAATCTGTATTTTATTATTAAAGGGAGGCATAAGGTTTACAATCTTTAGAGTTCCTATTTATAGAGAATAGGAAACCCTAGGTTACATTTTGATCCGCATGTCTGCAATTACAAAAATACCCCTATGAAATCTTTTCAGAGCCGCCACAACATTTTGGTAAAAAATTCTCTGAGTAAGGGCTTCTTCTGGCCGCGGAACCACGGCAATGGCAGGCTTGGGCCGCGGTTCCACGGCCCTTTGGTAGTCTTGGGTGCTGAAACTTTAGGGTTTTGTTATGGGTTTTTTTGGGCTTCTGGTTCTTTGGTTCTTTTATCAATTGGGCCTCTACATTGGTTCCAGATCTTCAATGAACAATTTGCAATGGATTTTTAACCTTTCGCTTTGTATTCTTGGACCTTGAGTTGCCTTGTTAATTGTGAACTGTCCTTCGATGTAGGCTTGATCAAGAGTCTTCTGTTTGTTGGTCAAAGTCCACTTTTTCATCGTCTTTACATCGTTTTCACTGTTTTCTGTCCAAGAACCTGTAACCTGTAACATATAGCAGACATGCGTCAAAAGCACCTGTTTATTTATAAAACGAATAAGAATGGGGAATATAATAATGCAATATTATGGTGTGAACAAATACCCCCAAACTTATCTTTTGCTCGTCCTCGAGCAAACTTATTTTTTATTCTCTACAAAAACCTAACCGCACTTTCGCTGGGAAACGCGATTGCACTGAGCTCGTGCAACAAGCCGTTAAACCTCTAGGTGTCCCTAGTAGGAGGAGTGTTGTCTCCTGAGAGTTCTCAGCAGATACTACCCACAAAATCCTATCAATTTGGTTTTTCGACTTTAATTCTCCAATTAGGGTTTCTAACAAGGAATTCTATTATCTTCGACTCGTAAATTATCCATCCATATTCTTCACGCTTCCTCATCATTTAACTTAAGATTATATATGTTCTGTAGATCTACTTAGCTTTCGGAATTTCTTAAGTTTTCCTTTTAGGGTTCCATCTCCACTCAGGAATTTTTATCAACTCTATTAAAGATACAAGTTTTATTCTTCATCCCTTTCTCTCATCTAAACTCCAATCACATATCCCTACGTGTGTGTGTAGATCACCCCTACACTTGGAAATTCAAATCAAGCAATCATGCCTTTGTCCGTTGTCCAAAGTACTTATTAGTAAGTGAATTTTTAAATGAATTTGCTTACACATCCTTCATGCGACCGTTAATACTTCTTGAGATACTAACAACCGATTACAAGATGTGTTCGCACAATAAATCGTAATTCCTAGTCTTGTAACACCCAAGGCTTTTTAGCAGTGACTCCCAAACCAGTTGGTCTAAGGCACTAGGTGATGAAGCACCCTCGCTAAATATTTTTTCTATTTTTGCAGCCTTAAGTAATCACAAAACCAGTGTTCATTTTTTTTTCTTTATTCACTTTTTTTCTTTTCTTTTCATTGTACTAGGGACTTTAGACAAGAGCATTTCAAGGTCTCTTTTAGTATTCCAAGTTTCAAGGTGCGTGATTATGCAAATTGTAGGGTATACATTTTCAGAATCTAGACTTAAACTAGGAATTATTTTTCAAACTTATACTCTAATAAGAACATCAATACTTTTCCTTCGTTTCGACTTAGCCCAAGAAGTGAACCCAAAATTTGCCTATTTCTAAATAAACTATAAGACATATACTTTCTACCGTTAAACTTTAAAGAAGGTTATCTTTAGGGTTTTTAATTTACTAAGTCTAAGATCTAGTTGTTCCTAGCTAGTTGACCTATTCGTCAAACTCAAGTCAATTAGCCAAAATTGAATACAATAATTTTTATAATTTTTGAAAATTTTCAATTTTTATGGGTTTTCAAATAAGTATGCAAATGCAAAAATATGTACAAATGAATGCGAAGGAAGAAGACTTACCGAGCATACCCCCAAACTTGAACTTGACAGTGTCCTCACTGTCATGCTAAACCAAGAGGGTCAAAATGCCGGTACTCCCCTGTTTATTTATTTATAAATTTTTTTTAAAATATTTTTTTAATGTTTTGAATTTTTTTTTATTTTATAGAAAAAGAAAACAAAAATATATACATATATACAACAAGGTTCCCCCCAAACTTAAGCTTGGCCTTACACAAGCCAAAGGTTAGTACCAACCATTCAAAAATTTTATCGTGGTAATGGCCGAGTTGGTGAAATAATGGGGTGTAGAGGAAAGAAATGAGAAACACGCGAGACCGTGTGGAAAGAAGAATGGTAGAATATGGTCTCCGTGGGGGAGAAGAATGGCGGAAAGGAGAAAGAAGGGTCGCGCGATCTTGAGGGTGTAAATCGAGTGAATAAATTAGCGCAATTTGTGATAACCGATGTGTTAAAAGCGATTGCGCTAACCTATCAACCCGTCGAGAAATGGGGTCAAATCCCTCAAGATTCGCAAGAAAACATGGGTACGCCGAACTTGGTATAGGAGATGAAAGAGTAACGGTCACTTGCACGGTCGGAACAATAGGAAGGACGAAAGGAAGTGAATTAGGGATAGTCTCATTCTCACCGTAGTAAACTGTCTCGAACTTAAAAGATTCCATCAATGGTTCGAAACTACTGTAATCAACCGAGTCTGATGGTTCAACTAACTCATCTGAAAATGTAAAGGACTCAAACTCGGGCGGTGAGTCATCAACATCGTCCGAAAAAGTGAAACACTCGTAGTGTTATCGGCTGTGAGAACTGTGTCAGATTCAAAAGAAAATTTTTCAAGCTCACAGTCTTCAAGCGTGGTCGGAACGATGGAAAGGAGGGAGGGTGATATAACAGTCAAAGGTTCAGGAGGCTGAATTGGAAAATCCGACACATCAAACAGAATTGGTTCAACCTCAATATGATCCTCAAAACTCTCCTCAATACTATCCTCATAATTCTCCTCAATATGTAGCCCATCCATGCCATTATCATCAAAATCAAGACGCATATAAGGTTCGGGAGAAACATTTAATGACTCGGGATGATGAATTGGACATAAAATTTCAATCAAATCGACAGGTTCATCATCTGAAATATTCCCGGCGTCTATATCCTCAATCAAGTGAAAATTAATTTCTTTAGACACCTCATCAAAAGCATGGATATTTATCGATTTAGGTTCTAGAGTGGAGGTGTAAAGATCGAAAGGATTAAGTGCGGTTTCACTCGAAAGGGGTTCTTCACAATTTGGCAAATCAAACACTACAAATTCGCACAACTCATCATTTTGGACACATGTTTGAAAATTGGAGTTGTTGGATTCAATTGGGTATGGGTAGGTTTGATTTGGAAATCCTCTCACATTCTCACTCTGTCCAACCGCCTCCTTATACACTGAAAAATTTGAAGCTAGTGGGAAACTAGCTACCGGTTTAGTAGATTGCATAAGGGCGGCCACGGACGCTTCCACATTCCTAGTCATTTTGTTTGTTGCTAAGATATAAGCCTCCAACGACTCTTCCAAACTAGACTTGGATGGTAAGGGGGTTTCGGTAAAAGATTCGAAATCGTGTGGATATGCAAAACTCCCAACAGGCTGTGTAGAAGCAGTGTCTAGTGAAGGTGGGAAGGTCGGGTAGGACTGGTAGGAAGTGGGTGATTGGACAGGGGTAGGGTCAACATGTGGATAAAAAGGTGAATAATCGTGCGGATCCCTAGAACTAGATGAGTGGAGAGGGGTGAAAGATCGGCTGCGAGATTGAGCAATATGCTCAGCAATGGACATCGGCTTAGGAGTGACAGAAGGACTTGAAAAAGTGGTATCAACATATAGAGGTGGTAAAGGTTGACTTGGTTGACACAAAGTGGGTTGAAAAGTCAAACTGTTTCTCCTAGACGCCTCTATTTGATCTTTCAAAGATTTTTTAGGCAAGGAAGGATCATCTTTAAATTGACCGAACAAATTGACGTACGACGCAAAATTAGGTTCGGGATACCAAAGTTCGGCAAGTGATTTATTATGTGGGGCACCCATGTTAGAAGAAAGGGGAAAAGAAAGAATGTTGGGTGGTGTAAGGATTTATTTGCGGTAAAAGTTTGCAAGTTTTCTAATAATAATTTTCCTTTTTCTTCTTATCTTCATTTGGAAATCGTTGCAAAAAGATTGCTGATAAAAGATATGCAACAGAAAAATATTACTTGCAATCAATTTTTAATTTAAACTAGGCGCAAAATTCCTGCACAAGATTTATTATATGGAAGGGAATATATTTTTTAGCTCACGGAATCCTGCAGGAATTTCCAGAAAAGATATTTCAAAAATTACAGAGGAGGCTTACAGAGCAAAGATAGTCAGATGATGTCACTGTGGAGCCGCCTTTCCGCGGCAAAACCTGGTTCCCACCGCGGTTACGCGGTGGGGTAGTCGGCGCGAGTCCCTAGAAATTTTCTGACGCTCTGATTCGACAAGGCGGCCGCGGTTCCGCGGCCTAAGGCAGGTTTTGGACGCGGAAGGGCGGTGAGGTGGGCGGTTCGAGACTCCAAATTTTTTCTGCTGTTCTGTTTTGAAAATCCCCCTCTGTTCTGATCTGTTGTTTCTTGTTTTACTTTCTGGAAATTTCCAGATCCGTCTCGATTGTTTCTGCAAGATTCACACAACAAAGTACCCTTTCTAAAAAAATAACAATTGATATATTTTTATATTTTGGATTTTTTAGATTTTTTTAATTTTATTAAGATTAACCCGAAATCGCAAAAAGGAAATGACACGCCATCCCCGGCAACGGGCGCCATTTGATTGATCTAAAAAACTATCTATTAACCGCAATCAAGAACGGCGTCGCATGAAGCTAGCCGGTGAATACGGGTCGGTCCACATGGATGTCGTGAATCTCCTAGTCGTGCTAACGAGTTAATTCCGAAGGGTGTTTGGATTGATTATTAAATCTAAAAATCTAATTATTCTATACTACGAATTTCTAGATCTAGTCTTGTTTGGGTTAGGTTTAGGGATGGTTTGGAAATGAAAGTAAATCTCAACGCTTTCTATAGCCCGAATGAAGATCTATGAGGAGTTATGGTAATTATCAATAAAGGGGATTGGATCCATTCGGGAAGGTGTTCCTTCCTCTAGGTTCTTGTCCTTCCTTTAGAGATCCTTACCCTAACGCCCATGGAAAACGTGTGCAACCGGGCCTTTATACTACGGTATCACCGCTACCTCGAGGGATAGGGTGCCGTAGGGCGCGGTGTGTGCGTGTATGCATGGAGTCCTATTGTAAATATATAATGGGTAAGAAAGGGATGAGAGATCTCATCTTTTAAAATCCTTCCCCAAAGCTAACTCTAAAAAAATTATCTACGGGCAATGAATTAAATCTACCTAGGGCAAAGAATTGAAATTTAAAACTAGAGCAATTAAATAAATCTACTTACAGATGGCTCTCTTCAAACATCAATGCAGGGTTTCATATCTGAATTCATGAATTGAAAAGAGGCACCGATGCTCTCCATAAAGAAATCTGTATTTATTATTAAAGGGAGGCATAAGGTTTACAATCTTTAGAGTTCCTATTTATAGAGAATAGGAAACCCTAGGTTACATTTTGATCCGCATGTCTGCAATTACAAAAATACCCCTATGAAATCTTTTCAGAGCCGCCACAACCATTTTGGTAAAAAATTCTCTGAGTAAGGGCTTCTTCTGGCCGCGGAACCATGGCAATGGCAGGCTTGGGCCGCGGTTCCGCGGCCCTTTGGCAGTCTTGGGTGCTGAAACTTTAGGGTTTTGTTATGGGTCTTTTTGGGCTTCTGGTTCTTTGGTTCTTTTATCAATTGGGCCTCGACATTGGTTCCAGATCTTCAATGAACAATTTACAATGGATTTTTAACCTTTCGCTTTGTATTCTTGGACCTTGAGTTGCCTTGTTAATTGTGAACTGTCCTTCGATGTAGGCTTGGTCAAGAGTCTTCTGTTTGTTGGTCAAAGTCCACTTTTTCATCGTCTTTACATCGTTTTCACTGTTTTCTGTCCAAGAACCTGTAACCTGTATCATGTAGCAGACATGCATCAAAAGCACCTGTTTATTTATAAAACGAATAATAATGGGGAATATAATAATGCAATATTATGGTGTGAACAGTCGGCCGACTTAGCCGCCTTGGCCACCGCCCCCAGCTCCTTCGGAGGGTCTTCACCGTCTTCTTCAAGTTGCCGGCGAGCACCTTAGCGTCCCCAAACTTGGCCTCGGCAGTCACGGCAGCCTCGCGGTACCTGGCTACCTACCGTTCCCGGCCTCCACCTCTCCTTCCAAGGCGGCAACCCTCGCCGTCACCGCCTCCAGCTCCCGCTTGGAGCTCTCTTCCAGCGAGGCGAGCTGGCCCGCAGCCTTCATGCCGAGGCTACCACCTCGGCCTCCATGCACAAGGCGAGGGCAACATGCTGGAGAACCTGAGAGACAGGAAAGAGATCAGAAAGATGAAGGAAGCACCGAATCTCACAAAAAAACCAACACTTACCTGCACGGACTCTTGGGCGATGGACGCCACCTGAGCCGTGAAGGTCCCCCCGGGACTCTACCCCCGGCCGATGCTTCTATTTCATGCAGAAGGCAATCCGCAACGGATAGCCTCGATAGCACTACGAACCGGAGGCCCCCTTCCTCCACCTTGATCGGCGAGGATCGACCCCGGGAAGATCTCTGGGAGCTCCTCTTGAGCAGCTCCGAGGGAGAGCCGATCTCCTCCTCCGAGACCGGGTCCTCCAGAATCAGAGCCCGCTTCCGGCCCGACACTCTGCTGGGATCCGGGGTGGGATCCGCCCCCGAACGCTCGCAGGACATGACCACCGGAGAAGGGGGAGCCGGGGCAGGCTTCGCGCGAGAAGAGCTGGCGTCCCCAGCTTTCACGACCTTCCTCGGCTGGCGCATGGAGGCTTTGAGCGAGTCCATATCCATGGGTCCCGCACAAAAACAAAAGCAAAGAAGTCGGCGACACAAGCAATACACATGCCAAAAAGCAAGCCTAACTTACCGATGAACTCAACGGGACTAAGCCTGGCTCAACTCAGGACCCTCTCAGACAGCAGCACGTCGGATCGGCGGATGGGCTCCCACGACACTACTCTCACCGCAGCGGGGTCGTTGGACTGATTCCCCGGCAAGCATTTCTCCCTCGACCACTTTGTAGGCACGGGCCAGTCCTCGCCCTCGGGGGGGGGACGATGAAAAATTTCTTCTTCCAATCATGAATGGAAGAAGGCGGGGCCACGACCCCTGTCCTGGCAGCGCCCCCCGGCCGCTTTCTTAAAGAGAGATAGACCCACCTCGGGTCACCCGCTCGACCACCAGGGTGATTTTTGAAGAAGAGAGAAGAATCGAGGAGGGAGAGGCTGAAGGGAACCTCCTGTAACTTCAGGCGGGTCAGGAACCCGAAGAGGATCCTCCACGAGTTCGGCACTAATTGGCAAGGGGACAAACCGAAAAAGTTCAGCGCCACGACGACCTCAGGAGAGAAGGGCAGGCGCATTCCATCCCAGAAAGCCTCCAAATACAGGGCGATCTCTTTGCCCCGTACTTGGTCCGCCCTATCTCCTTCCTTGGCCAGCCGGAGCGTATAACGTGAGGGGATGTGGAAGGGAGCCCGAGCATTTGCGAGCTCGTCCTCATAACTCATCCAATACAAGGTGCCGGGGGCCGCACCTACCGCCTCCTCCCTAGGGGCTGCCCCCGCCGCACGATCCCGAGGAGAGGATCCGACCTCTGCTCCCCGGGAGGACTCAGACTCAACTAAAGGGTCCCTAGAACCTACTCCTACAACATCTACTGATTCTACAAAAGAAGACATCTAACCTTGAGAAAAGGGATCTTCGGGAAACGAAAGCGGGAGAAAGAAGACGAGCGCCGAGCAACCGGGAATTAGAAGCGGAAAATATGAAGGAGTAGGGGCCCAGGGATGGGCCCCACCCCTATTTATCATTGCAAGTGACCTCATCCAACGGCGCCCGTCATCTCCCGCCAAAACGCCTCCTCGTGTCCAGCGGCTCCGATCGCTCTACGTGTCATTCCCGCACTAGGCCGCATCCCATCAGACGCCGCAGGCCTGCATACGTCTCGTCGGCCAACCGACGCTTGACACGTGGACCGCCGCTTCAGTGGCAGGATGTACGAACCGGCGCATCTTCTTTAAATGAAGAGATCTCGCCCTGATTCGCTAGCAGAAAAGATAACTGACAGCCCGGGGACGCGTCCCGACGAAACCTTAGGAGGGAGCTCACTCCGGACGGCCCGGCAGTCCACTCCTGACCCGACCCGCTAGTTGGTCGGGACAAGAGTGGGGGGGGGGTAATGATGATGCTCAATATTGGTGATCTCCAGGATCACGACATGTGGCAGATGACGTGTCCCAGAACTCAGAAGAAGGGGCCTACGGGGGCCGACCAGGCCATCCGTGTACCCGACCCGCAAGCTCTAGCTGGCTCTCCTCAGAGCCCCCTTGAAACTGGCCTCCTCGGCCTCTCAGCTCGCCCCGAGCTGCCACTGGTCCAAGACTCCTCGGCCCTCTTGCTTGCCTCCGAGGTCCCCAGCCGAGGCTATCTTCCTCGGTCTCTCCGACCGACCAACTCCACCTCTCGCAGGCGTAACCACCGCTCCGCGGATCTCTCCATGTGCAGATTCTCCGCCAGCAACATCCCACGTTCTACGCCATCACGATCCCCATTAATGGGCGATCCGCTCTTTACGCAGGCGTGACGTCGGGAGCGTAACTGCCGGCGAGATCTTCGCGCCTGCTGTTGTGTACTGCCGCCACTATATAAACCCCCATCACAGAGGGGTTAAGTAAGCCATTTTTATTCCACTTAGCTATTACTCTGCTCGGATCTAGTGCTAACTTGATCGTCGGAGGGTCCTCGGTGGTACCAAACCACCCCGGGACTTCTTTGCAGGTACTCGGCGCTAAACTCTTCAAATCACCAATCTCCTCAAACCCATTGAGACCCACACGCAACAGGAGATCACCTCCAAAATCCACCGGAAGATCGACGAAAGACAACATCTGATGGAGACCCGAAAAGGACCTCCATCATGCACCGACACGGGTTGTGTGATATTCCCATGAGGATCGAATGTTGGATACCCTCTTTGAAGGAAATGTGATGCCTAGGGAGATCTATCTCGTAGGAAATCTAATCTGAATTAATTACACCAAACATAGAAAAGATATAGTTTTGGATACTAACTGGGGCCTTTATAAGGTGTTATTAAATGCAAAGTATGGTTTTGGATATTGGGTGGGCTAACCACTTCTTATGCACATGCCTAATTGATTGGTCATCTGTCATATTTCGCATAATTAGCCCATTTATTTCCTTTTTCTCCCCTCCTCCCCATACCCCCACCCCCGCCCCATTGCTCGGGAGTGGGGGGACATATATAGTTAAGTTTATTTCCGTGAACTATACTAAGCCAAGTATGTAGGGTATAAACTGTTTACGCCTTATACACCAGCCAACCAAATAGAGAATGAACACGTGTTTTGCAACATTTCCAATGACGATCTATATTCTCAATTGTCATATTAGCCGTATGACTAGTTAGCATGGATTTAGTTTTGTATTCCACATTTGGAAGTTCCAGCTATGAAGTATGAGATATATGCATAGGGCTCTACACATGTGGAAGTTCCCTATATATATATATATATATATATATATAATGGAGGGAAGAGGCCATTGTTCATATCATAATTTTGCATTATTATATTTCCCATTCTTATTCATTTTACAAATAAACAGGTGCTTTTGATCCATATCTGCTACATAGTTGCAGGTTACAGGTTCTCGGAAAAAAACAGTGAAAATGATGAAAAGACGATATAAAAGTGAGACTTCGACCAACAAATAGAGAATCTTTATCATGCCTACAGTTTGAAGAACAAACGAAGATCAATGAACAATTTCACAAAGTATAAAGGCAGCGCAAGATTCAAGACTTCAACATGAAGCAAACGGTAAAAGTCTACAACATTCTGCACTGTAGAATTCTGGAAGAAACTAGAAGACATTCTAAAGAACCAAGTGAAGAAAATATAAGGAAAAAGCAACAGACAGAAGCCCTGAAGAATTCAGCCCACAAGCCCATCAATGGCCGCGGTTCCGCGGCCATTTGGAGCACGTGTTGGTATGAATTGTAACGGTGTGGCGGTGCGTTGACTAGGCTTCTTAGGGGCTATTGTGTAAACGCAGATATGAATCGAATGTAACCCTAGGGTTTCTATGATCTATAAATAGAAACTCTAATGCTCTTTTTGGAGCATGCCTCTTCTTGTGCCTCATTTTAATTATCAAATTCAGAATTTTCAATTCTTGTAATGTTGAAGAGTGCATCAAATAAAGTAAGTCTTTCTTTTCCATGCCCTAGTTAAATTTCTTTTCCTGCCGTAGTTATAAATTTTATTTATCTGCCGTAGTTGTTAATTTTATTTATCTGCCGTAGTTGTTAAATTAAAATCATAAAAATGAACTCTTAGATCTTAAAATAAAAACACCATTTTTTGGATTAACTCATTAGAACACAAAGATAAGGAATCCATCTCCCTGTGAACCGACCCGTACTCAACCGGCTAGCTACCAAGCGACGCCGTTCTTGATTGCGGTTAATATTCTTTGATTCATTTTTTAAAAGCGAAAGCGCACGAAACATCGTTCAATCAAATGGCGCCGTTGCCGGGGAGACGGTAGTCTCTTTCTTTGTGTGATTTCGGGTTAATAAAAAAAATTTAAAAATTTAAAATTATAAAAATTGAAATTTTTTAAAAATTATAAAAATTGAAAATTTTTAAATAAAATAAAAATAAAAATCATCTTGTTCTTTTTGAGAGGTATTGTGTGAATTACGCAGGAAAAGAAAATGGACAGATTCAGATCTGGAAAATCCCAGTGAACAAATCAAGAAACAGAAGATCTGAACAGACAGAGGAGAATCATAACAACAAACAGAAAGTTGTTGGAGATCCAAACTAACAGAACCGCCGCGGAACCGCGGCGGGAAGAAGCGGCTGACCGCGGATCCGCGGTCAACTGCTGACGTCAGCACCCCAAAATTTTCTGTAAGTATTTTTGTCCCTTCTTCTACCCTCTGAACTCAACTGAAAAAAAATAATTTCCTGCAGGGTTCTTTGCGTAAAATCTTTCTCCCTCTCCAATAAATTGTTTTTTTGCAGGATTCTTTGCACTGCAAAATAATTTTTTTTGAAAGTGTTTTAGATTTTGTGTGTTAATTGCTTTGCATATTTAAAACAGACTTTTAAGGGGCTATAACACCAATCCAGATTGGGTGGGGATTTCATTACCCTTCTTAGGACCCCAAAAATCACAAAAAGCATTTTGCATCAACTCTCGAGTTAATTAAAAAATATTAGACTCAGCTAATAAGGACTATCGTGCTCATTAGGACAAGGGAAAGATTGTAGGTATCGATCGTTTATCTAAACCTGACTTTGTGGTGCCTATGCTAGACAAGTGGGAAATGTAATTTTAAAAGGCCCGTCTCACGGTGATTCGTGAGCGGATCCCTCCTTTCTTTACTTGTGCTTACCTGGCCACAATTGGCGGTGAAGAGGCGATTTGAGGATCTCATAACTTACCCTTTGGAACAGTTAGGAGCAGTCTAGTTGACTTAGGAGACCCTAGCTCTAGGCTTGATTATGCATATATAAATTGTGATTGTGCCGTAGTTCCGTACAAACTTTTGCAAAACTAGTTCTAAAAAAAAACACTTTCAAAAATTTCAAAACTCCAAATTTTTTTTTAAATAAATAAATAAATAATTTAAAAAATTTAAAATAAAAAAAAATTCATCACATTCTTTTTCTTTTCCTTTCTAACATCATGAGAACCCCACCTCCTAAAACTCTTGTCGAACTTTGGTACCCTGAACCAAACTTTGCTTCCTATGCGAATTGTTTTGGTCGAATTACGGACGACCCATCCATGCCCAAAATTTCTTTGAAAGATCGAATAGAAGCGTCTAGGAGAAACAGTTAGACTCCGCAATCCACTTTGTATCAACCGTTTCAATCTTCACCATCTTCTTACGTTGATACTCCTTTTTCGAGTCCTGTTGTAACTCCGAAATCCATGTCTATTGCTGAACATATTGAACAATCTCGTAACCGATCTTTCACCCCTTTCAACACTTCCAGTTCTTGGGATCAACAAGTCCATTCATCTTTTTATCCAAATGTTGATCCTACTCCTGTCCAACCATTCAATTCCTACCAGTCCTACCCGACTTTCACACCTTCCCTAGACGTTGCTTCTACACAACCATTTGGGAGTTTCTAGAATCCAAACAATTTTGAATCTTTTACTGAAACCCCTTCACAACCCATGTCTAGTCTGGAACAGTCGTTGGAAGCTTATATTGTAGCGACAAACAAACAGATGAGGAATTTGAATGCATCCATTGCCGCTCTTAATTCATCAAGACAACCTAGTGAATCGATAGCTAGTTTCCAACTAGCTCCAAATTTTCTAATGTATGATAAGGCGGTGGGACAGATTGAGAATTTGAGTGAAGAGAGTGAGCTGTGCACCCTTCCAAATCAAACCTACCCATCCCCAATTGAATCCCACAACTCCGGTTTTGAATGTCTATCAAGTGTCCCAAATAATTCACCAGTTGAAAATAAAACATTTAATGAGTTGTGCGACTTTGTAGTGCTTGATTTGCCAGATTGTGAAGGGTCTCTTTCGAGTGAACCCACACCTAATCCTTTTGAACTTTACACCTCCAATCTAGAACCTGAATTGATAAATATCCATGCTTTTGATGAGGTGTCTGAAAAAATTGATTTTCACTTGATTGAGGATATCGACGCCGGGAATATTTTGGATGATGAACCCGTAGATTTGATTGAAATTTTCTCTCCAATTCATCATCCCGAGTTATTAAATGTTTCTCCCGAACTTCATATGGGTCTTGATTTTGATGATAATGGCATGGATAAGCTAAATTTTGAGGAGAATATTGAGGAAATTATTGAGGATAAACCAGTTTTGTTTGATGAGTCGGATTTTTCAATTCATCCTGTCCCTTACAATGATTATGTACACCTTTCTGAATCTTTAACTGATACCCTTCCTCACTCACGTCCCTCCATCATCGTTCCGACCACGCAAGAGACCGTATAGCTTTCATTTCCAATGTCTGGTTTACCAAGTTCGACGTACCTATGTTTTCTCACGAATCTTGAGGGATTTGATCTCATTTCTCTATGGGTTGATAGATTAGTACAATCGCTTTTTACACATCGTTCATTACAAATTGTGCTAATTTATACACTCCATCCCTACCCTCAAGTTTGTATTCCCACTTTCTTTGGTTCTTCTTCTAATCTTCCTTTAATGATGCCGAGTGTTAATGAATCACAATCCGATATTTTGAGTTCGATAATTTTAGAAAAACAACTTGATTTAGAATCTTTTGAGAATAAGATAGATGGGCTTTACGAGTCTCCTACCTTCGTAATTTTTGAAAAATCAAGTGTGTTGCATTCTGGCGTGACACTTATTGACATTGAAACGTTCAATCGAACCTTCGATGAAAGTTTCGAAAATAATTTTGCCGACGAATTCGCATTCTTAAACGACACGGATTTTGTGATTAATCAACCTCCACTCGAAGAAGTAGAACCACCACCATATCTTTTTCCCTTCTGCCATTCTTCTCCTCCACCGAGACCGTTTAGTGCTTCTATCTCCACAGGGTCTCGTGTGCTTCTCATCTCTTTTCTCTACACTCCATTCTTTCACTAGCCCTATCATTATAACGATAAAAATTTTGAATGGTTGGTGCTAACCTTTGGCCTGTGTAGGGCCTTAGTTTGATTTTTCTCCTCCCTAACTCTGAACTTTAACGCTTAAACAGTGGAAACACTGTCTCACTTAACTTTGGGGGGGGGACGTTTTTGTATATATATTTTGTTTTTTATTTTTTATTTTACAATAAAAAAAACTATAAAAAAATAAATCGGGGAGTGCCGACAATTTTGACCCTCTTGGTATAGCCTGACAGTGAGGACACTGTCAAGTTTAAGTTTGGGGATGTGCTCGGTAAACTTTCTTCCTTCGCATTCATATGTATATTTTTGCATTTGCATACTTATTTTTAAACCCATAAAAATTGAAAATTTTAAAAATTATAAAAATTGAAAGATTCAATTTTGGCCATAATTGACTTGAGTTTGACAAGAAGGTTAACTAGCTAGGAAAAACTAGATCCTAGACTTAGTAAATTAAAAACTCTAAAAATAACCTTTCTTAAAATTTAACGGTAGAAAATATATGTCTTTGTAGTTTACTTAGAAATAGGCAAATTTTGAGTTCACTTCTTGGGCTAAGTCAAAATAAGGGAAAAGTATTGATATTTTTATTAAAGTGTAAGTCTGAAAAATAATTCCGAACCTTAAGTCCAAATTCTGAAAGTATATACCCTACAACTTGCACAAACTCGAACCTTGAAACTTGGAATAGTAGAGGATACCTTGAAATGCTCTTGTCTAAAATCCTTAGTATGAAGGAAAATAAAATTATAAGTGTGAATAAAGAGATATAAAAAATGAACACTGGTTTTGTAATTACTTAAGGCTGCGTAAAATAAAAAAAAATATAGCGAGGGTGCTTTATTACCTAGTGCCTTAGACCAACTGGTTTGGGAGTCACTGCCAAAAGCCTTAGGTATTACAAGATGAGGAATTACGCCTTAATGCGCAAACACATTTTGTAATTGGTCGTTAGTACCTCAAGAAGTATTAACGGTCGCATGAAGGATGCGTCAGCAATTTCATCTAAAAATTCACCAACTAAAAGTACTTTGAACGATGGACAAGAGTATAATAGCTTGATTTGAATTTCCAAGTGTAGGGGTGATACATACACACACGTAGGGGTATATGATTGGGGTTTGGATAAGAGATAGGAATGAAAAATAGGACTTATATCTTCAGTAGAGATGATAGAAATTCCTAAGTTAAGATAAAACCTTAGAAGGAAAACTCGAAAGATGCTAAAAGCTAAATAAATTTACAGAACATATATAATCTTAAGTTAAATGATAAGGAAGCGTGAAAAATACGGGTTGATAATTTCTGAGTTGAAGACAATAGAGTTTCTTCTTAGAAAACCTAATTGGAGAATAAAATTCAATAGACCGAATTGATAGGATTTTGTGGGTAGTATCCGCTGAAAACCCTCAGGAGACAACACTCCTCCTACTAGGGACACCTAGAGGTTTAACGGCTTGTTGCACGAGCTCAGTGCAATCGCGTTTCCCTGCGAAAGTGAGGTTAGGTTTTTTTCGAGAATAAAACTAGTTTTGCTCGAGGACGAGCAAAAGATAAGTTTGGAGGTATTTGTTCATATCATAATTTTGCATTATTATATTCCCCATTATTATTCATTTTATAAATAAACATGTGCTTTTGATCCATGTCTGCTACATAGTTGCAGGTTACAGGTTCTCGGAACAAAACAGTGAAAATGATGAAAAGACGATATAAAAGTGAGACTTCGACCAACAAATAGAGAATCTTTATCATGCCTACAGTTTGAAGAACAAACGAAGATCAATGAACAATTTCACAAAGTACAAAGGCAGCGCAAGATTCAAGACTTCAACACGAAGCAAACGGTAAAAGTCCATAACATTCTACAGTGTGGAATTCTGGAAGAAACTAGAAGACATTCTAAAGAACCAAGTGAAGAAAATATAAGGAAAAAACAACAGACAGAGCCCTGAAGAATTCAGTCCACAAGCCCATCAAATGGCCGTGGAACAGCGGCCAAACCAGGCTTATGGCCGCGGTTCCGCGGCCATATGGAGCACGTGTCGGTGTGAATTGTAACGGTGTGGCGGTGCGTTGACTAGGCTTCTTAGGGGCAATTTTGTAAACGCAAATATGAATCGAATGTAACCCTAGGGTTTCTATGATCTATAAATAGAAATCCTAATGCTCTTTTTGGAGCATGCCTCTTCTTGTGCCTCATTTTAATTATCAAATTCAGAATTTTCAATTCTTGTAATGTTAAAGAGTGCATCAAATAAAGTAAGTCTTTCTTTTCCATGCCCTAGTTAAATTTCTTTTCCTGCCGTAGTTATAAATTTTATTTATCTGCCGTAGTTGTTAATTTTATTTATCGGCCGTAGTTGTTAAATTAAAATCATAAAAATGAACTCTTAGATCTTAAGATAAAAACACCATTTTTTTGGATTAACTCGTTAGAACACAAAGATAAGGAATCCATCTCCCTGTGGACCGACCCGTACTCAACCGGCTAGCTACCAAGCGACACCGTTCTTGATTGCGGTTAATATTCTTTGATTCATCTTTTAAAAGCGAAAGCGCACGAAACATCGTTCAATCAGCCATAGGAGGGAATTTCCTCCTATGACGTCGAAAAAGTACGGCCTCCTTTAATTTTTCCGGCGATCGGCATCCATCATCTTCATCGTTATCATTTAAGATGTGGGTACATCAAATTCCATGTGATTCTACGACTTTTTCACCATTGATTTTGCAATGTAAAAAGTTATGTTGTCGGTAAACCGTTAATTTTGAACCCACAAAATCAACAGTGAAAAAGTCGTAGAATAGCATGAAATTTGGTGTACCCACATCTTAGATGATAACGATAAAGTTGATGTGTGCCGATCGTCGGAAAAAATAAAGGAGGGTGTACTTTTTCGTCGACATAGGAGAAAATTCCCTCCTATGGCATCTTTTCTCCATTATTCTCTCTCTCTCTCTCTATATAGAGGTTAATGGAGGAAAGAGGCCATAGGAGGGAATTTCCTCCTATGACGTCGAAAGAATACGCTCTCTCTCTTTTTCCGACGATCGGCACCCACCATCTTCATCGTTATCATCTAAGCTGTGGGTACAACAAATTTCATGTGATTCTACAACTTTTTCACCGTTGATTTAGTGGGTTCAAAATTAACGGTTTACCGACAATAGAACTTTTTAAATTGCTAAATCAACGGTGAAATGGTTGTAGAATCACATGAAATTTGGTGTACCCACATGTTAGATGATAACGATGAAGGTGATGGGTGCCGATCGACGGAAAAAAATGAGGGAGAGTGTATTTTTGCGATGCCATAGGAGGAAATTCCCTCCTATGACATCTTTCCTCCATTATATATATATATATATATATATATATATATATATATATATATATATAGAGAGAGAGAGAGAGAGAGAGAGAGAGAGGAGGGGATTTCCTTCTATGGCGTCGAAAAAATACAACCTCCACTATTTTTTCCGACGATCGGCATCCATCATCATTATCGTTATCATCTAAGATGCGCATACACCAAATTTCATGTGATTCCACCACTTTTTCACTGTTGAATTAGCAATGTAAAAAGTTCTATTGTTGGTAAACCATTAATTTTGCACCAACTAAATCAACGGTGAAGAAATGCTATAATCACATGAAATTTGGTGTATCCACATCTTAGATAATAAAGATAGAGATGATATATATAGATCGTCGAAAAAAATCATGGAGGGTGCATTTTTCCGATGCCATAGGAGGAAATTCCCTCCTATAGCACCTTTCCTCCATTAACCTCACACACACACACACACACACACACATATATATATATATATATATATATATATATATATATATATATATATAGTGAGAGAGAGAGAGAGCGCGCTCACTTAATAGTTCCAAAATAAATCCACCCAGTATGCACAAATCTTGTAAATCTCCTTGTTACTTTATTTAACCTTCTCTGTCTCTTTGTACATGGTTTTTGATTCTTTTCCTTCCAATATATTATATGATCGATTCTTTTGATTTTATTTTAACATTTCAAGCATGAGCATCTTTAAGAAAGATTCATGTAGCCGATCCTAAAAATTTGAGATAAAGACTTGTTGTTATAGTATTTGTTTAAACTGAATAATATTTCGGATTTTTTCCAATAAGCTTTGGCTCCTCCAAGATAAAAATCCTGGTTTTGCCGCTGTATACTTCTATACTTGGAGTTGGAGGGTGCATTTTGGCTACCACTACCAATATTGGTTTACAAAGCATCCAAAAATTTATGTCACATATGCACATGCGCCAGATATTTATCCTAGACTACATATACTAATGGTTATGATGAGAGTTTTGGACACGTTCATTTACTCCATTAATTTGGAAAAGGAGTTTTGTTTGAAAATATATAATGTTGTCTTTATCAATGCAACTCAAAATTACTCAACATTGGAAGGTTATCTATAGGTTTGCTTTTAAGTTGTAACTATCAGTACTGGTATTTTTGCACGTGCAATGGATGTCAATGTGTAGTCGATCTTTTATGGTTTAAATAAATATTGTGTGGTTTAAGTGTTTGGTTTGAGAATAAAGTTATAGAGGTCCTTTTGGAAATTAAAAGATATGACTAAGGTATTGATGCATATATTATGTGGAGAGAGAAGAGCAAGAGGGAGGGTGTTTGAAATTTGAATTTAATTAAGCCAATTAAAATATTTATAGAGGTTGATATGAATAAATTCATATGAGACATAGTTAAGAAGATTTTCTCTATTATTAATCTTTTTATCGAAAAGGAGATCGAGACCATCAATCGGTGACATTAGCTACATACTTGGAATTAGCAACTTAACATTATATTAGTAGATATAATTAACTTAATTATTTACTTAGCATGCTTTAGCTTATGTTTGTAGGAAAATATAATAGTGAGCAAACAATTAAATGTTACTATTCTTCTCTGGAAAAGGCAACTCAACTACGTTATAGATTTAGGAGTATTGGGGTTACTTTATTAATTGTACAAGCATATCTGTCATAAATGAAAATCAATGAGTATCATGCATACTAGCATGGTTAACTAAAACGCAAATAAGTATGGCAGTTTCTATTATATTATTGCAATACTAATGATGTGTAGTGTAGTATACGTGTCTGTGATCGTACAACATGACAATTATTAGTAGTTGTGCAAGTGTTCTATTAAGTGTATTCGTACAAGAATAACTCTCGATTCCTATCGAAAATATCAATATGATAATCATCAACAATGCATCATGCAACTTCCTTCAGTTGACGATTAAATACACGGATATATCAACTAATCACATTCATATAACGATATCAATATTGATATAGTTAGAAAACTATAGATTATGGTAATCGTACAGTGTCATGGCAGTCCCAATGATGTGTAGTGTAGCATGCGCTTCTGTGATTGTGTTACATAGCAATTATTGGTAGTTGTGCAGTATTCTATAAGTGTGTTCATATAAGCAGGGTATCGTAAACTAAATATACGAAACGTATAAGAACTAAAAGTATAAACGTAACGTAACTAATAAAATAATCGAAACACGAACATATAAAGAGTAGAATAAACGTAACGTGAACAAGCGTTGTAAATAAATAACTACTTATGGATAATGCGATTATGGTTTAAAATGGAACGAAACGTTCGGAAATAAGAAGGCTGCGATGTTTTTGAAATAGATATTCGTTTGAAATTAACAGTGCATCCTTGGTATTATGGTCTTAAAATAGGAAACGAATCGTTAGTCTTAAAAAGAGCAGCTTTCACGTTATCAAAATATCCCAATCGGGGTAAATAGCAAGACTCCACGAGTAAAATAAAAAAAAACCGCATTCGACAATCTATCCTCATCACATCCAGCACGAAATCTCCCTCGTACGATATCGATCAATCATCCAATCATAATCAGTACGGACTTCTAATCGCGTACGCACGCATATAGCTTATATAGTACGGACATCCAGTCACGTACGACAGTACATAACATTAATAATACATACACACACTTATATATATATATATATATATATATATATATATATATATATATATATATATATATATATATATATATAGCCTACTAGTAATGAATTATAGACTAAGTACTTAAGTATAGACTAAGTATACGAGTTATGAACTAAAGAATAATTACACAGGTTATGAAATATAGACTAATTATACGAGTTATGTAGGTAAGTTTTCTAACATAACATTATAGCCTAGGTATATGAGTATAAATGTTCTAACAAGTGTTTATAGTCTAAATATATCGTTTACGAATTATAATGAATATTAGCGTCCAAACGTGACATTTTAACTATGTATATATGTTATATATCTATACTTAAATAAGTGTTCACTAGAATTAGTTTCGGAGGTGCTATACGCCATCCACCCGACTTCTCTCGTAAATATACATCTACTCACCGAACGCATCTCGAGCTAGTCGAAGCCGACGACCGCCTTTCCTTTCCTCGCCGTCTTGGAAGTCCCCGCAATCGTTCCTAAACACTTAGAGATTAGTCGAGAAGGGCAGAAAACGAAACATCAAACAAAATAGCAAAACAACCAAGAAATATACACGGCATATGTTTGAACCAGCACAAGGCGGATGTCTGACCACAAATCAAAATCCAACCAGGGATTTTGGAACAGACGTCTGAAGAAAGATACCCCAGACATCTAAGAACAAACCCAAATTCACACCGAGATATTGAACATATGTTTGAAGAACTCCCAGACGTCTGAAGAACAGAACGACAGATGTCTGTGGCTTGAGTCCAGACGTCTGACCAAAAAAATCATACAAAAACATATAGAAGGCAGGCGTCTGAAGCTTCTGAGCCCAGATGTCTGCATAAGAAATGTAAATCCCCAGTTCTATGTATATATTTTTCCAGAATTTTCCAATTATGTTTTGCACATTTTAATATTTTTTATTATTTTATTTATTAACTTTCCTAATCCCAAACCCTAAACTACCCGACCCGACCCAACCTTACCCGAACCCCCCACTTCTTCCTCTTCTCCTTCTCTTTCTTTTCCCGCCACATCCCTACTGACTCCCACTTATCATGCTCGACCCCGACCCGGCCTTCGTCGATGCCGCCCTGCTAGCCAACGACCCTCGCGATCTCCGCAGCCACCTCCTCCTCCATCCCTTCTCGTTTCCTTTCTCCCTTTCTCCAACGGCTCCCTTCCCGCTTGCGCCCGAGCCCACGAGACCCGCTCCACCTACGACGAATCTCCGCCCTAACTAAACCCGAGATCTCAGCGCTGGCCTTCTCTCTCGCCTCAACGTCTCCCTCTCTATCTCTTTCCCTCTCGTTCTCTTTCTCTTTCACTCTCTCACTTACTCCTCAAAACCTGCCTCCTCCACCGACGAGCTCGACCCCGTCCATCACCTCACTCCACCGTCGACCATCTACACTCTCACCATCACCATCACCCTCCTCGTCTTCCCCAACGAACCCATAACCCCTCCGTAGCTCCTTTACCGAGATCCACCCGGCCCCTACACTCGCAACCCAATGCCACCGGCTGCCTCCTCACCGCGCCATCGCTTCTTCTCTGCAACCCCTTCACCTTCTCTGCAACCCACAGCCCTCGCCCGCCACTGTGACTACCGACGACGCATCAGCCCCCATGCCACTCCGCACCAGTCCCCATGCCACGCCGCGCCAGTCTCCGTGTCACACTGTGCCCGCCTCCGTGCTATGCTTTGCCAGTCCTAGTGCCATGCCATGCCAGCCTCCGTGCCACACCGTACCCCAATCTAGTGCGCACACCATGCCCACTCCTGCACCAGCATCGTGTCCGATACCGTGTCGTGCCGTGCCACTCCAGAACCACACACCGAGCCAAGATCACGCCCACTATCGTGTCACGCCTGCATCGTCACCGTGCCCAGTACCGGATCTCCACGCATCGCGCTCGCGCCATGCACCGTGTCCAGCATCGCATCGTCTCATGTGTCGAGACGAAGTCCGCAAGTGGTGTCGCTTCAATATCAGCGAATGAAGGCAAGTGAAGCCCTCACTTGCTTTAACATGCTATGAACTATGATTTCATGCTAGAATTATATTAGATAGATTATTACGAACATGTGTTAAGTAGTATACTATCACGTATATATTGTAAGCCATCACCGCATTTTCATGGAAAACCATAGAAATCCTAAGATGTTAGTTTTGAACGTAATCGGATCTAAAATATCATATTAATATCCTGTGGAATTGTAAGTATTAGATACCGTTTTCACGAGTTGGGCAAAACCGACTTTAATTCGATGGCTCTTGATATTGTACGCTAAGAGTTCGATGCCGTGAACTGAACCAAAACCATATCAAACATGCTCAAAACTTTAACAATAATTTCTTTTGCTACTTACTAATATTATGTAGAAAACTGAACTCAAATAACAAAGCATCGTGCAAGGAAACGACGTCCCAAAGACGCGACGTCAAATCTGGCTCTACTGTACACGTAGCAGTGATAAATTGATATTAAATTATTTACATGTCGGAATGTAATGTTATATAGCTCATATCGAAGCCGACTCGATAATCTAGAACCTTCTACAGTTTATATTTCGATACCGATAGACCATAGCAACAAGAACTTACTTGGAATGTAGGTCTGGACTGCAATCCGGGGCAGCATTCCACGAAGATACCTGAACTTAAGCGCCTGTACGTCCCTACATAAAACTGAAAATGCGCTGAGTATGATATAGTCGCATAGATAATTTAGTTAGCTAACATATGGATCTGGTCTTGTTCAGTTACACTGTCGTTTGGTATTTTGTTTATATTTTAAATTGTCAACGTGTTCTGCAGTTTCTGCAGTGACATTTTCTTTCACCTTCACACTAAACATAAAATATCTCCTAGTACAGAAAGGATATCATGGATCCACTTGATGCGTTGGAAACTTAACAGATAGAACTAGGTTTTATTCAACTAGGGAAACGTCTGAATCTAAATAAAATCCCTAATAAACCACGCGTGAAGTAGAACTTCTAGTTCTGAAACTGGAATTCCAGCAACTGATCGCTGATTTAAAATGATGATAAGTCCCTAACCTGAATTTCTATTGAAATGAAACTAATTTTACCTCTTAGATAATCAAGTATACTTTGTACGCCTTTTATATTATTTTTGTCGATTCTATACATGTAATTTATGGTGAATTTTGCAAGTCATATGGCGTTGGTTGTCATAACTTAGTGAATATTTGTTCAGTACATTTCTACCTTATTTTGTGTTTGCTTTATACCTTCTGCATAGTGATCATTTAAATTTAGACCTAGCTACTGATTTGTATTGTCGATATATAAGTGTTAGTGATTGGGTTGTGGCAAGTATGATAGTGAACCGGTGATTGAAAGTGATATTGATAAGTAGAAGCGTGATTGAAAGTTAAAGCGATACGTATTTGTCCACAACCTATCTAACACTTGAACACATACTATAACCTGGGGAATGGGGAAATCAAGGTGGGATTGAACTCGTATTTAGCGAGGTACAGTGATTTAGAGGATGATCATTCGATATTGGTAACACACACACACACATACATACATTAGGTCGTGGGCCAAGCACACATACATACATTAGGTCGTGGGCCTAGTGGCATGGCTGCAGGTTTGTGTCCTGGGCAATAGTGGACCGTAGTCTCGGGCATGCACGAGACCTTTGTTAAACACGAGCATCCGTTCCACCAATTGATTTCATTGACTGATAAATAGTGACATACACATTTCCTGGTTTACTTACATGATACATATATCGCGCTGTGCATATTTAAATGATATTCATTATTCTCATGTTTCTGTATTCTGTTGCACCTTTCATATTTGATAACATTGTACGCACATTATATATTTATTGCTATATGTGTTGCCCTGACGACCTGAGTGTGCATGCTCAGAGGACGAAGTAGACCCAGCTAAGGAGCAGGACCTGCCATTCGAGATCGTGGAGGTTTAGACCGTGACATCAGTGCCACCCTTTTTGCTATAAGCACATTATTATTTCATTGGTTAGTTATTTCTTTATGCAAAATAAATGTATCTCGAACTCTTTTATTTTAATGTAATAAAGTTGTGAACTGTGATTTCATTTACTCTAGTACTGTTTACTGACTACCATATAATACTAGAAGCCGAAGTGTGACTATGGCGGGATTATTCCCTGACCGTAGGAGGATGGCTGGCCTAGTCACCTCTCGCATTCCGTATTTTGGGAAGCGGGGCGTGACATGGTTTTGTTGGTATCAGAGCCAAGTTTGGAAGAAATTACGGTTCCGTCGAGAAATCCCTAGATTGAGTTACACCCTTGATGTGTGCTTTATTACATTTCCTTTTTCACTTTCTAATCCTTATTGAATCATCGTGAAATACTTGATTGAATTTGATTTCTTTCTTGTTCATCTTTCAGAAATATGGACTCCTTGGGAAACTCCTCAGGTGCCGGTTCCCACGATCGTACCGAGAAGATCCTCAGCACCATGACGACCCTAGCCCAGGCTCAAGAGAGGAAGACCGATCTCCTAGCCGAGGGATTGAAGGCGGTATAAGAGACCGCAATTACCGATCTGGAGAGATCTATAGCGGTTCCCGCCGCCCCCAAGGGCGCCCTCGTACCGACTACACAGGCAAGGGTTGGTACCATTTCGGACTTTAGGAGGATTCATCCAGCGGTTTTCATGGGATCAGCAAATCCACTCGAGGCCGAGCAATGGCTCATCAATGTGGAGAACCTTTTGACGGCCGCTCGGATCCCTGACGATGACAGAGTGAGCGTGGTGAAGATTCAGCTGGAGGACGAGGCCCGCACGTGGTGGTTCGTAGAAGAAAGTCGGCTAGAGAAACCTATCGAATGTGACATGTTCTCCGCGTGCTTTCAAGATCATTATTTCCCGGCCACTGCCAAGGCCGAAATGGAGGAGAAATTCATCTTGTTGAAGAAAAATGGACGCTCAGTGGATGTCTACGCCGCAGAGTTTAACCGGCTGAGTCGCTTTGTACCGTACATGGTATCCACCGAAGCTGTCAGGGCCAGACGGTTTCAGCAGGGGCTAGATATAGAACTGCAGCAGCTTATTGCGTCTCTCGACGTACAAACCTTCGCTCAGGTGTCGAACGCTGCCCGAGTACAAGAAAGATTGGCGAAGAAGGCCAAGGGCCAATGATCGGTGGATAGGAAATCCCACGTAGTTCCATCACAAACTACCATTTCCCCTCATGGAGCGATCCCAGTTCACAGGCCGGGTGTTACGCAGATGAAGCGTACTTTCTCACCTCAGAAGCCGCAGCGGAGGGCATTAATTTGCGACTATTTCCAGAGGCCAGGATACATGCAGATATATTGTCGCAGAGCTAAGGGGTAGTGTCTGATTTGCGGATCCATCGAGCACAGGGTCAGCGGGTGTCCCCAGAGATCCGAGCTACAGGGAGGGTTTGAGAAACAACAACCGTCGTACGGCACTTTAGCTCAGAGGGGTCCACTTCTGGTATCCCAGCGATGATTATTCGACCAGAGGCAGACTGGTACTGGTCAGAATTGGGGGCGGGTTTTCACCCTGTCCGCCGAGCAGGCAGAGAATTCTGGAGAAGTGGTTGCTGGTACTCTCCTTGTTTATTCTGTACCAGCTAGAGTCCTTTTTGATTCAGATGCTATGCATTGCTTTATTTCTGCACGGTTTGTTGACACACACTCTATACCTCATGAGCCGTTGACTAAAGGTTGGGAGACACATACGGGTAAAGGAATTATTGTGTCCAGCCAAGAGTGTAGGTTATGCCCTGTGGTGGTTTGCGGCAGAGAATTTTATGCAAACTTCCTTTTGATTGGGACTGGTAGCTATGACGCCATTCTTAGGATGGATTGGTTGAGCACGTTCCATACTGTTATCAATTGCCGGGCTAGGAGTGTGACATTTCGCATTCCTAATCACCCGGAGTTCGTGTTCATGGGCGGTAGCGAGTCTTTGGAACCAGCTAAGTTCCGAGTGAAGCCGAAGACCTTGATCGCTATAGAGATAGACGAGAAGCCAACACCGGAGGTAGTTCGAGAGTTTCTTGATGTGTTCCCTGATGATCTACCTGGTTTACCCCCGCCTCGTGTTTTGGGCTTCTCGATTGACCTGATTCCAGGGACGGTGCCAGTTTCCAAGGCTCCCTATAGGATGGCACCAGTTGAGTTGGCAGAATTAAAGAAGCAAATAGAAGATCTTCTGGACAAGGGATTTATCTGTCCAAGTGCTTTCCCATGGGGTGCTCCTGTGTTACTGGTTAAGAAGAATGATGGTTCCTTGCGCATGTGCAACGACTACCGGGAGTTGAACCGAGTGATCATGAAGAACAAGTATCCCATCCCCCGCATCGACGACTTGTTTGATCATCTTGGTGGTGCTCGGGTATTTTCAAAACTAGACCTTCGGTCAGGGTATCACCAAATCAGGGTTAAGGCAGAGGATGTATGCAAGACGGCCTTCCAACCCGATATGGCCACTATGATTTTCTTATGATGCCGTTTGGTGTTACCAATGCACCCGCCATATTTTTGGATTTGATGAACATGGTTTTCTCCAATTACTTGGATCAGTTTGTCATCGTATTCATCGACGAGATTCTAGTCTATTCCAGAAGTCGAGAGGAGCACACCGAGCATCTACGAATTGTATTGCAAGTTCTACGGGAGGAGAAGCTCTATGCTAAGCTAACCACGTGCGAGTTTTGGCTCGACAAGGTGCAATTTCTGGGGCATGTAGTTTCGAGTGACAACATTTCAGTGGATCCGACGAAAATCGAATCTATCAAAGACTGGCCGACACCGAAATCAGTTGATGAGATAAGAAGCTTCTTGGGATTAGATGGGTATTATTGGCAGTTTGTCCAAGATTTCGCCAGAGTAGCAGAACCCTTGATGAAACATTCACGGAAATAGGTGCCCTATATTTGGTCGGAGGAGTGCACCTAGGCGTTTGAGCTGTTGAAACTGAAGTTGACCACGACCCCAATCCTGACTGTGCCAGACAGCTCGGGTGGCGTGGTTGTTCATAGTGATGCGTTGAGAAAAGGTTTAGGTTGTGTATTAATGCAGTACGGTCGAGTGGTGGCTTACGCCTCTCGTCAGCTGAAAACTCACGAGAAGAAATACCCCACGCATGACCTGGAGTTAGCGGCCGTTGTGTTCGCTTTAAAGATATGGAGGCATTACTTGCTAGGTGAAAGAGTGGAGGTGTACACGGATTTCAAAATTTTGAAATACGTGTTCACTCAGAAGGAGATGAATATGAGACAACGCGGGTGGTTGGAATTGATGGCAGACTATGATACTGATCTGCAGTATCATCCGGGGAAGGTGAACGTCGTTCTGACGCTCTCAGTCGCAGGATGTCAGCTGCGTTGCTGACTTGTCAGAAAGGGATTCTCGATGATCTTCAGAGACTCGAGTTGGAGGTAGTTACACCGGGTGTGCCTGGACAGCTCTGGCAGTTGCAAGTTCAATCATCGCTTATAGATCGCATTAAAGCTGCACAGGATAGAGACTCTTAGTTGCAAAAGTTCATAGGGTTAGTTGAGGCAGGTTTGATGATGGATTTGCAGATTCACGAAGATGGTTCTCTGATATTTGGCAGACGGCTGTGTGTTCCAAAGGGGGGTATTCAAGATGAAGTCCTAGCCGAGGTACACAGTTCCGCTTACTCGGTGCACCCGGGAGGCACCAAGATGTACAGAGATCTGAGGTAACACTTCTGGTGGAACGGGATGAGGAGGGAAATTGCTCGCTTTGTCTCTAAGTGTCTGGTATGCCAACAGGTGAAAGCCGAGCATCAGAGAATAGATGGATAATTGCAACCGCTTCCAGTGCCAGAGTGGAAATGGGAGCACATCACCATGGATTTTGTGACGACACTACCTCGAAGCCCAAGAGGCAATAATGCGGTCTGGGTTATTGTTGATTGTCTCACGAAGGTAGCGCATTTCATACCTTTCCGAGTCGGACAATCGATGGAGTCGCTTGTAGAGAAATATATGCAAGAGGTTGTGAGACTGCACGGAGTACCCGCTAGTATCGTGTCTGATTGAGACACCAGGTTCATTTCCCATTTTTGGAAGAACCTGCAGGAGAGTCTGGGCACTCATCTCAAGTTCAGCACTGCCTATCATTTGCAGACGGACGTACAATCCGAGCGTACTATCCAGACGCTCGAGGATATGCTGAGGGCATGCATGCTTGATTTTCAGGGCTCTTGGAAGGATAACCTCCATTTGGTAAAGTTTTCGTATAACAACAGTTACCAAGCTAGCATCCAGATGGCACCGTTCGAGGCTCTGTATGGACGGAAGTTTCGGTCTCCTCTTTATTGGGTTGACGTGGGTGAACGAAGGTTGTTGGGCCCTGAGCTTATAGTACAGAAAGTGAGCAAACTTCAGATGATCAGGCAACGAATCAAGGCGGCTCATGACCGAAAGAAGAGTTGGGCAGATGCCAGCAGAAGGTCATTGGAGTTTGGTGTTGGTGACCATGTATTTCTGAAGATATCGCCCACTCGGGGAGTGATCAGGTTTGGTAGTCGGGGGAAACTCAGTTCCCGATTCATCGGACCTTTTGAGGTGCTAGAGTGAGTAGGAGAGGTGGCTTATCGACTTGCCTTGCCTCCATCGCTAGCTGGTGTACACAATACTTTTCATATATCTCAGTTGAAGCGCTACGTTCGGGATGGCAGCCATATCCTAGACCATTCAGAGTTAACGTTGGGCACCAATCTGTCTAACGAGGAGCAGCCTACCACCATTCTCAATCGTCGGGAAAAAGTGCTAAAGAACAAAGTCATTCCCTTTGTTTGAGTTTCTTGGGGTGGTCGTTTCTCAGTTAACCCTACGTCCTGGGTATTAGATACCGGATTAGGATCCCACATATGTAAACAGTTACATGGGCTACGTAAAGGTAGAGAACTGGGAAAGGGTGATCATTCCGTTCAAGTAGGAAACGGTGCAAATGTTGTAGCCAAAGCAGTTAGCGAATATCACCTAGTATTACCAAGTGGTGATACACTGATTCTAAACGAGTGCTATTATATACCGAACATGATGTGCAACATTATATCAGTTTCTTTATTAAGTAAAGAAGGATATAATTTTGTAGTAAAGGATAATGTTATGAACATATTCCTAGATCAAAAGTTGATTGCATCAGGCTCGTTACATAATGGCATATTCATTCTAAATCAGAATACAGTCCTGAATATACAAAACACACACAAGAGGAAAAGTTCAGATATGAATGAATCCTACTTGTGGCATTGTAGACTTGGTCATATCAATGCGACACGACTGGCTAAGTTACATAAGAATGGTTATTTGAATCCGTTCGAATTATCATCTTATGATACTTGCCATTCATGTCTCAAAGGAAAAATGACCAAAACTCCGTTTAGTGGACACGGAGAAAGAGTTACTGAACTCTTAGGACTAATACATAGTGATGTATGTGGTCCCATGTCTACGCATGCCTGGAACAGTTCTTCCTACTTCATTACATTCACTGACGATCTCTCTAGATACGGACATGTGTTTCTGATGAAACACAAGTCTGAAGCTTTTGAGAAATTCAGAGAATATAAGCACGAAGTAGAGAACCAAACGGGCAAAAGTATTAAGATTCTTCGATCTGATCGAGGAGGTGAATACTTAAGCAGTGAGTTCCTAGATTATCTAAAAGAGAATGGGATTCTCTCTCAGCTTACTCCTCCTTATACACCACAGCACAACAGTGTATCGGAGCGGAGGAATCGTATCCTATTAGATATGGTGCGCTCGATGATGAGTACAGCTGAGTTACCTATTTCCTTTTGGGGGTATGCGCTTGAGACAGCCATAGACCTATTGAATAGAGTTCCTACCAAATCTGTGCCTACCACTCCATATGAGATATGGAAAGGGAAGAGACCACATCTTAATTACATTAAGATATGGGGTTGTCCGGCCTATGTCAAAAGACAAAATCCGGACAAACTCGAGGCAAGATCTGTCTTATGTAAGTTTGTAGGATATCCCAAAAACTCACAAGGGTATATCTTCTACCACCCCGAGGAACAAAAGGTGTTTGTTTCTCGACATGCCACTTTCTTAGAAAAAGGTTTTCTTATGAAACAGAATAGCAGCATTGAGGTAGAACTGGAAGAGGTTCCAGCAACACAAACTATAACAGAAGACTTGGTTGAACCAGAGGATTCAGTAGTATCCGACAAACCTCGGCCTCTCCGCCGATCTAGCAGGGGTTCTCATCCGCCTGAGAGATACTACGGTTTTCTCTTTGACGGTGGAAGCGAGGATTGCATCATGGATGATGATGACCCGACTAGTTTCGAGCAGGCCATCACGAGTGGTGACTCTGTGAAATGGCTGGATGCAATGCGATCTGAGATGGAATCCATGTACACCAATAAAGTATGGATTTTGGAAAATGCTCCTGAAGGGGTAAAACCCATTGGGAGCAAGTGGATTTTTAAAAGGAAATTTGGTGTAGATGGAAAAGTTGAGACTTTCAAAGCTAGACTTGTAGCAAAGGGATTTCGTCAACGACCAGGTGTGGATTATGACGAAACCTTTTCTCCAGTGGCTATGCTTAAGTCCATCTGGATCTTACTTACCATTGCTGCATACCATGACTACGAAATCTGGCAAATGGATGTTAAGACCGCCTTTCTAAACGGTGATTTAGAAGAGTGCGTGTACATGACTCAGCCAGAGGGCTTCGTAGATAGTGGGAGCAGCGGAAAGGAGTGCAAGCTGCTTAAATCCATTTATGGGTTAAAGCAAGCATCGCGGAGTTGGAACATCTGTTTTGATGTTGTAGTCAAAGAGTTTGACTTCATCAAAAATATAGATGATCCTTGTATCTATAAGAAGGTAGCAGAGGGTAAGGTTGTCTTCCTCGTATTATACGTGGATGACATACTCTTGATAGGAAATGATATTCCTATGCTGCAATCAGTCAAGCTCTTCTTATCACAGAGATTCTCAATGAAAGATCTAGGTGATGCCTCCTGCATATTGGGAATCATGATCTATAGAGATAGATCTAAACGGATACTGGGATTGTCCCAATCCAGGTACATTGACACCATACTAAAGAGGTTTAGTATGGAAGAATCCAAGCGTGGGAACCAACCAACGATCTCTGGACTCACTCTCTCAAAAGAGATGTCTCCCAAGACTGATTTGGAGAGAGCTCGCATGCAAGGGATACCCTATGCTTCGGCAGTAGGCTCTATCATGTATGCGATGCTATGTACCAGACCCGATGTAGCATACTCACTAAGTGTAGTGAGTCGGTATCAAGCAGATCCTGGAGAGAGTCATTGGACAGCTGTGAAGAACATTCTCAAGTACTTACGAAGGACTAAGGAGATGTTCTTGGTGTATGGTAACGGAGAACTCCAGGTGGAGTCCTTTACCGATTCCAGCTTCCAAAGTGATAAGGACGACTCTAAGTCGCATTCGGGTTTTTTCTTTACCCTCAATAGAGGGGCGGTATGTTGGAAGAGTTCCAAACAGAATACCGTTGCAGACTCGACGATGGAGGCTGAATACATCGCTGCCAACGATGCTGCCAAAGAGGCTGTCTGGATCAAGAAGTTCATTTCTGAACTTGGAGTGGTTCCATCCATTCAGCATCCAATACCTCTGTATTGCGATAACAATGGAGCTGTGGCATTGGCCAAGGAACTCAGATCCCATCAGAAGTCCAGACATATTCTGAGGCGGTATCACCTGATCAGGGAGATAGTTGATCGCCGTGAGATCGAGGTCAGGAGAGTAGATACGAAGGACAACACTGCGGATCCATTCACAAAGGCTATTCCCCTGATACGGTTTGAGAGATTATTCGGGATGCTAGGTATGAGATACTACAGCAGCTGGCCTTAGTGCAAGTGGGAGATTGTTAGTTATGTATATGCCCTAGAGGCCATTGTTGTACATATGATGTATATTATAATGGATGCTTGGATATATATAGAGATGACTTTCTTGCTCGTCATGATAGTATGCTATTTGGTTTCACTTTATCTTAACATGTTGACTTGTATTGGTTTACTGTTTTACTCTCACATGTTGATAAAGCCCTTAGGATCTGTACTCGACTACTGGGACTATGATGAGATCATACTAGTGGGGCCACGGTAGTCGATGAGTACATCCTATAACTGTTCCTAGTCGAGGGTATATCGAGACAGGGCATCGATACACCAGAGTAGACTAGCGTATACGCATCTTGACCCATATGATGGGCGATTGATGATCCTATATCCATCGGTGTTTGACATCAGGGATGGTGTACGGGTGCTCAGTGGAGACTGGGTACACTGGACGGACTCGCCGAGAACTCCCAGATGGTGATATACCACACGTCAGATGGCAGTTCTCCGGTGACACTGGTACAGGGTAGTCTGTAGACCTGAGATCGTCATAGAGTCTTGTGTGATTCCCACTGTGCTTTGATTCCACCTTGCCACGTCCAAGAGGGCGTGCAAAACGGTGGCTTTTGGGTACAGTCCCGAATCACATGGAGGCAATGAGCGATAGGAGGGGATTCGTCTCTCCCGGTATAGGGAGTTGATGTTGCGCTGTGTTCGATTGGCTATAACTGGAAGTCCCTGGCTAGGGCTGATATGGAGATTTACTGGTAAGTGTTACTAGTAGTTTCTCGACCCGTTATGAGCCACACATCGACACGACTTATCGGTTACTGGGGTCTGACGTATACCACCCCTAGACTAGATTTGCGACATATCAGACGAACAGACCTGACTGTACGGGAGTGTTACTGATTGGATTCACAGGAGAACGCACAGGCTAGCTTGTTGATCTTCTGATCGCTCAATACCTGGGTGGCTGTTACGTTTAGCTGACCGCTTGCAGCTTGTGGGTGTTTGATATGATCATCACCTGCTACCGGCGTATTGACGATTCTTTAGAGTCCTACACAGAGGTTTCTTGGCTCAGGCGAAACGGAGTAGAGGCACATATGTGATATGCGCAGGACCGAGGATAATGCGATATGAGATACCGTATTATATTCTCGCGATATTTAGATATGAACCGGGTCATCGGATCAAGTGTTGGTTCAATGAATCGGTACATGATATATTAGTCGGTAATATTCGATATAGCCGGATCGTCGAATCAAGTGTTGATTCGATGATTTAATGTATAATAATATATATAATATATTGTATTACATTATCTAATATTGGCTCGCTTTATTATTTCATTTTCTCACTGGATGATACATTGATATATATGCGATATATGTTAATTGTATTATTTTCTTTTGTTGCAAATATATAATATATATGTGATATATATTATTGTGACATGATACGATTTATTGTTAAACATGTTTAAGGATGATTAAATGAGGTTAGGGTTTGATTAGGGTTAGTTGCTTCATGCACCTTCTAGAAGCTTTATCTTTTGTCATGGTTAAGATATTTTTTGATGACACATTCCTAACCAAACCAAACCCTAACTCTAGTTGTTTCTTTACACATTATTAGCCACTCATCTTTGACCATGGTTTATACATCAATCATATACTTTTATTTCTATTCATCACAAAAGGAATTATCATTATCTTTTTCCATTATCATCTTCTTCTCTCTTAAAAAAAGCTCACTAGAAATTCTTTATGTGATGAATAAATATGAGAAAATGATTTAAAAAGAAAGCAAAAATACTACTCTCTCATCCTCATCTCATCTAGCCCATGAGATTAGTGTGTTCATCTCTTTAGAGTGAGAAAGCTTGAGTCTTTGCAATTTCGACGTAGATCATCGGAGATTTGGAACACTTTAAGCTAGCATGGATCGTTCGAGTCGTGGAGCCTCTCATGAGTCCGGGAGATCGTGGATCGCGGCAAAAGGACTTCTACTCGGAGCTTATGAAGCGAAGGAGTGGACTACAAAGGTTGTAATCCCTCACACTTAGATAAAAGTTATCATCTTGCATGTTTAACCCTAATAATCTAGCAAAGATCCCGGCTTTGGGTTGTTCGGCACGTCTAAATTTTTATCCGGGCATGTTTGATGCCTTATGAACCTTCACAAGAGTGCCTAGGAACCCTACAGTGGTATCAGAGCCTAGCTAGAGCATTAGGCGACGTGTTTACGAAGTTAAAACTCCGATCGAACCCGAACCGATGAATTTAATCCCCTCTCTGGAAATTTTTCAAAAACTGGGATATTTCTGAATTAAAAATACGTAAAAAAAATCAGCAGGGAATTCTAAGAATTACCATGAAACACGGGCCCACAATTCCTCTAAACGGCGGCGGAACCGCGGCGAAAACATGCTTTTCGCGGCGGTTCCGCGGCGGAATTATGGATTGGTGACACGTGTTTTTCATGGTAATATCCGTAGGTGCTTGTTGATGCTTCTGGGTATTTTTAATCTGTTTTAAGTGTTAAGACTTCTGGGGTTTGTTTTGTAATAGTAGATTCGATCGGAATATTTAAATTCGTATTTCTTTCCAGATATTTAGAAATTGTTAAAAAGTTCGAACGGATATCATTAACTCACTTTTTCCCGGCACGTAAAACATTCAAGTGTTGAATTTTTATAGGGTTTAAATCTTTCGGAAAAATTGTACAAGTTAAGCGGTGGACCCTCTAGAAGACAATAAACCTTAACTCGATTATGTGACCGTCTTGAACTGCCTTTTGAACTTTCGGGTTTGGGGCAGTACGGCGTGCCACATGTGAGGCGTTGGCTTGACCCTTCTACGGCTGGATCACCGATACTGTGACATATTCTGGGATTATTTGAACTCCGCTCAAGTGTTGAGCAATTAAGGAAATTTTGGGTATTTGATTATCTGTTCGAAAAGTTTAATACTGTCTATTTATCTGGAATGTGATACAATATGTGGAATTCATAGAGTTAGGCATGAAATGCGAAGTATGTGATATTTCGGATTTACGATGTCTAAAGTGATTGTGGATTCCAAATGTTGTAGTTTTACACTTTCTTTTCTGTGACCGTAAGTGTAATATGTGATATCGCCGGTTTCGTTGCTATATGTGAACGACAATTGGGATGCGCATACTTACTTACGTTGATGATATGTGATATTATGTGTTGCTGTGATATGTTATATTGGATCGTCGCGTTCTGAATAGCCGGGGGTTTTATGTAAGATGAGGGTTTTTATTTTCATTCATGTAAAATTCATTTGTATTGTAATATTCTTTTATTGGGGCAATTCCAGGTTGCGGATGATGTCACCGTTGTATATTATTTACTTTTCCGCATTAGGTAGACCCAAGGAGGGGAGCACAAGTAACCGGGTTCTAGGGTCCAGTGGGAGGCCATCTCGAGGAGTAGAAACCGGGTCTCCTAATCCTAGAATTGGCAGTGTTACTTGCCGCTCTCGTAGGGGTCTTGGGATGTGGGTTTGGCTACTCGTCGCGACCGTGGAATCCGTGTTTTATACAGGCTCGTATTGAAAACACGGACGTCCTAGTATATCCAATATTTCATATATGTTCTTCTGCTGCAATGTTCTGTGATGAGATCATATTACTGCCTGAGACGAATGCTTATACTATATATATGCTGATATATAAATATTACTGCTTTCGTTTCTTCTGTGATGCTTAGGAAGCATAAGCTGATGGGATTTTATTAATGAGATTAATAAAAAGAAAAGAAACCTAAAGATATTGTAGAATCAAAATTTTATAAAAAGAGTAGCTACAGTTTTGCTTTGCACAGTGATATATATGATATATCCTGCACCTTATTCGATGGGGAAAGAGCCGACGATCCCTTCACCAGGAGTGACCTCTTTAGCGAAACTGGTAGATGCTACAAAACTCGGTTTGTCTTTTGATTGCTTTTAAAGTTTTGCTTTGCACAACGGTATATATGATATATCCTGCACCTTATTCGATGAGGAAAGGGCCGACGATCCCTTCACCGGGAGTGACCCCTTTAGCGAAACTAAGAAAAGCCTAAAAAACACTCCTTTTCAAAAACACTTGATTCTACGACGATATCAAGTTCATTACGCAATAGGTTTTCAGAAAAACCTGCGTTGCCCTCCGTCATTTCAGATAAGTAATATTTAGTATTCGTGCTACGGTAGTTTGGCATGCGTCAAGGCGTAGTGTACGGTAGCTGATTATTACTTATCTGCAGCATGAGATGCGATTGGATTAAGGTATTCGTACGGCGTTGTTTGGCATGCGTCAAGGGTCGTACGGGTGGGTTTAAATTCAATCACGAAATGTACGGGTTGAACTTGACTAGTGGACTATGGGTTGTTTGGCATGCGTCAAGGTCATAGCACACTAGGGGTAAAAGCTTTATCGGGAATTTCAAGTGTTGAAATTTGCAATGAGATTGCATACCTTCTATGAGATAGTTGGATCCCGATACCCACTGCGAGTAAGAGTTACTCCTGGGAGAGTTTTACACAGGACAATTAGCCGATCAAGTAGGTGTCTAGAAAAGTGTTAACGGGGTTACGCCTTTGGGAAAACGAGGTTTACTTTAATTAGGTCCGTGCGAAAGCACGGGGAACCTCCCTCAAAGTACCGACACTGATCTGGCTGAAAGATTGACGAAATTGTAGGGTGTAATTAATCCCGGCTAATCTTACCTTTTAGGGTTTTAAAGTAGATTTGATAAAAACAGTGGGAGACATCCTGATTAGATAAGATAATAACCAATCTAATCTTGCAAGAGCGTACGCTAAAGTGTTTTCTTCTTTCTCTCTCCAGGTAGCGACCATGTCAGGCCATAATCAAGATAATAAAATGGATGTATTGACTGAACCCGATTATTATACTGAGCAGGGGAACGTTGGACCCGTTCTTTCTTATAAGAGTTATAAGACTGAACAGGAAACAGGAGAATATCTGGATTCTCACGCCGCTCAAAAGAACATGCATGTTGATGCATCTTCTTCGGGTGTGTTAGTTATTGAGAACTGTTTCTCAGTTTACCCTACGTCCTGGGTATTAGATACCGGATCAGGATCCCACATATGTAAACAGTTACATGGGCTACGTAAAGGTAGAGAACTGGGAAAGGGTGATCATTCCGTTCAAGTAGGGAACGGTGCAAATGTTGCAGCCAAAGCAGTTGGCGAATATCACCTAGTATTGCCGAGTCGTAATACACTGATTCTAAATGAGTGCTATTATATACCGAACATGATGTGCAACATTATATCAGTCTCCTTATTAAGTAAAGAAGGATATAATTTTGTAGTACAGGATAATGTTATGAACATATTCCTAGATCAAAAGTTGATCGCATCAGGCTCGTTACATAATGGCATATTCATTCTAAATCAGAATACAGTCCTGAATATACAAAACACACACAAGAGGAAAAGTTCAGATATGAACGAATCCTACTTGTGGCATTGTAGATTTGGTCATATCAATGCGACACGACTGGCTAAGTTACATAAAGATGGTTATTTGAATCCGTTCGAATTATCATCTTATGATACTTGCCATTCATGTCTCAAAGGAAAAATGACCAAAGCTCCGTTTAGTGGACATGGAGAAAGAGTTACTGAACTCTTAGGACTAATACATAGTGATGTATGCGGTCCCATGTCTACGCATGCCAGGAACGGTTCTTCCTACTTCATTACATTCACTGACGATTTCTCTAGATACGGACATGTGTTTCTGATGAAACACAAGTCTGAAGCTTTTGAGAAATTCAGAGAATATAAGCACGAAGTAGAGAACCAAACGGGAAAAAGTATTAAGATTCTTCGATCTGATCGAGGAGGTGAATACTTAAGCAGTGAGTTCCTAGATTATCTAAAAGAGAATGGGATTCTCTTTCAACTTACTCCTCCTTATACACCACAGCACAACGGTGTATCGGAGCGGAGGAATCGCACCCTATTAGATATGGTGCGCTCGATGATGAGTACAGCTGACTTACCTATTTCCTTTTGGGGGTATGCGCTTGAGACAGCCATAGACCTATTGAATAGAGTTCCTACCAAATCTGTGCCTACCACTCCATATGAGATATGGAAAGGGAAGAGACCACATCTTAATTACATTAAGATATGGGGTTGTCCGGCCTATGTCAAAAGACAAAATCCGGACAAACTCGAGGCAAGATCTGTCTTATGTAAGTTTGTAGGATATCCCAAAAACTCACAAGGGTATATCTTCTACCACCCCGAGGAACAAAAGGTGTTTGTTTCTCGACATGCCACTTTCTTAGAAAAAGGTTTTCTTATGAAACAGAATAGCAGCATTGAGGTAGAACTGGAAGATGTTCCAGCAACACAAACTATAACAGAAGACTTGGTTGAACCAGAGGATTCAGTAGTATCCGACAAACCTCGGCCTCTCCGCCGATCTAGCAGGGGTTCTCATCCGCCTGAGAGATACTACGGTTTTCTCTTTGACGGTGGAAGCGAGGATTGCATCATGGATGATGATGACCCGACTAGTTTCGAGCAGGCCATCACGAGTGGTGACTCTGTGAAATGGCTGGATGCAATGCGATCTGAGATGGAATCCATGTACACCAATAAAGTATGGATTTTGGAAAATGCTCCTGAAGGGGTAAAACCCATTGGGAGCAAGTGGATTTTTAAAAGGAAATTTGGTGTAGATGGAAAAGTTGAGACTTTCAAAGCTAGACTTGTAGCAAAGGGATTTCGTCAACGACCAGGTGTGGATTATGACGAAATCTTTTCTCCAGTGACTATGCTTAAGTCCATCCGGATCTTACTTGCCATTGCTGCATACCATGACTACGAAATCTGGCAAATGGATGTTAAGACCACCTTTCTAAACGGTGATTTAGAAGAGTGCATGTACATGACTCAGCCAGAGGGCTTCGTAGATAGTGGGAGCAGCGGAATGGTGTGCAAGCTGCTTAAATCCATTTATGGGTTAAAGCAAACATTGCGGAGTTGGAACATCTGTTTTGATGTTGTAGTCAAATAGTTTGACTTCATCAAAAATATAGATGAACCTTGTATCTATAAGAAGGTAGCAGAGGGTAAGGCTGTCTTCCTCGTATTATACATGGATGACATACTCTTGATAGAAAATGATATTCCTATGCTGCAATCAGTCAAGCTCTTCTTATCACAGAGATTCTCAATGAAAGATCTAGGTGATGCCTCCTGCATATTGGGAATCATGATCTATAGAGATAGATCTAAACGGATACTGGGATTGTCCCAATCCAGGTACATTGACACCATACTAAAGAGGTTTAGTATGGAAGAATCCAAGTGTGGGAACCAACCCACGATCTCTGGACTCACTCTCTCCAAAGAGATGTCTCCCAAGACTGATTTGGAGAGGCCTCGCATGCAAGGGATACCCTATGCTTCGACAGTAGGCTCTATCATGTATGCGATGCTATGTACCAGACCCGATGTAGCATACTCACTAAGTGTAGTGAGTCGGTATCAAGCAGATCCTGGAGAGAGTCATTGGACAGCTGTGAAGAACATTCTCAAGTACTTACGAAGGACTGAGGAGATGTTCTTGGTGTATGGTAACGGAGAACTCCAGGTGGAGTCCTTTACCGATTCCAGCTTCCAAAGTGATAAGGACGACTCTAAGTCTCATTCGGGTTTTTTCTTTACCCTCAATGGAGTGGCGGTATATTGGAAGAGTTCCAAACAGAATACCGTTGCAGACTCGACGATGGAGGCTGAATACATCGCTGCTAACGATGCTGCCAAAGAGGCTGTCTGGATCAAGAAGTTCATTTCTGAACATGGAGTGGTTCCATCCATTGAGCATCCAATACCTCTGTATTGCGATAACAATGGAACTATGGCATTGGCCAAGGAACCCAGATCCCATCAGAAGTCCAGACATATTCTGAGGCGGTATCACCTGATCAGGGAGATAGTTGATCGCCGGGAGATCGAGGTCAGGAGAGTAGATACGAAGGACAACACTGCGGATCCATTCACGAAAGCTATTCCCCAGATACAGTTAGAGAGATTATTCGGGATGCTAGGTATGAGATACTACAGCAGCTGGCCTTAGTGCAAGTGGGAGATTGTTAGTTATGTATATGCCCTAGAGGCCATTGTTGTACATATGATGTATATTATAATGGATGCTTGGATATATATAGAGATGACTTTCTTGCTCGTCATGATAGTATGCTATTTGGTTTCACTTTATCTTAACATGTTGACTTGTATTGGTTTACTGTTTTACTCTCACATGTTGATAAAGCCCTTAGGATCTGTACTCGATTACTGGGACTATGATGAGATCATACTAGTGGGGCCACGGTAGTCGATGAGTACATCCTATAACTGTTCCTAGTCGAGGGTATATCGAGACAGGGCATTGATACACCAGAGTAGACTAGCGTATACGCATCTTGACCCATATGATGGGCGATGGATGATCCCATATCCATAGGTGTTTGACATCAGAGATGGTGTACGGGTGCTCAGTGGAGACTGGGTACACTGGACGGACTCGCCGAGAACTCCCAGATGGTGATATACCACACGTCAGATGGCAGTTCTCTGGTGACACTGGTACAGGGTAGTCTGTAGACCCGAGATCGTCATAGAGTCTTGTGTGATTCCCACTGTGCTTTGATTTCAACCTTGCTACGTCCAAGAGGGCGTGCAAAACGGTGGCTTTTGGGTACAGTCCCGAATCACATGGAGGCAATGAGCGATAGGAGGGGATTCGTCTCTCCCAGTATAGGGAGTTGATGTTGCGCTGTGTTCGATTGGCTATAACTGGAAGTCCCTGGCCAGGGCTGATATAGAGATTTACTGGTAAGTGTTACTAGTAGTTTCTCGACCCGTTATGAGCCACACATCGACACGACTTATCGGTTACTGGGGTCTGACGTATACCACCCCTAGACTAGATATGCGACATATCAGACGAACAGACCGGACTGTACGGGAGTGTTACTGATTGGATTCACAGGAGAACGCACAGGCTAGCTTGTTGATCTTCTGATCGCTCAATACCTGGGTGGCTGTTACGTTTAGCTGACCGCTTGCAGCTTGTGTGTGTTTGATATGATCATCACCTGCTACCGGCGTATTGACGATTCTTTAGAGTCCTACACAGAGGTTTCTTGGCTCAGGCGAAACGGAGTAGAGGCACATATGTGATATGCGCAGGACCGAGGATAATGCGATATGAGATACTGTATTATATTCTCGCGATATTTAGATATGAACCGGGTCATCGGATCAAGTGTTGGTTCGATGAATCGGTACATGATATATTAGTCGGTAATATTCGATATAGCCGGAACGTCGAATCAAGTGTTGATTCGATGATTTAATGTATAATATGTTAGTTATGTATATGCCCTAGAGGCCATTGTTGTACATATGATGTATATTATAATGGATGCTTGGATATATATAGAGATGACTTTCTTGCTCGTCATGATAGTATGCTATTTGGTTTCACTTTATCTTAACATGTTGGCTTGTATTGGTTTACTGTTTTACTCTCACATGTTGATAAAGCCCTTAGGATCTGTACTCGACTACTGGGACTATGATGAGATCATACTAGTGGGGCCATCATAGTCGATGAGTACATCCTATAACTGTTCCTAGTCGAGGGTATATCGAGACAGGGCATCGATACACCAGAGTAGACTAACGTATACGCATCTTGACCCATATGATGGGCGATGGATGATCCCATATCCATCGGTGTTAGACATCAGAGATGGTGTACGGGTGTTCAGTGGAGACTGGGTACACTGGACGGACTCGCCGAGAACTCCCAGATGGTGATATACCACACGTCAGATGGCAGTTCTCCGGTGACACAGGTACAGGGTAGTCTGTAGACCCGAGATCGTCATGGAGTCTTGTTTGATTCCCACTGTGCTTTGATTTCCACCTTACCACGTCCAAGAGGGCGTGCAAAACGGTGGCTTTTGGGTATAGTCCCGAATCACATGGAGGCAATCAGCGATAGGAGGGGATTCGTCTCTCCCGGTATAGGGAGTTGATGTTGTGCTGTGTTCGATTGGCTATAACTGGAAGTCCCTGGCCAGGGCTGATATGGAGATTTACTGGTAAGTGTTACTAGTAGTTTCTCGACCCGTTATGAGCCACACATCGACATGACTTATCGGTTACTGGGGTCTGACGTATACCACCCCTAGACTTGATATGCGACATATCAGACGAACAGACCGGACTGTACGGGAGTGTTACTGATTGGATTCACAGAAGAACGAACAGGCTAGCTTGTTGATCTTCTGATCGCTCAATACCTGGGTGGCTGTTACGTTTAGCTGACCGCTTGCAGCTTGTGGGTGTTTGATATGATCATCACCTGCTACCGGCGTATTGACGATTCTTTAAAGTCCCACACAGAGGTTTCTTGGCTCAGGCAAAACGGAGTAGAGGCACATATGTGATATGTGCAGGACCGAGAATAATGCGATATGGGATACCGTATTATATTCTCGCGATATTTAGATATGAACCGGGTCATCGGATCAAGTGTTGATTCGATGAATCGGTACATAATATATTAGTCGGTAATATTCGATATAGCCGGATCGTCGGATCAAGTGTTGATTCGATGATTTAATGTATAATAATATATATGATATATTATTACATTATCTAATATTGGCTCGCTTTATTATTTCATTTTCTCATTGGATGATACATTGATATATATGCGATATATGTTAATTGTATTATTTTCTTTTGTTGCAAATATATAATATATATGTGATATATATTATTGTGACATGATATGATTAATTGTTAAACATGTTTAAGGATGATTAATTGAGGTTAGGGTTTGATTAGGGTTAGATGCTTCATGCACCTTCTAGAAGCTTTATTCTTTTGTCATTCTTAAGATATTTTTGGATGACACTTATTTAACCCAACCAAACCCTAACTCTAGTTTATTCTCTACTAAATCCTAGCCACTCATCCTTGACCATGGTTTATAAATCAATCATATAGCTTTTATTCTATTCATCACAAAAGAAAATAATTCATTATCTTTTCCATTATCATCTTCTTCTCTCTTGAAGAAAGCTTACTAGATTTTCTTTATGTGATGAAATAATATGAGAAAATGATTTAAAAAGAAAGCAAAAATACTACTCTCTCATCCTCATCTCATCTAGCCCATGAGATTAGTGTGTTCATCACTTTAGAGTGAGATAGCTTGAGTCTTTGCAACTTCGAGGTAGATCATCGGAGATTTAGAACACTTCAAGCTAGCATGGATCGTTCGAGTCGTGGAGCCTCTCATGAGTCCGGGAGATCGTGGATCGCGGCAAAGGGACTTCTACTCGGAGCTTGTGAAGCGAAGGAGCGGACTGCAAAGGTTGTAATCCCTCACACTTAGATAAAAGTTATCATCTTGCATGTTAAACCCTAATAATCTAGCAAAGATCCCGGCTTTGGGTTGTTCGGCACGTCTAAATTTTTATCCGGGCATGTTTGATGCTTTATGAACCTTCACAAGAGTGCCTAGGAACCCTACAGTGGTATCAGAGCCTAGTAAGAGCATTAGGCGATGTGTTTACGAAGTTAAAACTCCGATCGAACCTGAAACGACGGAAAAAGCCCCCTCTCTGGAAATTTTTCAAAATTTGGGATTTTTCTGAATTAAAAATATGTAAAAAAAATCAACAGGGAATTCTAAGAATTACCATGAAACACGGGCCCACAATTCCTCAAAACGGCGGCGGAACCGCGGCGCAAGTAAGCTTGCGCGGCGGTTCCGCGGCTGATTTATGGGATTGTGACACGTGGCTTCATGGTAATATCCGTAGGTGCTTGTTGATACTTCTGGGTATTTTTAATCTGTTTCAAGTGTTGAAAATTCTGGGGTTTGTTTTGTAATAGTAGACTCGATCGGAAATTTTAAATTCGTATTTCTTTCCGGATATTTAGAAATTGTTAAACTAGTTGAACGGATATCATTAACCCACTTTTTCCCGGCACGTAAAACTTTCAAGTGTTGAATTTTTATCGGGTTTAAATCTTTCGGAAAAATTGTACAAGTTAAGCGGTGGACCCTCTAGAAGACAACAAACCTTAACTCGATTATGTGACCGTCTTAAACTGCCTTTTGAACCTTCGGGTTTGGGGCAGTACGGCGTGCCACATGTGAGGCGTTGGCTTGACCCTTCTACGGCTGGATCACCGGTACTATGACATATTCTGGGATTATTTGAACTCTGCTCAAGTGTTGAGCACTTTAGAAAATTTTGGGTATTTGATTATCTGTTCGGAAAGTTTAATACTGTCTATTTATCTGGAATGTGATACAATATGTGGAATTCATAGAGTTAGGCATGAAATGCGAAGTATGTGATATTTCGGATTTACGATGTCTAAAGTGATTGTGGATTCCAAATGTTGTAGTTTTACACTTTCTTTTCTGTGACCGTAAGTGTAATATGTGATATCGCCGGTTTCGTTGCTATATGTCAACGACAATTGGGATGCGCATATTTACTTACGTTGATGATATGTGATATTATGTGTTGCTGTGATATGTTATATTGGATCGTCGCGTTCTGAATAGCCGGGGGTTTTATGTGAGATGAGGGTTTCTATTTTCATTCATATAAAATTCATTTGTAATGTAATATTCTTTTATTTGGGGCACTTCCAGGTTGCGGTTGCTGTCACCAGTGTATATTATTTACTTTTCCGCATTAGGTAGACCCAAGGAGGGGAGCACAAGTAACCGGGTTCTAGGGTCCAGTGGGAGGCCATCTCGAGGAGTCGAGACCGGGTCTCCTAACCCTAGAATTGGCAGTGTTACTTGCCGCTCTCGTAGGGGTCTTGGGATATGGGTTTGGCTATTCGTCGCGACCGTGGAATCCGTGTTTTATACAGGCTCGTATTGAAAACACGGACGTCCTAGTATATCCAATATTTCATATATGTTCTTCTGCTGCAATGTTCTGTGATGAGATCATATTACTGCCTGAGACGAATGCTTATACTATATATATATATGCTGATATATAAATATTATTGCTTTCGTTTCTTCTGTGATGCTTAGGAAGCATAAGCTGATGGGATTTTTATTAATGAGATTAATAAACAGAAAAGAAACCTAAAGATGTTGTAGAATCAAAAACTTTATAAAAAGGGTAGCTACAGTTTTGCTTTGCACAGTGATATATATGATATATTCTGCACCTTATTCGATGAGGAAAGGGCTGACGATCCCTTCACCGGGAGTGACCCCTATAGCAAAACTGGCAAATGCTACAAAACTCGGTTTGTCTTTTGATTGCTTTTAGAGTTTTTCTTTGCACAGCGGTATATATGATATATCCTGCACCTTATTCGATGAGGAAATGGCCGACGATCCCTTCACCGGGAGTGACCCCTTTAGCGAAACTAAGAAAAGCCTCAAAAACACTCCTTTTCAAAACTTCACTTGATTCTACGACGATATCAAGTTCATTACGCTCAGGGTTTTCTGAAAAACCTGCGTAGCCCTCCGTCATTTCAGATAGATAATATTTAGTATTCGTACTATGTTTGTTGACTTAGTCAAGGCGTAGTGTACGGTAGCTAAAATAGTGTTTATCTGCTAAAACATGAGATGTGATTGGATTAGGGTATTCGCACGGCCTTGTTGACTCAGTCAAGGGTCGTACGGGTGGGTTTAATTCAATCAAGAAATGTACGGGTTGAACTTGACTTGCGATTTATGGTTTGTTGACTTAGTCAAGGTCATAGATCGCTAGGGGCAAAATATTATCGGGAATTTCAAGTGTTGAAATTTGCAATGAGATTGCATACCTCCTATGAGATAGTTGGATCCCGATACCCACTGTGAGTAAGAGTTACTCCTGGGAGAGTTTTACACAGGACAATTAGCCGATCAAGTAGGTGTCTAGAAAAGTGTTAACGGGGTTACGCATCTGGAAAAACGAGGTTTACTTTAATTAGGTCCGTGCGAAAGCACGGGGAACCTCCCTCAAAGTACCGACACTGATCTGGCTGAAAGATTGACGAAATTGTAGGGTGTAATTAATCCCGGCTAATCTTACCTTTTAGGGTTTTAAGGTAGATTTGATAAAAACAGTGGGAGACATCCTGATTAGATAAGATAATAACCAATCTAATCTTGCAAGAGCATACGCTAAAGTGTTTTCTTCTCTCTCTCTCTAGGTAGCGACCATGTCATGCCATAATCAAGATAATAATATGGATGTATTGACTGAACCCAATTATTGTACTGAGCTAGGGAATGTTGGACCCGTTCTTTCTTATAAGAGTTATAAGACTGAACAGGAAATAGAAGAATATCTGGATTCTCACGCCGCCCAAAAGAACATGCATGTTGATGCATCTTCTTCGGGTGTGTTAGTTATTGAGAACTGTTTCTCAGTTCACCCTACGTCCTGGGTATTAGATACCGGATCAGGATCCCACATATGTAAATTGTTACATGGGCTACGAAAAAGTAAAGAACTAGAAAAAGGTGATCATTCCGTTCAAGTAGGGAACGGTGCAAGTATTGTAGCCAAAGCAGTTGGCGAATATCACCTAGTATTGCCGAGTCGTAATACACTGATTCTAAATGAGTGCTATTATATACCGAACATGATGAGCAACATTATATCAGTCTCCTTATTAAGTAAAGAAGGATATAATTTTGTAGTACAGGATAATGTTATGAACATATTCCTAGATCAAAAGTTGATTGCATCAGGCTCGTTACATAATGGCATATTCATTCTAAATCAGAATACAGTCCTGAATATACAAAACACACACAAGAGGAAAAGTTCAGATATGAACGAATCCTACTTGTGGCATTGTAGACTTGGTCATATCAATGCGACACGACTGGCTAAGTTGCATAAAGATGGTTATTTGAATCCGTTCGAATTATCATCTTATGATACTTGCCATTCATGTCTCAAAGGAAAAATGACCAAAGCTCCGTTTAGTGGACATGGAGAAAGAGTTACTGAACTCTTAGGACTAATACATAGTGATGTATGCGGTCCCATGTCTACGCATGCCAGGAACGGTTCTTCTTACTTCATTACATTCACTGACGATCTCTCTAGATACGGACATGTGTTTCTGATGAAACACAAGTCTGAAGCTTTTGAGAAATTCAGAGAATATAAGCACGAAGTACAGAACCAAACGGGCAAAAGTATTAAGATTCTTCGATCTGATTGAGGAGGCGAATACTTAAGCAATGAGTTCCTAGATTATCTAAAAGAGAATGGGATTCTCTCTCAGCTTACTCCTCCTTATACACCACAGCACAACGGTGTATCGAAACGAAGGAATCGGACCCTATTAGATATGGTGCGATCTATGATGAGCGATGCTGAGTTACCTATTTCCTTCTGGGGGTATGCGCTTGAGACAGCCATATACATATTGAATCTAGTTCCGTCTAAATCTGTACCTACCACACCATATGAGATATGGAGTAGGAAGAGACCATATTTTAAACGAGTTAAGATATGGGGTTGTCCGGCCTATGTCAAAAGACAAAATCCGGACAAACTCGAGGCACGATCAGTCCTTTGCAAATTTGTGGGATATCCAAAGAATTCTCAAGGATATTTTTTCTACCACACTGAGGAACAAAAAGTGTTTGTTGCTCAACATGCCATCTTTTCAGAAAAGGAATTTCTTGCAAAAGAGATTAGTGGCAAAGAGGTAGAACTGGAAGAGGTTCCAGCACCACAAACCGCAACTGATGATTTGTTGGAACCAGAAGATTCAGTAGTACCCGACGAACCCCAGCCTCTCCGCCGATCTAGTAGGGTTTCTCGTCCACCTCAGAGATACTACGGTTTTCTCATTGATGGTGGAAGCGAGGATTGCATCATGGATGATGATGAACCGACTAGTTTCGAGCAGGCCATCACGAGTGGTGACTCTGTGAAATGGCTGGATGCAATGCGATCTGAGATGGAATCCATGTACACCAATAAAGTATGGATTTTAGAAAATGCTCCTGAAGGGGTAAAACCCATTGGGAGCAAGTGGATTTTTAAAAAGAAATTTGGTGTAGATGGAAAAGTTGAGACTTTCAAAGCTAGACTTGTAGCAAAGGGTTTTCGTCAACGACCAGGTGTGGATTATGACGAAACCTTTTCTCCAGTGGCTATGCTTAAGTCCATCCGGATCTTACTTGCCATTGCTGCATACCATGACTACGAAATCTGGCAAATGGATGTTAAGACCGCCTTTCTAAACGGTGATTTAGAAGAGTGCGTGTACATGACTCAGCCAGAGGGCTTCGTAGATAGTGGGAGCAGCGGAAAGGTGTGCAAGCTGCTTAAATCCATTTATGGGTTAAAGCAAGCATCGCGGAGTTGGAACATCTGTTTTGATGTTGTAGTCAAAGAGTTTGACTTCATCAAAAATATAGATGAACCTTGTATCTATAAGAAGGTAGCAGAGGGTAAGGTTGTCTTCCTCGTGTTGTACGTGGATGACATACTCTTGATAGGAAATGATATTCCTATGCTGCAATCAGTCAAGCTCTTCTTATCGCAGAGATTCTCAATGAAAGATCTAGGTGATGCCTCCTGCATATTGGGAATCATGATCTATAGAGATAGATCTAAACGGATACTGGGATTGTCCCAATCCAGGTACATTGACACCATACTAAAGAGGTTTAGTATGGAAGAATCCAAGCGTGGGAACCAACCCACGATCTCTGGACTCACTCTCTCCAAAGAGATGTCTCCCAAGACTGATTTGGAGAGAGCTCACATGCAAGGGATACCCTATGCTTCGGCAGTAGGCTCTATCATGTATGCGATGCTATGTACCAGACCCGATGTAGCATACTCACTAAGTGTAGTGAGTCGGTATCAAGCAGATCCTGGAGAGAGTCACTGGACAGCTGTGAAGAACATTCTCAAGAACTTACGAAGGACTAAGGAGATGTTCTTGGTGTATGGTAACGGAGAACTCCAGGTGGAGTCCTTTACCGATTCCAGCTTCCAAAGTGATAAGGACGACTCTAAGTCGCATTCGGGTTTTGTCTTTACCCTCAATGGAGGGGCGGTATGTTGGAAGAGTTCCAAATAGGATACCGTTGCAGACTCGACGATGGAGGCTGAATACATCGCTGCCAACGATGCTGCCAAAGAGGCTGTCTGGATCAAGAAGTTCATTACTGAACTTGGAGTGGTTCCATCCATTGAGCATCCAATACCTCTGTATTGCGATAACAATGGAGCTGTGGCGTTAGCCAAGGAACCCAGGTCCCATCAAAAGTCCAGACATATTCTGAGGCGGTATCACCTGATCAGGGAGATAGTTGATCGCCGGGAGATCGAGGTCAGGAGAGTAGATACGAAGGACAACACTGCGGATCCATTCACAAAGGCTATTCCCCAGATACAGTTTGAGAGATTATTCGGGATGCTAGGTATGCGATACTACAGCAGCTGGCCTTAGTGCAAGTGAGAGATTGTTAGTTATGTATATGCCCTAGAGGCCATTGTTGTACATATGATGTATATTATAATGGATGCTTGGATATATATAGAGATGACTTTCTTGCTCGTCATGATAGTATGCTATTTGGTTTCACTTTATCTTAACATGTTGGCTTGTATTGGTTTACTGTTTTACTCTCACATGTTGATAAAGCCCTTAGGATCTGTACTCGACTACTGGGACTATGATGAGATCATACTAGTGGGGCCATCGTAGTCGATGAGTACATCCTATAACTGTTCCTAGTCGAGGGTATATCGAGACAGGGCATCGATACACCAGAGTAGACTAGCGTATACGCATCTTGACCCATGTGATGGGCGATGGATGATCCCATATCCATTGGTGTTAGACATCAGAGATGGTGTACGGGTGCTCAGTGGAGACTGGGTACACTGGACGGACTCGCCGAGAACTCCCAGATGGTGATATACCACACTTCAGATGGCAGTTCTCCGGTGACACAGGTACAGGGTAGTCTGTAGACCCGAGATCGTCATGGAGTCTTGTGTGATTCCCACTGTGCTTTGATTTCCACCTTACCACGTCCAAGAGGGCGTGCAAAACATTGGCTTTTGGGTACAGTCCCGAATCACATGGAGGCAATCAGCGATAGGAGGGGATTCGTCTCTCCCGGTATAGGGAGTTGATGTTGTGCTGTGTTCGATTGGCTATAACTGGAATTCCCTGGCTAGGGCTGATATGGAGATTTACTGGTAAGTGTTACTAGTAGTTTCTCGACCCGTTATGAGCCACACATCGACACGACTTATCGGTTACTGGGGTCTGACGTATACCACCCCTAGACTTAATATGCGACATATCAGACGAACAGACCGGACTGTACGGGAGTGTTACTGATTGGATTCACAGAAGAACGCACAGGCTAGCTTGTTGATCTTCTGATCGCTCAATACCTGGGTGGCTGTTACGTTTAGCTGACCGCTTGCAGCTTGTGGGTATTTGATATGATCATCATCTGCTACCGGCGTATTGACGATTCTTTAGAGTCCTACACAGAGATTTCTTGGCTCAGGCGAAACGGAGTAGAGGCACATATGTGATATGTGCAGGACCGAGAATAATGCGATATGGGATACCGTATTATATTCTCGCGATATTTAGATATGAACCGGGTCATCGGATCAAGTGTTGATTCGATGAATCGGTACATAATATATTAGTCGGTAATATTCGATATAGCCGGATCGTCGGATCAAGTGTTGATTCGATGATTTAATGTATAATAATATATATGATATATTATTACATTATCTAATATTGGCTCGCTTTATTATTTTATTTTCTCATTGGATGATATATTGATATATATGCGATATATGTTAATTATATTATTTTCTTTTGTTGCAAATATATAATATATATGTGATATATATTATTGTGACATGATATGATTAATTGTTAAACATGTTTAAGGATGATTAATTGAGGTTAGGGTTTGATTAGGGTTAGATGCTTCATGCACCTTCTAGAAGCTTTATTCTTTTGTCATTCTTAAGATATTTTTGGATGACACTTATTTAACCCAACCAAACCCTAACTCTAGTTTATTCTCTACTAAATCCTAGCCACTCATCCTTGACCATGGTTTATAAATCAATCATATAGCTTTTATTCTATTCATCACAAAAGAAAATAATTCATTATCTTTTCCATTATCATCTTCTTCTCTCTTGAAGAAAGCTTACTAGATTTTCTTTATGTGATGAAATAATATGAGAAAATGATTTAAAAAGAAAGCAAAAATACTACTCTCTCATCCTCATCTCATCTAGCCCATGAGATTAGTGTGTTCATCTCTTTAGAGTGAGATAGCTTGAGTCTTTGCAACTTCGAGGTAGATCATCGGAGATTTGGAACACTTCAAGCTAGCATGGATCGTTCGAGTCGTGGAGCCTCTCATGAGTCCGGGAGATCGTGGATCGCGGCAAATGGACTTCTACTCGGAGCTTGTGAAGCGAAGGAGCGGACTGCAAAGGTTGTAATCCCTCACACTTAGATAAAAGTTATCATCTTATATGTTAAACCCTAATAATCTAGCAAAGATCCCGGCTTTGGGTTGTTCGGCACGTCTAAATTTTTATCCGGGCATGTTTGATGCTTTATGAACCTTCACAAGAGTGCCTAGGAACCCTACATAATAATATATATGATATATTGTATTAGATTATCTAATATTGGCTTGCTTTATTATTTCATTTTCTCACTGGATGATACATTGATATATATGCGATATATGTTAATTGTATTATTTTCTTTTGTTGCAAATATATAATATATATGTGATATATATTATTGTGACATGATATGATTTATTGTTAAACATGTTTAAGGATGATTAAATGAGGTTAGGGTTTGATTAGGGTTAGTTGCTTCATGCACCTTCTAGAAGCTTTATCTTTTGTCATGGTTAAGATATTTTTTGATGACACATTCCTAACCAAACCAAACCCTAACTCTAGTTGTTTCTCTACACATTATTAGCCACTCATCCTTGACCATGGTTTATACATCAATCATATACTTTTATTTCTATTCATCACAAAAGGAATTATTATTATCTTTTTCCATTATCATCTTCTTCTCTCTTAAAAAAAGCTCACTAGAAATTCTTTATGTGATGAATAAATATGAGAAAATGATTTAAAAAGAAAGCAAAAATACTACTCTCTCATCCTCATCTCATCTAGCCCATGAGATTAGTGTGTTCATCTCTTTAGAGTGAGAAAGCTTGAGTCTTTGCAACTTCGACGTAGATCATCGGAGATTTGGAACACTTCAAGCTAGCATGGATCGTTCGAGTCGTGAAGCCTCTCATGAGTCCGGGAGATCGTGGATCGCGGTAAAGGGACTTCTACTCGGAGCTTGTGAAGCGAAGGAGCGGACTACAAATGTTGTAATCCCTCACACTTAGATAAAAGTTATCATCTTGCATGTTTAACCCTAATAATCTAGCAAAGATCCCGGTTTTGGGTTGTTCGGCACGTCTAAATTTTTATCCGGGCATGTTTGATGCCTTATGAACCTTCACAAGAGTGCCTAGGAACCCTACAAAAAGATTATACCAAACGATTCTAGTCCTTCGTCTTTACGATCTCTATGGCCTCTTTGGATCTCCACGTCCTCCTTGGCTTCCTTCCGTGATAGACGATCCACCCGAGAACCCTAATCCAAGCTATAACCTCTAAACTTGAGGTTACTTAGTTTCTTTAGTTGCTAATAAAGGAACTAAGATGGTGTAGAGATTGGTTATGGAGTAATTAGTCTTTCCTAATCCTTGTTCTCAACTCATGAGGGGTAGGATTAGGGTTTGGTGAAGAAGAGAGAACTTGAAGAGAGGGAGTGAGAAGATGATAATGATAATAATAATAATAATGAAATAGCTTCTCACTTGATATATGAAACATAATGAATTAAAAAGAAATGAATACAAGTGGGTGATTCATCATGTGAGTCATTAAGCATTTAATGATGCATTAATGACATGATGAATCATTCACAATGAGTCACTAAATCATTAAATGATAATGCCACCTCTCCCTCCAAGTCATCACCTTCTAGAAGCTTCTCGGAAAATTACGAGAACGTCCCTCCTATCCGTGAAAACACGGAAAAACTTTAGACTGTACAAATCCAATAACCTGATACTAGAATCAGGCTTAAACCAAAGCCGGCTAGTAAAAACTGTCCGAATGACGTACGTGCGTTTAAACACGTATGCGTCCGAACCTTTGTCGTAAAACCATACGACCTCTATATCCTTTCGCCTGGGTTTGGGAAATCTCTGTGTCGGACTTTAAAGACTCGACTACTACGCTGGCAGTGGGTTTAACCATAGACCGCAAGTGGCACTAGCTGTATGTAATGGTTCCCAGGTAGTTGTCGATAAGAATGCCGATGAGGTAACCCATCTGAAATCCTACTGAGCCTTTCCGTAACAATATCCGCACAGTCCGGTCTGTTCGTCTAAGAGTATCGCATGTATGGTCTAGGGAGGTGGTAGATGTCAGACCCCTAATAACCGTACAAGTCGTGTCGGTATGGCTCTATCACCATCCGAGAATCTATTGATCAATCTATCAGTAATTCTCAATCAGCCCTGGCCAGGGACTTATGGTAATGACCAACCGATCACCGTGCGATATCAACTCCCTATACCGGGAGAGACGAATCCCTAACAGTCACTCACTGCCTCCACGTGGCTTGGGACTGTGCCCAACTAAAACCTGTTTGCACGACTCCTTTGAATCGTGGTAGGGTAATAATCAAAGCACGGTGGGAACTCACACGAGACAAATGATGACCTTAAGTCAACGGACTATCTGCACACATGTCACCTGAGAACTGCTATCTGACGTTAGGTATAATACCATCTAGTCAATTCTCGTCGAGTCATGTCCGGTGTACTCACACCGAGTGGGCATCTGTATACAATCTTAGGTGCACTCCACCAATAGCTGCGGGACCAGTCCATCACCCCTCCTCAGGGTCTAGATATGTATACACTAGTCTACTCTGGAGTATCGATACCTAATCTCGATACTCCTGCGACCAGGGACATCTAAGGGTGTGTCTATTGACTATCCAGCTCCCACTAGTATGACTGCCATCACAACGCCGGTAGTCAGACAAACACCCTATGGGCTTTATCAACATATATATATATATATATATATATATATATATATATATATATAAATACCAAGTAAAATATATCATACGTTAATACAAAGACAAACCAAATAGCGTACTATCATATCAAGCAAGACTGTCATGTACATACATATCCCAAGTATCCTATACAGTGTAGGCCTCTAGGGCATATATATCCTACAATCTCCCACTTACACTAAGGCCTATAATTGGCGCAATGAGTACCCACTGTTTCTACCAGATCCAGTTGTTGGCATATCGCATGCCCAACATCTCAAACAGCCTCTCGAACTGCACTTGAGGGATGGCTTTGGTGAATGGATCTGCCGTGTTGTCTTTTGTGTCCACTCTCCGTATCTCGATTTCCCGACGATTCACGATCTCCCTGATCAGGTGAAACCGCCTTAAGATATGCCTGGATTTCTGATGGGACCTTGGTTCCTTTGCTAAAGCTACAGCGCCATTGTTATCGCAATACAAAGGTATTGGATTGGCAATGGACGGAACCACCTGAAGTTCAGAAATGAACTTCCTCATCCAGACAGCCTCTTTTGCGGCTTCACTAGCAGCTATATTCTCAGCCTCCATAGTTGAGTCTGCGACGGTATCCTGTTTGGAACTCCTCCAACATACCGCCCCTCTATTGAGGGTAAACACAAAACCCGAAATGGATTTAGAATCATCTTTGTCACTTTGGAAGCCGGAATCGGTAAAAGCCTCTACCTGGAGATCCCCATTACCGTAAATCAAGAATATCTCCTTAGTCCTTCTCAGGTACTTGAGAATGTTCTTCACCGCTATCCAATGTTTCTCACCTGGGTCAGACTGATACCTGCTTACCACACTAAGTGCGTAAGCTACATCCGGTCTGGTACATAACATCGTATACAATATTGATCCTACCGCCGAAGCGTAGGGTATAATGCCCATGCGAGCCCTCTCTTCATCAGTCTTAGGAGACATCTCTTTGGAGAGGGTGATTCCGTGACAAGCGAGCATATTGCCGCGCTTGGAATCTTTCATACTAAATCTCTTTAGTATGGTGTCAATATACCTAGACTGTGAAAGTCCCAACATTCTATTAGATCTATCACGATAGATCTTAATGCCCAGAATGTATGATGCATCTCCCAAGTCTTTTATAGAGAATTTCTGTGACAAAAAGAGCTTTACTGATTGTAGCATAGGGATATCATTCCCTATCAGTAGTATGTCGTCGACGTATAAAACGAGGAAGACTACTGCTCTTTCTACAATCTTCCTATAAATACATGGTTCATCTACATTTTGATAAAGTCAAATTCTTTAACTGTCTCATCAAAGCAGATGTTCCAACTCCGCGATGCTTGCTTTAATCCATAAATGGATTTAAGCAACTTGCAGACTCTTCCGCTGCTCCCACTGTCTAAGAAACCTTCTGGTTGATCCATATAAACACTCTCTTCTAAATGTTCATTTAGAAAAGCTATTTTTACGTCCATCTGCCAGATTTCATAGTCATGGAAGGCAGCAATCGCAAGCAGGATCCGAATGGATTTAAGCATAGCTACAGGTGAAAAGGTTTCATCATAGTCCAATCCTGGTCTTTAACGAAAACCTTTTGCTATGAGTCTAGCTTTGTAGGTTTCCACTTGTCCAAATGCACCAATCTTCTTTTTGAAGATTCATTTGCATCCAACTGGTTTTACTCCAGGAGGAGCAACTTCTAAAGTCCATACTTTATTGGTGTACATGGATTCCATTTCGGATCTCATAGTATCCAGCCATTTCATCGAGTCACTACTCGTAATAGCCTGCTGAAAACTAGTAGGCTCATCATCATCGATGATGCAATCCTCTCGATCCACATCAAGAAGAAAACCATAGTATCTTTCAGGAGGATGAGAAAGTCTACTAGATCTGCGGAGTGGTGTTGGTTCGTCATGTTCTATTGAAATCTGAGATTCTTCTAAGTCCTCGGTAGCAGTTTGAGGTTCTGGAATTTCTTCCAGTTCTACCGCGTCCCACTAATTTCTTTTGCAAGAAATTTGCTTTCTAAGAAGACAATGCGACGAGCGATAAACACCTTTTGTTCTTCAGTGTGGTAGACCACGTACCCTCTTGAATGCTTGGGGTATCCTACAAACTTGCATAAAACCGATCGTGCCTCGAGCTTGTCCAGATTATGCTTTTTAACATATACCGGACACCCCCATATCTTGATATACATGAGATATGGTCTCTTCCCACACCACATTTCATATGGAGTGGTAGGTACAGACTTAGTTGGAACTCTATTCAATAGGTATGCGGTTGATTCTAGAGCAAATCCCCAGAAGGAAAGCGGCAACTCAGCACTACTCATCATTGAACGCACCATATCTAATAGCGTGCGATTCCTCCTTTCTGATACACCATTATGCTGAGGTGTATAAGGTGGAGTAAGCTGAGAGAGAATTCCATCCTCTTTTAAGTATTCTAGGAAACTGGTACTTAAGTATTCTCCACCTCGATCAGATCGAAGTGTCTTGATGCTTTTACCAGTTTGTTTCTCTACTTCATTTTTATACTCCTTAAACTTCTCAAAAGCCTCGGATTTATGCTTCATTAAGAACACATGTCCATACCTAGAGAAGTCATCAGTAAAAGTGATGAAGTAGGAGTGACCACTTCATGCATGTATAGACATCGGACCACATACATCACTGTGTACTAGTCCCAAGAGTTCAGTGGCTCTTTCTCCGTGTCCGGTGAACGGAGATTTGGTTATTTTTCCTTTGATACATGATTGACAAGTTGCATATGATGAATATTCAAACAGATCTAAATATCCATCTTTATGTAACTTAGTTAACCTTGTTTCATTTATATGACCAAGTCTACAATGCCATAGGAAGGCTTGATTCGAATCTGGAGCCTTTCTTTTACGCGTGTTTTGAATATAGAAAATTTGAGGTTGATTAAGTATGTATATGCCGTTTTCCAGTGTGCCATACCCAATCAGTTCTTGATTCAGGTGAATGTTCATAACATTTCTTTCAAGCGCAAAACTATATCCTTCATTCGATAACAAAGATACTGATATAATATTACACAACATACTGGGAATACAAAAACAGCTGTACAACACCAAAATGTGTCCACTAGTCAACCCTAGGTGATATTCCCCTATTGCAATTGCATCTACATGCATTCCATTGCCCATCCGGAGAGTCATATCACCTGTCCCCAGCACTCTACTATTTCTCAGATCCTGCAATGAATTACAGATGTGAGAACCAGAACTGGTATCAAGTACCCATGATGTAGAGTTAACTGAAAGACAATTTTCGATTACAAACACACCTGAAGTTGAAGCAACTACTTGCTTCATGTCCTTGGCTTTGAAGGCCTGACAATCCTTCTTCCAGTGCCCTTGCTTGTGACAATAGAAGCACTCGTTCTTTTCTGTCTTCGCCCTTCCTGCCTTGTTCGTTCCCTGCACCTTCTTGACCCCACCTTTCGGTTTGGTGGCTTTCATCTTCTTCTTCCCTTTAGCTTTCGCTTTAGATTTAGAAGAAGATGATTGGCCAACATACAGAACGGGGGTCTTCTCCTTTTTCAAGGAGGTCTCTGCTACCCTCAACATATTGAGGAGCTTTGGAAGATCCACTTCCATTTCGTGCATGTTGAAGTTCAGCACGAACTGAGAGAAGGTGTGGGGAAGGGACTGCAAAATCAAGTCGATATACAAATCGTTCTCTAGCACGCATCCCAGGTTTGCGAGTTCCTTAATGAGGCTGATCATTTTGAGGACGTGCTCTCCTACAGGCGATCCTGGAGCTAACCTCATCTGGAAGAGTTTCCTTGAGGTTTCGTATCTCGCGATACGTGAGTGCTCTCCATACAACTCTTTGACATGGAGAAAGATCGATACAATATCCATACTCTCGTGCTGTTTCTGGAGTTCATTGTTCATGGACGCCAGCACGATACACTTAGCTCGCTCACAATCTAGATCCCAGGTTTTGCGGACTTCCCTGTCCACAACTGAGGAATCTGGTCCAGGGATAAGGGGAGGAACAGCGGTGGTAACATATGCTACTTTGTCATAAGTCAGCGCAATATTGACGTTCCTTAGCCAATCTTTATAGTTATGCCCGGTCAGTATATTCTTTTCAAGTAATAGTTTTAATCCAGTCATGGTAGCTTCCTGAGAGAGAGAAAAGAAAACACTCAGTATATGCTCTTGCAAGTTTAGATTGGTTTATTAATTTATCTAAACATGATGGCTCCCACTGTTTCCTCAAATCCTTCTTCAAAACCTAAAAGAAGAACTAGTCAGGATTTAATCACACGTCACAATACTTGCTTAACCTTTCAGCCAGGCTGGTGTTGGTACTTCGAGGGAGGTTTTCCAACGCTTTCACGAAGTTCTTTAATTAAAGAACCTCTTTTCCCTGGAGGCGTAGCCCCTCTAACACCTTTCTAGGAACCTACTTGGTTTATAGCATTGATTGTTAAGTGAGAGAAATTCCCGAGAGTAATCCTACTCATCAGTGGGATCGGGATCCAACTATCATTGCATGATGCTCTAGATGGAAGCCACTCTAGTCACCACACTCCAGAAGGTATGCTAAATCTGCAAGTTTCCTTTATGTTTGAAACTTCCAATGTGATTTTTACCCCAAGCTCTTATAGACCTTGACGTAGGCCAACAAGTCATAAGACGCAAGTCAAGTTCTACCCATCATTGTCCTGATCAATTTAAGTACATCGTACAAGCCCTTGACGTAGGCCAACAAGGTGTACGTCTATATTAAACTAATGCATCTATCTATGCAACAAATAGGCACACACACTTCTACCATTCACTATGCCTTGACGTAGGCCAACAAGCATAGCATGAATACGATGTGCTGTCTATCTGAAACGACGGAGGGTTACGGCTGGTTTTTGGCAAACAAACCGTTAACGTAGTGAACTTGATTTGATCGAAGGAACTAAGATAGCTTTTATTAAAAGGAGTGGTTTAAGCTCCGCATTTAAAATTTGCTTTTTCAAGAAAACCGAGTGGTTTTTAGAAATTGTTCCAACGATTCAGTTTAGGTTTTATTTTTCTTTGCATTAAAATAATGCGTCCCATCTTTAACCTATCATTACAGATAACAACGAAAATACAACGTCCTCTTATGCCATCCGCATTCGCCACGGGGTCCCGTCATCACCCGTTAGGTTACTTAACTAACGACAGAGCGGGGGCTGGGCTAGCACGGGTGTAAAACATAAGTTACGTCTAAATAGCTATCATATATAGATATTGTACATTCGTCAGACGCAATGATAGGCATTCCAGATCACAGATAAACAATATTGGATTTGCAAGCAATCCGCATTTCTTTTGAGCCTGCAATGAAAGACGGATTACACAGTTGTGATGAATAGCCATTTTACCCCACCCCAGACCCCTATGGGTACAGAAAACTACCCGCCAAGTACCAGAAGTGAAGCGGTCTACCTCAACACTTCAAAATACCCGGTAGTTTGTGTACCCCACCTTGGGTCTATGCTAGGAGCAAAAAACAGTAAAAAGAATAATACAACGGTGGCTACAACCGCAACCTGGATGTGCCCCGCAAAATAATATTACAACTTATTACAATTACATCGAATGAATTAATACAATAACCCATCACAAAATCCGGCTAATCACCACAACAGTCCAATACAGTTTATATACACAAACAGTTATATATAACATCACAGATATGTGCAACCCCCTTCCAACCGACATACTAGCAGTCAGGGGAGGTTTACAAACACATAAAACATTTCACAGATATAATCAAACATGCAAACACCGTATAATTTCGATCGATTAAACACTTTTAATTTTGCTCCAATACTTCACTGTAAATCTGAAACCTGAGCAAAAATTAAAAAATACCAGAAAATCCCAAATATCACAAAGAAGGCACAGAAGAAAATTGGGCTGAATCGGCCCCAACTCGGCGGCGGAACCGCGGCGCTTTGGCCGATTCAGGAGCCCATTTTTCTTGGGTGTTCTTATATTCTCATGCTGGTCATTCTGGAGGTCCCTGAAAAATTTTTGGACCTCATTTAAAATTCGACAAAAACTACAAGATATCGGGGTTTTTTCGGTTTATTTTTCCGTTCGAAATTCATACAATTTTGCAAGTGTGTTAATTATTGTTTAGTGAGGCTCTGATACCACTGTAAGTCGATGTGCAACACCCTACGAGTTGCGGGGAGGCGGAAATTTGAAAAACAATCATGTTTAAAAGGCGAACATCAACTAACCGAAGATCGTTTCTAAACAATACTTAACAATAAGCATAGAGTTCTAAGCTACTATGTTAAAAGATTATACCAAACGATTCTAGTCCTTCGTCTTTACGATCTCTATGGCCTCTTTGGATCTCCACGTCCTCCTTGGCTTCCTTCCGTGATAGACGATCCACCCAAGAACCCTAATCCAAGCTATAACCTCTAAACTTGAGGTTACTTAGTTTCTTTAGTTGCTAATAAAGGAACTAAGATGATGTAGAGATTGGTTATGGAGTAATTAGTCTTTCCTAATCCTTGTTCTCAACTCATGAGGGGTAGGATTAGGGTTTGGTGAAGGAGAGAGAACTTGAAGAGAGAGAGTGAGAAGATGATAATGATAATAATAATAATAATGAAATAGCTTCTCACTTGATATATGAAACATAATGAATTAAAAAGAAATGAATAATATGAGATTATTTATCATGTTTCCTTAATACAAGTGGGTGATTCATCATGTGAGTCATTAAGCATTTAATGATGCATTAATGACATGATGAATCATTCACAATGAGTCACTAAATCATTAAATGATAATGCCACCTCTCCCTCCAAGTCATCACCTTCTAGAAGCTTCTCGGAAAATTACGAGAACGCCCCTCCTATCCGTGAAAACACGAAAAAACTTTAGACTGTACAAATCCAATAACCTGATACTAGAATCAGGCTTAAACCAAAGCCGGCTAGTAAAAACTGTCCGAATGACGTACGTGCGTTTAAACACGTATGCGTCCGAACCTTTGTCGTAAAACCATACGACCTCTATATCCTTTCTCCTGGGTTTGGGAAATCTCTGTGTGGGACTCTAAAGACTCGACTACTACGCTGGCAGTGGGTTTAACCACAGACCGCAAGCGGCACTAGCTGTACGTAACGGTCCCCAGGTAGTTGTCGATAAGAAAGCCGATGAGGTAACCCATCTGAAATCCTACTGAGCCTGTCCGTGACAATATCCGTGCAGTCTGGTCTGTTCGTCTAAGAGTATCGCATGTATGGTCTAGGGAGGTGGTGGACATCAGAACCCTAATAACCGTACAAGTCATGTCGGTATGGCTCTATCACCATCCGAGAATATATTGATCAATCTATCAGTAATTCTCAATCAGCCCTGGCCAGGGAATTATGGTAATGACCAACCGATCACCGTGCGATATCAACTCCCTATACCGGGAGAGACGAATCCCTAACAGCCACTCACTGCCTCCACATGGCTCGGGACTGTGCTCAACTAAAACCTGTTTGCACGACTCCTTTGAATCGTGGTAGGGTAATAATCAAAGCACGGTGGGAACTCACACGAGACAAATGATGACCTTAAGTCAACGGACTATCTGCACACATGTCACCTGAGAACTGCCATCTGACGTTAGGTATAATACCATCCAGTCAGTTCTCGTCGAGTCCTGTCCGGTGTACTCACACCCAGTGAGCATCTGTATAAAATCTTAGGTGCACTCCACCAATAGCTGCGGGACCAGTCCATCGCCCCTCCTCAGGGTCTAGATATGTATACACTAGTCTACTCCGGAGTATCGATGCCCAATCTCGATCCTCCTGCGACCAGGGACATCTAAGGGTGTGTCTATTGACTATCCAGCTCCCACTAGTATGACTGCCATCACAACGCCGGTAGTCAGACAAACACCCTATGGGCTTTATCAACATATATATATATATATATATATATATATATATATATATATAAATACAAAGTAAAATATATCATACGTTAAGACAAAGACAAACCAAATAGCGTACTATCATATCAAGCAAGACGGTCATGTACATACATATCCCAAGCATCCTATACAATGTAGGCCTCTAGGGCATATTTATCCTACATCGACCTGTTCTGCAGTTTCTGCAGTGACATTTTCTTTCACCTTCACATTATACAGGACATATCTCCTAGTACAGAAAGGCTATCATAGATCCTCTTGATGCGTCGGAAACCTAACAGATAGAAATAGGTTTTATTCCTAGGGAAATGTCTGAATCTAAACACAATCCCTAATAAACAGCGCTTGAAGTAGAACTTCCAGTTCTGAAACTGGAATTCCAGCAACTGATCGCTGATTTAAAATGATGATAAGTCCCTAATCTGAATTTCTATTGACATGAAACTAATTTTACCTCTTATATAATCAAGTATAATTTGTGTGCCTTTTATATTATTTTGGTCGATTCTATACGTGTGATTTATGGCGAATTTTGCAAGTCATATGGCGTTGGCTGTCATAACTTTGTGAATATATGTTCAGTACATTTCTACCTTATTTTGTATTTGCTTTATACCTTCTGTATAGTGATCGTTTACATTGAGACCTAGCGACTGATTTGCATTGTCGATATATAAGTGTCAGTGATTGGGTTGTGGCAAGTACGATAGTGAACCAGTGATTGAAAGTGATATTGATAAGTGAAAGCGTGATTGAAAGTGAAAGTGATACGTATTTGTTCATAACCTATCTAATACCTGAACACATACTATAACCTGGGGAATAGGGAAATCAAGGTGGGATTGAACTCGTGTTTAGCGAGGTACAGTGGCTTAGAGGATTATCAATCGATATTAGTGATACACACACGCGCGCGCGCACACACACACACACATTAGGTCATGGGCTTAGCGGCACGGCTGTAGGGTTATGTCCCGGGCAACAGTGGACCGTAGTCTCGGGCATGCACGAGACCCTTATTAAACACGAGCATCCGTTCCACCAATTGATTTCATTGACTTAGTGACTGATAAGTAGTGACATACACATTGCCTGGTTTACTGACATGATACATATATCCCGCTGTGCATATTCAAATGATATTCATTATTCTTATGTTTCTGTATTTTTTCCCATCTTTCATATTTGATAACATTGTACGCACATTATATATTTATTGCTATATGTGTCGCCATGACGAACTGAGTGTGCATGCTCAGAGGATGAAGTAGACACAGCTAAGGAGCAAGACCTGCCATTCGAGATCGCGGAGGTTTAGACCGCGACATCAGCGCCACCTATTTTGCTATAAGCACATTGTTAGTTCGTTGGTTAGTTATTTCTTTATGCAAAATAAATGTATCTCGAACTCTTTTATTTTAATGTAATAAAGTTGTGAACTGTGATTTCCTTTACCATAGTACTGTTTACTGACTACCATGTAATGCTAGAAGCCGAAGTGTGACTACGGCGGGATTATTCCCTGACCGTAGGAGCATGGCTGGCCTAGTCACCCCTCGCATTTCGTATTTTAGGAAGCGGGGCGTGACAAGAAAACTACAAAGCGAATTTTCTAAAAAATGCATAACTTTAAAAATCCAAACTTTTGCATCAAAATACCTCTACTTCCCAAAATAAGGTGTAATCACCAAGTAAACCATACTAAATCCATCACTACTAATGGATCACTGCAATAATCACACTTAAAAGAGTTTAACCTATAAAAATACCATTTTTATGTAAAAACTATATTTTTTCATGTCCAAAACTTGAAGAACTTGATGAAAAGATGGATCTTTACCTATTTGAATGAGAAAAAATTGGACATCCAAGCTTTAGAGGTGGCCAATTGAAAGACTTTGGAGTTGTTATGGCTCTACTTGAAGTCTTGATGGCTCTAGTTGCAAAACTAAGTACCAACCATGGATTTAGATGAAGGATTCTTGGGTTTTTGGTGAAGGAGTTGGGTGTTTGGGAGTTAGAGATAATTTTGAGAGAGGAAGAAGATATTTTTAGGAGATGGAGGAATGAGAGGATGAGAGAGAATAAGGATGAGGGAATGAGAGTTAGGGCGTGGTATGGGTGTAGGATATGGGCGCTCTCTCTCCCCCCCTCCCTCCCTCTGAATAACTTTCAATTGTCACAAAAATTCCATATCTTTTCCTAACAACAAAATACTTACTATATCAAAATATCTCATATTTTCCAATTCCAAAAAATATACGTACGTATACCAATCTATGAAGAATCGAATCCATACTTGTTATCGTTTTCCGTAAAACTCATAATATCCTCATTTAAATTCTAAAATAATATTAAAATTTTTCAAAATGTTACACGCTGCTTGAGATAGGGACAGTTTGTTAAATATTTTTTCATGTACAAGGATTCTAGCTTTCTCCATAAACCTGCTGCCATTGTCTATTGCGCAACCTCGCATAGAACCTCGTCAGCCAAGCTCAGTTGCATCGAATTGAAAACCTTATCCTCCATATCTTCTTTCTGAATATCTGTGGTCGTCGAAGGAATCTTATTTTTTTCGAAGACTATCTTATGAGCTCTTTTTACCGCCGAAGACTGGACTGAGACGTTGGAACGTCTAGCCTGAATTTAGGGGCAGATACTATTTGAATTTATCTGTCCACCTCTCCGAAGATGCCAAGTTGATTTATGGCACCGTGTATCGGAGGTCTGGATGGATGCGGCCGTTGCAGCAAACTTCATCAGATCCCCCCTCGTCGTGACGGGTTTTTGATTATGGGGACGCTCTTCCCTACAGGCGCAAGCCCCTGCAGTTAATTACGTTATCGCATCGTGATAACCACTTTCTCCTGATCCAGATGGTCACTTCGTGTCGTGTTTTTTTTTTATTTTTGGTTGCCCGTGGATTGTATACGGTGACTAATTTATGTTGTGGCCCGTAGGGCGTGGATTAGTCCAAATCCGTATATTCTTAGATTTGGGTTTGGGTTGACTTAAGAATCGTTAATCTCGTTTAAGATTAATATCAACTTAAATGTTTGTTGAGGATACGTTAGTCTAATTTTAGACTAAGATCTACTCAACAGGAATTTGGAATCATTCAGACCCAACAAAAGAGCATTTGGGCTCCGTTGTTTTAGTTTAAGGACGTTACGGTCCGTTGTTAGTTTAAGGACGTTTCGGTCCATAGCTAGTTTAAGCACGTTGCGGTCCGTTGTAGTTTAAGGACGTTGCGTTCCGTATTGGGATGTGCCCATCGGTTTGTGAGTGAACCAAAGAGTTGTTGGTTGTCAGGACCCGCCACCTCTCTGAAGACGCTGAAGAATTACAACGACATGTATCAGAGGTGTGAGGAGATGTACCCTTGAACTAATTTCCGGATTGAAGGGAGATGTGAAATGAATATCCGTCGGAAGATCAGTAGTCGTGTTTAGGACTAAGACCAATTTGGAAAATAATGAGCACATGGGCTCGGTTGATCTGAATTAGGGATCTGGTCAACTTGGGCTTAGACCACCCAGTCTTTGTCATTTCATTTAAATAAAGTGCCCTTTCTGTGCAGTCCCCTTTCTGTGCAAACAATGCTGAGCATTTATATGGGTTCTGGCATTCATACTTTACTTTCCCATTTTTTTGTTTTTATGGAGCGTTAAACACTCTTTATGGCTCCCACGTGCGGAGCACGTGAGGCGCTTGATGCTAAGCGTTGGGCGTTAGGCGCTGTCCAATTAGTTCTGAGCGTTTTATGTTGAATGGCACCCACGTGAGGCGCTTGGCGCTGAGCGCCAACCACTGAGTGCTAGGCACTCTTATTGAGTAGCGCTCACGTGAGGGGCATGTGAGGCGCTTGGCGCTGAGCGTCAACTACTGAGTGCTAGGCACTCCTTATTGAGCAGCGCCCACGTGAGGCGCTTGGCGCTGAGCGCTAACCACTGAGTGCTACGTACTTCTTATTGAGTAGTGCCCACGTGAGGGGCACGTGGCGCTAGGTTTTCTTCGTATATTCTGTTCTGAAGAGTTCAATTCTATGTTCTTTTCTGGATCTTTGATCCCCAAGAACAAGTTCGTCCCTATGAGAATTAAATTCTCATTTGTGGGAAACTTGTCTCATGGATCTCAGATCCAGAGAAAGAACTAAGTTTTTTTTATAAGGGTTAAACTCTTGGATATACAGATGAGATGCTCTGATCCCTATTATTTTTATTTACCTCGAAAAGAGGTATTCTTCTTTCTTTCCTTTTAAAACTTTCTTCTTGCTTGCTCTCTCCTTTTTTTTAAGTTTAGGAGGGGGGGTTTCCCTCTGTACAAGACCTGAAGTCTTGGGTCCTTTATATAGTAGAGGCAAGTTTGTTGATTTAGTTAAAGAAATCTCTCATTGAGAGATCTTTAATTGAGTTTGGGATTTTATCCACCGTTGGATCTTTGATCCAAGGACTTCTGTTTTACAGAAGATATCTTTCTTGTTTTTAACAAGATTAGGGAAATATTTTCCCATACAGAATATATTCTGCAGATAGGTGATTTTTAATCAACATTAGATTTTTAATCCAACGGTGCTCTGTTTTACAGAGAGTAATTTTTCTTGTTTAGAATGATTTGAGGAATATTTCCTCAGCAGAATTTAATTCTGCATTTTGATGATTTATCACCTCCGTTGGATGTTTGATCCAACGGCTCTGTCTAACAGAGAGCTTTTAGTTCTGGCGCTGACGCTCTCGTGCGAGGCACGTGAGGTGCTGCCTCAGAGTTTTTAACTCTTGGCACTGGCGCTCTCGTGCAAGGCACGTGAGGCGCTGCCTCAGAGTTTTTAATTCTTGGCGCTGGCGCTCAAATTTTGAACAGAGCTTTGCTCTTTTATTGTGGAAACAAATACCCCCCTATCGTTGCGCTTACGCGGCTCACACGTGAGTACAGTGGTGGCAGCTTTTCCACTGTTAGATCTTCTTGGAAGTTGAATCGACTTCCTGTGCCTTTAAGTAGGGCCTTTGGCCCTTGAGATGACTGATTTTCATATTCCCTTGTTCTTCTTTGAGAATTTAATTCTCTTTTCAGAGCTTAGATCTCTGCCCAAAGAAATCTTTTCTAGAGTTAGAACTCTACCCCAAAATTTGGTAAGGATTATAATCGAACCCATGAACAGAGCTTTGCTCTTCTTAGATCGTAGATCTTAAAATGTATTCTAGGGTTTCTTAACCCATTAATCAGAGTATCGCTCATCTTCCATGAAGAACTCTTAGAGTTTCTAGGATTCTTCTTTTAGATTTTAAAGATCTTAGGGTTTTGCCCTGTTAAAAAGCTTTGCTTTTGAGAGTTCTGGTAGATTATCCCATTGTTTTTACAGAGCATAGCTCTTAGAAATTTTTGGGGAATTTTATTCCCCTCTTAATTTAAAGTTGACAGATGTGAAATCTGTTTGCAGAGCACAGCTCTTAAGGGAGTTTAACTCCTTAGCCCAATGAGGCTTCTCATTAAATGAGAATCCTTTTAGGATTCCATCCTTAATGAGTGACTTCCCCATCAGTGATGGGACGCCATTTTAATTTTTATTTTAGATTCTAAGAATCTTGATATTTAATTGCTAACATTTTACTGAATTTTCTTTCCAGATACCATGGCTGCCCATCTGTATAATCTTGACGAGATTATCTCCTATGAAGGCATTCACGTCCAAGGCCGCTGTCAGGGCCAGGAGTTTACGGATGCCCAATGCGCTGAGCTGATGCGTCTCTTCGATGAATACAACGGTCGACTACTCTCCCATCGTTCCGCTCTTTTGAAAATTATCGTGGGGGCGATTTGGGAAGCACTTCCTGAATTTAACGAGGTTATGCCGCTTGAAGCACTTGATGATGCCGAAGACAAGGTGCACTCAGTATATCTGATGGGCCTGATCTCGAAGAAGCGACGAGATGATCTTATCGATGTTTTGCATCGGGTCTTCCAACAGACGGCGATAATCTCCGCCTACCAGAGGACGGACGATATCATCGGGGATCCCGACGCTTGCATTCGTGAGAAAATGCATAAGAAAATGGCCAGAGAGGCCAGAAGCATTTTACTCGGACTTGCTTCTGAATTCCTAAATCCATGTCCGGGATTCAGTGTCTTGCCATTGTAAACATTTTGATGATATTTTTGTTTTGTTGTTATCACCGATGTATAAATTTTCCCAAGTATAAATGGCAAAACTTCCCTTTCTTTTATACCACTGCTCATAGGTGCCTCATGTGAAATTGTAGTTACTCATATATATATAAAATGCCGGGGCCCCCGCGTTATACGTGCGAGGCACTGCGATTGGCGCCGACGCCCATATGTTATACGCATGAGGCGCTATCACTAGTTTTAATTCTATGAAGGATTAGCGCTAAGGAAGAAGCTTGACTTCACCGAGCGGATCACACAGGATTGCGAAACTGCCAAGCAGGAAGTCACTGAGAAGCTTTCATCCTGCTTGCAATAATGGGCTCAAATTGAAGCGGAGTTGGCTACAGTAGTTGACCATGAGAAATGATTGACAGGAGCGTGCGAGCGGCTTGTCAATTTGTTGAAGATGTTGTTTCCCCCTAATAATAAACAAGCAAGGCTCTGTTCAAAATTTGAAAAGAGGCAGCGCCTCACGTGCCTTGCACGAGGGCGCCAGCACCGAGAGTTAAAAACTCTGAGGCAGCGCCTCACGTTCCTTGCACGACGGCGCCAGCAATGAGAGTTAAAAACTCTGAGGCAGAGCCTCACTTGCCTTGCACGATGGCGCTCGCGCCAGAACTAAAAGTTCTCTGACATTGGATCAAAGATCCAACGGAGATGATAAATTATCAAAATACAGAATTAAATTCTGTTGAGGAAATATTCCTCAAATCTTTCTAAACAAGAAAGATTATTCTCTGTAAAACAGAGCACCGTTGGATTAAAAATCCAATAGTGATTAAAAATCACCAAACTACAGAATAAGCTCTGTATGGAAAAATATTTCCCAATTTTGTTAAAAACAAGAAATATCTTCTGTAAAACAGAAGTCCTTGGATCAAAGATCCAACGGTGGATAAAATCCCCAAATCAATTAAGGATCTCTCAATGAGAGATTTCTTTAACTAAATCAACAAATCGGCATCTACTATATAAAGGACCCAAGACTTCAAGTCTGGCAGAGAGAAACCCCCCCATAAACTTCAAGTTCAAAAAGAAGAGCAAGCAAAAAAGAAAGCTTTAAGAGAGAAGAAGGAAGAAGAACTTTCTTCAAGGTAAATAAAGATAATAGAGATCATAGTATCTCATCTGCATATCCAAGGGTTTAACCCTCATAAAGAACATAGTTCTTTCTCCTGGATCCGAGACCCATGAGACAAGTCTTCTACAAATGAGAATTTAATTCTCGTGGGGATGAATTTGTTCTTGGGGATCAAAGATCCAGGGGAGAACAGAGAATTGAACATCTTCAGAAAAATACATAAAGAAAGAAACAGCGCTAAGCGCCTCACGTGCCCCTCACGTGGGCGCTGCTCAAATAAAGAGTGCTTAGCACTCAATAGTTGGCGCTCAACGCCAAGCGCCTCACGTTCCCCTCACATGGACGTTGCTCAGATAAAGAGTGCTTAGCACTCAATAGTTGACGCTCAGCGCCAAGCGCCTCATGTGCCCCTTACGTAGGCGCTGCTCAAAAAAGAGTGCTTAGCACTCAATAGTTGGCGCTCAACGCCAAGCGTCTCACGTGCCAATCACTTGGGCGCTGCTTAACATGAAGTGCTTTGCACTCATCAAACAGCGCCAGGCGCCTCACGTGCTCCATACGTGGGCGCCATAAAGAGTGTTTAACACTCCATAAAAAACAAAAAAAAGGGTTTAAAGTAAAGGGTGAGCGTCAGAACCCGTGTCAATGCCCAGCACTGTTTCCACTGAAAAGGGGCTAAGCTCAAATAAGTGTTTAACACTTTATTCAAAGATTAAATGGGCCGAGTCCAAGTTGACCAAATCCTCAACTCAGATCAACTGAGCCAATATGCTCATCATGTTCCAAATTGGTCTTAGTCCCAAACATAACTACAGATCTCCCAACCGACATTGGTTTAAAGGTACATGTCCTCACACCTCTGATACATGTCGTTGTAATTCTTCAGCGTCTTCAGAGAGGTGGCGGTCCTAACAACCAACAACTCTATGGACCGCAACGTCTTTAAACTAGCTATGGACGGCAACGTCCTTAAACTAAAACAATATAGAGTACAAATACTCTTCTGTTGGGTCTGAATGATCCCAAAAGAGGTTGAATATATTGAATAGATATTTTCATTTTTTATTCATCATTAGGGTCGATGAGTTAAATTAGATAGTTATATGAGTAAAATAAAACTGCTTAGAAATTTGCAGTAAGAAGAGAAAATCTCATTCTCTATGTACAAGAATAAAAACATAAGCAGTGTAAACTGTTTACCCCAAGATTCTTTGACTAATTATCATATCTTGAAACGGGTACAAAAGATCAACCCGTATGAGGTTTGTACTAGTGTCTTGTATGTATTACCATACCGTGGATCAATCAAAAATCAGTGGACACTTAGGAACACCAAGGTACACAAAAGATTAGTAATGGAGATAATGTAAGGTATCAAAAAAGGGTATTTTTGCATAAAACTTTGGATAAAACGAATCATAATGAGGACTTTAAGTTGGTAGAAATGACCAAGCAGTACTTCCCCGCGATTCCGATCTAGAGTATACTCCTATTCACTGATTAAAGAAATGACTATTAAAAACTCCTGATTGAGTAGTGACCCCTCCGGGGGTCCCGGGTTGCCTGTTGAGTAGATCATAGTCTAAAATTAGACTAACGTATCCTCGCCAAACATTTAAGTCGATCTTAATCCCAAACGAGATTAACGATCCTTAAATCAAACCAAACCCAAATCTAAGAAAATACGGATTTGGACTAATCCACACCCTACGGGCGACAACATAGTCTCCGTATACAATCCACGGGCAACCAAAAATAAAAAATACACACATGACATGAAGTGAACTTCTGGAGCCGGAGAAAGTAGCTATCGCGATGTGGTAACGTAATTAACTGCAGGGGCTTGCGCCTGTAGGGAAGAGCGTCCCCACAATCAAAAACCCCTCGCAAACGAGGGGGAATCTGACGAAGTCTGCTACAACGGTCGCATCCGTCCAAACCTCCGATATACGGTGCCATAAATCAACTTGGCATTTTCGGAGAGGTGGACGGATAAATCCAAATAGCATCTGCCCCCAAATTCAGGTAAGACGATCTATCCTTTGTCTTCCCGGTTTTCGGTGGTAAATAGATTCTGCCACGCCCGGTGGGACCTCTTCCTCTTTCCACTCCACATTTCATGTGTCGTGTTTGCGAACGAATCGCGGTTTAATATGGTTGCCCCTGAATTCGAGGTACTAAGATTTGGTGTCTTGCTCCATGCAGAAAAGGAGATATCGATGGCTTCCAACTGCACCAATTGCAACAGCAACTACCACTCCGTCCCTGCTAGAGGAGTGACTTCTGGGCCCCAAGCGGCCTCCATCTTTGTGATGCCCGTGGAGCAGGTGACTCAGGACACCACTGGATTGTTCTTCAGGACCATGCTCCCGCCATTGAGCTTCAATGCTTCAATACCATCACAAGAGGCCCCGAAGAAGTCGGTCTTCGATCGACTTGCAGCTACCACGGCCCCTCTCAACGAGTCGTCCAAGTATTCTACCTTAAGTCTTTAACAGACTGGGTCAAATTTCCATTGGGCCCGCAAAGAGGCCCGCAATACCTGAAGGGGTTATCCCGAAGCGGATAGCCATTCCTATCCCGACAGACGAAGTCGTCAAAGGGGCTTCTCCTGCTAAGGGATCAGTCTTCGCAAGATTGGCCGTTCCAACTCCTGCTGTAGGAAAGGTCGTTAAAAATGCTTCCCCTGCCAGAAAGTCTGCCTTCGACAGACTGACCGTTCCTTCTCAGCAGACGTCAGTCTTCGGCAGGCTGACACCGATAGCAGCCTCTCACCAAAGCAGAGGGCATAATGAGGTCGCTTCTACAACTGAGGTAATCCCATCTGCAAGACATGCTCGACATCGCCATTGGCGTTGAGTGAGGAAAGCTGGGGGTAGTTCCCCCTCTGGACTTACCCCACCAGCTCCAATGGTGGAAATTGACGTTGTTGTTCCAACTAGGAATAGTTTCGAGCTGCTCAGGAGGGTGCGCAAGAACTCTCTAACCGCCATATGGAAGAAGTCTCCTCCGCCTGCTGAAAGCATGACACAAGTGAAGCCGGAACAGCCTCCTCAGCGGCTGTCCTCCAAGAACCACAGAGTTTGGCGGAAAGTCCAAGACTCTGTAATTGACAAAGATTACACTCACCGGCTGAAGAAAACAAAGGCTTGGCAAGAGGATGATCATCCTTCCGTCATACCACGAAAGGTATCATCTGCGTGGGTGCCTGCTGCAATGGCCCCCTCAACCTTGACCTCCCACGATGAGAAGGCCGGAGAAGATCCCCATATCGGTAGCAAAGAGCAAAGGCAGTAGACCCAAACGCCCCAAGTCTGGGGGCATGGTAGTACATACGGTATACATGGCTTCCGGGAAAGAGGAAAGCCGTACTTCCACGGGTCATCGACCACTCACACGATCGGTGACAAAAGCTCAGGAGCAACAAAAAAACCTCCAAGAGATGTTGATGAGGATGGCGACACTTACTGGGCAGAAAGAAAGCCTGGAAGCATCGTCAGAACAATGCCAGGAGCAGGAGACCGACACCGAATTCCTACGAAGGGTGCTTGAAAAGAAAGATAAAGAGGCCGCGGAACAAGCGGCTAATATAAAACAATTGGTACTTCTGCTCCAAGACATGGTTGGGATGATGATCCAGCCGGATCCTCCAGCTGAAGACCCTTCAATAATCATTGAAGACGACATAGGGGAGACATCAAACCCTCTTCCGGCCTTATCAGCAGCCAGGGAGGAGACGATCTCCAAAGCTACCCTTGATGACTACATAGCTCAACAAATAAGAGCTCATCAAGCGAACGAAGCGGCAAGCCAAGTCGTCAGAACTGGGTGATCTTATCCAGGCTGGTACAACCAAATTAAGTACCCGCTAGGATATAAAATCCCTAAATTCCATGTGTATAAGGGGACGGGCAATCCGCATCAACACGTTGCTCAATTCAGAGCTTTGTGCGGTAATACCGGGGGCGATGGCAAACTGTTGCTTCGCCAGTTTGTTGGCAGCTTGTCGGAGACAGAATTTGAATGGTACTCTGAGCTCCTAAATGACTCTGTCAAAACATTTACAGAGATAGAACTACTGTTCACACAGAGGATCGCAAGCGCAAGCGAGCGCACACTAATCACGACATTAATCAATGTCAAAGTGAAGCCGAGAGAGACCTGTACGCAATTCGGTGGTGTAACCTATGGTCAAAGTGTGAACAACGCATAGAAGAAGCTCCTACTGTGGGCATGTTCGTAGGGACCCTTGATCCTTAGGCAACTATATCCCAGTTTATGATGTTCTTCAAGCCGACCTCCTTCCAGGCCTTGATTGACAAACTGACCCAAATGGACTAGATGGGCCATAGGCCGTCCTCTTCAAAGACAGATCTTCGGAATGAAAAGGGAAAAGGGAAAGAAACCTTCATCGCCAACGCTCAACAACAACCGAGTGACCTGAAACCGGTTGCTCGCCAAAACAACAAACCAAGATCCCTTGAAGAAAAGTTGAGACGTCCTTACTCGTTCCTCCGGGATAAAATGATGAGACTATTCGAACTGGCGGTGCGCAATAGGCTCATCACTCTGCCGGATCCGAGACGCCCACTGCAATCGGGCGACGTCAACAATCGTAATCACTGTCCCTATCACCGAATAGTGGGCCACCAATTCAAAGATTGCCATGTCTTTAAAAACTGGGTCGAAGACCAGTACCAACAGGGCAAGTTCGCGCTGTCCGAAAACTAGAAGGTAAACCCGCCGCAGTAGCACACTCCTAAAAAGGTGGACACGCCGGGGGCATCATGCTCATTTGTAGAAGAAGCTCCGTGGGAAGTGGTCCTTTCAGCTAAAACTAAAAGAATGCTAAAGGATCTTCAAGCATGTCTGGCGGTTAGATGGAAAAGCCCTCTGGAGCCTGAAATTATTGACGGAATGCTGAAACCGCGTCCAACGCCAAAAGTTGGTAACGATGGACAAAACCTCCAGGCCAAGCCTCCGAAGTCTTCAAAGAAAAAGAAGAAGGCCAAGAAGCCCGTCCAGCTCGAAGACAATCGTACGGGTCTGCAGAAATATATCGATGCACAGGAGGAATACAACCAAGAGGCATGGACCCCAGTCACACTGGAAGAGTTCTTCAAGCATGTTCTTGAGAACGGAAATAGTGCCATTGATGAAGGAGACGATTCTTCGGAGGAGACGATTCTTTGGAGGAACCCGAGGATTATGTAGCGAGTTGCCACATGATCTCTCACTCGTCGATAAATAGCAAAGAAGCTCCTGGCGTAGAGAAACTGGGGGCAGATCCAGAACCAAAATCCATGGAACCGTTAGATGTCCTCATCGACAAGCTGCAGAACGAAGCTATTTAAAAGAGCAAAGCTGATCGAGAACGTGAAGCGTCCATTTATGAAAAGGTCAAGCGTCGGTGTCAGACCGAAAAAGCTCCAGTGATGAGAAGCCATAAAGTACCTCAACCGGATCAAAGTGCCCTTGCCACCAGCAAGAGCAGAATCAAGATAAGGAAGCAGTTCGCCAAAGCTCCGTCAATGGGAATGAAGCTACCACTTTTCAAAGAAAATACTTCCGGGAGTACATGCCCCGACGAACCAGATTTACATCTGAATTACTGCTTATACCGTTGGAAGGTCACGCACCCTACTGAAGAGTGCAATGCCTTCAAGAAGTGGTGGCAGGGATACGTTGCCTATTGACAACAATTCAAGCGAATGAAGTGCAAAGCCCATCGGGAGCAGAGAAGCACGACAAATGAGCAAAAAGGAATTGCCGGTAACTGTCATATGGTTGATGCTATCCCAACAAAAGGGAAGTATCAAGTTCTTACCTTCGGGAGCGATTCGGACGAGGAAATGGCCCTCGGCCCTCTCTTCAAGGAATCCACCTCTGGAAAAGAAGAAGAGATGGGGAACTGTGAGAACATTCAGCTGCGTAACCGTACGTTACCTGAAAAGAATCTCGGACTCTCAAACAAAGGTTCGGGCAAAAGAAATAAAGGGAACGAAAAAGTCCCTGAGGAGATTGCTCTCGATGATAGAGTCGTCGAAGAGCTCACAGCCAAGAACCCGCTCAAGAAGAACAATGTGGATTATAACGTTCTGGCACATCTGAGAAAGATACCTTCACAATTGAGCATCTTGGATGCCCTTCTCCTGTTTAAAGAGGCACGGGATTCCCTGATCAAGGCGTTATAAGAGCCCGACCAGTTTTAAGCCTTCCTTGCAGAAGAAAAGATGAAGGACGAGCTGGAAGATGTCCACACGGCTGACATCACTTTCAGCGATGAAGACCTCCTTCTCGGAATGTGTGAGCACAAATGTCCTCTGTATATAACCGGGTATTGTCACGATATCAAGATAGGTAAGATCATGGTCGACAATGGGTCCTCCGTCAACCTTCTCAATGTATGAGTGTTGAAGGAAATTTGCATGAATGTGCAGCACCTAGCTCGGGATAAAATTACCATCTCCGATTTTGACTCCCAATCATCTCAAACGCTCGGGTCTGTAATACTGACATTACGCTTCGGGCTGCTCATCACTGACATCAAGTTCCATGTTATTGATGTCAAGACTTGCTATAACGCTTTGCTCGGTAGGCCTTGGTTACATGAGTACAACATCATCCCTTCTACACAATATCAGTATATGAAGTACTTCAAGGATGGCCTCGAGTACATAGTTACAGGGGAGCTGAACCCATTCTCCGTAAATGAAGTCCGTAAATATGAAGACGCCAAGTACTTCTTACCAGACTTCGAAAACATGGAAAGATATCGCAAACTGGAGAATAAACAAAAAGCCATCGCCACGATCCCGATATTTGGGAGCGATACCGAGGAGGATGAAGAGATGGTCTACTCAGGACAACCCCAAGGCAACAGGCCAGGACCATCTACTCCTATTCTGGTCTTTAGCAATGACTCTGAGGATGAGGCCAACACAGTGTTCTCCGTCCGCCCGTCAATACAGACCTTTGCTGGAGCTGAACAGAGTTTAAAAATAACCATGGTTCCGCAGCGGCATTACAAAGAACTTAATGCACTTGATACGTACAGCGTGAAAGAGCTGCAGACCTTCGACATCCCTCCTAAGCAAAGAGGTGAAAATTCGATCCTTTTCTACCAATCCACGGAGACTAAAGTAGAGAAAGAAGTATGGCACGGTGCCAAACTTGCGCTCGACAGACTTCAACCAATCCGTTCGTCCAGATGCTACACAGAGGGACTGAAAAGGCTATTGAGATGCCAAGGTGTACCTTTCAAACAGACTGCTCGACAAGCCCAGTTCTATAACAAGATTTGGGACGCTCCTGGGTGTTTCCCCCAATCAGAGCAAAGCTTTGTTTAAAATTCAAATTTTTGAAATGAAGCAACGCTTCAGATGCAGCGCCAAGTGCGCTGCGCCCTAAGCAGCGCACCACGTGCAAAGCACGTGTGCGCTAACACTGGGTGCGCTGCGCGCACCACGTGTAAGACACGGATGCGCTAGCTCTAAGTGCGCTGCGCTCTGAGCGGCGCACCACATGTTAAACACGGGTGCGCTAGCGCAATGTGCGCTGCCCATTAAGCAGCGCACCACGTGCAAAGCACGGGTGCGCTAGCGCTGGAACTAAAAGCTCCCCACAGTTAGATCAAAGATCAAATAATAATGATAACTTATTAATTAATCAGAATTAAATTCTGTTACGGAAAGATTTCTCAAAATCTTTCCAAATAACAAGATTGTGCTCTGTAAATCAGAGCACCGTTGGATCAATGATCTGGTAAATAAAAATTACCAAAAGACAGAATAAATTCTGTATGGAAAGATTTATCAATCTTGTTAAAAACAAGAAGATTGCCTTCTGTAAAACAGAAGCCCTAGGATCAAAGATCCAATGGTGGGGAAACATCCCCAAATCAATCGGAGAAAGATCTCTTCAACTGATTCAACAAATCAGCCTCCTCTATATAAAGGACCCGAGACTTCAAGTCGTGTACAGAGAAACCCCCCATAAACTTTGAGAAACTCAAAGATAAAGAGCAAGCTCTTGCAAGAAGATCTCTCTTCAAGATAAAAATGATAACGATGAACATAGAGATGAAATCATCTAATAAAAAGAAGAATTCATTTTCTTTTCAAAGATCATAGATCGACAAAGACAAAAAAGTCTTTCATAAAAAAGATCAAAAGGTCTCATCATAAAATAGAAGAAGAACATAATTCTTCTCACAGATCATAGATCTATATGTTAGTTATATGTATGCCATAGAGGCCATTACTGTACATACGATGTATATTGTAGTGGATGCTAGGACATATATAGGGAGGACTTTCTTGCTCGACATGATAGTACGCTATCTGGTTACTCTTTATCTTAACATGTACTCTGATTGTCTCTTTGTTACATGTTGATAAAGTCCTTAGGATGAGTACTTCACTACCAGGACTATGATGTGGATCATACTAGTGGGGACAGTGTAGTCGCCAAGTACATCCATCAAATATTCCTAGTCGTGGGAGTACCGAGACAGGGCATCGATACTCCAGAGTAGACTAGCGTATACGCATCTTGACCCATATGATGGGCGATCGATGATCCCATATCCATCGATATTTGACATCAACGATGGTGTACGGGTGCTCAGTGGAGACTGGATATACTGGATGGACTCGCCGAGTACTCCCAGATGGTATGATATCTCACGTCAGATGGCAGTTCTCTGGTGACACTGGTACAGGTTAGTCTGTAGACCCGAGATCGTCATAGAGTCTTGTGTGATTCCCACTGAGCTTTGATTTCCATCATACCATGTCTAAGAGGGCATGCAAAAAGGTGGCTTTTGGGTACAGTCCCGAATCACATGGAGGCAATGAGCGATAGGAGGGGATTCGTCTCTCCCGGTATAGGGATTTGATGTTGTGCTGTGTTCGATTGGCTATAACTGGAAATCTCTGGCCATGGTTGCTGAGATTTACTGGTAAGTATTATCAGTAGTTTCTCGAACTATTATAGACGTCATATCAACACGACTTATCAAGCTATTGGGGTCTGATGTTATCCACCCTTAGGCGAGATATGCGACATATCAGACGAAGAGACCTGATTGTATGGGAGTGTTACTGACTGGATTCACAGAAGAATGTACAGGCTTGCTTGTTGATCTTCTGAGCGCTCAATACCTGGGTGGCTGTTACGTTTAGCTGACCGCTTGCAGCTTGTGGGTGTTTGATATGATCATCACCTACTGCCGGCATATTGACGATTCTTAAGAGTCCTACACATAGGTTTCTTGGCTCAGGAAAAACGGAATAGGAGCACATATATGATATGTGCGAGACCGAGAACAATACGAGTATGTGATACCGTATTAGATTCTCACGATATGAGATATCGGCCGGGTATATGTGATATAGCCGGGTCATCGGATCAAGTGTTGATTCGATGAACTGATACAGATTATATTAGTCGGTTATTTATGAAATAGCCGGATTATCGGATCAAGTGTTGATCCGATAATTTAATGTATAATTATATATTTGATATATTAAATTACATTAACTGATATAAGCTCTTTAAGATTCTTTTTCTCACTCGAGTAATACATTGATATATATGTGATATATGTTAATAGTATTATTTTATTTTGTTACAATAAATATTGTATATGTGATATATAATATTGTAACATGTTATGGTTATAAATGCAACATGTTTTGTGGAGTTTAATTGTGGTTAGGGTTTGGATTAGGGTTAAGCAAGCATGAAGCTTTCAAGAAGCTTCTTGAAGCTTTGACTTTGACTTTGGATATTTTGTGTAGATATTTGCTTAACTCAACCCAACCCTTCACTATAGTTAACTCTCTACATGGGTTAAGACTTCATGCTTAACCCATGGTTGCATTTCTAACCTCACCATGGTTTTCATTATTTATCACAAAAGAATTTGATCTTCTTCTTCCTTCTTCTTCTTTCTTAAAAAAGCTTTCTAGATTTTTCAAAGGTGATGAAAATGAGTGAGAAATAGAAAACAAATGAGAGAAAAAATCCTGCTTCATCATCCTAATCTATCCTAGCCATTTAGATTAGGGTGTTCACTTCATTTAGTGAGTGAGAGCTTGTGTTAATGAAACTTCAAGGTAGATCATCTTAGTTATCGAAGATCGGAAGCAAGCTTGCATTTTTCTTTTCGTGGAGCCTCTCGAGAGTCCGAAACTTGATGATCGCAGCGAAGTATCCACAACACGGAGCTTATGAAGTGAAGGACCGGACTACAAAGGTTGTAATCCCAAACTCTTAGATGTTAAAGTGTTTAATATGCTTTATTTCGCCTAATCTCTAGTCAAAGATCTTGGTTTAGGGTTGTTCGGCACGGCTAAATTTTAAATCGGGCATGGTTAATGCCTTATAGACTCTTGTGCGTGTGCCTAGTAACCCTACAGTGGTATCAGAGCCAAGCTAGAGCTTTAGGCGAAGTTTAGGCGATGTTTAAAGTCCGATCGAACCCCGAAACCCCGACACGAACCCCTTCTCTGGAAATTTTTAAAAATGTTGATTTTTTCGTATTAAAAATACCCAGAAAAATAAGCAGGAAAATCTAAGAATTACTGTAAAGTACGGACCCCCAAAGCGATCACGTGACCGCGGAACCGCGGCTAAACCACGAACGTGGCCGCGGTTCCGCGGTCCGAACAGTGACATTGGGGCCCACTACTTCACAGTATTATTCCTGGGTTCTTTTGCACAATTCCGGGAATTTTTAATTCCTCTCAAGTGTTGAGTTTTCTGGGTTGTATTGGGAGCTCGTTGATTTGATCGGAAAGTATAACTTCGTTTAGTTTGTCCGGGTAATTTTATAGAACGTGTTAAAAAGTTTGAACGGATATCAATAACTCACTTTTTCCCCTGCTGGAAAATTTCCAAGCGTTGGATTTTTCCGTAGTTTAAGAACGTTCTAAGTCGTGAAAGTAACGCGGTGGACCCTCTAGAAGACAACAAACCTTAACTCGATTATGTGACTGTCTGAATCGCCTCTAAATCTTAGGGTTCGGGGTAGTATGGCGTGCCACATGTGAGGCGTTGGCTTGACCCTTCTACGGCTGGACCATTGGTACTGTGGCATGTAATGGATGTTTTTTTAAACTAATTTCAAGTGTTGAGAATTTTTTGGGAAAATTTGTGTGTTTGATTATTCGATTGGAAACTTTAACACTGTCTATTTATCTGGAATGTGATACAATATTTGGAATCCACAAGTAGTTATGAGATAACTAATTTGAATGTTATAAATCTAGCAGTTCAGTTTCAGATGATCGGTTGCCATGGAATTTTGATGTGATCAAAAGTCCGTCGCAATCACGTAGCGTACGCGGATACTCGCCAGGTAAACTTAATAGATAGCCACGCCCCATAGCCCCGACTAAGTGACTGTAGGAGAACCCCGTGCCAAAAGCATCCGTTCGGGTGCTCGCGGCAGCGGTGTTCCGCCTTAGTGCACTTCGTCGACGTCATCCGGGGGTGCGGCCGTCTACTTCAGGAATCTTGTTGAATTGCCCGACTTGATATTGAAAAGAGTTTTCGATAATGAGACTAAAATGTAGGGTTTATAATTGGTAGGCATGCGATGTCTAAGGAATTCATTTGGTTTGGCATGCAATGTCTAAGGAGGTTGCGGATTCCAACTGTTGTAGTTTTACACTTTCTTTTCTGCGACCGTAAACGTAGTATGTGGTGTATCGTCGGCTTCGCTGCTATACATCAACGACAATCGGGATACGCATACTTGCTTACGTTGATGACATGCGATGTTATGTGCTGCTGTGATATGTTATATTGGATCGTCGTGTTTGAATAGCCGGGGGTTTTGTGTGAGATGGGAGTTTTTCTTTTTCATTCATGTAAAATTCATCTGTATGTAATATTCTTTTATTTGGGCACTTCCGGGCTGAGGATGATATCACCATTGTATATTATTTACTTTTCCGCATTAGGTAGACCCAAGGCGGGGAGCACAAGTAACCGGGTTCCAGGGTCCAGTGGGAGACCATCTCGAGGAGTCGAGACCGGGTCTCCTAACCCTAGAATTGGCAGTGTTGCTTGCCGCTCTCGTAGAGGTCTAGGGATGTGGGTTTGGCTATTCATCGTGACCGTGGAATCCGTGTTTTATACATGTCCGTATTAAAAACACGGACCTCCTAGTATTTCCAATATTTCATATATGTTCTTCTGCTGCAATGTTCTGTGATGAGATCATATTACTGCCTGAGACGAATGTTTATATTATATATATGAGATATATGTTATATTGCAGATTTCGTTTCAAATGTGATGCTTGTGAAGCATAATAAAATGGGACTTCATTAATGAGATTAATGAAATAAAAGAAACCTAAAGAAGTTGTAAAAACTTGTTTAAAAACTGGTAGCTCTAGTTCTTGCATTGCATAGCGGTGTTCCTTATAGAACATCCAGCACCTTATTCGATAAGGAAAGAGCCGAGATCTCTTCACCGGGAGTGACCTCATTAGCGAAACTAGCAGATGCAACAAACTCGGTTTGTCTTTTGATTGCTTCGATAGTTCTTGCTTTGCATAGTGGTATTTGTGAAATATCTTGCACCTTATTCGATAAGGAAAGAGCCGAGATCCCTTCACTGGGAGTGACCTCTTTAGCGAAACTAGAAAAGCCTCAAAAACATTCCATTTAAAATCACTCGATTCTACAACGATATCAAGTTCATTACGCTCATGGTTTTCTGAAAAACCTGCGTAGCCCTCCGTCATTTCAGATAAAGACTGTTTAGTATACGTGCTACGTTTGTTGGCCTACGTCAAGGCGTAGTGTGCGGTAACTAACTAGTACTTATCTGTAGCATACGATGCGATTGGATTAGGGTAGTCGTGCGACTTTGTTGGCCTGCGTCAAGGGTCGTGCGGGTGGGTTAATTCAATCAGGAAATGTACGGGTTGAACTTGACTAGCGGACTATAGTTTGTTGGCCCGCGTCAAGGTCATAGGACGTTAGGGGTAAAATATTATTGGGAATTTCAAGTGTTGAAATTTGTAATGAGATTGCATACCTTCTATGAGATAGTTGGATCCCGATACCCGCTGCGAGTAAGAGTTACTCCTGGGAGAGTTTTACACATCACAATTAGCCGATCAAGTAGGCGTCTAGAAAGGTGTCAACGGCGTTACGCCCCTGGGAAAACGAGGTTTATTTTAATTAGGTCCGTGCGAAAGCACAGGGAACCTCCCTCAAAGTACCGGCACTGGCCTGGCTGAAAAATTGGCGAACTTGTAGGGTGTAATTAATCCCGGCTAGTCTTTTCTTTTAGGGTTTGAAGGAAGATTTGACTAAAATAGTGGGAGACATCCTGATTAGATAAATTGATAACCAATCTAATCTTGTAAAAGCGCACGCTGAGTGTTTTCTTCTCTCTCTCTCTCTCCAGGTAGCGACCAGGTCACGCCTTAATCAAGATAATAATGTGGATGAATTGACCGAACCCGCTTGTTATACTGAGCTGGGGAACGTTGGTCCCGCTCCAACTTATAATTGTTATAAGACAGAGCAGGAAATTGGGGATTACCAGAATTCCCGTGCCGCCCAAACAAAGAAAGTGCATGCTGATGCATTTTCTTCGGGTGTGTTCATTACACAGAACTGTTTCTTAACGTCCTTTACGTCCTGGGTATTTGATACCGGATCAGGATCCCACATATGTAATTTGTTACATGGGCTACAGATAGGTAGAGAACTGAGAACGGGTGATAAATTTCATGAGATAGAAACGGTGCAAGTGTTGCAGCCAAGTCTGTTGGTAGTTATCACCCTGTATTAACAAATACATTGATTCTGAACGAATGTTATTAGATACCGAACTTGATATACAACATCATATCAGTCTCTTTATTAGTAAAGAAGGATATAATTTTGTAATGTTGGATAATGTTTTGAACATTTCCTATATCAAGAGTTGATCGGTTCAGGCACGTTATCTAAAAGCATAGACGTTCTAAATCAAACCACAGTTCTTAGTATACAAAACACACACAAGAGGAAGAGTTCAGAAATGAACGAATCCTTCTTGAGGTATTGTAGACTAGGTCATATCAATGCGACCCGACTAGCTGAAGTTACATTTAGATGCATATTTAAATTAGTTTGAATTTATATCATTGTGAAACTTGCCGGTCATGTCACAAAGATAAGATGACCACAGCTCTGTTTATTGGAAACAAAGAAAGAGTTAGTGAACTCTTGGGATTGATACATGCTGATGTATGAAGGTCCCCTGTCTACATATGCCAGGACTGGTTCTTTGTACTTTATTACATTCACTGATGATCTCTTAAGATTCAGACATATGTTCCTGTTGAAACACAAGTCCGAAACTTTTGAGATAATCACAGAATATAAGTTAGAAGTAAAGAACCAAAAACGGGTATAAATATTATGTCCTTTGATAAGATCAGGGAGGAGAATACTTGAGCACGGAATTCCTGGACTATTCTAAAGGAGAATGAGATTCTCTCTCAGCATTATTCCTCCGTATACACCATAACACGATGGTATATCGGGGCGGAGCAATAGCACCCTATGTGATATGGTGTGCTCTATGATGAGTTCTACTGAATTTCCTATTTCCTTTTGGGAGTTATGCACTTGAGAAGCTGCATACCTATTGAATAGGGTTCCAATCAAATCAGTTGCCTATCACTTCATATGTGATATGGAATGGGGAGAGCCCATATCTTAAGTTTGTTAAGATTTGGGGTTGTCCAGCCTATGTCTAAAAGCATAATCCGAACAAGCTCGAGGCAAGGACAGTTCTGTGGAAGTTTGTTGGATATCCCAAGCATTCGCAAGAGAATATCTTCTACCAAACCGAGGAACAAAAGATGTTTTGTTTCTTAGCATGCCACCTTTGTGAAAGGGAATTTCTTGTGAAGAAATTAGTGGTCATGAGGTAGAACTGGAAGGAGTCCAGCTATACAAACTACAGCAGATGATTTGGTAGAACCAAGGGATTCAATAGTAACCAACGAATCTCAGCCTCTCCGCCGATCTAGTAGGGTTCCTTACCCACCTGAGAGATACTTCGGTTTCTCTATGACAGTGGGAGCAAGGATTGCATCATGAGATGATGACCAACTTGCTTCGAGCAGGCCATCAGGAGTGGGACTCTGTAAGAATGGCTGGATGCTTAGCGATCTGAGATGGAATCCTTATACACCAACAAAGTATGGACTTTGGTTGTTTTATCTGAAGGGTTAAATCCCCATCAGGAGCAAGTATATCTTGAGAAGATTACTTGGTGTACATGGAAAAGTTGAGACTTTCAAAGCTATGCTTAAGTCCATCCAGATCCTACTTGCCATGGCTACATACCATGACTATGATATCTGGTGGTTGGGTGTCATGACTGCTTTTCTAAATGATGTTTTGGAAGAGAGCGTTTATAAGTACACTGCCAGAGGGCTTCGTAGATAGTGGGAGCAGCGGAAACGTGTGCAAGATGTTTTATGTGATAAAACATGCATCGCGGAGTTGGAACGTCTGTTTTGATGTGGTAGTCAAAGAGTTTGACTTCATCAAAATGGTAGATGAACCTTATATATACAAAAAGCTAGTAGGGAGTATGGTGATGATCATCGTAGAGTACGTGGATGGCATACTCTTGATAGGAAGGAGTTTCCTATGCTACGCTAGGTCAATCTCCGCTTATCACAAGGATTCTCCATATAGGATCAAGGTGATACCTCCTAAATCCTGGGTTATGGATCTATGAGATAGATCTATTTGGATATTAGGATTCTCACTAGTTGTAGTGAGATGGTATTAATCGATCCTGGGGAGAATCATTGGAAAGGTTCCAGAGTGATAAGGACGACTGAATGTCAGTCACAGGCATTGTCTTTACCCTCAGTGGGGGGACGGTATGTTGGAAGAGTGCCAAGCTAGATACCGTGACTTACTAGACGATTAAAGGCAAGATACATCGTTACCAAGGATGCTACCAAAGAGGAAGTCTGGATATATATAAGTTCATGAGATGAACTTGGTTCCTACCATTGTGTGACAATGGAGTTGTGGCTTATGCCAAGGAACCCCCGTCCCATCAGAAATCCAGATATAATTCTTAGGCAGTATCACCTGATCATGGAGATGTTTGATCTCCAGGGAGATCGAGGTTAGGAATGTAGATACAGAGGACAACAGCGCGGATCTACTCACAAAGGCCTTTTTCCCAGTGGAGACTTTTATGGGATGGTTGAGTATGAGATACTTCAACCGCAGCTAATTGTTGGGTATGTGATACCACAACAGATGGCCCTAGTGCAAGTGGGAGATTGTTAGTTATATGTATACCCTAGAGGCCATTACTGTACATACGATGTATATTGTAGTGGATGCTAGGACATATATAGGGGGGACTTTCTTGCTCGACATGATAGTACGCTATCTGGTTACTCTTTATCTTAACATGTACTCTGATTGTCTCTTTGTTAAATGTTGATAAAGCCCTTAAGATGAGTACTTGACTACCGGGACTATGATGTGGATTATACTAGTAGGGACAGTATAGTCGCCAAGTACATCCTTCAAATGTTCCTAGTCGTGGGAGTACCGAGACAGGGTATCGATACTCCAGAGTAGACTAGCGTATACGCATCTTGACCCATATGATGGGTGATGGATGATCCCATATCCATCGGTGTTTGACATCAAGGATGGTGTACGGGTGCTCAGTAGAGACTGGGTATACTGGACGGACTCGCCGAGAACTCCCAGATGGTATGATACTATTAGGTTTACCTAGCACCCTATGAGAGGTTTGGAAGCACCACAAGTCATAAAGATCAAATTTTTATGGTGCTAAGTAAGCATACAAAGGATTTATCCTAGATAAATTAGGGTTTCAAATAATAACACATCATCATAAGTAAGAAAAGCTAGGGTTTTGAGAGTACAACCTTTGTAGCTCCCTACGCTAAACTCCTCGGCTACTTGGGGGTTAGAGGAGGGTTCGCTTGAGGTCTTCTAGTGTCCACGACGATCCACCCGAAACTCCTTGTCCAAGCTAACAACTTCACTTTATCAAGAAAATGAAATGAAGCTAACACTCTAAACAAGTGGGCTAGACTTGTGTAGAATGATGTTGTGGTTCTTATTCTCACTTCAAAATCCTATCTTGTTAAGTATTTTGCTCACTACAAAAATCTAGAGAGCAAAAGAGGAAGGAAGAAGAAGATGATGGCTTTTCTTTGAACAAGAGTAAAAGATTAACCCTTCAAAAGAGAATGAAAATATATGTATATATATTTATCACTTCTCATCTCAAACCATGGTTAAATGTATAAGATATTATTTAATTTGAGTTAAAACACAAAGAGAAGGTTAATCCATGGTTAGAAGTAGGTGAGCATGGTTAGGTTAAGGAAGGATGTAGAAACAAACCATGAATTATATTTTTCTTTTTTTCTTTTGTTTTAACAAAAAAGTAAATAATAATCCATATATTTAAACCATGGTGTGAGTCTTATATTGCCACAATTTTCAATGTGTAATCAACCATGAAGGATGATGTATGTATGTATGTATGTATGCATATCCATATGTCCATGAATCTAGAAAGAAAGCATACATGCATCAAACACAAGAAAGGATTTCTAGTGAGAAACTAATGGTTAAATGATAAATCAACACTTGATTTATCAATCCGGCCATATCACATACGACCCCACCAAAAGCAAGCCGCCCGATCAATATATAGTATCCCATACACGCATTTTAACCGGGTCCATGCGCATATCACATACGCGCACCACAACGTTTCGCCTGAACTAGGTAACTCCTTTGTGGGACTCTAAGACTCGTCAATACGCCGGCAGTGGGTGATGATCATATCAAGCACCCCCAAGCCGCAAGCGGTCAGCTAAACGTAACGGCCACCCGGGTATTGAGCGATCAGAAGAAAACAAGTGAACCTGCTACAACTCCCATCGAGCCAACTGGCAACACTATCCGTGCAGTCCGGTCTCATCGTCTGATATGTCGCATATCAAGTCTAGGGGTGGTAAACGTCAGACCCCAATAACCGATAAGTCGTGCCGATGTGAGGCCCATAACGGGTTGAGAAACTACTGGTAACACTTACCAGTAAATCTCTAAAACAGCCCTGGCCAGGGACTTCCCTGTTACGGCCAATAGAGCACAGCGCAACATCAACCCCCAATACCGGGAGAGACGAAACCCCTCCTATCGCTCATTGCCTCCATGTGACTCGGGACTGTACCCAAAAACCACCGTTTTGTATGCCCTCATGGATGTGGTAAGGTGGAAATCAAAGCACAGTGGGAATCACATAAGACTCTATGACGATCTCGGGTCTACAGACTAACCTGCACAAGTGTCACCTGAGAACTGCCATCTGACGTGAGGTATAATACCATCTGGGAGTTCTCGGGGAGTCCGTCCAGTATACCCAGTCTTCACTGAGCACCCGTATACCATCTCTGATGTCAAACACCAATGGATATGGGATCATCCATCGCCCATTTCATGGGTCGAGAAGCGTATACGCTAGTCTACACTGGTATATCGATGCCCCGTCTCGATACACCCACGACTAGGGACCTTGAAGGATGTACTTATGGACTACCATGTCCCCACTAGTATGATCCGCATCATAGTCCAGGTAGTCAAGTACACATCCTAAGGGCTTTACCAACATGTAACTATACGAAAGTGTAAAGAGACAAGTATACATGTTAAGATAAAGAGCAACCAGATAGCATACTATCATATCGAGTAAGAAAGTCATCTCTATATATGTCCAAGCATCCAATATAATATACATCATCTGTACAATACTGGCCTCTAGGGCATACATACAACTAACAATCTCCTACTTGCACTAGGGCCAGCTGTTGTAGTATCGCATACCGAGCATCCCGAAGAGTCTCTCAAACTGTATCTGGGGAATGGCCTTCGTGAGTGGATCCGCTGTGTTATTCTTCGTGTCAACCCTCCTGACCTCGATCTCCCGGCGATCAACTATCTCCCGGATCAGGTGATACCGCCTCAGAATGTGCCTGGATCGCTGATGGGACTTGGGTTCCTTGGCTAAAGCCACCGCTCCATTGTTATCGCAATACAAAGGTATTGGATTCTCAATGGATGGAACCACTCCAAGTTCAGTAATGAACTTCTTGATCCAGACAGCCTCTTTGGCAGCGATGTATTCAGCCTCCATCGTCGAGTCTGCCACGGTTTCCTGCTTGGAACTCTTCCAGCCAACCGCCCCTCCGTAAAGGGTAAAGACAAATCCCGATTGCGACTTCGAGTCGTCCTTATCACTCTGGAAGCTCGAATCGGTAAAGGACTCCACTTGGAGTTCTCCGTTACCATACACCAAGAGCATCTCTTTAGTCCTTCGTAAGTACTTGAGAATGCTCTTCACAGCTGTCCAGTGACTCTCTCCAGGATCAGCTTGATACCTGCTCACTACACTTAGTGAGTATGCTACATCGGGTCTGGTACATAGCATCGTATACATGATAGAGCCTACAGCCGAAGCATAGGGTATACCTTGCATGCGAGCTCTCTCCAAATCAGTCTTAGGAGACATCTCTTTAGAGAGAGTGACTCCAGAGATCGTAGGTAAGTTCCCACGCTTGGATTCTTCCATACTAAATCTCTTCTGTATGGTGTCAATGTACCTGGACTGGGACAATCCCAATATCCTTTTAGATCTATCTCTATAGATCCTGATTCCCAATATGCAGGAGGCATCACCTAGATCTTTGATTGAGAATCTTTGTGATAAGAAGAGCTTGACCGATTGCAGCATAGGAATGTCATTTCCTATCAAGAGTATGTCGTCCACGTACAATACGAGGAAGACAACCTTACTCTCTGCCACCTTCTTGTAGATACAAGGTTCATCTACGTTTTTGACGAAATCAAACTCTTTGATAACGACGTCAAAGCAGATGTTCCAGCTCCGCGATGCTTGCTTTAATCCATAAATGGATTTAAGAACCTTGCACACTTTCCCGCTGCTCCCACTATCTATGAAGCCCTCTGGCTGAGTCATGTACACGCACTCTTCTAAATCACCGTTTAGAAAGGCGGTCTTAATATCCATTTGCCAGATTTCGTAGTCATGATATGAAACGATGGCAAGCATGATCCGGATGGATTTAAGCATAGCCACTGGAGAAAAGGTCTCGTCATAGTCCACACATGATCTTTGACGAAAACCCTTTGGAACAAGTCTAGCTTTGAAAGTCTCCACTTTCCCATTTACACCAAGTTTTTTCTTGAAGATCCACTTGCTCCCAATGGGTTTTACCCCTTCAGGAGCATCTTCTAAAGTCCATACTTTGTTGGTGTACATGGATTCCATCTCGGACCGCATTGCATCCAGCCATTTCACTGAGTCCCCACTCGTGATGGCCTGCTCGAAGCTAGTTGGGTCATCATCCTCCATGATACAATCCTCGCTCCCACCATCCATGAGAAAACCGTAGTATCTCTCAGGTGGGCGAGGAACCCTACTAGATCGGCGGAGTGGCTGGGGTTCATTGGGAACTGCCGAATCCTCTAGTTCCACTAAATCTTCTGTTTGAGTTTGTGTAGCCAGAATTTCATCTAGTTCTACCTCGTTGCCACTAATTTCTTTTGTAAAAAATTCCTTTTCTAAAAAGGTGGCATGTCGAGAAATAAACACTTTTTGATCCTCAGTATGGTAGAAAAGATATCCATGTGAATGTTTGGGATATCCCATAAACTTGCATAGAACTGACCGTGCCTCGAGTTTGTCCGGATTTTGCCTCTTGACATAGGCCGGACAACCCCATATCTTAACTCGTTTAAGACATGGTCTCTTCCCACTCCATATCTCATATGGTGTGGTAGGTACATATTTAGATGGAACTTGATTCAATAGGTATGCTGATGTTTCCAGCGCATATCCCCAGAAGGAAATAGGTAACTCAGCTATGCTCATCATAGAGCGCACCATATCTAATAGGGTGCGGTTCCTCCGTTCCGATACACCGTTGTGCTGTAGTGTATATGGAGGAGTCAGCTGAGAGAGAATCCCATTCTCTTTTAGGAAGTCCAGGAATTCATTGCTCAAGTATTCACCTCCTCGATCAGATCGAAGGATTTTAATACTTTTTCCGGTTTGGTTCTCGACTTCTTATTTATATTCTCTAAATTTCTCAAAAGCATCTGATTTGTGTTTCATCAGGAACACATATCCGAATCTAGAGAGATCGTCAGTGAATGTAATGAAGTACGAAGAACCATCCCTGATATGTGTAGACATGGGACCGCATACATCACTATGTATCAGTCCCAAGAGTTCAGTAACTCTTTCTCCATGTCCCGTAAACGGAGTTTTGGTCATCTTGCCTTTGAGACATGACTGGCAAGTGTCATAAGATGAATACTCAAACGAATTCAAATATCCATCCTTATGCAACTTAGCCTGTCGTGTCGTATTGATGTGACCTAGTCTACAATGCCACAAGAAGGATTCGTTCAGTTCTGAACTCTTCCTCTTGTGTGTGTTTGTTATGCTCAGAACCGTTGATTGATTTAGAACATAAATGCCATTGCACAACGTGCCTGATCCAACCAACTTTTGGTTACGGAAAATGTTCATAATATTATCCTGTAATACAAAATTATATCCCTCTTTACTCAACAAAGAAACCGATATAATGTTGCATATCAGGTTCGGCATGTAATAGCATTCGTTCAGAATCAATGTATTACCAGTTGGTAATAAAAGGTGATATTCCCCGATTGTTTTAGCTGCAACAATTGCACCATTTCCAACTCTTATGTCTTTATCACCTTCTCCAAGTTCTCTACCTTTCTTTAGCCTATGTAACTGATTAGATATATGGGATCCTGACCCGGTATCCAATATCCAGGACGTAGAGGAAATGGAGAAACAGTTCTCTGTAACGAACACATCCGAAGAAAATGCATCATCATGTACTTTCTTCATTCGGGTGGCATGGGAATCCTGGTATTCCCCTATGTCCTGTTCAGTCCTATAACTCTTATAAGAAAGAATGGAAGCAACGTTCCCCAGCACAGTATAACATGCGGGTTCAGTCAATACATCCATATTATTATCTTGATTAAGGCATGACATGGTCGCTACCTAGAGAGAGAGAGAAGAAAATACTTTAGCGTATGCTCTTGCAAGATCAGATTGGTTATTATCTTATCTAATCAGGATGGCTCCCACTGGTTTTATCAAATCTTCCTTCAAACCCTAAAAGGAAAGACTAGCCGGGATTAATTACACCCTACAACTTCGTCGATCTTTCAGCCAGGCCAGTGTCGGTACTTTGAGGGAGGTTCCCCGTGCTTTCGCACGGACCTAATTAAAGTAAACCTCATTTTCTCAGAGGCGTAACCCCGTTGACACCTTTCTAGACACCTACTTGATCGGCTAATTGTTCTGTGTAAAACACTCCCAGGAGTAACAATTACTCGCAGTGGGTATCGGGATCCAGCTATCTCATAGAAGGTATGCAATCTCATTGCAAATTTCAACACTTGAAATTCCCAATAATATTTTGCCCCTAACTCCTATGACCTTGACAAAGGCCAACAAATCATAGGATGCTAGTCAAGTTCAACCCGTCATTTCTTGATTGAATCAAACCCAGCCGCACGACCCTTAACAAAGGCCAACAAGGTCGTACGACTACCTTAAAACAATCTGCATCATATGCATAAGCAGATAAGCACTATTTAGCTACCGCACACTACGCCTTGACAAAGGCCAACTAACGTAGCACGAATACTAAACAGTTCTTATCTGAAATGACGGAGGGCTACGACAGGTTTTTTTGAAAACCCATTGAGTAATTAACTTGATATCGTTGTAGAATCGAGTGAATTTTGAAATGGAGTGATTTTGAGGCTTTCATTAGTTTTGCTAAAGAGGTCACTCCCGGTGAAGGGATCTCGGCTCTTTCCTCATCGAATAAGGTGCATGACATATCATATATATCGCTATGCAAAGCAAAACTCCAAAAGCAATCAAAAGTCAAACCGAGTGTTGTAGCATCTGCCAGTTTTGCTAAAGAGGTCACTCCCGGTGAAGGGATCTCGGCTCTTTGCCCATCGAATAAGGTGCAGGGTATATCATATATACCGCTATGCAAAGCAAAACTGTAGCTACCTTTTTTGAAAAAATTTGATTCTACAACATCTTTTAGGTTTCTTTTCTTTCATTAATCACATTAATGAAGTCCCATCATTTAAGTCACCTAAACATCACAGATAAATACGACGTACACTTATGCCATCCACATTCGCCTCGATGTCCCCTCGTGCACCGTTAGGTTAGGTAACTAACGACTGAGCAGGGCAGGGCTAGTGCGGGTGTAAAACATAAGTAACGTCTATATAATATATCATATATACTATATACAGTATCCATCACAACATATCAAATGATCACATCACAGATATCGCAGCAGAAACATAGATATAATGTGGGATATACTAGGACGTCCGTATTTAGTATTTAGCCAACAATAGAAAATACGGATTCCACAGTCGCGATGAATAGCCAAGCCCACATCCTGGACCCCTACGAGAGCGGCAAGCGACCCTAACAATTCTGGAGTTTAGGAGACCCGGTTTCGACTCCTCGAGATGGCCTCCCACTGAACCCCAGAACCCGGTCACCTGTGCTCCTCTCCTTGGGTCCATCCTAATGCGGAAAAGTAAATAATATACAACACTGGTGGCATCGACCTCAACCCGGAAGTACCCCAAATAAAAGAATATTACATTACATTTGAATTTACATGAATGAAAATATAAAACTCTCATCTCACATAAAACCCCCCGGCTATTCAATCGCGACAATCATGCACATCATATCTCAGCAACACATAATATCTCATATCATCAACGTAAGTAAGTATGCATACACCGATTATCGTCGACGTATAGCAACGACAATCGGCAATACCACTACATACTACACTTACGGTCACAGAAAATATAGTGTAAAACTGCAATATCTGGAATCCACATCCTCTTTGGACATCGTAAACGCGAAATATCACATACTTCATATTTCTTGTCTAGTAATATGAATTCCACACATTGCATCAGATTCCAGATAAACAGACAGTATTAAAGTTTTCGAACGAATGATCAAATACCCAAGATTCCCTAAAGCTCAACACTTGAGCGGAGTTCAAAAACCCGGAGTGTGCCATAGTAGTAGCGGTCCAGCCGTAGAAGGGTCAAGCCAACGCCTCACATGTGGCACGCCGTACTGCCCCAAACCCTAAGGTTCAAAGGGCAGTTCATGACGGTCACATAATCGAGTTAAGGTTTGTTGTCTTCTAGAGGGTCCACCACAAAACGTGCACGTATCTCCGAAAGATTTAAACTCCGTGAAAAGTGAGCAAATGATACTCATTCGAACAATTCAATACTTTCTAATTTACCCGGAAAGAGAATGAAGTTAAAATTCCGATCGAATCAATGAACTCAAAACCATCCCCAGAACATTCATTACTGAAAACAGATTAAAAATACCCAAAAACTTCTACAAGAAGATAAGAACACACTGTACAAAAAATAAAGCCTTAATGTCTCTGTACGGCCGCGGAGCCACGGCCTAAGCAAGTTTTGGCCGCGGTTCCGCGGTGGAATTGACGAATTAGGGTTTCATTTTTCACAGTATTTCTTAGAATTCCCTGCTCTATTTTTTACATATTTTTAATTCTGAAAATAACCAGGTTCGGAAAAATGTCCAGAGAGGGTTCTAAAATGCCGTATTTCGGTTCGATCGGAGTTTTTACTTCGCTAAAGTGTCGCCTAATGTTCTAGGTCAGATCTGATACCAATGTTAGGTTTACCTAGCACCCTATTAGAGGTTTGGAAGTATCACATGTCATAAAGATCAAATTTTTATGGTGCTAAGTAACCACACAAAGGATTTATCCTAGAAAAATTAGGGTTTCAAATAATAACACATCATCACAAGTAAGAAAAGCTAGGGTTTTGAGAGTACAACCTTTGTAGCTCCCTACGTTAGACTCCTCGGCTACTTGGGGGTTGGAGGAGGGTTTGCTTGAGGTCTTCTAGTGTCCATGACGATCCACCCGAAGCTCCTCGTCCAAGCTAACAACTTCACTTTATCAAGAAAATGAAATGAAGCTAACACTCTAAACAAGTGGGCTAGACTTGTGTAGAATGATGTTGTGGTTCTTATTCTCACTTCAAAATCCTATCTTGTTAAGTATTTTGCTCACTACAAAAATCTAGAGAGCAAAAGAGGAAGGAAGAAGAAGATGATGGCTTTTCTTTGAACAAGGGTAAAAGATTAACCCTTCAAAAGAAAATGAAAATATATGTATATATATTTATCACTTCTCATCTCAAACCATGGTTAAATGTTTAAGATATTATTTAATTTGAGTTAAAACACAAAGAGAAGGTTAATCCATGGTTAGAAGTAGGTGAGCATGGTTAGGTTAAGGAAGGATTTAGAAACAAACCATGAATTATCATTTTCTTCTTTTCTTTTGTTTTAACAAAAAAGTAAATAATAATCCATATATTTAAACCATGGTGTGAGTCTTATATTGCCACCATTTTCAATGTGTAATCAACCATGAAAGATGATGTATGTGTGTATGTATGTATGTATGCACATTCATATGTGCATGAATCTAGAAAGAAAGCATACATGCATGCATACATTCATCAAACACAAGAAAGGATTTCTAGTGAGAAACTAATGGTTAAATGATAAATCAACACTTGATTTATCAATCCGGCCATATCACATATGACCCCACCAAAAGCAAGCCGTCCGATCAATATACGGTATCCCATACACGCATTTTAACCGGGTCCATGCGCCTATCGCATACGCGCACCACAACGTTTCACCTGGACTAGGTAACTCCTTTGTGGGACTCTAAGACTCGTCAATACGCCGGCGGTGGGTGATGATCATATCAAGCACCCCCAAGCCGCAAGCGGTCAGCTAAACGTAACGGCCACCCGGGTATTGAGCGATCAGAAGAAAACAAGCGAACCTGCTACAACTCCCGTCGAGCCAACCGGCAACACTATCCGTGCAGTCCGGTCTCCTCGTCTGATATGTCGCATATCAAGTCTAGGGGTGGTAAACGTCAGACCCCAATAACCGATAAGTCGTGCCGATGTGAGGCCCATAACGGGTTGAGAAACTACTGGTAACACTTACCAGTAAATCTCTAAAACAGCCCCGGCCAGGGACTTCCCTGTTACGGCCAATCGAGCATAGCGCAACATCAACCCCCAATACCGGGAGAGACGAAACCCCTCCTATCGCTTATTGCCTCCATGTGACTCGGGACTGTACCCAAAAACCACCGTTTTGCACGCCCTCATGGACGTGGTAAGGTGGAAATCAAAGCATAGTGGGAATCACACAAGACTCTATGACGATCTCAGGTTTACAGACTAACCTGCACAAGTGTCACCTGAGAGCTGCCATCTGACATGAGGTATGATACCATCTGGGAGTTCTCGGCGAGTCCGTCCAGTGTACCCAGTCTCCACTAAGCACCCATATACCATCTCTGATGTCAAACACCAATGGATATGGGATCATCCATCGCCCATCTCATGGGTCGAGAAGCGTATACGCTAGTCTACACTGGTATATCGATGCCCCGTCTCGATACACCCATGACTAGGGACCTTGAAGGATGTACTTATGGACTACCAAGTCCCCACTAGTATGATCTGCATCATAGTCCAGGTAGTTAAGTACACATCCTAAGGGCTTTACCAACATGTAACTATACGAAAGTGTAAAGAGACAAGTATACATGTTAAGATAAAGAGCAACCAGATAGAATACTATCATATCGAGCAAGAAAGTCATCTCTATATATTTCCAAGCATTCAATATAATATACATCATCTATACAATACTGGCCTCTAGGGCATACATACAACTAACAGATACCCCACGTCTGATGGCAGTTCTCTGGTGACACTGGTACAGGTTAGTCTGTAGACCCGAGATCGTCATAGAGTCTTGTGTGATTTCCACTGTGCTTTGATTTCCATCATACCACGTACAAGAGGGCATGCAAAAAGGTGGCTTTTGGGTAGTGTCCCGAATCACATGGAGGCAATGAGCGATAGGAGGGGATTCGCCTCTCCCAGTATAGGGAGTTGATGTTGTGCTGTGTTCGATTGGCTATAACTGGAAATCCCTGGCCAGGATTGCTGAGATTTACTGGTAAGTGTTATCAGTATTTTCTCGAACTGTTATAGACTTCATATCGACATGACTTATCACGCTATTGTGGTCTGACGTTATTCACCCTTAGGCGAGATATGCGACATATCAGACGAAGAGACCGGACTATACGGGTGTGTTACTGACTGGATTCACAAGAGAATATACAGGCTTTCTTGTTGATCTTCTGAGTGCTCAATACCTGGGTGGCTGTTACGTTTAGCTGTCCGCTTGCTGCTTGTGGGTGTTTGATATGATCATCACCTACTGCCGGCGTATTGACGATTCTTTAGAGTCCTACACAGAGGTTTCTTGGCTCAGGCAAAACGGTGTAGGAGCACATATGTGATATGTGCGGGATCGAGAACAATACGAGTATATGATACAGTATTAGATTCTCACGATATGAGATATCGGCCGGGTATATGTGATATAGCCGAGTCATCGGATCAAGTGTTGATTCGATGAACTGATACAGATTATATTAGTCGGTTATTTATGAAATAGCCGGATTATCGGATCAAGTGTTGATTCGATAATTTAATATATAATTATATATTTGATATATTAAATTACATTAACAGATATAAGCTCACTTAAAGATTCTTTTTCTCACTCGGGTAATACATTGATATATATATGATATATGTTAATAGTATTATTTTATTTTGTTACAATAAATATTGTAACATGTTATGGTTATAAATGCAACATGTTTTGTGGATTTTAATTGTGGTTAGGGTTTGGATTAGGGTTAAGCAAGCATGAAGCTTTCAAGAAGCTTCTTGAAGCTTTGACTTTGACTTTGGATATTTTGTGTAGATATTTGCTTAACTCAACCCAACCCTTCACTATAGTTAACTCTCTACATGGGTTAAGACTTCATACTTAACACATGGTTGCATTTCTAACCTCACCATGATTCTCATTATTCTTCACAAAAGAATTTGATCGTCTTCTTCCTTCTTCTTTCTTGAAAAAGCTTTCTAGCTTTTGCAAAGGTGATGAAAATGAGTGAGAAATAGAAAACAAATGAGAGCAAAAATCCTACTTCATCATCCTAATCTATCCTAGCTATTTAGATTAGGGTGTTCACTTTATTTAGTGAGTGAGAGCTTGTGTTAATGAAACTTCAAGGTAGATCATCTTAGTTATCGAAGATCGGAAGCAAGCTTGCATCTTTCTCTTCGTGGAGCCTCTCGAGAGTCCAGAACTTGATGATCGCAGAGAAGGGACCACAACACAGAGCTTCTGAAGTGAAGGACTGTACTACAATGGTTGTAATACCAAACTCTTAGATGTTAAAGTGTTTAATATGCTTTGTTTCGCCTATTCTCTAGTCAAAGATCTTGGTTTAGGGTTGTTCGTGTAAGTCCATGTCACGCACCCCACGAACTTGCGGGGAGGCGGAATATATGAAAAACAATTATCAAAGCTTCGTAACACGGACTTGAGCGCACGGATCGTGTCTAAACCATTACTAGCAAACTACGAAAGGTTTAACTACTCGGATTCGAAGTTATACCTCACGTTACTTGTCCTTCGGGTCTTCATCGCTGTCCTCCCCTTCTTGTAGGCTCTATGGAACGTCGGCACCTCAACGGCCTCCTCGAGTCAAAGACAATCCACCCGAGAGCTACTACTCCAAGCTTGACCTCTAACTTGAGGTAACTAGGTTTCTCAAAGTGCTAATCTAAGTAACCTAGTGGATATAGAGTAGGATTATGGATGTATTAGTCTTGCTAACCCTTGATCTCAACACATGAGAGGTTAGGGTTAGGGTTTGAAGAGAGAGAGAACTTGAAGAGAGAGAAGGTGAGAATGAGAATTCATTTTGATAAATGATATCATTTGTGTATATATAAAACATATCATATTATTAAATGAATAAAAAATAATGATATATCATCATGTTTCATTAATACACTTAGTGATTCATCATATGAGTCATATAAATCATAAATGAATCATTAACTCCATGTATGAATCACACCATGACTCATTAATCCAATAAATGCAAATGCCTCCTTAACCTCCAAGTCATCATCCTTCTAGAAGCTTCCCGACAAATTACGAGAATGCCCCTCCTATCCGTGAAAACACGGAAAAACTTTAGACTGTATAAATTCAATAATCCGATACTAGAATCCGGCTTAAACCAAAGCCGACTAGTAAAAATTGTCCGAACATCATACGTGCGTAAAAACACGTATGCGTCCGAACCTTGTCGTAAAACCATACGACCTCTATATCGTTTCGCCCGAAGCAGGGAAACTCTCTGTATGGGACTCTAAAGACTCGACACTACGCTGGCAGTGGGTTTACCCACAGACCGCAAGCGGCACTAGCTGTACGTAACAGTCCCCAGGTAGATGTCGATAAGAGGGCCGATGAGGAAACCCATCCGAAATCCTACTGAGCCTGATGTGACAATCTCCGTACAGTCCGGTCTGTTCGTCTAGGACTATCGCATATCGGGCCTAGGGGGCGGTAAACGTCAGACCCCTAATAGCGGTATAAGTCGTGTCGGAGTGCAGCCCATTACATCTTGAGAAACTACTGGAAGCCACCAGTAAATCTCGCTTGCTCTGGCCAGGGATTTTGCGTAATGGCTCTCCATACACAGCGCGATATCAACCCTCAATACCGGGAGAGACGAATCTTGTCTAACCGCCACTGCCTCCAAGTGCTTCGGGACTGCACACATCTACTACCTGTTTGCACGACTCCTTTGAGTCATGGTAGGGTAGTAATCTAAGTACAGTGGGAACACACCCGAGGAGAAGTAGCAGTATCAAGTCGACGGACTAAGCTGTACTCATGTCACCTGGGAACTGCTATCTGACGATGGGTATAAATCCAACCTGCAGTTCCCGGTGAGTCCTGTCCGGTGTACCCATAACTTAACGAGCACCTGTATACTATCTCCAGTACGATGTACTGATGGCTGTGGGACAGACCATCTCCCCAACTGGGATGAGAAGCGTACACACCAGTCTACTCCGGAGTATCGATGCCATGTCTCGATAATCCTACGACTAGGGACCTGTATAGGATGTTGCTAATAGACTACCCAGCCTCCACTAGTGTGACTGCCATTACAACGCTGGTAATCAACCAAAGATCCTAAGGGCTCTACTAATATGTATAAGTGATGCGTTACAAGGAACATATGCACATATTAAAGTAGACACAACCAAGTAGCATACTACCATTTTTAGCAAGACTGTCAATACAACTGTGAATATCCCAAGCTTCCATTAAGTAATATACAAACTAGTATGATACAGTAATAGCCTTGTAGGGCATAAAAACTAACAATCTCCCACTTGCACTAGGGCCATGTACTGGCATATCGCAGACCTATCATCTCGAATAACCTCTCGAACTGCGTCTGAGGAATGGCCTTTGTGAATGGATCAGCTGTGTTATTCTCTGTATCTACTCTCTTTACCTCGATCTCCCGACGATCTACGATCTTCCTGATCAGGTGATACCGCCTTAAGATGTGTCTGGACTTCTGATGGGACCTGGGTTCCTTCGCTAAAGCTATAGCGCCGTTGTTGTCGCAATACAGAGGTATTGGACCAACACTGGTAGGAACCACCTGAAGTTCTGTGAGGAACTTCTTCATCCAGACAGCTTCTTTTGCGGCATCGCAAGCAGCTATGTACTCCGCTTCCATCGTTGAGTCAGCAACGGTCTCCTGCTTGGAACTCTTCCAACAAACCGCCCCTCCATAGAAGGTAAATACATAACCCGACATAGACTTGGAGTCATCCTTGTCACTCTGGAAGCTGGAGTCAGCAAAGGCCTCGATCTGGAGGTCTTTTCCTCCATACTCCAAGAACATCTCCTTAGTCCTCCTCAGGTACTTGAGAATGTTCTTTACTGCTATCCTGTGCTTCTCCCCTGGGTTTGCCTGATACTGGCTTATAACGCTCAATGCGTATGCTACATCTGGTCTGGTACATAATATCGCATACATTATAGAGCCTACCGTAGAAGCGTAGGGTATAATCGACATGCGATCCCTTTCCAAATCAGTCTTGGGAGACATCTCTTTGGAGAGGGTGATTCCGTGACAAGCCGGTAGGTTACCGCGCTTAGAATCTTCCATACTGAATCTTTTCAATATGATGTCTATGTACCTGGACTGTGAAAGTCCCAACATCCTCTTTGATCTATCACGATAGATCTGGATCCCCAGAATGTAGGTGGCATCACCCAGGTCCTTCATGGAGAACTTCTGTGACAAGAATCTTTTTACTGAATGAAGCATAGGAATATCATTTCCTATTAGGAGAATGTCATCCACGTACAAGACGAGGAATACTACAGCTCTCCCTACAATCTTTCTGTATATGCATGGTTCATCTGAATTTTTGATAAAGTCGAATTCTTTGACAGCATCATCAAAATAGATGTTCCAACTCCGCGATGCTTGCTTTAGTCCATAAATGGACTTAAGCAACTTGCATACTTTACCGCTGCTGCCACTCTGAATGAATCCCTCTGGCTGATCTATATAGACGCACTCTTCCAAATTACCATTTACAAAGGCCGTCTTTACGTCCATCTGCCAGATCTCATAATCGTGGAAGGCAGCAATAGCAAGAAGGACCCGAATGGATTTGAGCATAACCACTGGAGAAAAAGTTTCATCATAGTCCAAATCAGGTCTTTGATGAAAACCCTTTGCAACAAGTCTAGCCTTATAGGTTTCAACCTGTCCATTTACACCAATCTTCTTTCTGAAGATCCATTTGCATCCTACGATTTTTACCCCATCTGGAGCAATGTCCAAAGTCCATACTTTGTTAGTGTACATGGACTCCATTTCGATCCGCATTGCATCCAGCCATTTTACCGAGTCGCCGCTCTGAATGGCATGCTGGAAGCTAGTAGGGTCATCATTATCAATGATGCAATCTTCTCGATCCCCATCTATAAGAAAACCGTAGTATCTCTCGGACGGATGAGACTGCCTACTAATTCTGCGGATATGCGCTGGTATGTCCCTTTCTTCTGAAACCTCTGGTTCTACCATACTTTCAGTAACAGCTTGTGGTTCTGGAATGTTCCCCTCCGAATGGCGGCCGACGGCGCGAGGGCGTCTTGCCTGAGATTCGGGGCAAATGCTATATGGTTTTATCCGTCTACCTCTCCGAAGATACCAAGTTGATTTATGGCACCGTGTATCGGAGGTTTAGACGGATGCCGCCGATGTAGCAAACTTCATCAGATTCCCCCTCGATAGATGGGTTTTTGATTGTGGGGACACTCTTCTCTGCAGGCGCAAGCCCCTGCAGTTAATTACGCTACCGCATCGCGGTAGCCACTTTCTCCTTCTCCAGAATTTCACTTCGTGTCGTGTGTGTTTGTTTTGTTTGTGGTTGCCCGTGGATTGTATACGGAGACTGAGTAATGCCGTCGCCCGTAGGACGTGGATTAGTCCAAATCCGTATTTTCTTAGATTTGGGTTTGGTGTTTTTAGTCTTAGGATACGTTAGCCGTATTGAGGCTAAGATCAACTTAAATGTGGTAATCCATTTAATATATGGCCATCGGGACTCGTCGCCTCTCTGACGTCGTTGAAAGATTATAACGATAGATGTCAGAGGAGTTCAGAGATGTACCCTTGAACCAAAGTCGATTTGGAGTTTTATAGTCTATTTAAATGTTTAAGGATACGTTAGCCGTGTTTGGGGTCTAAGATCAACTTAAACGGGATCGTTTAGATCCGGCAAAAGAGCATTTGGAGGCTCTATTGTTCCAGTTTAAGGACGTAGTGGTCCATGTTCCAGTTTAGGGACGTAGTGGTCCGTCGCCAGTTTAGGGACGTAGTGGTCCAATATTAGTTTAGGGACGTTTCAGTCCGTTATTAGTTTAAGGACGTTTCGGTCCAATATTAGTTTAAGGACGTTTCGGTCCAATATTAGTTTAAGGACGTTTCGGTCCACGAGTTTAAGGACCCCGCAGTCCGTATCGATATGTGGTCGTCGGGACCTGTCACCTCTTTAACATCGTTGAGGGATTACAACGATAGGTGTCAGAGGAGTTCAGAGATGTACCCTCAAACCGGATATAAATTGATTTAAGAGAGCAATCTTGCTCAGTCAATTTAATTTAAGGACTTATGGCCACGACTGGGCTAAGTCCAGTTTCAATATTCTTTTGTCTATGGCCTATTGGACCTGTGCTAGGGCCTTGCCCCCTCACTGCATTATTTTTCTTTGTTTTGGTTGGGCTCTGCCCTTTTATAAATGATGCAGAGCATAGCATTTTTGATTAGGCCTGTTAGGCCTTTAAATTGGGCTCTGTCCCTTTTCTTAATAATGCAGAGCATTAAATACTCTAATAGTGCCCCACATGTCTTGTCAGGCGCTTTACGCAAATTAAAGAGCGCAAGCGCATATGGAAGTGACACGTGTCACGCTCTGATGAGCGCAAGCGCAACAGCGCAGTGCGCTGCGCTGTTGCACTGCTGACACGTGGTGCTTCCTGGCGGCTTGCGCAACAGTGCAGTTTTGGCAAGTGCTGGGCACTGTTCTTATTCTTTTAGATCAATTTTAGATCAAAGAAAACACGTTTTTTCTTGTTTTCAAAGAACCAGTGGTTCATAAAAAGTGCAAGGCACTGTTATCTTGAAAATCTTTTAGATTCAGAACCAATGATTCATAAAAAGATCTCTTTATTTTTCTTTTCATTAGAGATCCTTGAACTTTTTCTCAGATCAATGATCTGTTCATAAGAGAATTTTCTCTTTTTCTAAAGGTTTTTACCTTTTTCTTTGTTCTTGAGGATTTCTCTCCAATTCTTCAGAGTTTTCTCCATTTATTTTTTCACAAAAGTTCCTTTTTCTGAATTGAGGTCTGGGGTCCTTTTTATAGTGCCCATAAATTAGTTAAATTTGTTAAAGAGATCTTTCTCTGAGTGATTTGGGGAATTTTCCCCACCGTTGGATCTTTGATCCAAGGGCCTCTGTTTTACAGAAGAAAATCTTCTTGTTTTAACAAGAACAGAAAAGATCTCTTTAAAATTTCAATTTTGTTTTACGCAAACGCCTAAGCGCGTGACACGTGTCGCGCAGCGCAGCTGTGCTTGCGCAACTGCGCAGACACGTGTCGTGCAGCGCAGGCGCAACTGCGCAGACACGTGTCGCGCAGCGTTTGCGTAGCTGTGCTTGCACAGCTGTGCTTGCACAGCTGTGCTTGCGCAACTGCGCAGACACGTGTCGCGCAGCGTTTGCGTAGCTGTGCTTGAACAGCTGTACTTGTGCAGTTGTGCTTGCGCAACTGCGCAGACACGTGTCACGCAGCGCAGCGTTTGCGCAACTGAAACGTTGCTTCCTTTACTTTTTGTTTTAAAGAGCCTTGCTCTGATTGGACGCACCGCCTTGGGCGCTGTGCTGACGCATCGACTTCTGACACGTGGCATCCTGCGCACAGCGCAGTGGATCTGAAGCGTTGCTTCATCTATTAAAACTTAGATTTCCAAAGTAGAGCTTTGCTCTAATTGGGGGAATCGGAACCTTTGCTTCACTTGAAATGTCTTTTCATCTTCCTTTTTTCAAGTCAAACTTGTATTTCCCAAAATTTTCATTTCCCGGGTCTTGGAAATAATTCCACTGCGCACAGAATTTTCTGTGCTTGGGTCTATATATAACTCAAGGCCGAGCCTTTTCTTTTCTCATCTTCAGAGAACTTCTTCGATCATGGCTTGCAACCGCCCTCATGCCCGCCGACAACCATGGGAAGTGCCGATCTGGGACATCGTTCCCCGTTTTGCTGCGCGCTTGGCGGACCCTTCTTTTACGGACGAGCAGTGCGATGCTGCAATGTACGAGCTTTTGACTCGTGTAGGGTCTCCTCTTCCTCCGCACTCCATTTGGCTCCGGATGATCCTTGCCTCGGTGCTCTCCGATCTTCCCCCTCCTCCAGTAAAGATGTCCTCGGCAATTCTTGACGCCGCTGAGGATAAGATCGAGTGCTTTTTTGAAGCGCACTTGATCACCAAAGCCCTGAGGGACTGCTCTTTTCACTTGCTGAGCCAGATACGGGCTCGCCGGGTTGTCATCACCACCTTTTCTGACGAATGTGGCGACGACCGTTGGGCGTCTACCTCTCGGGAGGATCGCCGCTTCAGCGTGGTGGGGAAGACAGAAAGGGAACTGGAGAATCTTCTTCTTATCTTTGTGAACCCTTGTCTTTCCGATCCCATATTTGGTGATCTTTTTTAAATGTAATAATAAATAAATATTTTAATTAAGTATTTTATTATCTGTCAAGTGTTCTTTTTATTTTAGCTCTCTGTTATGCTTGTGCATCGTATGATTTAATTTGCTATTATTAGGTGCATGCGATTCTTGCAAGGATAAATTGCCTTTGGTGTTTAGTCTCTTTTATGAAGCAGTGCTTTACTTTTCAGTTTTAGAAATAGAGTTTTGTTCTGATTGAGGGAAACAAATGCCCCCCCCACCGTTGCACTTGCGTGGTTCCCAACGCAAGCACAACGGTGGCAGAATTCCAACCGTTGTGGCAACCTTTGGGAGTTGAAAGGGCACTTGATGCCTATAAATAGGACCTTTGGTCCTGCACAGATGATTATCATCTTTAAGATTTTATTTTCAGAAACTTCAGAGTTTTGCTCTTGCCTTCAAGAACTTTCAGAGTTAGATTTTCCTCAAAAGAAACTTTTTAGGTAAAAATTAACCTTGGATTAAATTAATTTCAATTAATAGAGCTTTGCTCTCATAGATCTTTGATCTAAAGAAAATCCTTTTGGGGTTTCACCAAATAGTGCCTTGCTCTCAGGAATCTGTTTCAGGGTTTCTCAACCCATGAACAGAACCTTGCATCTTTGGCAAAACATAGACCTCTTTGATCTAAAAGAAAATTGAACTCTTAAGAGTTCGAACATGGATAATGAAAATTAAAAATGTAGTTTTGTATTTAATGGATTATATCAGCTTTTAATAGCAATGATCTCAGAGTCCTCGGGGGGATTTCTTTAAATTCCCCTTATTAGGATTTTGACAGTCACTCCTGTTTGCAGAGCATTGCTCTCAAGGAGTTTAACTCTCTGTGTATTTTTTTTATCGCTAATCTTCTTGTGATGTTTCCTCCAGGCATAATGGCGGTGCGTTTATACAGTTTGCACGAGTTCATCACCTATGACGATATCCGCGCACAGGGCCGTCACCAAAACCAGGAGTTTACGGACGCCTAGTGTGCAGAGGTCATGGGTCGCCTCAACGCAAGCGGTGGTTGGCTGCTTCCTCGTCGCTCAGCTCTCTTGAAGGTCATGCTGGGAGCAATATGGAGAGCACTTCCTGGGTTTCACAAGGCCCTACCGCTCAATGCGTTGGATGATGCCGAAGCCAAGGTGCATTCAGTGTACCTGACGCGGCTGATCTCGAAGAAACGGCAGGACAGCCTCATCAACATCCTACATCAATTTTCCAGCAGACGACGATAGTCGCTGCTTATTGAAGGCTGGAAGGGCTTGCCGAGGATCTTGACACACAGGAGCGTGGGAGGTTACGCACAAGAATAATCAGAAAGGCCAGAAGAACTCTGGATGGCCTTACTTTTGAATTCCTCAATCCGTGCCCTGGATCTGAAGTTATTCCATTGTAATAATATTTTTCGTTCATTTCCTTTTATGGTTATAAGAATTTTTGGCAATATGAATGGAAACCTTTTATTTCAGCTTGTCTCATTTCTCGTCCTGAGTCTTCTGCCCATGCATGAATGAGTGTGTCTCGAATGTTTGATCAAATGTAAATCGGATGTTCTTTTTGTCATTTTCTTCTCTCCTTTTATTGTCAGCAGGCTGTCTTAATAAACAGGTTCAACAGATAATGGAGTAGGCATCTTAGTTTCTTCAAGGAATGGCGATGTCTTAGGCCGCGGGTCCAGATCTGTTGCCCAAGATTTTTCAACTCTATTAGCCGTGAGGGTCTCATAGAGATTTTTCTCCGTACGGATCGAAAGGATCTCGTAGGTGGGTTTTTCCTCCTTAGGAATCGTGAGGATTCCTAAGTGTGGTTCTCTCTTATAAGTCGTAAGGATCCTATAAGAGAAATTTTCCTTCTTACGAGTCATGAGGACTCGTAAGCGGTTGTTTCCCTCCTTGTCGAAACTCGCCTTCGGAGAGTGAGACCCGTGGATAGTATGCAAGAGACCGTTTTAAATCGACTTGCAGGGTCCCATTGTTCAGGAAGCAAGTTTTTTAGTCCCTGCTGCCTGAGCCTTCATCTTGCAAGTTGAGACGAATCGGGAATTTCCCGCGGAGGTACTGGTTGCCCTGCGAGCCGACGCGAATCAGGAGGCTCTCATCAAGGATTGTTTGTTTTCCTGAGTTGAGGTGTTTGCTAGGGATTATTTGTTTCCCTAGCGTCAAGGATTATTTGTTTCCTTGGGGTTGAATCGATTCGAGAATTTCCCACGGAGGCACTGGTTGCTCTGCGAGTCGATGCGGATCAGGAGGCTCTCGTCAAGGAGTGTTTGTATCCGTGAGTTGAGGTGTTTGCTAGGGATTATTTGTTTCCCTAGCGCTAAGGATTATTTGTTTCCTTGGGGTTTGAAACGAGTCGAGAATTTCCCACGGAGGCACTGGTTGCTCTGCGAGTCGACGCGGATCAGGAGGCTCTCGTCAAGGAGTGTTTGTATCCGTGAGTTGAGGTATTTGCTAGGAATTATTTGTTTCCCTAACACCAAGGATTATTTGTTTCCTTGGGGTTGAAACGAGTCGAGAATTTCCCACGGAGGCGCTGGTTGCTCTGCGAGTCGACGCGGATCAGGAGGCTCTCGTCAAGGAGTGTTTGTATCCGTGAGTTGAGCTGTTTGCTAGGGATTATTTGTTTCCCTAGCGCCAAGGATTATTTGTTTCCTTGGGGTTTGAAACGAGTCGAGAATTTCCCACAGAGGCACTGGTTGCTCTGCGAGTCGACGCGGATCAGGAAGCTCTCGTCAAGGAGTGTTTGTTTCCCTGAGTTGAGGAATTTGCTAAGGATTATTTGTTTCCCTAGCGCCAAGGATTATTTGTTTCCATGGTGTTGAAACGGGTTGAGAATTTCCCACGGAGGCATTGGTTGCTCTGCGAGTCGACGTGGATCAGGAGGCTCTCGTCAAGGATTGTTTGTTTCCCTGAGTCGAAGGATTTGCTAAGGATTATTTGTTTCCCTAGCGCCAAGGATTATTTGTTTCCTTGGTGTTGAAACGAGTCGAGAATTTCCCACGGAGGCGCTGGTTGCTCTGCGAGTCGACGCGGATCAGGAGGCTTTCATCAAGGAGTGTTTGTATCCGTGAGTTGAGGTGTTTGCTAGGGATTATTTGTTTCCCTAGCGCCAAGGATTATTTGTTTCCTTGGGGTTTGAAACGAGTCGAGAATTTCCCACAGAGGCACTGGTTGCTCTGCGAGTCGACGCAAATCAGGAAGCTCTCGTCAATGAGTGTTTGTATCCGTGAGTTGAGGTGTTTGCTAGGGATTATTTGTTTCCCTAGCGCCAAGGATTATTTGTTTCCTTGAGTTGAGGTATTTGCCGAAGACACTGGTTTCTTCAGAGTTGGGATGAACCGTCGAGATTTGGCTTCGTTTTTTAGCGGAGTCTGCTGGGAAAGTACGGTTCCCTCTTCGTTTGCACCCTTGGATTGTATACAGGGATCGATGTGATCTTAACTGTAGAGCCAAAGTTTTATCATCATTTTTCATTTTCTTTTTTTTTATTTTTATTATTTCCGCGATGCTCTATCATTTCAGCTTTTATATCGCGAAGGTCGCGATTGCCCAATCATTTCGGATATTTTTCGCGGTGCCCAATCATTTCGGCTGTTCATTTTATTTTTACTCGCTGTTTTTTTTATTCCGAGTTGCCCAATCATTTCGGCTATTTTGCATGCATACATTTTTACTTGCTGCTTTTTATTTCAAGTTGCCCCATCATTTCGGCTATTTCGTATGCATGTGCGGCCTATCGGCTTTTCGCCGTAAACCTGAAATTAGACACCGATATCGGCATCAGCACCACTACAACTGGGATATTTCCAGGAGCGAATCATCATCTGCCTCTGTCGATGTCGAACAAAGGTGGCTTAGCGAACAGGGTTAGGGTCCTGTCGACTAAGGCTTTTAACTTCATGAGCCGCAAGGGTCTCACAAAGGTATTTCTCCCTACAAGTCGCGAGGATCTTGTAGGTGTATTTTCTCCTTAGGAATCGTGAGGATTCCTAAGTGTTTGTTCCTCTATAAGTCGTAAGGATCCTACATGAGGGTTTTCTCTTTGTAAATCGGGAGTATTTACAAGGGTTGTTCACCATGCGAACATATCCCCCGTCACGGATGGGACTTGGTTGGGGAAATGTTTTATTCGCGCCCGTGGATTGTATACAAGGGTCAATATTGAGCCACTTGTAGGGCAATATTGGAAGTTTGTGGGGATTTGCTTAAGCACAGGTTTAGGTCTCTGTAACTTAAGACTTTCAAATCTTATGAGCCGTGAGGGTCCCATAAGAGAGTTCTCCTCATGAGTCGTGAGGATCTCGTGAGTGTATTTTCTCCCTAGGAATCGTGAGGATCCCTAAGTGTGCTGCTCCTTTGTGAGTCGTAAGGATCTCACGCAGGTGGTTTCTCCTTACAAGGTCGAGAGGACCCTGTAAGTGTCCTTTAACGAGGTTGCGCCCTTTCAGGTTTTCACAAACACTCGCCGGTAGTCCTGCTGTTTTTACTCACGGAGCCCTTTCGGGTTTTCATCCGTGCCCATTTTGCTTATGAACATACCGTTTTTATTTTATATATATATTTTTTTATTTTCTTCTTCTCTTTTTTTTTACGAGATCGCGCCCTTTCGGGTTTTCACGAACACTCGCCGGTAGCTCTACTGTTTTACTCACGGAGCCCTTTTGGGTTTTCATCCGTGCCCTATTTTGCTTATGGACATACCATTTTATATATATATATATATATATATATATATATTTTATTCTTTTTTTTTATCTCGTCAGCCTAAGGATGTTGCGACAGTAGTTTAAAGACGTTTCGGTCCGCTATTAGTTTAAGGACGTTTCGGTCCATCATTAGTTTAAGGACGTTTCGGTCCGTCATGAAGAAGGCCGGCTATTGCTTATAAAGCTTGAGCTTAGGAAGATAGCGAGCGGATATAATCGTCGTTATCTACCATTGACCTAGGCTGCGGCTCATTAAGCGTAGTATCTTTTTAGGAAGCGACCGTTTATTGGCCTGAAAGGCCTTTCACCTGCATGTCCATGAGTAGATAGGCCCCACCCTGGTAGACCTTATCTATGATGTACGGGTCTTCATAATTTGGCTCAAACTTTCCCCGCTTGGCGCGATTGGGGATCATAGGCCTTTTGACCACTAGCACGAGTTCGCCTTAGCGAAATGTCCTCGGTCGGGTCAATCTTTCATATGAGCGCGTCATCTTTTCTTTATAAGCTTCCAGATTCTGTTGTGCTATAAGCCGGATTTCATCGAGGGCGTCAAGCTCCTGAAGCCGAAGGCGAGCATTTTCTTTGTCTGTCAGCTCGTAGTGGACTGCCACTCGTAGAGAGGGTAGCTTTATTTCGAGGGGGAGTACTGCTTCTGTACCGAACACCAACGCGTACGTCGTGTTCGTGGCCGTCTTGAACGTAGTTCGATATGCCCAGAGAGCTTCTTGCAGTCTCTCGTGCCAGTCTTTCTTATTTCGGGACACTGTCTTCTTCATAATCTTTGTTAAGGTCTTATTGAAGGCCTCAGCTAGACCGTTAGCTCGCGGATTATACACCGAGGAATATCTCTAGTCTATATTATGATGTTGTGCGAAGCGACTGATTTTGTGGCTTCTGTAGGCTGGCCCGTTATCGGAGATGATTCTTCTTGGCGTTCCAAACCGATATATGACGTGCGTCTTGAAGAAATGGAGGATATTCTCCGTCTTAACTTCTCTCAGCGGTATTTCCTCTGCCCATTTGGAGAAGTAGTCAGTCGTTTCCAGGATGAAACGATGTCTCCTGGACGATGCTGGTTCGATAGGGCCGACTATATCAGTTCCCCACATTTCGAATGGCCAGCTAGCCACTGTCGGGTGTAGCGGATTTGGATGCTGATGGATGAAGTCCCCATGAATTTGACATGAGTGACATTGCTTCGCATATTCAAGGCAGTCCTAAATCATCGTGGGCCAGTAGTATCCCATCCGTTTGATCTTCAACTTCATCTTCGGACCCGCTTGATGAGAACCACAGAGTTCGTCATGAACTTCCTGAACGACTCTTTTCGCTTTGTCAGGTCCGAGACATCTCAGCCACAGAGAATGAAATGACCTCTTGTACAGAGTATCATTGACGAAGGCGAAAGACAGAGCTCGTTTCATAAGCTGATGTCTTGTGGACGCATCTTCGGGCATTCGATGGGACTTAAAGTAGTCTACGAAGACTTCCCTCCGATCCTCAGCCTTTTCCCGGTCTTCTATTTGCAAGGTCATCTGTTCAGTCACTTCCTTCTCTTCGAACGATTCTGGAGATATTTCTGCTGGGGCAAGCACCTGACGGCTTTGTACCATTATTCTAACGTCATCGAGGTTCTCGTCAGCCAGTTCTTTAGCAAGTTTGGCCAATGCATCTGCTTTGTTGTTTTCCGCGCGCGGTATGCTTTCCAAAGTATAGGAGGGGATTTGGGTCAACAATTGTTGCACTTTTTCGCCGTACTTCACCAATTCTGGTTTGCTTGTCTGGTAGTCGCCGTTTACTTGACTAACGACCAGTTGAGAATCTCCGTATATGAGGAGGTTTTCAATTCCCATATCAATGGCGATCTCGAGGCCTGCTATCAAAGCTTCGTATTCGGCTTCATTGTTTGTCCTCGGCTCCGTCAGGGAGAACGCGTAGCGCATTATCCCTCCTTATGGAGTTACAAAGATGAGTCCTACCCCCGATTTGATTATAGGGGTACTTTGTTTGCGTTTCTTCATGGAAGATTCTCCATCGAAATAGAGTTCCCATCGGGTATCGTTCCCATCGATAGCGTCAAACGCGTGTTCGTCTGGCAACTCGCAATTCAGAGGAGAATCGGCAGGTATCGGGTGTTCAGCAAGAAAGTCGGCGATGGCCTGGCCTTTCACTGCCCTGAGAGGTTGATACGTTATCGAGAACTCCATCAAGAGCAGGGACCATTTAGCGAGTCGTCCCGTCAATATGGCCTTTGACATCAAATATTTAAGGGGGTCCACCTTTGAAATGAGACGGACTTCATGTGCCAACGCATAGTGCCTGAGCTTTGTTATCGCAAAGATCAATGCCAGGCAGTGTTTTTCAATAGGGGAGTAGTTGCTTTCTGCCCCCAGCAGGACTCGACTTAAGTAGTAGAGTGCCCTTTCCTTCCCTTGATCGTTCTCTTATGCCCATAATGCGCCTAAGGAACCTTCGAGGGCGGTTGTATAAAGAATGAGGGGTTTTCCCTTGACCGGAGCAGCCAACACCGGCGGGTTCTGCAGGTATTGTTTGATCTCATCTAGCGCGCTTTGGCATTTTTGGTCCCAGACGAACGGGGTTCCCTTCTTCATCAGGTGGCTGTAAGGACGGCACTTTCCTGAAAGGTTGGCTATAAATCGCCGTATATACATGAGCTTCCCTTGGAGAGACCGCAGCTGTTTGAGAGTCCTTGGCGGAGGCATTTCCATGATCGCCTTGATCTTTGACGGATCTATCTCGATACCACGGTGTCGGACGATGAATCCCAGGAATTTGCCCGAGGAAACTCCGAACGCACACTTGAGGGGGTTCATCTTCAAGTTGTATTGCCGAAGGCGTTGAAATACGGTCTTCAAATGCTCGAGATGTTCCTCGTATTATTTGCTCTTGACCACGAGGTCGTCGATATAACATTCGACGATTTCATATATAAGGTCATCGATGATTTTAGTCATGGCCCTCTAATAAGTAGCACCGGCGTTCTTTAAACCGAAGGGCATCACCTTGTAACAAAATATCCCTAGAGGGGTCCTGAAGGCGGTGTGCTTCTGGTCTTCGGGATGCATCTTTATTTGATTATACCCTGATGAGCCGTCCATGAAAGAGAAAACCTCATGAGTGGATGTATTGTCTATCATCAGTTCGGTAACTGGCACTGGGAAATCGTCCTTCGGGCAGGCTTTATTGAGATCCCGGAAGTCCACGCATATGCGCACTGTCCCATTTTTCTTCATCACCGGGACGATGTTGGCGATCCATTCTGGATATTGAACCTCCTGAATAAAGCCAGAGTCGATCAGCTTCTTGACCTCGGCGTTGATACTCATCTCAAGCTCGAGCCGCATTCTTCTTGGCGCTTGTTTGACCGGCTTGACGTCCGGAGATATCGCCAATTTTTGTACAGCGACTTCTGGATCTAGCCCTGGCATCTCGGAATAGTTCCACGCAAAGCAATCTTTATGTTGTAGAAGCACGTCCTTTAACGCAGCCGCCCTTTCTTCAGATAGCAGCTCGTTGATGAATATCGGTCGCGGGTCATTTGCCGTTCCCAACTCAATTTTCTTAAGGTTATCTGCAGTGGTATGGATTCCATCTTCCAGCTCTTTTGGCGCTGGTGGAAATTCTGAGATTACCTCGTCGTTGCTGTTTTCGAAGCACCAGGGAAGGTTATCCGTATTCTTGGGCTCTTTCTTTGATATCGTTATCATGTGACAGGTGCGAATCCGCTTCCAATCCCAATGTGGAATTGGTTCTGTTCTCGTGGCTTTGGGTTCATACTTCTGTGGCAGCGTTACCCTCCAGTTGTCAGACAGAGCGAATTTGCCAAGCTGATACTGATCTTCAACCCAATTCTTGAAGGTGAAGCAGTCTTCGAGAAGATGCCCTATTACTCGATGGTAAGAGCAATAGTTTGGGTGAGAGACTTCGCCCGCTTGTTCAGGGTGTTTAGACTTTGGCAGTGTAAGTATTTGATGTTTTAGAGTAAGGTCAAGTATCTTCTTCGTCTTATCCCGAGGAAAGGAGTATGCTCGACCCATTTTCTTCATGAGGGATAGATCAATAACGCTCGACTCCCTTTTGCGTGACTTTTTAGCCCTGCTTTGTTGCTGTTGTGCGCCTTTTTGGCCTTTTGACTTATTTCTGCTTTTGCGTCGAGCCTTCTTTATAACAAGTTGATAAGGAGCGGCATTTTCATCTTTCACGGCCTGTTGGAGAAGGCATTGCGTTTTGGATTTCTCGTAGATGGCCATTTCGCGGTTATGGTCGTCTCGGACTCTTTGACTAGCTTCCCTTATAAATCTGTCCATTTGTTGTTCAAACGACGGACTGGACACTTTTGCATCAGTAACTTTTACTGGTTCAGGATTAGCGTTCTCCCACTGAGCGTCCGCTTCTTTATCGAGGTCATACACGACGTAGCAGCCGGGTAGTAACTCTCGTTTCTTTGACCGGATGTATCCAAGCCCTTTTGTTTCCATTCTCCCGTTAGGCAGTTTGCGTTGAGTCCCGGGGACGTCCCAGACCCTGTCATAGAATTTGGCCTTTCTAACGGTCTGTTTGAAGGGTATCCCTTAGCGTTTCAGCAGCCTTTTTAAACCTTCCGTATAATATCTGGGAAGACGGATAGGCTAAAGCCTATTAAGCATAGGATCCGCGCCATGCCAGATTTCTTTCTCCACTTTTGGTTTCTTCAGAGCGGTAGAATAGAATTGCTTTTTCGCTTTCTCGACTGGGAGGGATATAGAACGTTTGCAGCTCTTCTACCTTGTAAATATCAAGTGCATCCAGTTCTTTGTGGTGTTTAAGCAGTACCATAGCGACTTGCAGACTTTGCTCTTCCTCAGAGGAAGCTTGTATTGAAGGTCGAGCAGAGAATACAACATGGACCTCATCCTCCGAATCACTACCAAAGACCAACGTAGGAGTGGACGGTCCTGGCTTGTTGTGTTGGGGCGCACCCGAATACACTATCTCCTCTTCTTCCTCGGTATCACTGCCGAAGACAGGGATGGTGGCATTAGCTTTGTTCTCCGGCTTGTGACACTTCTCTGTGTCTTCGAAATCCGGTAAGAAGTATTTGGCGTCTTCATATTTGCGGACCTCGTTCACAGAGAACGGGTTCAGTTCTCCCGTCACGGTATACTCGAAACCATCCTTAAAATACTTCATACACTGATGTTGTGTAGAAAGGATGATGTTGTACTCGTGTAACCATGGTCGGCCGAGCAAAGCGTTGTAGCATGTCTTGGCGTCTATGATGTGGAACTTAATGTCCATGACGAGTAGCCCGAAGCGTAGCGTCAGTATCACAGATCCAAGAATCTTTGATGATTGGGAGTCGAATCCGGAGATGGTGATCTTGTCCCGAGCAAGGTGCTGGACGCTCATGCAGATTTCTTTTAACACCCGCACATTAAGGAGATTAACAGACGATCCGTTATCGATCAGGATTTTGCCTATTTTTATATCATGGCAGTATCCTGAGACATAGAGAGGGCGATTGTGTTCGCACGACCCAAGGAGAAGGTCTTCATCACCGAAGGTGACATCTGCCGTATGCACTTCCTCCAATTCATCCTTCATCTTCTCCTCGGCCAGGCAAGCTTGGAATTGTTCCGGATCTTGTAGTGCCTTGATCAACGAATCTCTCGCCTCCTTTGATAGCAAAAGGGCGTCGAGAATGCTGAGCTGTGAGGGTAGTTTCCTCAGGTGCACTAGGACGTTGTAATCCACCTTATTCTTCTTCGGCGGGTCTTTGGCAGCTAGCTCTTCTACCACTTGGTCATCCAGGGTGATATCCTCGGAGACCTTTTCTTTCCCTTTGTCTTTTTTGTTTGAGGGTCCGAGATTCTTTTCAGGCAGTGTCCGATTCCGCAGCCGGATATTTTCGCAGACCTTTGGCTCTTCTTCTTTTCCCGAAGTGGATTCTTTAAAGAGAGGAGAAAGTTCCAGCTCCTCATCAGAATCGCTCCCGAATGTAGGCACTTGTGACCCGCCGGTGTTAACCATGCGACAATCGCCGGTAGTTCTTTTAAGCTCTTCGGTCGTATTTTTCCGCTCCCGACGAGTTTTGCGCTTCTCCCGCTTAAAGCTTTGTCGATGAGTAACGTATCCTTACCACCATCTATCGAAAGCTTTGCACTCTTCAGTGGGGTGTGAAACCTTCTGATGATATAAGCAATAGGAGGGGTGCATTTCTATTTCTCCGGTGATGTTTCTTTCGGAGGATGGTAGCTTCATGCCCATTGATATGGCCTTACCAAACCTTTTCCTCATCTTAAATTGGCTTTTGTCGGTAGTGTAGGTATTTTGCTCCAGCGGGATCGTCTCAGCTCTTTCATCAAGTCGCTGGCGCTTGGCCCTTTCAAATATTACCGCCCCGCGTTCTCGATCAGCTTTACTTTTCAACCGAGCTTCATTAAGGAATGCGTCAATTACTTCATCTGATGGCACCAGAATTTTTGATTCAGGATCTGCCCCCAGCTTTTCAGTGCAAGGAGTCTCCTCATCGTTCGTGAGCGAATGGGAAATCATATGACAGCTCGCCACATATTCCTCGGATTCATCCGATGAAATTTCTCCCTCATCTTCCTCTTGAAAGACGTGATTGAGGAACTCTTGGAGTGTAACGGGAGTCCGTGCCTTTTAGTTGTATTCATCCAGCACGTCAATTTGTTTTTGCAAGTCCGTGCGCTTGTCTCCAGGCTTCACGGGCTTCTTTGATTTCTTTTTCTTCTTCTTCGAAGATTTTGACGGCTGGTTGCGAGTGCTTAAGCCACCACAATCGGTCTTTGGAGTTGGACGTGGCTTCAGCATCCCTTCAATGACCTGCGGTTCCAATGGGTTCTTCCACCTAATCGCTGGACATGTCTGAAGATCGTTTAGCATCCTCTTTGTCTTGGCGGATAATACAACCTCCCAAGGAGCTTCTTCAACGACGGAGCATGTTGCCCCCGGTGTATTCGTCCCCTTAGAGGTGTGGGGCTGCGGGGGATTCGCCTTCCATTTGTCAGATAACGCGAATTTGCCCTGTCGATACTGGTTTTCAAGACAATTTTTGAAAACGTAGCAATCTTCGATCGGATGACCCAGTACTCGATGATAAGGACAGTAGTTGGGCTCGTTGACATCACTTGGTTGCAACGGACGTTTCGGATCTGGCAGATTTATGAGTCGGTTCCGCAACGCCAGCTCGAATAACCTTCTCGTTTTATCTCGGGGAAACGAGTAAGGACGTCCCATCTTCTCCTCAAGGGCTACGTACGGGCGCATATGATTTTGACGAACGACCGGCTTCGAGTTGTTCGGCTATTGTTGAGCATTAGCGAAAACGATCGCTTTCCCCTTTCCCTTCTCATTTCAGGAGTCCGGCTTTGGAAGAGGCGGTTTATGGCCCATTTGATCCATTTGCGCCAGCTTGTCGATTAGTGCCTGGAAGGTGGTCGGCTTGAAGAACATCATAAATTGCGAGATGGTTGCTTGCGGATCGAGGGTTCCCACAAACGTACCCACTGCAGGAGCTTCTTCTATACGCTGCTCGCATTTTGACCATAAATTCCGCCACCGTATAGCATATTGAACCCACGTCTCGCCTGGTTTTACCCTGGCGTTAATCAGTGCCGTCATCGGGGTGCGTTCACTGGCGCTTGCAAAATGCTGAGTAAACAGCAGCTCCATCTCTGCGAAGGTCTTGATAGAGTCGTTCGGGAGCTCGGAATACCACTTGAACGCTGTATCTGATAAGCTACCAACGAATTGGCGAAGCAACAACTTATCATCCCCGCCGGTGTTGTCACAAAGCGCCCTGAACTGGGCAACATGCTGGTGGGGATTACCAGTCCCCTTGTAGACATGGAACTTGGGAATTGTGTAACCCGGCGGGTGCCTGATTTGGTCGTACCAACTTGGATATGGCCGCCCCGTTTTAACGACCTGGCCGGCTGCTTCGGTCGCATGATGAACACGTATTTGCTGGGCTATGTACTCGTCCAAATCAGCTTTAGAGATTGTATCCTCTTTAGCCATTGACAGAGGTGGCGGAGGATTTGATGTCTCTCCCCTATCGTCTCCAAGGACGATTGGGGGCTCTTTAGCCAGAGGATCTTGTTGTATCATCATCCCTATCATGTCTTGGAAGAGGAGGCCCATACGCTGTATGTTGGCTGCTTGTTCAGCAGCCTCTTTGTCCTTCTTCTCTAGTACTCGACGAAGGAATTCGGCGTCGGTTTCTTCCTCCTGGCGTTCATCCGAGGATGTTTCAGGGTTTTCTTTTGGCCCAGTAAGTGCGGCCATAGCATTCATCGTTTCTTGGAGCTTCTGTTGCTGCTCCTGCGCCTTGGTCACTGACCGCGTATGCGGTCTATGACCCATAGATTTGCGACTGTCCTCTTTACCAGACGCCACATAGATGGTATGAACTATAATGCCCCCTGACTTAGGGCGTTTGGGTTCACTACCTCTGATATTTGTCGTCGGTGCGGGGGTTTTCTCCGGCCTCCTTCTTTTGTGGGCAGTTGAAGCTGAAGGGGCCGTTGCAGTGGGCATCCTAGCGACTGTTGTTCTCTGCTGTTCAATAGGACGGACCTTTTCTTTTTGCACCTTAATCTTCTTTTGTTGACGAGAGTGATCTGGGTCGATCACGGAGTCTTGAACCCTTCGCCAAACCTTGTATATTTTTTAGGACAGCCGTTGAGGGGGCTGTTCTTGCTTTGTTTCCGGAACTCTCTTCACGGGCGGAGGAGATCTTTTTAGTGTAGCGGTTGGAGAATTCTTACGTACCCTCCTCAGCAGTTCAAAGCTGTTCCCAGTTGGAACAGCAGCGTTGACTTCCACCACTGGGGCTGGTGGAGTTAGCCCTGAGGGGGAGTTGCCCCCTGCCTTCCTCACTCGTTGCCAATGGCGACGTCGAGCGTGACGAGCCGTTGGGACTGGCTCGGAGATTGAGATAGCTTCTTTTTGCCCCCTGTCTGAATAGGGCGCCGCCGGTGTTAATATCTTAAAGACTGAGATTGTCTTTTGAGGGGTGATATTCAACCTGTCGAAGACGGATCCTTGAGCAGGGACAGGAGCAGGAATCACCAGTCTTGAAAAGACTGACTCTCTGATAGGGGAAGCCACCTTGAAAACTTCTGGAGCAGCAGTCATTGCCTTTCTTGGGATAGCCAATTTAGAGTTCTGATCTAGCCTGGCGAAAACAGAGGCTGTTGATTTGGTAGTTGGCGACCCGTTGACAGGGGCCGTCGTAGCAGTGAGCCGGTCGAAGACCGACTTCTTGTTCACTTCCGGTGCAGCTATTGGCATAAAGAAGCTTGTAGGCGGGATCATGGTCCCGAAAAACAGGCCGGTGGTGGCTTGGGTCACCTGATCTACCGGCAGAGCGAGGAAGGAAGTCGCTTGGGGCCCATATGCTACACCTCCCGGTGAGGTGGAGCGTCCGTTGCAGTGGCACTTCGAGCAGTTGGTGCAGTTAAAGGCTATTGATACTTGAGTTCTGCACCAGGCAAAAGACCAAATCTTAGTAACTTGAAATCCGAAGGCAACCATTTAACAAACCGCGATTGGTTCGCGAAGATGACACACGAAGTGTGGAGTGGAAAGAGGAAAATGTCCCACCGGGCGTGCCAGAATCTGTTCCCCTCCGAATGGCGGCCGACGGCGCGAGGGCGTCTTGCCTGAGATTCGGGGCAGATGCTATATGGTTTTATCCGTCTACCTCTCCGAAGATGCCAAGTTGATTTATGGCACCGTGTATCGGAGGTTTAGACGGATGCGGCCGATGTAGCAGACTTCGTCAGATTCCCCCTCGCTAGAGGGGTTTTTGATTGTGGGGACGCTCTTCCCTGCAGGCGCAAGCCCCTGCAGTTAATTACGCTACCGCATCGCGGTAGCCACTTTCTCCTTCTCCAGAATTTCACTTCGTGTCGTGTGTGTTTGTTTTGTTTTTGGTTGCCCGTGGATTGTATACGGAGACTGAGTAATGCCGTCGCCCGTAGGACGTGGGTTAGTCCAAATACGTATTTACTTAGATTTGGGTTTGGAGTTTTTAGTCTAAGGATACGTTAGCCGTATTCAGGCTAAGATCAACTTAAACGTGGTAATCCATTTAATATATGGCCGTCGGGACTCGTCGCCTCTCTGACATCGTTGAAGGATTACAACGATAGATGGCAGAGGAGTTCAGAGATGTACCCTTGAACCAAAGTCGATTTGGAGTTTTATAGTCTATTTAAATGTTTAAGGATACGTTAGCCGTGTTTGGGGGCTAAGATCAACTTAAACGGGATCGTTTAGATCCGGCAAAAGAGCATTTGGAGGCTCTATTGTTCCAGTTTAAGGACGTAGTGGTCCATGTTCCAGTTTAGGGACGTGGTGGTCCGTCGCCAGTTTAGGGACGTGGTGGTCCAATATTAGTTTAGGGACGTTTCGGTCCGTTATTAGTTTAAGGACGTTTCGGTCCAATATTAGTTTAAGGACGTTTCGGTCCACGAGTTTAAGGACCCCACAGTCCGTATCGATATGTGGTCGTCGGGACCCGTCACCTCTCTAACATCGTTGAGGGATTACAACGATAGATGTCAGAGGAGTTCAGAGATGTACCCTCGAACCGGATATAAATTGATTTAAGAGAGCAATTTTGCTCAGTTAATTTAATTTAAGGACTTATGGCCACGACTGGGCTAAGTCCAGTTTCAATATTCTTTTGTCTATGGCCTATTGGACCTTTTCTAGGGCATTGCCCCCTCACTGCATTATTTTTCTTTGTTTCGGTTGGGCTCTGCCCTTTTATAAATGATGCAGAGCATTGCATTTTTTATTAGGCCTGTTAGGCCTTTAAATTGGGCTATGTCCCTTTTCTTAATAATGCAGAGTATTAAATACTTTGACAGTGCCCCACAAGTCTTGTCAGGCACTTTGCGCAAATTAAAGAGCGCAAGCGCATGTGGAAGTGACACGTGTCACGCTCTGATGAGCACAAGCGCAACAGCGTAGTGCGCTGCGCTGCTGCACTGCTGACACGTGGTGCTTCCTGGCGGCTTGCGCAACAGTGCAGTTTTGGCAAGTGCTGGGCACTGTTCTTATTCTTTTGGATCAATTTTAGATCAAAGAAAACAAGTTTTTTCTTGTTTTAAAAGAACCAGTGGTTCATAAAAAGTGCAAGGCACTGTTATCTTGAGAATCTTTTAGATTCAGAACCAATGGTTCATAAAAAGAAGTGCAAGGCACTTTTTTTTATTTATTATTTTTCTTTTCATTAGAGATCCTTGATCTTGTTCTCAGATCAATGATCTGTTCATAAGAGAATTTTCTCTTTTTCTAAAGGTTTTTACCTTTTTCTTTGTTCTTGAGGATTTCTCTCCAATTCTTCAGAGTTTTCTCCGTTTATCTTTTCACAAAAGTTCCTTTTTCTGAATTGAGGTCTGGGGTCCTTTTTATAATGCCCATAAATTAGTTAAATTTGTTAAAGAGATTTTTCTCTGAGTGATTTGGAAAATTTTCCCCACCGTTGGATCTTTGATCCAAGGGCCTCTGTTTTACAGAAGAAAATCTTCTTGTTTTAACAAGAACAGAAAAGATCTCTATAAAATTTCAATTCTGTTTTGCGCCAACACCTCAGCGCATGACACGTGTCGCGCAGAGCAGCGCTTGCGCAGCTGTGCTTGCGCAACTGCGCAGACACGTGTCGGGCAGCGCAGCGCTTGCGCAGCTGTGCTTGCGCAGTTGTGCTTGCGCAACTGCGCAGACACGTGTCGCGCAACATAGCGTTTGTGTAGCTGTGCTTGCGCAGCTGTACTTGCGCAACTGCGCAGACACGTGTCACGCAGCGCAGCGCTTGCGCAGTTGTGCTTGCGCAACTGCGCAGACACGTGTCACGCATCGCAGCGTTTGCGCAACTGAAACGTTGCTTCCTTTACTTTTTGTTTTAAAGAGCCTTGCTCTGATTGGACACACCGCCTTGGGCGCTGTGCTGACGCATCGACTTCTGACACGTGGCATTCTGCACACAGCGCAACGGATCTGAAGCGTTGCTTCATCTATTAAAACTTAGATTTCCAAAGTAGAGCTTTGCTCTAATTGGGGGAATCGGAACCGTTGCTTCACTTGAGATGTCTTTTCATCTTCCTTTTTTCAAGTCAAACTTGTATTTCCCAAAATTTTCATTTCCCGGGTCTTGGAAATAATTCCACTGCGCACAGAATTTTCTGTGCTTGGGTCTATATATAACTCAAGGCCGAGCCTTTTCTTTTCTCATCTTCAGAGAACTTCTTCGATCATGGCTTGCAACCGCCCTCATGCCCGCCGACAACCATGGGAAGTTCCGATCCGGGACATCGTTCCCCGTTTTGCTGCGCGCATGGCGGACCCTTCTTTTACGGACGAGCAGTGCGATGCTGCAATGTACGAGCTTTTGACTCGTGTGGGGTCTCCTCTTCCTCCGCACTCCATTTGGCTCCGGATGATCCTTGCCTCGGTGCTCGCCAATCTTCCCCCTCCTCCAGTAGAGATGTCCTCGGCAATGCTTGACGCTGCCGAGGATAAGATCGAGTGCTTCTTTGAAGCGCATTTGATCACCAAAGCCCTGAGGGACTGCTCTTTTCACTTGCTGAGCCAGATACGGGCTCGCCGGGTTGTCATCGCCACCTTTTCTGACGAATGTGGCGACGACCGTTGGGCGTCTACCTCTCGGGAGGATCGCCGCTTCAGCGTGGTGGAGAAGACAGAAAGGGAACTGGAGAATCTTCTTCTTATCTTTGTGAACCCTTGTCTTTCCGATCCCATATTTGGTGATCTTTTTTAAATGTAATAATAAATAAATGTTTTAATTATGTATTTTATTATCTGTCAAGTGTTCTTTTTATTTTAGCTCTCTGTTATGCTTGTGCATCATTTGATTTAATTTGCTATTATTAGGTGCATGCGATTCTTGCAAGGATAAATTGCCTTTGGTGTTCAGTCTCTTTTATGAAGCAGTGCTTTACTTTTCAGTTTTAAAAATAGAGTTTTGTTCTGATTGAGGGAAACATGGAATTTCTTCCAGTTCTACTGCGCTCCCACTCTTCTGATTTTCTAAAAATTCAGTTTCTAAGAAGTGGGCATGACGAGAAACAAAAACCTTTTGTTCCTCTGCGTAAAAGAAATAGTATCCCATGGAGTTCTTTGGATATCCCACAAACTTACACTGTACTGAGCGTGCCTTGAGCTTGTCCGGAAGATGCTTTTTTACAAAAGCTGGATATCCCCATGTCTTCAAGTACTGAAGATAGGGTTTCTTCCCACTCCACATCTGATATAGTGTGGTAGGCACAGTCTTGGTTGGAACCTTGTTCAAAAGATATGCAGCTGATTCTAGCACATAACCCCAGAAAGATCGCGATAACTCAGCTTTACTCATCATGGAACGAACCATATCCAATAGGGTTCGATTCCTCCTTTCCGATACACCGTTGTGTTGTGGTGTGTATGGAGGAGTAAGCTGAGAGAGAATTCCATTCTCTTTTAAGTTACCCAGGAACTCGGCACTTAAGTATTCACCACCTCGATCAGATCTCAGTGTCTTGATACTTTTGCCTGTTTGGTTTTCCACTTCATTCTTGTATTCCTGGAATTTCTCAAAGACTTCGGATTTATGCTTCATCAAGAAGATATGTCCATACCAAGAGAAATCATCTGTAAAGGTAATGAAGTAGGAATAAGCACCTCGCGCATGTGTAGACATTGGACCGCACACGTCACTGTGTACGAGTCCCAAGAGCTCGCTCGCTCTTACTCCGTGTCCAGTAAACGGAGTCTTTGTCATCTTTCCCATAAGACAAGATTCACAAGTAGCATACGATTGATATTCGAATGGATTCAAATATCCTTCTTTATGTAACTTAGTTAATCGTGTTTCATTGATATGGCCTAGTCTACAATGCCATAAGAAAGCCTGATTTATTTCTGGAGACTTTCTTTTAAGTGCGTTCTGAACATTGAAAACCTGAGCTTGACTCAATATGTATATACCGTCATCTAATGTACCAGACCCAATCAGAACTTGATTTAGGTGGATGTGAACTACATCGCTTACGAATGTAAAATCATATCCCTCTATCGAAAGTGAGGACACTGATATGATATTACAAGTCAAACTAGGTACATACAAACAGTTACGTAGAATCAATATCTACCCACTTGTCAAACCTAGGCAATATTCTCCCACGGATTCAGCATCCACGCTCATTCCGTTTGCAACTCTGAGAGACAAATCACCTACCCTTATAACTCTACAGTTTCTCAAAGCATGTAATGAATTACAGATATGAGATCCTGCTCCGGTATCTAGTACCCAGGAAGTAGAGTTAATTGACAAACGGTTCTCAATTACAAACACACTTGAGGCCGATGCCACAACATGCTTCGTATCCTGGCTACTGGCTTCCAAAGCCCTGCAATCCTTCTGCCAATGCCCGTTCCCATAACAATAGGAGCATCCCTCCTTACCTATACCAAGTCTCGAAACTTTTGCTCTTCCCTTTCCTCCTCTTTACTGACATCGTATATCGGCTTTGTAGAGGTCTTCTTCTTTTCACCCTTTGCTTTCGCCCTGGATGTAGAAGAAGAAGGTCCCCCATTAAGCAGAGCTTGTGTCTCCCTGGTTTCTTTCAGGGTGTAAGTAGAGGGTAGGGATTGTGGAAATAAGTCAGCGCATGACTTGTTTCCCAACGTGGTCTCCAGGTCCTCGAGCTCATTAATATAGCTAGTCATTGTAAGGACGTTGTCCCTTATAGATGACCCGACAGCCAACCTCGCTTGAATTAATTCCTTCGAGATCTTATATGTTGCGATATGAGATTGCTCTCCATATAAATCTTTGTTATGGAGAAAGATGGAAACTGAGTCTATCTTCTCGTGCTGCTTCTGATATACACCATCAACTGAAGCTAACACGAGGTACTTGGCTTTCGCATTATCCTTTTCCCTTGTCTGACGGATATCCATATCCGCGACGGTGGAAACTGGACCTGGGACGGCGGGATCTTGAGTAGTAATAGGGTGGTCCATTTTGTCATAGGCAATGGACATCTGGACAGACCTTTGCCAGTCATATAAGTCAGATTCAGTCAACTTGTTATCTAGATATAACCTAGTCATGGTCACAAGGTCGCTGCAATGAGAGAGAGAGAAGAAAACACTTTAGCATAATGCTCTTGCAAGTTTAGATTGGTTTTTAATTTATCTAAACTGGATGGCTCCCACTGTTTCTCGAATCCTTCCTCAAACCTAAAAGAAGAATTTGCCAGGACTAATCTCACCGTACAATACTTGCTTAACCGTTCAGCCAGGCCAGTGTCGATACTTCAAGGGAGGGTTTGCAATGCTTTCGCTAAGTTCCTTAATTAAATAACCTCTTTTCTCTGGGGGGTAGCCCCACTAACACCTTTCTCGACACCTACTTGGTTTATAGCATTGATCGTTAAGTGACGAATCTCCTGATAAGTAGCATATACTCACAGTAGGATCGGGATCCAAATATCATCGTATGATAATGTTGAAGGAATCCTACCAACATTCATCAAACTCCAAATGGTATGCAACACTAGCAAGTTTAAGTTTCTTTAGAAACTCCCGATGTGGATTTTTGCCCCATGTTCTTATGACCTTGACGAAAGCCAACAAATCATAAGTCACATGTCAAGTTCTGCCCATCATTATCTTGTTAATTCGAACCCACCCGTACATACCCTTGACGAAAGCCAACAAGGTAATACGACTGTCCCAAACCAACACATCTATCTATGCAACAAATGAATACCCCAGCAGCTACCAAACACTATGCCTTAACGAAAGCCAACAAACATAGCTTGAATACTACTGACCATCCATAAGAAATGACGGAGGGCTACGACTGGTTTTGGCGAAACCGTGAACGTAGTGAACTTGATATAATCGAAGGAACCTGATAGCTTTTTTTTAAAAGGAGTGGTTAAAGCCCCGCAATTAAAAGAATTCTGCTCTTTTAAAATAACCGAGTGGTTTCTTTTAAATTTGTTCCAACGACTCAACTTTGGTTTGTTTTCTTTGCATTATAATAAGGCGTCCCATCAATTATCCTATCACTACAGAAAACAACAAAAATACCACGTCCTCTTATGCCATCTGCATTCGCCACTGGGCCCTGTCATCACCCGTTATGTTACTTAACTAACAACAGAGCGGGGGCTGGGCTAGCGCCGGTGTAAAACATAAGTGATATCTAATAGCTATCATATATAGATATTGTACATTCGTCAGACGCAATAATAGACATTCCAGATCACTGATGAACATTATTGGATATACAAGCAATCCGCGTTTGCTTTGAGCCTGCAACAAAAGACGGATTACACAATTGTGATGAATAGCTATTACCCCACCCTAGACCCCTACGGGTATGGAAAACTACCCGCCAAGTACCCGAAGTGAAGCGGTCTCCCTCAACAACGTGAGCAGGCCACTAAACACTTCAACGTACCCGGTAGTTTGTGTACCCCACCTTGGGTCTATCCTAGGAGCATAAAACAGTAAATGAAATAATACAACAGTGGCTACAACCACAACCTGGATGTGCCCCGTAAAAGAATATTACATCATATTACAATTTACATTGAATGAATGAATATAAAACCCATCTCAAACCCCGGCTAATCATCGCAACGATCCAATCAAGTTCATACACACAAACAGTAAAATCATTACAGAAATGTGCAACCCCCTGCCAACCGACATACTAGCAGTTAGGGGAGGTTTACGAACACATTAAACATTACAGATAAAAACCCGATTAGCAAATAACTTAGAATATCGATCGACGACTTTTTTCCGTGTCTACCCAAAATGCAAGCTAGCACAGAAGTAACCTTGGCAGAAACAGGATATACTGGAAAACAAAACACCAACAAATATGAATTACTGTGAAAATCTGATTCAACTCGGAGTTGACTCGGCGGCGGATACGCGGCCAAAAGCACCAATCGGCCGCGGATCCGCGGCCATCTTACCGAGTTATCCGCTCGTATTTCCCAGAATTCTTATAATCCCCTGCTGTTAATTTTTAGGCACATCAAATAATTTTTTCGACATGTTTAAAATTGACAGAAACTGAGGGGGTTCCTATTAGTGTATCCTAGGGGCCATTATTGTATCATACTAGCATGTATATTACTTAATGGAAGCTTGGGATATTCACAGCTGTATTGACAGTCTTGCTAAAAATGGTAGTATGCTACTTGGTTTGTGTCTACTTTAATATGTGCATATGTTTCTTGTAACGTATCACTTATACATATTAGTAGAGCCCATAGGATCTTTGCTTAATTACCAGCGTTGTGATGACAGTCACACTAGTGGGGGCTGGGTAGTCTATAAGCAACATCCTATACTGGTCCCTAGTCACAGGATTATCGAGACAGGGCATCGATACTCCGGAGTAGACTAGTGTGTACGCTTTTCAACCCAGTTGGGGAGATGGTCTGTCCCACAGCCATCAGTACGTCGTACTGGAGATAGTATACAGGTGTTCGTTGTGTTACGGGTACACCGGACAGGACTCGCAGGAGAACTGACTGGATGGTATTATACCTAACGTCAGATAGCAGTTCTCAGGTGACATGTGTGCAGATAGTATGTTGACTTAAAGTCGTCATTTGTCTCGTGTGAGTTCCTACTGTGCTTTGATTACTACCTTACCACGGCTCAAAGGAGTCGTGCAAACAGGTTTTAGTTGGGCATAGTCCCGAGCCACATGGAGGCAGTGAGCGACTGTTAAGGATTCGTCTCTCACGGTATAGGGAGTTGATATCGCACTGTAATTGGTTGGTCATTACCATAAGTCCCTGGCCAGGGCTGATGGAGAATTACCGGTGGACCGATCAGTAGATTCTCGAATGGTCTTGAGCCATACCGGCACGACTTGTACGGTTATTAGGGGTCTGACGTTTTCCACCTCCTTAGACCATACATGCGATACTCTTAGACGAACAGACCGGACTGCGCGGATATTGTCACGGACAGGCTCAGTAGGAGTTCGGATGGGTTTCCTCATCGGCCTTCTTATCGACATCTACCTGGGGACCGTTACGTACAGCTAGTGCCGCTTGCGGTCTGTGGTTAAACCCACTGCCAGCGTAGTGTCGAGTCTTTGAGTTCCATACAGAGAGTTTCCCTGCTCCAGGCGAAACGATATAGAGGTCGTATGGTTTTACGACAAGGGTTCGGAAGCATACGTGTGTTTACGCACGTACGACGTTCGGACAATTTTTACTAGTCGGCTTTAATTTAAGCCAGATTCTAGTATCGGATTATTGGATTTATACAGTCTAAAGTTTTTCTGTGTTTTCACGGATAGGAGGGGCGTTCTTGTAATTTTCTGGGAAGCTTCTAGAAGTATGATGAGTTGGAGGCTAAGGTGGCATTTGCATTAATTAGATTAATGAGTCATGTAGTGATTCATACATTGAGTTAATGATTCATTTAATGATTTATATGACTCATGTGATGAATCACTTAGTGTATTAATGAAACATTGTGATAAATCATTATTTGTTATTTACTTATTTATATCATATGTTTCATATATACAAAAAGGATTTCATTCATCCAAAAGGATTCACTTTCTCACCTTCTCTCTCCTCAAGCTCTCTCTCTTCAAACCCTAACCCTAACCTCTCATGTGTTGAGATCAAGGGTTAGCTAGACTAATACATCCCTAATCCAACTCTATATCCCCTAGGTAGCTTAGATTAGCACTTTGAGCAACCTAGTTATCTCAAGTTAGAGATCGAGCTTGGAGTAGGAGCTCTTGGGTGGATCGTCTTTGACTCGAGGAGGCCGTTGAGGTGCCGACATTCCAAGGAGCCTACAAGGAGTGGAAGACAGCGATGAAGACCCGAAGGACAAGTAACGTGAGGTATAACTTTGAATCCGAGTAGTTAAACCTCTCGTAGTTTGCTAGTAACGGTTTAGATACGATTCATGCGCTCATGTCTGTGTTACGAAGCTTTGATAATCGCTTTTCATATATTCCGCCTCCCCGCAAGTTCGTGGGGTGCGTGACATGGACTTACAGTTGTATCAGAGCCAACTAAACCTTTACTAGCTTGTTAGCAACTAATTAGAACTTCGATCGTCAGAAAAACGCGAAAACGAAACCCCGGATACCCTAAGTTTCTATTAATTTTAAACGTGTCGAAAAAAATATTTGATATGCCTTAAAATTTACAGCAGGGAAATATAAGAATTCTGGGAAAATACGATGTTCTAACTCGGTAAGATGGCCGTGGATCCGCGGCAATCCGCGGCAGAGTCAACCCCGAGTTGACTTCGATTTGCTCTGTAATTCATATTTTTTGGTTTTTTATTTTCCAGTATATTCTGTTTCTGCCCAGGTTACTTCTGTGCTGGTTTGCTTTTGGGGTAGACACGGAAAAAGGTAGTCGATCGATATTCTATATTAATTGCTAATCGGGTTTTTATCTGTAATGTTTAATGTGTTCATAAACCTTCCCTAACTTCTAGTATGTCGGTTGGCAGGGGGTTGCACATTTCTGTAATGTTTACTGTTTGTGTATATGGACTTGATTGGAATGTTGTGATGATTAGCCGGGGTTTGAGATGTGTTTTATATTCATTCATTCGATGTAAATTGTAATATGATGTAATATTCTTTTGCGGGGCACATCCAGGTTGCGGTTGTAGCCACCGTTGTATTTTTTCTTTTTACTATTTATGCTCATAGGATAGACCCAAGGTAGGGTGCACAAACTACCGGGTACTTTGAAGTGTTTAGTGGCCTACTCACGTTGTTGAGGGAGACCGCTTCACTTCGGGCACTTGGCGGGTAGTTTGCCGTACCCGTAGGGGTCTAGGGTGGGGTAATGGCTATTCATCACAACTGTGTAATCCGTCTTTTGTTGCAGGCTCAAAGCAAACGCGGATTGCTAGTATATCCAATAAAGTTCATCAGTGATCTGGAAAGCATATTATTGCGTCTGACGAATGTACTATATCTATATATGATAGCTATTAGACGCACTTATGTTTTACACCCGCGCTAGCCCAGCCCCCGCTCTGTCGTTAGTTAAGTAACCTAACGGGACCCCGTGGCGAATGCGGATGGCATAAGAGGACGTAGTATTTTCGTTGTTTTCTGCAATGATAGGATAAATGATGGGACGCATTATTATAATGCAAAGAAAATAAACCAAAGTTCAATCGTTGGAACAAATTTAAAAGAAACCACTCGGTTATTTTAAAAGAGCAGAATTTTTAATTGCGGAGCTTTAACCATTCCTTTTAAAAAGTATCAGGTTCCTTCGATTATATCAAGTTCACTATGTTCACGGTTTTGCCAAAACCTTTCGTAGCCCTCCGTCATTTCGTATGAATATTCAATAGTGTTCAAGCTATATTTGTTGACCTTCGTCAAGGCATAGTGATTGGTAGCTGTTGGGTGTTCATATATAGCATAGATAGATGCGTTGGTTTGGGACAGTCATATTACCTTGTTGACCTTCGTCATGGGTATGTACGGATGTGTTCAAATTAACCTGGATAATGACGGGTAGAACTTGACATGTGACTTATGATTTGTTGACCTTCGTCAAGGTCATAAGAGCATGGGGCAAAAATCCACATCGGGAATTTCTAAAGAAACTGAAATTTGCAGAGAGATGCATACCATTTTGGAGTTTGATGAATGTTGGTAGGATTCCTTCAACATTATCATACGATGATATTTTGGATCCCAATCCTACTGTGAGTATATACTACTTATCAGGAGATTCGTCCCTTAACGATCAATGCTATAAACCAAGTGGGTGCCTAGAAAGGTGTTAGCGGGGTTACGCCCCAGAGAAAAGAGGTTCTTCAATTAAGGAACTTCGCGAAAGCGTTGGAAAACCTCCCTCGAAGTATCGACACTGGCCTGGCTGAACGGTTAAGAAAGTATTGTACAGTGAGAATAGTCCTGGCCAGTTCTTCATTTTTGGTTTGAGGAGGGATTCGAGAAACAGTGGGAGCCATCCTGTTTAGATAAATTAAAAACCACTCTAAACTTGCAAGAGCATCATGCTAAAGTGTTTTCTTCTCTCTCTCTCTTAATTGCAGCGACCTTGTGACCACGACTAGGTTACATCTAGATAACAAATTGACTGAATCTGACTTATATGACTGGCAAAGGTCTGTCCAGATGTCCATTGCCTATGACAAGCTGGACCACCCTATTACTACTCAAGATCCCGCCGTCCCAGGTCCAGTTTCCACTGTCACGGATATGGATATCCGTCAGACAAAGGAAAAGGATAAAACGAAAGCCAAGTGCCTTGTGTTAGCTTCAGTTGATTGTGTATACCAGGAGCAACACGAGAAGATAGACTCAGTTTCTATCTTTCTTCATAACAAAGATTTATATGGAGGGCAATCTCATATTGCAAGATATGAGACCTCGAACGAATTAATTCAAGCGAGGTTGGCTTTCGGGTCATCTGTAGGGGACAACGTCCTTACAATGACTAGCTATATTGATGAGCTCAAGGACCTGGAGACCACGTTGGAGAACGGGTCAGATACTGACTTGATTCTACAGTCTTTGCCTTCTACCCTGAAGGAAACCAGGGAAGTAGAAGGAAAGGGAATGGCAAATGTTTTGGGACAGGATGTAGTAAAAGAGGGACGTTCCTATTGTCACGGGAATGAACATTGGCAGAAGGATTGCAGGGGTAGCAAAGCCAGTAGCCAGGATTCGAAGCATGTTGTGGCTTCGGCTTCGGGTGTGTTTGTAATAGAGAACTGTATGTCAGTTAACCCTACTTCCTGGGTATTGGATACCGGGTCAGGATCTCACATCTGTAATTCATTACAGGCTCTGAGAAACCGTAGGGTTATCAGGATAGGTGATATGACCCTCAGGGTTGCTAACGGAATGAGCATGGACGCTGAATCCGTAGGGGAATATCATCTTGGATTGACAACTGGGAAGATATTGATTCTGCGTAACTGTTTTTATGTACCAGGTACAACTTATAATATCATATCTGTATCCTTACTTTCTAAGGAAGGATATGATTTTACTTTTATAAGCGATGTGGTCCACATCCACCTAAATCAAGTTCTGATTGGGTCAGGTACATTAGAAAACGGAATATACGTATTAAATCAAGCTCAGATTTTCAGTGTCCAGAACACACTTAAAAGAAAGTCTCCAGAATTAAATCAGGCTTTCTTATGGCATTGTAGACTGGGTCACGTCAATGAGAGAAGGTTGACTAAGCTACATAAAGAAGGATATTTGGATACGTTCGAATATCAAACATATACAACTTGTCAATCCTGTCTCAAAGGAAAGATGACAAAGACTCCGTTTACTGGACACGGAGTAATAGCAAGCGAGCTCTTAGGACTCGTACACAGTGACGTGTGCGGTCCAGCGTCTACACATGCGAGAGGTGGTTATTCCTACTTCATTAATTTTACGGATGATTTCTCTAGGTATGGATATGTCTTCCTAATGAAGCATAAATCCAAGGCCTTTGAGAAATTCCAAGAATACAAGAATGAAGTAGAAAAACAAACAGGCAAGAGTATAAAGACACTGAGATCTGATCAAGGTGGTGAATACTTAAGTGCCGAGTTCCTGGGTTACTTAAAAGAGAATGGAATTCTCTCTCAGCTTACTTCTCCATACACACCACAACATAACGGTGTATCTGAGAGACGGAACCGAACCCTATTGGATATGGCTCGTTCCATGATGAGTAAGGCAGAGTTACCGCGATCCTTCTGGGGTTATGCACTTGAAACAGCTGCATATCTTTTGAACAAGGTTCCAACCAAGACTGTGCCTACCACTCCATATCAGATGTGGAGTGGGAGGAAACCCTGTCTTAAGTATCTTAAGACATGGGGATGTCCAGCTTTTGTAAAGAAGCAGCATACGGACAAGCTCGAGGCACACTCAGTACTATGTAAGTTTGTGGGATACCCAAAGAACTCCAGGGGGTATCTTTTCTATTCTACAGAGGAAGAAAAGTTTTTTGTTTCTCAGCATCCCCACTTCTTGGAAACTGAATTTTTTGAAAATCAGATAAGTTGGAGCGCAATAGAACTGGAAGAAATTCCAGAACCACAAGCTATTACTGAAAGCTTGGAAGAACCAGAAGTTTCAAGAGAACCGGACATCCCAACGCCACTCCGCAAGAGTAGTAGGCAGTCTCATCCGCCTGAGAGATACTACGGTTTTCTTATAGACGGGGATAGAGAGGATTGCACTATTGACTTTGATGAGCCTACTAGCTTCCAGCAAGCCATTCAGAGCGGCGACTCGGTAAAATGGATGGATGCAATGCGGATCGAAATGGAGTCCATGTACACTAACAAAGTATGGACTATGGACATTGCTCCAGATGGGGTAAAACCCGTAGGATGCAAATGGATCTTCAGAAAGAAGATTGGTGTAGATGGACAGGTTGAAACCTATAAGGCTAGACTTGTTGCAAAGGGTTTCCTTCAAAGACCTGGTTTGGACTATGACAAAACCTTTTCTAAACCTTTTCTCCAGTAGCTATGCTCAAATACATTCGGGTCCTTCTTGCTATTGCCGCCTTCCACGATTATGAGATCTGGCAGATGGACGTAAAGACGGCTTTTCTAAATGGTAATTTGGAAGAGTGCGTCTATATGGATCTGCCAGAGGGATTCATTCAGAGTCGGAGCAGCGGTAAAGTATGCAAGTTACTTAAGTCCATTTATGGACTAAAGCAGGCATCTCGGAGTTGGAACATCTGTTTTGATGATGCTGTCAAAGAATTTGACTTTATCAAAAATCCAGATGAACTATGCATATACAGAAAGATAGTAGGGAGAGCTGTAGTATTCCTCGTCTTGTACGTGGATGACATTCTCCTAATAGGAAATGATATTTCTATGTTACAGTCAGTCAAAAGATTCTTGTCACAAAAGTTCTCCATGAAGGACCTAGGAGATGCCACCTACATTCTGGGGATCCAGATATATCGTGATAGATCTAAAAGGATGTTGGGACTTTCGTAGTCCAGGTACATGGACACCATATTGAAAAGATTCAGTATGGAAGACTCTAAGCACGGTAACCTACCGGCTTGTCACGGAATCACCCTCTCCAAAGAGATGTCTCCTAAAACTGATTTGGAAAGGGATTGCATGTCAATTATACCCTACGCTTCTGCAGTAGGCTCTATAATGTATGCGATGTTATGTACCAGACCAGATGTAGCATACGCATTGAGCGTAGTAAGCCGATATCAAGCAAACCCAGGGGAGAAGCACTGGATAGCAGTAAAGAACATTCTCAAGTACCTGAGGAGGACTAAGGAGATATTCTTGGTGTATGGCGGAAAAGACCTCCAGATAGTGGCCTTTGCCGACTCCGGCTTCCAGAGTGACAAGGATGACTCCAAGTCCATGTCGGATTATGTATTTACCCTCAATAGAGGGTCGGTCTGTTGGAAGAGTTCCAAGCAGGAGACTGTTGCTGACTCAACAATGGAAGCGGAGTACATAACTGCTTGCGATGCCGCAAAAGAAGCTATTTGGATGAAGAAGTTCCTCACAGAACTTCAGGTGATTCCTGCCAGTGTTGATCCAATACCTCTGTATTGTGACAACAACGGCGCTATAGCTTTAGAGAAGGAACCCATATCCCATCAGAAGTCCAGAAACATCTTAAGGCGGTATCACCTGATCAGGGAGATCGTAGATCGCCGGGAGATCGAGGTGAAAAGAGTAGAGAGGGAGAATAACATTGCTGATCCATTCACAAAGGCCATTCCTCAGACGCAGTTCGAGAGGCTATTCGAGATAATAGGTCTACGATATGCCAGCTCATGGCCCTAATGCAAGTGGGAGATTGTTAGTGTATATGCCCTAGGGGCCATTATTGTATCATACTAGCATGTATATTACTTAATGGAAGCTTGGGATATTCACAGTTGTTTTGACAGTCTTGCTAAAAATGGTAGTATGCTACTTGGTTTGTGTCTACTTTAATATGTGCATATGTTTCTTGTAACGTATCACTTATACATATTAGTAGAGCCCATAGGATCTTTGCTTGATTACCAGCGTTGTGATGGCAGTCACACTAGCGGGGGCTGGGTAGTCTCTAAGCAACATCCTATACTGGTCCCTTGTCGTAGGATTATCGAGACAGGGCATCGATACTCCGGAGTAGACTAGTGTGTACGCTTCTCATCCCAGTTAGGGAGATGGTCTTTCCCATAGCCATCAGTACGTCTTACTGGAGATAGTATACAGGTGCTCGTTGTGTTACGGGTACACCGGACAGGACTCGCAGGAGAACTGACTGGATGGTATTATACCTAATGTCATATTGCAGTTCTCAGGTGATATGTGTACAGATAGTCTGTTGACTTAAAGTCGTCATTTGTCTCGTGTGAGTTCCCACTGTGCTTTGATTACTACCCTACCACGGCTCAAAGGAGTCGTGCAAATAGGTTTTAGTTGGGCACAGTCCCGAGCCATATGGAGGCAGTGAGCGACTATTAAGGATTCGTCTCTCCCGGTATAGAGAGTTGATATCGCACTGTAATTGGTTGGTCATTACCATAAGTCCCTGGTCAGGGCTGATGGAGAATTACTGGTGGACTGATCTGTAGATTCTCGAATGGTCTTGAGCCATACCGGCACGACTTGTACGGTTATTAGGGGTCTGACGTTCTCCACCTCCCTAGACCATACATGCGATACTCTTAGACGAACAGACCGGACTGCGCGGATATTGTCACGGACAGGCTCAGTAGGAGTTCGGATGGGTTTCCTCATCGGCCTTCTTATCGACATCTACCTGGGGACCGTTACGTACAGCTAGTGTCGTTTGCGGTCTGTGGTTAAACCCACTACCAGCGTAGTGTCGAGTCTTTAGAGTCCCACACAGAGAGTTTCCCTGCTCCAGGCGAAACGATATAGAGGTCGTATGGTTTTACGTCAAGGGTTCGGACGCATACGTGTTTTTACGCACGTACGACGTTCGGACAATTTTTACTAGTCGGTTTTGGTTTAAGCCAGATTCTAGTATCGGATTATTGGATTTATATAGTCTAAAGTTTTTCCGTGTTTTCACGGATAGGAGGGGCGTTCTCGTAATTTTCCGGGAAGCTTCTAGAAGTATGATGAGTTGGAGGCTAAGGTGGCATTTGCATTAATTGGATTAATGAGTCATGTAGTGATTCATACATTGAGTTAATGATTCATTTAATGATTTATATGACTCATGTGATGAATCACTTAGTGTATTAATGAAACATGGTGATAAATCATTATTTGTTATTTACTTATTTATGTCATATGTTTCATATATACAAAAAGGATTTCATTCATCCAAAAGGATTCACTTTCTCACCTTCTCTCTTCTGAAGCCCTCTCTCTTCAAACCCTAACCCTAACCTCTCATGTGTTAAGATCAAGGGTTAACTAGACTAATACATCCCTAATCCAACTCTATATCCCTTAGGTAGCTTAGATTAGCACTTTGAGCAACCTAGTTATCTCAAGTTAGAGATCAAGCTTGGAGTAGGAGCTCTCGGGTAGATCGTCTTTGACTCGAGGAGGCCGTTGAGGTGCCGACGTTCCAAGGAGCCTACAAGGAGTGGAGGACAGCGATGAAGACCCGAAGGAACGTGAGGTATAATTTCGAATCCGAGTAGTTAAACCTCTCGTAGTTTGCTAGTAACGGTTTAGATACGATTCATGCGCTCAAGTCCGTGTTACGAAACTTTGATAATCGCTTTTCATATATTCCGCCTCCCCACAAGTTCGTCGGGTGCGTGACATGGACTTACAGTTCCGGGGTTAAGTTTTCGCGTTTTTCCGACGATCGAAGTTCTAATTAGTTGCTAACAAGCTAGTAACGGTTTAGTTGGCTCTGATACCACTGTAATTCCATGTCACGCACCCCATGAACTTGCGAAGAGGCGGAATATATGAAAAACAATTATCAAAGCTTCGTAACACGGACTTGAGCGCACGGATCGTGTCTAAACCATTACTAGCAAACTACGAAAGGTTTAACTACTCGGATTCGAAGTTATACCTCACGTTACTTGTCCTTCGGGTCTTCATCGCTGTCCTCCACTCCTTGTAGGCTCTATAGAACGTCGGCACTCAACGGCTTCCTCGAGTCAAAGACGATCCACCCGAGAGCTACTACTCCAAGCTTGACATCTAACTTGAGGTAACTAGGTTTCTCAAAGTGCTAATCTAAGTAACCTAGGGGATATAGAGTAGGATTATGGATTTATTAGTCTTGCTAACCCTTGATCTCAACACATGAGACGTTAGGGTTACGGTTTGAAGAGAGAGAGCTTGAGGAGAGAGAAGGTGAGAATGAGAATTCATTTTGATAAATGATATCATTTGTGTATATATGAAACATATCATATTATTAAATGAATAACAAATAATGATATATCATCATGTTTCATTAATACACTTAGTGATTCATCACATGAGTCATATAAATCATAAATGAATCATTAACTCCATTTATGAATCACACCATGACTCATTAATCCAATAAATGCAAATGCCACCTTAACCTCCAAGTCATCATCCTTCTAGAAGCTTCCCGACAAATTACGAGAACGCCCCTCCTATCCGTGAAAACACGGAAAAACTTTAGACTGTATAAATCCAATAATCCGATACTAGAATCTGGCTTAAACCAAAGCCGACTAGTAAAAACTGTCCGAACATCGTACGCGCGTAAAAACACGTATGTGTCCGAACCCTGTCGTAAAACCATACGACCTCTATATCGTTTTGCCCGAAGCAGGGAAACTCTCTATGTGGGACTCTAAAGACTCGACACTACGCTGGCAGTGAGTTTAACCACAGACCGCAACCGGCACTAGCTGTACGTAACGGTCCCCTAGTAGATGTCGATAAGAAGGCCGATGAGGAAACCCATTCGAACTCTTACTGAGCCTGATGTGACAATCTCGGTACAGTCCGGTCTGTTCGTCTAGGACTATCGCATATCGGGCCTAGGGGGCGGTAAACGTCAGACCCCTAATAGCGGTATAAGTCGTGTCGGAGTGCAGCCCATTACACCTTGAGAAACTACTGGAAGCCACCAGTAAATCTGGCTTGTCCTGGCCAGGGACTTTGCGTAATGGCTCTCCATACACAGCGCGATATCAACCCCCAATACCGGGAGAGACGAATCCTGTCTAACCGCCACTACCTCTAAGTGCTTCGGGACTGCACCCAACTACTACCTGTTTGCACGACTCCTTTGAGCCATGGTAGGGTAGTAATCTAAGTACAGTGGGAACACACCCGAGGCGAAGTAGCAGTGTCAAGTCGACGGACTAAGGTATACTCATGTCACCTGGGAACTGCTATCTGACGATGGGTATAAATCCAACCTGCAGTTCTCGGCGAGTCCTGTCCGGTGTACCTGTAACCTAACGAGCACCTGTATACTATCTCCAGTACGACGTACTGATGGCTGTGGGACAGACCATCTCCCCAACTGGGATGAGAAGCGTACACTATAGTCTACTTCGGAGTATCGATGCCCTATCTCGATAATCCTACGACTAGGGACCTGTATAAGATGTTTCTTATAGACTACCCAGCCCTCACTAGTGTGACTGCCATCACAACGCTGGTAATCAAGCAAAGATCCTAAGGGCTCTACTAATATGTATAAGTGATACGTTACAAGAAACATATGCACATATTAAAGTAGACACAAACCATGTAGCATACTACCATTTTTAGCAAGACTGTCAATACAACTGTGAATATCCCAAGCTTCCATTAAGTAAATTATATACTAGTATGATACAGTAATGGCCTTCTAGGGCATAAACACTAACAGTTCAGCACGGCTAAATTTTAAATCGGGCATGGTTGATGCCTTATAGACCCTTGTGCGTGTGCCTAGTAACCCTACACTATAAAGGCAAAGCCTTTCGTCAACATAAGAGGTTGGAAATATCTCCTGCAAGATAAGAACTGTTGTTCTTAGATCTTGAGACAAATTCCCTTTTAAATGAACATAAATTTGTTTCCCAGATCATAAAATTGATCAGCTGCGCTTTGCGCTCTTGAACTGCGCTTCTGCGCTCTCTGGACTGGCGCTCAGCGCCAATTGCACCACGTGTCAATCGCGCATATACTATGTAGCGTTTTGAAAATCGTTTCGGTGAAATTTCGGAAAATCGGTAAAATAAGGGGGTTTTCTGTAAAAAGTCAAAATGCAAATATCTTATTATAAAAATTAAATATACATATTCTAGCTATGTAATTGCTATTATTTGGTGTTTATTGAGCCGCTGGTGAAATTTCAAATTTTCTGAAAAAATATTATTTTATTATTATTTTAAGCCGTCACTAATACATTTAATTAGGGAAAATTACAAATTGGAATGAGTTGAAACAAATTTTGTGCATCATAAAACATTAAATAAAATTTTATCATATGGTTTTTGGAACGAAATCATTTGCCAAAACGGTTTAGAAATTATTGAAGAAAAGGCTTTTTTAGCGTAAATGGATGTTTGGGGTATTGTATTTATCATTTTTCATCACCCCACACCCGTACCTACACCCACACACCCCCATTCACTTCTCCCCTTGGCTGAATTCAGCAGCCCCCTCTCTTGTCCCCACTTGGTTTGCAAAAGAAAGAAAAAAAAAAGAAAAGTGTAGAAAATGGATAAATGAGGTGGACTTTTGACTTTGGTTGACCTTGACTTTCACCCCCACTTTCTCTACCTCCCTCTCTCTCCTCTCCCACTCCCATTCAACCGACCCCCCCTCCTTCCTACAGCAGCAACAGCCCCCCCCATTTCCCTTCTCTTTTCTCTTCAAAACTTCATCAAAAATTGCCCAAAATCCATCAAAAAAAATCCCAAAACCCAAATCCGACTCCTACACATTTTAGCTTAGCCCGTATAGCATGGATCTTTGTGAGAAGAGAGCATTTTGGAGGGCCATGGATGCTTGTGGATCTTCAAATATTTTTGGGTATAATTCTAAACCTTTTTGCTTAGTTGTTACTAATTTCTTAAAGCTAATTTAGTTAAGTGTTAATTTGGTTTATGTGAGTTTAATTGCATGATTTAAGATTTCAAGTTAGGGTTTGTTGTGGAAATGAGTTGTGTTTGATTGTGCATGGTTTAGTGATGTGGATTAACATATTTAGTTTTGTAGAAAACTAATCTAGTTGTTAATTACAAGTTGTTACTTGAAAAATGTCCAAATTAAGCTTTTTGTTGCAAACTAGGTTTTTGATTTAATTCGAAATATGAGATTAAAAATATGGTTAGGGTTTTTATCGTATTATTAACTTTATTAAGTGTAGTTTAACACTTTAGTTCATGGAAATCCAACCTAAATTGTAGTTTGTGCATTTTTGCTATGAAATTGTAAAAAGGGTATTTTGAAAACTAGAATATTAGGGTTTTTGGAATTTAACGAGATTAAATTCCGGAAATTATTTCTATGACTTATTTAAGATATTTAATAAATATATTGGCCGCTACATTCATTGAAACGTCATGTTTTGTACAAAAACGGCGAATTGTGCTTGCTAGATTTTCGGAAAAATGACTTTTTAAGTGAAATTGGGGTTTTTGTGAGTTTTAATCTAGTTTATATTAAAATTAGTGTTCGTGAATGTGCAAATGAGTGTGATTGGATTTTTCTCGATGGTTTGACATTTGTACATCGACATCGAGTGTTGGTTTGACTATTCTTGCATGCGTAGGCGATAGGTTTGGACCTATGCGTGGTACGCGTGCCGATTTGATTTTCGTATGCCGTTTCGATTTTGAATTTAGTTTTAATGTGATACGGTGCGTTATGATATGTAGGTACCCCATGTGGACTTCCAGACGACAAGCAAGCGCGTGGCGACGTCGGCACCGGCTAGCGAGGACCAGGTGAGTAGATTTATATCTACGGGGAGAAGCCGGGTGGATGGCGTATAGCACCCCCGCAGTTTGAGGTGATGTATACGGATGCGTATACACACCTATAGATATTATATGTTAGGTTTATTATTGATGTTTAAATGGATATTGGTATATCGGATTGATGAAAGGTTACGAAACCTTAGGGTATTGGGTGAACTACACATACGTACACACGCATACATACTTGCATGCATCCTTATGTCATATGTGGTTATAGGATCCTATGTGGATATGTGTTCACGTGGATTTTGGGATATTGTGCTCGCATACGGATTTGAGGATGATACATGGGATTGATATGAGTCGAGGAGTTGACCTGAGATTATGATATCGGTGAAACGACATGTTATGACGGTAAAATTCATGATTAAGATACGTCTTGATATTTTAGAGGATTTTGGGAATGATGATGCCATAGCAATAGTGATATATATATGATGAGAATACCGATTTATACTAGACTGTCGATCAGTAGTCAGATCTTGATTTTTTGTGATGATGTTGGCATTGTGCTAGACGTAGGTCAGTACCCAGATGATGATCTTGATAAAGAGAATACTTGATGAATAATATGACAAATGTGATACTGACCCGTACCCAGATTTGGGGATGCCGTACGACGGGTTTACGTACGAGCTATATTTTGATGATTGATCCGCACTCTTGACTTGGGATGTCTGGTTATGGATATGATATTATTGAGGCGGGATCACCGACTGTATATATACAGGTATGTATATGTATCGACTCAGATGATAGGCGGTTTCCTTACCTGTAGTTCAGCTTGTTAGTTCAGCCGTATAGTTTAGTGTAGTTGTTAGATTAGATTAGACTCCTACCTATTTCAAAACTAGCGGATCGTGGGTATTTTAAAAGACAGGTCAAGGGATCTACGGATATTTCAAAAGACGTATCTTTTCACAAAAATACCGTAGCCCCTATTTTCAAAACCCCATGATTCGTGTTATTTCAAAAGGCACCATTTGTAGGACTATATTAGATTAAAGCAGATTAGTTATAGCTGCGTCTAGTTTTTAGCTCCCGCTCATTTTGGTTGCTCGCTCCGCATCGCATATTTACATTGTTATTTCATATTGCATTGTTGACATTATGCTGTTAGGACACCAGCACCATTACCGATGATGCGTATGTACCACATACACTTACTTGCCGGCTCACACACATCTTCATCTTTAATTGCCATGTCACGTACACCTTAGAAAATATTGTTTCTTAACTTAGCTTGATAGCCAGTAGTTTGACATAATATTAGTGTATATACCTTATATGCCAGCTTAGATATTGTAGTTATTACTTGTCGCTTCATGCATACTGTTATTCATTCTCATGCTTATATTCATGGTTCTACATGCTATTGATGATTCGGATTTCCATGATATTTTCTGGATTTGGAGGAAAACCGCAAAACATATATAAACTGATTTCTCTCTTTTTAAATAAAAGTGCGGTTTTTCCTATGATGTATGAGTCGTCCACCATGAGTTTGCTGATGGATTTCGAGACCCGATTCGAGGAGATGGATGAACCGTTTCGGGTACATGGTGGGCCCGGTATGGTACCCCGGGGCAAGAGGAATGTGTTGTTGACGTTGAGCCTGGCTGGGGAGCACTACCTACCGGTGATATTACCCGACACGTCGGATATCCGGAGGATACCGTCGTGGTCTTGAGATGGATGGTAGGGGCCGGTCTGGACTGACGGCGCCCTAGATATTGAGATTGAGACATTGATATTTCGAGACATTGAGATTTATGTTTTGTGTCGATGCTAGACACTGTTGATACTGATTTCATTTATGATACGTCAGTTTAAAAATACGAAGGAAATCTCACTAATTTATGAAAACAGTTTCTTCATTTACATGTATTCTGTTTTCATGCATGCATACCTCATTCATATGATATATTGCTACCTGAGGCACTGACACGGGCACATGAGATTTCACTCGGGTTAGATATTTACCCTAGCCTTGTTATAGGCTACATGTTATATACATTTTTGAGGCTATATTATGATCATTGATCTAGGATTGCGTTATTTATGCGATTTCTGTGCGTAGATGTTTTTCTATTCACGAGTTGGCAACTCACCCCCGTTGTGCCCCAGTTTCTTGCAGGTTTGCCGTACAGGTTTCATTACGGCTTTGCGGGCTCAGTTTCATTCGGGTGACTTGCTAGTAGGTGGGTTTTTCTTGTATCGTACCCATCATATTACCTTGTATAATATTATTCCGTTGTATCTAGTAAATTCCATCAACCAAACATGTATTTATTGAGATAGAGACCTGTGGCGTTTACTCTTTCGACCTTAGAGTCGCTCGTTATATTTCTGGTGGTTTTGAGTTTCCTTTTGAGTTTTGATCCTCGCCGTTGGCGTTGTATATTTTATTGCTTGTGTGGTTGTGACCGTCGATTGACGAAGAGCTAGCTCCCGCTTGGGGATGTCTTTTTCTTGATTTCGTATACTATTCATGTTGTATCCCGTTTGGGGGCCAGTATTTACAAAGGAGACTCTGCCGAAATTTTCAGTAAATTTTTTGATGTTTTAAAAACCGCATAATTCGGCTTATGCTATTGAAATTACTTGCTTTAAGTTGGTTTTTCCTGCACTCTACTACTTTTCTTGGTTTGGATTTCTGGGTTTTCGGTTTACTTAGATAACGTACGCCTCGAGTCGTTCGTAGTTTAAGTGCCGGTCATGTTCCGTACTTTCGGGTCGTGACAAAGTTGGTATCAAAGCGTTAGGTTTTAACCTTCGGAGCGTAGGATGACCCTTGGTTGATGGAATAGGTGACTAAAGTAGAGTGACGTACCGTTGATATGTTCCGCGGCATATTTACGACACGCCACTCCACTTATGAAGCCTTAGGATGTACATTTTCTTGTTCAGTATTATATTCCTTCCTGATCTAGCCTCATCGGTACCAGTTTGGTTTTGCTGCTACGGTTACGGCAGGGAGAGCTACGGCTAGAGTTGCGGTCAGCACAAGCTCGTCACGAACGAGGACTGACCAGGACGAAATTCCGGCGACACACGATTGCGGAGATGTATCTTTTTACTGTGTTTCCACGCCACGAGTGTTTGGCGGATCGCCTTTATGAGATTACTCGGAGGTGCTGATCGACACCAGAGGATTGAGCCGCTGATGGAGGCCAGCCAGATTTTGATGACCGTTGGTGTGTTGCTTACTCTTGATGATCGAGGCACTGTTCAGCGTGCAGACGAGGGAGCCAGTTATTACCGCGAACGACGAGGTATTGCCCCAGATGCTGGAGTTAGTGCAGAACGAGTTGTACTAAGAGATGATAGAAGGTCGCTAGTCACCCTAGGAGGAATGACTAGGACATGTGGTTCGTTCGCCTGCCCCGATGCGAGGTCATCAGATAGATTGCTTCCAGCTAGAGACGACTTCACGCGGAGACGTTGGGAGTCGACAGAGACGATCGAATGTCAGAAACCTATTATTCCAAGTTTAAAGTAGTCGGAAAGACATGCAGGCAATTCTATGGTCCCTCTAGAAGAATGAAACCCTAACTCGACTTAATGACCGTGTGAAAGCCTTTGAACCTTCAGGTTTGCGGCAGTTCTACGGCGCCATTAGTGAGGCTTGGGTTTGCCCTTCTACGGCTGGACCACCGATGCTGTGGTATGTACTCGATACTATTAAACTGTGCCCAAGAGGTTGAGCTCTTGGGGGATTATGAGGTTTTGACGACTCGATCGGATGGCTCGACTTAATTCGGACGCTAGGTTGTGAGATGCATTTCTTGGGAGACTCCCGATACAAGGATAGCCGTTGGGGCTCAGTCCATGCAGCCGCGACGAGACGAGTCCAAAGCAGACGACATTAGAGAAAAGTGAAGTAAGAGGTTCGTACCAGATCTAGATGAGATGACATTCCACTCCGCCGACATCAGAGATGCGATGCGCATGCCGAGGCATGGTACTTGGATTTACCTTCCAGAAGGAGTCGCGATGAGTATGCAGTCGTTCCGGAGCAAGATGCAGATAAAGGACGATGACTTTCGGACAGTTGGCAGAGACGAGACATGGAAGAGACCGTGAGCAGGATTCCTTCCAGGACACTGCTGCAAGGATACTTTCACCCAGGATCAGATGTGTCACATACATTCAGAGAGCCAGAGGCCGACGCCAGTGATATGCTGTCTTACAAGTGGTCGCGATGATTGACCGAGAGATGACCAGAGAAGTGCCGGAACGGAATCATCCCCGTTAGCACATCTAACAGGGCCGATGAGCCGATGGACCGAGAGATTGGTAATTCACAGTGAAGACCTTGACCCAGGAGTGGTCATTGTTACGCACACCAGCAGGCCATAGTTCATGATCATCGACGAGACGTCTCTCTAGTAACCGCGACAGTTGGCCCGAGATTCTTAGAGGATGCGCTTGAGCAGTACTGTTCCGCCATTATTGATTTCGATGTTTTGGGTGATTTATTCGTATGATTTGATTTTGATGATTGAGGATTTACGATCTTTGCACAGTGTTGCACTTGATATTGTTTTCGTGCTTTAGTTTCACATGTTTGTGATTTTACGGTTTTAAACAGTTGAGTTGGTTTTGTGCGTATGTATGCACACGAATTGGTTCCTGTACTCTGTATAGTTATTATATGCTTGCAGTACAGTGATACGCCTTTTGTGCACTTAGATGCACTGGACTTCGATTTCGATTGTGATACTCGATATATGTTTTGTGCACCTTGTGCACCTGATTGATTTTGCGCACGTTCGGTGCTTGATATTGGATTTCATGATTTCGTGCACGATAGATGCACCTGATTTGGATTTTCACGCATGTTGGGCGCATGTTTAGAAGGGTGATTTTGGTGCACACCAGAGGCACTAAATTGAGAATTTTTCGTGCATGTCAGATGCACCTGATTTTGCTGTCAGGCACACATGTTGCCTACGACAGATGTTTCGTGCACACCCGATGCACTTAGATGTTGTTTCTGTGCACATTTATGACACATTCATGGATTTTGATTTCTGTGCGCACCAGACGCACGTAGCATTCATGTGCATATTTTGGGATTGATTTCGTATAGAGCAGTACGTTTTTATGATATTGCTATATGTTTTCGTACTGAGCAGGACTAGTCAGAGGACAGTACCTGAATATATTTTACATGTATAGTTTCGAGTTATATCATATTGAATTTCATTTCGGATTTGGACATTGTGTCTTCGCCATGACTCCGATGATTGCAGGATGCTGGATAGAGTTTTGATTTGAGTTATATGCTTATTTTTCATGCGCATGCGCTGCGCTACGATTTGTTTTATGTATTTATGATTTCGGAGCCCCGACGACTTGATGGTTTTGCTTAGATGTTTTAGTATTTGGGGGGAGTTTTAATTTAAATTCGGGGACCGAATTTCTTTAAGGGGGGAAGATTGTAGCGTTTTGAAAATCGTTTCGGTGAAATTTCGGAAAATCGGTAAAATAAGGGGGTTTTCTGTAAAAAGTCAAAATGCAAATATCTTATTATAAAAATTAAATATACATATTCTAGCTATGTAATTGCTATTATTTGGTGTTTATTGAGCCGCTGGTGAAATTTCAAATTTTCTGAAAAAATATTATTTTATTATTATTTTAAGCCGTCACTAATACATTTAATTAGGGAAAATTACAAATTGGAATGAGTTAAAACAAATTTTGTGCATCATAAAACATTAAATAAAATTTTATCATATGGTTTTTGGAACGAAATCATTTGCCAAAACGGTTTAGAAATTATTGAAGAAAAAAGGATTTTTTTAGCGTAAATGGATGTTTGGGGTATTGTATTTATCATTTTTCATCACCCCACACCCGTACCTACACCCACACACCCCCATTCACTTCTCCCCTTGGCTGAATTCAGCAGCCCCCTCTTTTGTCCCCACTTGGTTTGCAAAAGAAAGAAAAGAAAAGAAAAGTGTAGAAAATGGATAAATGAGGTGGACTTTTGACTTTGGTTGACCTTGACTTTCACCCCCACTTTCTCTACCTCCCTCTCTCTCCTCTCCCACTCCCATTCAACCGACCCCCCCTCCCTCCTACAGCAGCAACAGCCCCCCCCCCCCATTTCCCTTCTCTTTTCTCTTCAAAACTTCATCAAAAATTGCCCAAAATCCATCAAAAAAAATCCCAAAACCCAAATCCGACTCCTACACATTTTAGCTTAGCCCGTATAGCATGGATCTTTGTGAGAAGAGAGCATTTTGGAGGGCCATGGATGCTTGTGGATCTTCAAATGTTTTTGGGTATAATTCTAAACCTTTTTGCTTAGTTGTTACTAATTTCTTAAAGCTAATTTAGTTAAGTGTTAATTTGGTTTATGTGAGTTTAATTGCATGATTTAAGATTTCAAGTTAGGGTTTGTTGTGGAAATGAGTTGTGTTTGATTGTGCATGGTGCATGGTTTAGTGATATGGATTAACATATTTAGTTTTGTAGAAAACTAATCTAGTTGTTAATTACAAGTTGTTACTTGAAAAATGTCCAAATTAAGCTTTTTGTTGCAAACTAGGTTTTTGATTTAATTCGAAATATGAGATTAAAAATATGGTTAGGGTTTTTATCGTATTATTAACTTTATTAAGTGTAGTTTAACACTTTAGTTCATGGAAATCCAACCTAAATTGTAGTTTGTGCATTTTTGCTATGAAATTGTAAAAAGGGTATTTTGTAAACTAGAATATTAGGGTTTTTGGAATTTAACGAGATTAAATTCCGGAAATTATTTCTATGACTTATTTAAGATATTTAATAAGTATATTGGCCGCTACATTCATTTAAACGTCATGTTTTGTACAAAAACGGCGAATTGTGCTTGCTAGATTTTCGGAAAAATGACTTTTTAAGTGAAATTGGGGTTTTTGTGAGTTTTAATCTAGTTTATATTAAAATTAGTGTTCGTGAATGTGCAAATGAGTGTGATTGGATTTTTCTCGATGGTTTGACGTTTGTACATCGACATCGAGTGTTGGTTTGACTATTCTTGCATGCGTAGACGATAGGTTTGGACCTATGCGTGGTACGCGTGCCGATTTGATTTTCGTATGCCGTTTTGATTTTGAATTTAGTTTTAATGCGATACGGTGCGTTATGATATGTAGGTACCCCATGTGGACTTCCAGACGACAAGCAAGCGCGTGGCGACGTCGGCACCGGCTAGCGAGGACCAGGTGAGTAGATTTATATCTACGGGGAGAAGTCGGGTGGATGGCGTATAGCACCCCCGCAGTTTGAGGTGATGTATACGGATGCGTATACACACCTATAGATATTATATGTTGGGTTTATTATTGATGTTTAAATGGATATTGGTATATCGGATTGATGAAAGGTTACGAAACCTTAGGGTATTGGGTGAACTACACATACGTACACACGCATACATACTTGCATGCATCCTTATGTCATATGTGGTTATAGGATCCTATGTGGATATGTGTTCACGTGGATTTTGGGATATTGTGCTCGCATACGGATTTGAGGATGATACATGGGATTGATATGAGTCGAGGAGTTGACCTGAGATTATGATATCGGTGAAACGACATGTTATGACGGTAAAATTCATGATTAAGATACGTCTTGATATTTTAGAGGATTTTGGCAATGATGATGCCATAGCAATAGTGATATATATATGATGAGAATACCGATTTATACTAGACTGTCGATCAGTAGTCAGATCTTGATTTTTTGTGATGATGTTGGCATTGTGCTAGACGTAGGTCAGTACCCAGATGATGATCTTGATAAAGAGAATACTTGATGAATAATATGACAAATGTGATACTGACCCGTACCCAGATTTGGGGATGCCGTACGACGGGTTTACGTACGAGCTATATTTTGATGATTGATCCGCACTCTTGACTTGGGATGTCTGGTTATGGATATGATATTATTGAGGCGGGATCACTGACTGTATATATACAGGTATGTATATGTATCGACTCAGATGATAGGCGGTTTCCTTACCTGTAGTTCAGCTTGTTAGTTCAGCCGTATAGTTTAGTGTAGTTGTTAGATTAGATTAGACTCCTACCTATTTCAAAACTAGCGGATCGTGGGTATTTTAAAAGACAGGTCAAGGGATCTACGGATATTTCAAAAGACGTATCTTTTCACAAAAATACCGTAGCCCCTATTTTCAAAACCCCATGATTCGTGTTATTTCAAAAGGCACCATTTGTAGGACTATATTAGATTAAAGCAGATTAGTTATAGCTGCGTCTAGTTTTTAGCTCCCGCTCATTTTGGTTGCTCGCTCCGCATCGCATATTTACATTGTTATTTCATATTGCATTGTTGACATTATGCTGTTAGGACACCAGCACCATTACCGATGATGCGTATGTACCACATACACTTACTTGCCGGCTCACACACATCTTCATCGGTAATTGCCATGTCACGTACACCTTAGAAAATATTGTTTCTTAACTTAGCTTGATAGCCAGTAGTTTGACATAATATTAGTGTACATACCTTATATGCCAGCTTAGATATTGTAGTTATTACTTGTCGCTTCATGCATACTGTTATTCATTCTCATGCTTATATTCATGGTTCTACATGCTATTGATGATTCGGATTTCCATGATATTTTCTGGATTTGGAGGAAAACCGCAAAACATATATAAACTGATTTCTTTCTTTTTAAATAAAAGTGTGGTTTTTCCTATGATGTATGAGTCGTCCACCATGAGTTTGCTGATGGATTTCGAGACCCGATTCGAGGAGATGGATGAACCGTTTCGGGTACATGGTGGGCCCGGTATGGTACCCCGGGGCAAGAGGAATGTGTTGTTGACGTTGAGCCTGGCTGGGGAGCACTACCTACCGGTGATATTATCCGACGCGTCGGATATCCGGAGGATACCGTCGTGGTCTTGAGATGGATGGTAGGGGCCGGTCTGGACTGACGGCGCCCTAGATATTGAGATTGAGACATTGATATTTCGAGACATTGAGATTTATGTTTTGTGTCGATGCTAGACACTGTTGATACTGATTTCATTTATGATACGTCAGTTTAAAAATACGAAGGAAATCTCACTAATTTATGAAAACAGTTTCTTCATTTACATGTATTCTGTTTTCATGCATGCATACCTCATTCATATGATATATTGCTACCTGAGGCACTGACACGGGCACATGAGATTTCACTCGGGTTAGATATTTACCCTAGCCTTGTTATAGGCTACATGTTATATACATTTTTGAGGCTATATTATGATCATTGACCTAGGATTGCGTTATTTATGCGATTTCTGTGCGTAGATGTTTTTCTATTCATGAGTTGGCAACTCACCCCCGTTGTGCCCCAGTTTCTTGCAGGTTTGCCGTACAGGTTTCATTACGGCTTTGCGGGCTCAGTTTCATTCGGGTGACTTGCTAGTAGGTGGGTTTTTCTTGTATCGTACCCATCATATTACCTTGTATAATATTATTCCGTTGTATCTAGTAAATTCCATCAACCAAACATGTATTTATTGAGATAGAGACCTGTGGTGTTTACTCTTTCGACCTTAGAGTCGCTCGTTATATTTCTGGTGGTTTTGAGTTTCCTTTTGAGTTTTGATCCTCGCCGTTGGCGTTGTATATTTTATTGCTTGTGTGGTTGTGACCGTCGATTGACGAAGAGCTAGCTCCCGCTTGGGGATGTCTTTTTCTTGATTTCGTATACTATTCATGTTGTATCCCGTTTGGGGGCCAGTATTTACAAAGTAGACTCTGCCGAAATTTTCAGTAAATTTTTTGATGTTTTAAAAACCGCATAATTCGGCTTATGCTATTGAAATTACTTGCTTTAAGTTGGTTTTTCCTGCACTCTACTACTTTTCTTGGTTTGGATTTCTGGGTTTTCGGTTTACTTAGATTACGTACGCCTCGAGACGTTCGTAGTTTAAGTGCCGGTCATGTTCCGTACTTTCGGGTCGTGACATACTACTTAATAACTAGCGCCTTGCGCTTCTGAAATAGCGCATTGCGCTCATGGACTGGCGCAAAGCGCCAAGCGCACCACGTGTCATTCATATGTGTCACGCCCCGCTTCCCAGAGTACGCTAGATTGGGCACGTAACATAGCCAACCATGCTACCTGTGGATAGGAAAAATCCTTCCACAGTCACATTACGGCTGTGGAGATATCAAGAACAGGAAAGTAAACTAACTACCTAGTACATGTCCATAAGCCAGAGTAAAAGAATCAAGAGATAACAATATGCGGAAGACAAAAGATACAATAAATGAAACACCTGGAGTGAAACTACGTACCGACAGGAACCTCACCGCTCGTCTAACGGCGGCAAAACTCCTAATCAGTCTGCAGCAAGGTAGAAGAATCTGGGCCATGCAAAACCCAGACGTCAGCGCGTCAAGTCATCATGTAATAACATAGTAAATAGGCAATGCGAATATAAACATGAATAAAGCAAGGGTAACAATAATATAAATCAGAGCAGTACAGGGTAGTGTGCAGTGGGTAAACTGGATTGTTCTATCAGGTTCTCTGTTCTAAAATCTTTGAAATCAATTTGAGTAATCCTCCATGTAACTCAAAGGATATGTCCCGTTACCCCCCGGGACCACGGATCAGGAATATGTGAACCAGTAGTGGTTCTGTCCCGTTACCCCCCGGGACCACGGATCAGGAAAATGTAAGAGTCACGAATGGCTCTGTCCCGTTACCCCCCGGGACCACGGATCAAGTAATACCCTTTTAAGTTACACTTTAGTTTACACTTTTGATTTCCCCATACCCCCAAGTTATATGTGTCAAGTCAGGTATTCAGTAATCAAGAACTAATGCCAACACAGGATCAGGTAACAGCAGGTTTTGTCTGGATAGACAACAGGAACGGTCCATGAGGACTACATGTTATGTTTGTTGGCATTAGACACAAGATCAGGTAACAGGTAAAGCCATGGTATATCAGGTCAAGCCAGGTAATATATAAAGGTGTCATGTCATGTCAAGAGTGTACGGTACCATGTCATGTCAAGTAGAAAGTGTAACATGTCATGTCAGAAAGCACAAGATGTCATGTGGGTGCTCATAATCAAACTAACAAAAGCATGTGTATAAATAAACAAGCATGAGTACTATCAGAACAATAAACTGGAACATGTAATATGATATGCAAATAGATATAATTTCAAGGATATGGATGCACAGTTATCGATCAGGGTTACATTTATAGTTCTAATATTAATTAGGATGCAATTTATTAAACATGGAGTGTTTATATCACATTATTATGTAGTAATGTGATCTATGAATGCAATTATATGTATCTTAAATGCGATGGATGCAAACGGGTATCCGAAAAGTTATAAAACTATAAAATGGTAATGTGGGATGTACAACTAAGCGATATGTGATATAAATATTGATATAATAATATTAATATGGATAGCATATTCAAAGCGATTAATAACTATAAAAGTGGTATTGATTAACCATGCACAAGAAAAGTTCCGTTCAGAAATTCAGCGTCACCCTAATTTGTAAAATAGCTTAAAAATAACAAACGTTCTCCAAAAGAGACGTGTCTTATACCAAAACAAAGATAATTCAATAAAGTTTTCAGTTTTATAAGTATAAGCATCTCAGGTTGTCCCTACAAAAAGTTATGAACATTCGAAGTTGAAAGTTTGCTGCTGGAATTTGCCTGGACAGCAGTTTGGAGACATTTTCATTTGCATTTTATGTTATTTAAACAATTTATTTTGCAAGTAAATATTTCATAGAGTTATAGTATTCTGAGTTAGGTTCGTAAAACGTATACTAATGATTTTTCTATGATTTATAATGAATTTATAAGATAAGGTGTACAGTAAATTTCAGATTTGTCATATCCGATTTTTCAACGACGTTTCATGTGTAAACTATAAGATTTTCAAATGTATAACATTATAAAATAAAGATTATAAACTAATTAAAGATAATAATAATAAATATTATGACGATATATATTTTAAATGATATGGTTGCAGTATAATGTAATCTAGTATGTCACAAGATAAGTTTTCATGATCTAGATTTAATATGATATAAACGGATGCAAACGGAACATCGAAACGTTATAAAATTAAACATAGGGCACTAGATTTAAACTATAGGTATGGTATTTATTTAAATAGGTATAAAAAGAATTATATAGCATGTAGCAAGATTAACTTGCCTCAATGGGTCGCGAATCGGGAAAACGGAACGTTAACCGTCGGCGGGGAAAACTCGCGACGGGCGCACGGTTCACGGAATGAACCCAACGACGAACAAAGGAACCACAAAGGTCGGGGTACCTTACTGGAACGTCAAGAAGCGTCACCGGCACGACGGAATTCCGGCAACAAATGAACAGTTAAAAAAAATGAGAAACAAGACATGAAGCAAGAAGAGAAAGAATGATAAAGAGAAGTACGAGAGATTATATGAGAGAGAGAGAGAGAAAAAGTGGAGAGAGATAGAGAGAGAAGTGGGGCCCACGGGGTTAAAGGGGAGGTTGCGATTGGCTGAGAGAATAAATTGAGAAGGATATAAAAGATTGTAAAAATATTATATGGTTAACTTAAAAATTTAAAAGATAGGTAATGAACAGTAAGATATCAGGTTAGTTAGAAAAATATATACGATGGTTTTAATAATATTAAAATTTGGGATTTTTGGCGCAAAGTAAAACATTTCAAAATCGCGCCCTGGTCGGGTCCAAAAATTTGAAATTGAAATAATAGAATTTTAGGCGGGATCCAAAATTTAAAATGAAGTGTTTTATGATCAAAAAGTATACCCCCAAAACGGACACATGCACGTGCACGTAGCCATCCAAACTCGCCCGTTTCACTGAATGGGACGAGAACACGATGCACGGACGCTACAACGGGGTTAGGGGTGTCAAGTAGGCCAAGATGAATATTTTTAATTTTATTTTAGATGCCAAAAATTGTTATATGTAGAAATGACTTTGCCGGGTAAATTTTACAGTAAGCAACAAACAAGCAAGTTAAATGAAATGGGTACCACATTATGCTCAAACAGTAACTGAAAATAGTAGCATTGGGCTCGGGTGTTACATTATACCCAACTACAAAAAGAATTTCGTCCTCGAAATTCCAAGAATACAAAGATAGATAACTACAAGAAAAGGTGAGGAAACTTCTGCCGGATTTTATCTTCTCGTTCCCAAGTGGACTCTCCATGCGAGCGATTACCCCAAGAAACAAGCACAAGGGGGATAACCTTGTTCTTAAGAACCTTTTCCCTTCGATCCACGATTTCAATCGGTCGCTCCTCAAAAGTCAAGTCTTCTCATACTGTTAGCTCCGAATGATCCAAAACATGTGTTTTATCTCGAACATACTTACGGAGTTGAGATACGTGAAACACATCGTGCACATTTGCCAAGGACTGTGGTAACGCCAAACGATACGCTACCTCACCAACACGCTCCACGATCTCAAGGGTCCAAGGAATCGAGGACTAAGCTTTCCTCGACTTCCAAAACGAATCACCCCTCTAGTCGGTGATATCTTCAAGAATACCAAATCACCCACGGTGAACTCTAGAGGTCTTCTTGACGTATCTGCCCAACTCTTCTGTCGGTCCTGTGCTGCCTTCATATGATTTCTGATAGGGTTAACCTTCTCAACTGTCTGCACAACTAAATCTGGTCCCAATAATTTTCGTTCACTGACATCGTCCCAACAAACAGGTGAACGGCATTTACGACCATACAAAGCTTCAAATGGAGCCATCTGAAAAGTTGCCTGAAAACTGTTGTTGTAAGACAACTCCACCAAAAGTAGATGATCCTCCCAAGACCCCTTGAAGTCCAACATGCATGCTCTCAACATATCCTCAAGAGTTTGGATCGTTCTCTCCGACTGACCATCAGTTTGAGGATGATAAGCTGTGCTAAACTTCAATCGAGTCCCCAAACTTTCCTGTAGACTCCGCCAAAAGTGTGATAAGAACCGAGTGTCCCGATCGGACACGATGCTCACGGGTACTCCATGCAATCTTACAATCTCCTGCATGTACCGCTCTGCCAAAGTCTCTGTTGATTGACCAACCCGAAAAGGAATAAAGTGAGCTGTCTTGGTCAGTCGGTCAACAATTACCCATACTGCATTGTTGCCTTTTGGACTCCGCGGTAAAGCCATCACGAAATCCATGGTTATATCTTCCTACTTCCACTGAGGAATCGGAAGTGGTTGCAATAAACCAGCAACCCTTTGATGTTCAGCCTTAACTTGCTGACACACCAAGCACTTTGCCACAAAGCAAGCAATCTCCTGCTTCATGCCCTCCCACCAGAAATGCTGTCGAATATCTCGGTACATCTTTGTGCCTCCTGGATGTACAGAATAAGCTGAACTGTGTGCCTCCTTCATAAGCTCTTCACGAACATCACCCTTTGGCACACACAAACGGGTACCAAACCTCAACGAACCATCTTCGGGGATTAATAAATTTGTTCGTAGTCCGGCTTCAACCTGTCCTCGAAACTTTTGCAGCCTAGGGTCCTGCGATTGTGCTTCTTTAATATTCTCGATCAATGATGACTGTACTTGCAGCTGCATCAACTGTCCTGTAGAATGCGATAGCACAACCTCCAAGTCAAATCTTCGAAAATCTTCAACGATCTCCTTCTGCGTAGTTAACACCTGAATTGCTGGTAACCGACTAAGCGCATCCGGCACGACGTTAACCTTCCCCGGATGGTACCTAAGATTAAGATCGTAGTCAGCCATCAACTCCAACCATCTACGCTGCCTCATATTCAGCTCCTTCTGTGTGAACACATACTTCAAGCTCTTATGATCCGTAAAAACTTCGACCCTTTCGCCTAAAAGGTAGTGTCTCCAAATCTTCAAAGCGAAAATCACAGTCGCAAGCTCCAAGTCATGAGTTGGATAATTCTTCTCATGGGTCTTCAATTGTCTCGATGCGTACGCTACAACCTTCCCATGCTGCATCAAAACACATCCCAATCCTTTCCCAGATGCGTCGGTGTGAATCACCAATCCTCCGGAATTATCTGGCACGATCAGAATAGGGGCAGTTATCAACTTCTGCTTCAACGTCTCGAAAGCTAACGCATACTTATCCGTCCATACAAAAGGTACCTCCTTGCGCGTAAGCTTGGTCAACGACTCTGCCAGACGAGCAAAGTTCTCCACAAATCTCCTGTAGTATCCGGCTAATCCAAGGAAACTTCTTATCTCAGCAACATTCTTTGGAATAGGCCAATCTCGAACTGCTGCAATCTTTTGTGGATCGACGGCAATGCCATCGCCAGACACAACATGCCCCAAAAACCTTACTTCCTCCGGCCAAAACTCGCACTTACTCATCTTCGCATACAATTTCTCCTGTCTCAACGTCTGCAGTGCGATCTTCAAATGCTCAGCATGCACTTCAAAACTCTTCGAGTAAACCAGAATATCGTCAATGAATACCACAATAAACTGATCCAAGAACGATGAAAAGATTCGGTTCATCAAGTCCATGAATGCTGCCGGCGCATTCGTTACTCCGAAGGGCATAACTAAGTACTCGTAATGTCCATACCGAGTTCGGAACGCCGTCTTGCAAATATCTTCTGTTTTCACTCGGACCTGATGATATCCGGATCATAAATCCAGCTTCGAGAATACCTTCGCGCCACTAAGCTGCTCAAAAAGTTCTCCAATGCGAGAGATCGGGTACTTGTTCTTGATAGCCACCCGGTTTAATTCTCGATAGTCGATACACATCCTTCTTGTGCCATCCTCCTTCTTTACTAGAAGAACTGGAGCTCCCCAAGGCGAGTTACTGCTTCGAATCCAACCCTTTTCAAGCAATTCAGCAACCTGTTTCTTTACTTCTTCCAACTCTACTGGCGCCATTGGATAATACGCTTTAGATACTGGCGCTGCACCAGGAATAAGATCAATTGCGAACTCCACGTCTCTCCTCGGCGGTAAACCCGATATATCTTCAAACACGTCCATAAAATCACGAACAACAGCCGGCTCTTTACTTTCATCACTTCCATTGATGCAAGAATATTGTTTGTCGGCTAGCCCTAAACTCGACCGGCCCGACCGAACTTCTTCCTTAACGCAACTGCTGTTTGCTGCAAACTCCCTTTCATCCCAGATAAACTCTGCTGCTCTTGGCTGCTGTAAGTATTTGTGAGGAAGCGGTCAAACCCAGGGAGACAATCTGCCTCTGGATGTCCACGTCCAGTGTGCGCATGAACCTCCGTGCCCTGTCTGCATCGTTGGCAACTAAAGGTCCAGTGAAACTACTGAATCTCGTCCATTCTGCTACATGCACATCTACGGGTGCTCCCTTCTGCTTTAGTCTGATGAACTTCTCTTCCATTTCCTCCCGTGCAGTCCGCGGGAAGAACTTCTCCAGGAAACTCTTCGAAAAATCCGCCCACTTGATCGGCTTGGGCAAACGGTTCTCTTCTACAAGCCACCATTCTCGGGCGTAATCCACTAACTGAATCCGTACCACATCAACTCTTTCTCATCTGGAATCTGTGCCGCAATAAGCAAATTCTCTGTGTCAACTAGTCACTGCTCCACTGGCAACGGCTCCTTTAAACCAGTAAATGTAGACGGACCCAACCGCCTGAAATCTGCTACGGTCCCTACTCGGTCAACGGGTCTAGCTCCAACATTGTTCACAGACTGCTGAACGATCTGCAAACCTTCCCGAAACAAGTCCGCTTGCTGCTGGATCAGCTCGGTCTGTTTCTTTGATTCTCCTACATTCCTCTTATCACTCCAAGCATGGCGGCTTCGTCCACACGCCTCTGGTATGTCTTCAATTTCTTACCGGCCATAATCCTGAACTCAAAATACCCAACATTAGCATGATGATAGATTTTGAATATAGATCAAGGCTAGAACTCCAAGATACTTAAATAGAGTACGGCATTGTAACTATGCCGCAGTATCATAGCCACAATTACATAACTCCATCCAAGTCGCCTAAGTCCTAGAGATAACAAGGAATCAGGTTTTCGAATCGATATGCAAAGGAAGTTTGCACATCGTAAAAGATATAATCAGGAAGAATGTGATTCAAGAATGGTAAAACGGTCAAGGTGGCAGGACATGTTTCTTAAACACGGGTATTCTGATTCGTGTATTAGGTACAATACCCAACTACAAAAGAATCAACCCAACTATCCTATGGCTCTGATACCAAAAGAACCATGTCACGCCCCGCTTCCTAGAGTACGCTAGATTGGGCACGTGACATAGCCAACCATGCTACCTGTGGATAGGAAAAATCCTTCCACAGTCACATTACGGCTGTGGAGATATCAAGAACAGGAAAGTAAACTAACTACCTAGTACATGTCCATAAGCCAGAGTAAAAGAATCAAGAGATAACAATATGCGGAAGCCAAAAGATACAATAAATGAAACACTTGGAGTGAAACTACGTACCGACAGGAACCTCACCGCTCGTCTAACAGCGGTAAAACTCCTAATCAGTCTGCAACAAGGTAGAATAATCTGGGCCATGCAAAACCCAGACGTCAGCGCGTCAAGTCATCAAGTAATAACATAGTAAACAGGCAATGCGAATATAAACATGAATAAAGCAAGGGTAACAATAATATAAATCAGAGCAGTACAGGGTAGTGTGCAGTGGGTAAACTGGATTGTTCTATCAGGTTCTCTGTTCTAAAGTCTTTGAAATCAATTTGAGTAATCCTCCATGTAACTCAAAGGATATGTCCCGTTACCCCCCGGGACCACGGATCAGGAATATGTGAACCAGTAGTGGTTCTGTCCCGTTACCCCCCGGGACCACGGATCAGGAAAATGTAAGAGTCACGAATGGCTCTGTCTCGTTACCCCCCGGGACCACGGATCAAGTAATACCCTTTTAAGTTACACTTTAGTTTACACTTTTGATTTCCCCATACCCCCAAATTATATGTGTCAGCTCAGGTATTCAATAATCAAGAACTAATGCCAACACAGGATCAGGTAACAGCAGGTTTTGTCTGGATAGACAACAGGAACGGTCCATGAGGACTACATGTTATGTTTGTTGGCATTAGACACAAGATCAGGTAACAGGTAAAGCCATGGTATATCAGGTCAAGCCAGGTAATGTATAAAGGTGTCATGTCATGTCAAGAGTGTACGGTACCATGTCATGTCAAGTAGAAAGTGTAACATGTCATGTCAGGAAGCACAAGATGTCATGTGGGTGCTCATAATCAAACTAACAAAAGCATGTGTATAAATAAACAAGCATGAGTACTATCAGAACAATAAACTGGAATATGTAATATGATATGCAAATAGATATAATTTCAAGGATATGGATGCACAGTTATCGATTAGGGTTACATTTATAGTTCTAATATTAATTAGGATGCAATTTATTAAACATGGAGTGTTTATATCACATTATTATGTAGTAATGTGATCTATGAATGCAATTATATGTATCTTAAATGCGATGGATGCAAACGGGTATCCGAAAAGTTATAAAACTATAAAATGGTAATGTGGGATGTACAACTAAGCGATATGTGATATAAATATTGATATAATAATATTAATATGGATAGCATATTCAAAGTGATTAATAACTATAAAAGTGGTATTGATTAACCATGCACAAGAAAAGTTCCGTTCAGAAATTCAGCGTCACCCTAATTTGTAAAATAGCTTAAAAATAACAAACTTTCTCCAAAAGAGACGTGTCTTATACCAAAACAAAGATAATTCAATAAAGTTTTCAGTTTTATAAGTATAATTAAGCATCTCAGGTTGTCCCTACAAAAAGTTATGAACATTCGAAGTTGAAAGTTTGCTGCTGGAATTTGCCTGGACAGCAGTTTGGAGACATTTTCATTTGCATTTTACGTTATTTAAACAATTTATTTTGCAAGTAAATATTTTATAGAGTTATAGTATTCTGAGTTAGGTTCGTAAAACGTATACTAATGATTTTTCTATGATTTATAATGAATTTATAAGATAAGGTGTACAGTAAATTTCAGATTTGTCATATCCGATTTTTCAACGACGTTTCATGTGTAAACTATAAGATTTTCAAATGTATAACATTATAAAATGAAGATTATAAACTAATTAAAGATAATAATAATAAATATTACGACGATATATATTTTAAATGATATGGTTGCAGTATAATGTAATCTAGTATGTCACAAGATAAGTTTTCATGATCTAGATTTAATATGATATAAACGGATGCAAATGGAACATCGAAACGTTATAAAATTAAACATAGGGCACTAGATTTAAACTATAGGTATGGTATTTATTTAAATAGGTATAAAAAGAATTATATAGCATGTAGCAAGATTAACTTGCCTCGATGGGTCGCGAATCGGGAAAACGGAACGTTAACCGTCGGCGGGGAAAACTCGCGACGGGCGCACGGTTCACAGAATGAACCCAACGACAAACAAAGGAACCACACGGGTCGGGGTACCTTGCTGGAACGTCGAGAAGCGTCATCGGCACGACGGAATTCCGGCAACAAAAGAACAGTTAAAAAAAATGAGAAACGAGACATGAAGCAAGAAGAGAAAGAATGATAAAGAGAAGTACGAGAGAATATATGAGAGAGAGAGAAAAAAAAAGTGGAGAGAGAGAGAGAGAGAAGTGGGGCCCACGGGGTTAAAGGGGAGGTTGCGATTGGCTGAGAGAATAAATTGAGAAGGATATAAAAGATTGTAAAAATATTATATGGTTAAAAAGATTTAAAAGATAGGTAATGAACAGTAAGATATCAGGTTAGTTAGAAAAATATATGCGATGGTTTTAATAATATTAAAATTTGGGATTTTTGGCGCAAAGTAAAACTTTTCAAAATCGCGCCCTGGTCGGGTCCAAAAATTTGAAATTGAAATAATAGAATTTTAGGCGGGATCCAAAATTTAAAATGAAGTGTTTTATGATCAAAAAGCATACCCCCAAAACGGACACATGCACGTGCACGTAGCCATCCAAACTCGTCCGTTTCACTGAATGGGACGAGAACACGATGCACGGACGCTACAACGGGGTTAGGGGTGTCAAGTAGGCCAAGATAAATATTTTTAATTTTATTTTAGATGCCAAAAATTGTTATATGTAGAAATGACTTTGCCGGGTAAATTTTACAGTAAGCAACAAACAAGCAAGTTAAATGAAATGGGTACCATATTATGCTCAAACAGTAACTGAAAATAGTAGCATTGGGCTCGGGTGTTACAATATGTACGCTACTGAATTAATAGCGCACTGCGGTCATATGCCGGCGCAATGCGCTCATCATCTGGCGCTTAGCACCAAGCGCGACACGTGTCCTTCACGTATGCCCCACGTGGCAGAAGCGCACTGCGCTCTTTGACTGGCGCAAAACGCCAAGCGCACCATATGTTGCGCTGATAGAACATAAATTGTTCTTTAATAAGCCCAGAGCCCTGATGAATGCTCAGCATTCAATAAAAGACATAATCATTGTCAGGATATAAATCAATGCTCAGCATTGTTAAAAAGGCCATGCCCAAATAAAGGCTCTAACAGCCCAAAATAAATGTTAAAATATTTTTTTAACTCGATTGGACTTAGCCCAAGATTGGCCATAAGTCCTCAACTCATATTAATCGAGCTCATCTGCTCAAAAATATGTCAACAGATCTTAGCCCCAAATTGGACCACAGATCTTTCAACCAACCCATATCGGTTCGAGGGTACATCTCTTTACTCCTCTGATATTTGTCGTTGTAATCCTTCAACGTCTTCAGAGAGGTGACGGGTATCGACAACCAAACATTCCACGGACTGTGGGGTCCTTTAAAAACCCACGGACTATGATGTCCTTAACCTTGACTGTGAGGTCTTTAAACTCACGGACTATGATGTCCTTAATCTTGACTGTGATGTCTTTAAACTCATGGGCTATAATGTCCTTAACCTCGATCGCAATTTCTTTAAACTAACATTGGACCGAGATGTCCTTAAACTAACATTGGACCGTAATGTCCTTAAACTAATGGACCGCAATGTCCCTACACTAAAAAATAGAGTCTAAATTCTCTCTTGTTGGATCTAAACGATACCGTTAAGTTGATCTTAGTCTAAAATGAGACTAATGTATCCTTAACAAATGTTTAAGTTGATCTTAGTCTTAAATGAAACTAATGTATCCTTAAACCCAACCCCAAACCCAAATCTAAGAAGATACGGATTTGGACTAATCCGCGCCCTATGTGCGACAACATAAATTAGTCTCCATATACAATCCACGAGCAACCAAAAACAAAACAAACACCCACGACACGAAGTGACCATCTAGAGAAGGAGAAAGTGGTTACCGCGATGCGGTAGCGTAATTAACTGCAGGGGCTTGCGCCTGTAGGGAAGAGCGTCCTCACAATCAAAAACCCTTCAAATGAGGGGGAATCTGACGAAGTTTGCTACATCAGCCGCATCCATTTAAACCTTCGATACATGGTGTCATAAATCAACTTGGCATCTTCGGAGAGGTGGACGAATAGCACCAATTAGCAACTGCCCCCAAATTCAGGCAAGACGTTTGTCTTCCCGGTTTCCGGCGGTAAATAGATTCTGGCACGCCCGGTGGGACCTCTTCCTCTTTCCACTCCACACTTCATGTGTCGTGTTCGCAAACGAATCGTGGTTTAATATGGTTGCCCTTGGGTTCGAGGTACTAAGATTTGGTGTCTTGCTCCGTGCAGAAAACGAAAGATCAATGGCTTCTACCTGCACAAAATGCTCCAACTGCAACTGCAACACCCGTTCCGCTTCATCTGGAGGTGTAATCTACGGGCCTCAAGCGGCCTCCCTGTTCAAGATGCCAGTGGACCAAGTAATTCAGGCCACCACTGGGCTGTTCTTTGGGACTATGATCCTACCCATGAGCTTCAATGTCCCGATGCTGCCGCAAGAATCCCCAAAGAAGTCGGTCTTTGATCGTTTTACCACTGCCGTGGCCCCTCTCAACGGGTCTCCCAAGTCTAACGCCTCAGTTTTCAACAGACTGGGCCAGAATGACAACAAGCCCGCAATACCTGAAGCAGCCATCCCAAAGCAGATAGCCATCCCGACTCAAGCGGACGAAATCATTGGAAAGGCTTCTCCTGATAAGAAGTCAGTCTTCACAAGGCTGGCCACTCCGGCTCCCACTCCAGGCGAAGTCACCTCTGCCCAGAGGTCTGTATGCGATAGGTTGGACATTACTTCTCGGCGAACGTCAGTCTTCAAGAGGCTGACACCGGCGACAACCCCCCGCCAAGATAGGGGGCATGATGAAGTCATCCCCATAGCCGAACCAACACTATCCGCACGACATACTCGCCATCGTCACTGGCATCAAGTAAGGAAGGCTGGGGGCAGCTCTCCGTCTGGGTTAACTCCACCAGCTCCAATGGTGGAAATCAATGCTTCTGTTCCAACCAGGAAAAGCTTTGAATTGCTTTACAAGGTGCGCAGGAACTCTCCTACTGCAGTGCTGAAGGGATCTTCTCCACCTATGGAGATTACTACAGAAAAGAAGACGGAGCAGCCCCCTTAGCGGCTGTCCTCCAAAATTTATAAAGTCTGGCGAGAGGTCCAGGAATCGGTGATTGACCAGGACTACTCTCGCCGGCCAAAGAAGCTTAAGGACCAATAAGAAAAGAACCATCCTGTGGTACCACAGAGAATTTCATCCGTCGGGGTGCCCGCTGCAACGGCTTCCTCAACGTCAATCGCTCAAAAGAGAAGGAGGCCGGAGAAAGCCCCCATGACCGTGGTGAACCGCAAAAGCGCTGAATTTAAACGCCCCAAGTCTGGGGGCATGGAAATATATACCGTTTATATGGCTTCCGGAAAAGAAGAAAGCCGTGCTTCTATGGGTCATCGAACGCTCACCCGATTGATAACGAAGGCTCAGGAACAACAGCAGCAGAAACTTCAGGAAATGCTGACTGCAATGGCTGCACTTACTGGGTCAAAAGAAAATCCAGAGATCTCGGAGCAGCGTCGGGAACAAGAAATTGATACCGAGTTCCTCCGAAGAATGCTCGAGAGGAAAGAAAAAGAGGCTGCGGAGCAGGCAGCCAATATAAAACGAATGGCTCTTTTGTTCCAAGACATGGCTGGGATGATGTTACAGCCGGAACCTCCAGCTGGAGACCCCCCGATTATTATTGAAGATGACAGAGGGGAGACATCGAACCCTCCTCCGGCTCTTTTAGCAGCCAAGGAGGAGACCATCTCCAAGGCCGCTCTGGATGATTACATTGGTCAGCAAATACGAGCTCACCAGGCAAACGAAGTGGCCGGCCAAATTGTTAAAACTGGGCGACCATATCCAGGATGGTACGATCAGATCAAGTATCCGCCGGGATACACGATCCCCAAATTCCATGTATATAAAGGGACGGGAAATCCGCATCAGCATGTTTCCCATTTCAGGGCTCTATGTGGCAACACCGGAGGCGATGATAAACTGCTACTTCGCCAGTTCGTCGGCAGCTTGTCGGAGACGGCATTCGAATGGTACTCTGAACTTCCGAACGACTCCGTCAAAACTTTTGCGGAGATGGAGCTATTATTTACCCAGCATTTCGTGAGTGCTAGTGAACGCACCCCAATAACGGCATTGATCAACGCTAGGGTGAAGCCAGGTGAAACATGGGTGCAATACGCAATACGATGGCGAAATTTATGGTCAAAGTGCGAGCAGCACATCGAAGAAGCACCTGTGGTGGGCATGTTCGTGGGAACTCTTGACCCTCAAGCGACCATCTCACAATTTATGATGTTCTTCAAACCGACCACTTTTCAGTCCTTGATTGATAAACTGGCCCAAATGGACCAGATGGGTCACAGGCCTTCCTCTTCGAAGCTGGAGCCGCGGAACGAAAAAGGGAAAGGGAAGGCGACTTTCGTCGCCAATGCTCAACAGCAGCCCAGTGGTCCAAAACTAACTGATCTTTTAGAGGAGAGACGTCGATACTATAATGAGAAAATGAAACGCCCTTATTCGTTTCCCCGGGACAAAACAAAGAGATTGTTCGAACTGGCGGTACGCAATAGGCTCATCAATCTGCCGAATCCAAAACGACCGTTGCAACCCGGCGAGGCTAATAGTCCCAATTATTGCCCTTACCATCAAAGGGTAAGCCATCCAATTGAAGAATGCTTCATCCTTAAAGGTTGGATTGAAGATCAATACCAACAGGGAAAATTTGCCCTGTCTGAGAATTGGAAGGTGACCACACGCTCCCAAGAAGACTGACACACCGAGGGCATCGTGCTCTTTCATAGAAGAAGCTCTATGGGAGGTCGCTCTTTCAGCCAAAACGAGAAAAATGCTGAAGGATCTCCAAACATGCCCGACAATCAGATGGAAAAATCCACTGGAACCCGAAATCATCAGGGGAATGCTGAAGCCGCGCCCAACTCCAAAGATTGGCAGTGATAGCCAAAGCGCTCATATCCAGCCGTCAAAGTTTTCGAAGAAAAAGAAGAAGACCAAAAAGCCCGTGAAGCCTAGCGACAAGTGTACGGACCTGCAAAAACAGATTGACGCGTTGGAAGAATATAATCAAAAAGCGCGGACTCCAGTCACACTCCAAGAATTTCTCAGCCATGTCCTTGAGGACGGAGATGATAACGATGGAGAAGATTCAGCGGATGAGTCTGAGGATTATGTGGCAAGCTGTCATGTGATCTCTCACTCGTTAATGAAAGGTGACGGGGACCTGGATACAGAGAAACCGGGGGCAAATCCTAAGCCTGAACTTTTAGGACCATCATACGAAATGATTGATGCATTCTTGAACGAAGCCCGTCTTAAAAGCAAAGCTGATCGAGAGCGCGAGATGGTCATATTTGAAAAGGCCAAACACCAGCGACTAGACGAAAGGGACGAAAGACTCCCACCAGGTCAAAGTACATCCGCAGCAAATAAAAATAGGTTAAAAACGAGGAAAAGGTTCGCTAAAGCCATATCGATGGGAATGAAGCTGCTACCCTCCGAAAGAAACACTCCTGATGAAGCAGATGTACATCCTAGCTATTTCTTATACCATCGAAAGGTTGCGCACCCCACCGAAGAGTGCAATGCTTTTAAAAATTGGTGGCAGGGATATATTGCTCACTGACAACATTTCAAGCGGATGAAACGCAAAACTCGTCGGGAGCAAAGAAATACGACCGAGGAGCATATGAAAACTACCGGCAACTGTCACATGGTCGACGCCAGCGGATCACAAGTTCTCATATTCGGGAGCGATTCTGATGAAGAAATAGCCCTTAGTCCTCTCTTCAAAGAACCTACCTCCGAGACGGAAGAAATGAAGACCTGTGAGAACATTCAGCTGTGCAATCGTACGCTGCCAGAAAAGAATCTCGGACCCGCTAACAGTGGATCGAATAGAAAAGATAAAGGGAAAGAACAAATCCCTGAAGATATCGCCCTCGATGATCAAGTCGTCAAAGAGCTTGCAGCCAAGGATCCGCCTAAGAAAAACAAGGTGGATTACAACGTTCTGGCACACTTGAGGAAGCTACCCTCACAGCTAAGCATTCCAAGAGAGCAAGGCTCTGTTAATAAATCCCTAAAAGGGTTTTCTTTAGATCAAAGATCTATGAAGAGCAAGGCTTTGTTAATGGGTAAAACCCTAGATTATTAAAAGGTTTAATCTTTACTTGAATTTTAACAGAGTTTTTTTTGTCCTTAAGAAAATTCTTAGGATAGAGAACTATGCTCTGCGAGAGAATAAATATTCTCAGAAAACAAGGGAGAAGATGAACAGAAATCATCCTGAGGACTAAAGGTCCTATTTATAGGCACTGAGTGCTGTTTCAACTTCCGAGTTGATCCAAGGGCGCAGATGCTGCCACCGCTGCACTCATATATGAGCCATGTTAGCACAACGGTGGGGGGCATTTGTTTCCCCCAATCAGAGCAAAGCTCTGTTTAAAATTCAAATTTTTGAAATGAAGCAACGCTTCAGATGCAGCGCCAAGTACGCTGCGCCCTAAGCAGCGCACCACGTGCAAAGCACGTGTGCGCTAGCGCTCACGTGTAAGACACGGATGCGCTAAGTGCGCTGCGCTCTGAGCGATGCACCACGTGTTAAACACGGGTGCGCTAGCGCAATGTGCGATGCCTTTTAAGTAGCGCACCACGTGCAAAGCACGGATGCGCTAGCGCTGGAACTAAAAGCTCCCCACCGTTAGATCAAACATCTAATAATAATGAAAAATCATTAATTAATCAGAATTAAATTCTGTTAAGGAAATATTTCTCAAAATCTTTCCAAATAAGAAGATTGCGATCTGTAAATCAGAGCACCGTTGGATTAATGATCTAATGGTAAATAAAAAATTCCAAAAGACAGAATAAATTATATATGGAAAGATTTATCAATCTTGTTAAAAACAAGAAGATTACCTTCTGTAAAACAGAAGCCCTAGGATCAAAGATCCAACGGCGGGGAAACATCCCCAAATCAATCAGAGAAAGATCTCTTCAACTGATTCAACAAATCAGCCTCCCTTATATAAAAGACCCGAGACTTCAAGTCTTGTACAGAGAAACCCCCCATAAACTTTGAGAAACTCAAAGATAAAGACCAAGCTCTTGCAAGAAGATCTCTCTTCAAGGTAAAAATAATAATGATGAACATAGAGATAAAATCATCTCATAAAAAAAAGAATTCATTTTCTTTACAAAGATCATAGATCGACAAAGGAAAAAAGTCTTTCACAAAAAAGATCAAAAGATCTCATCATAAAATAGAAGAAGAACATAATTCTTCTCACAGATCATAGATCTATAGAGACAAAGCCTTTTGTCAACATAAAAGGTTGGAAATATCTCCTGCAAAATAAGAACTGTTGTTCTTAGATCTTGAGACAAAGTCTTTTTTAAATGAACATAAATTTGTTTCCCAGATCATAAAATTAATCAGTTGCGCTTTGCACTCTTGAACTGCGCTTCTGCGCTCTCTGGACTGGCGCTCAGCGCCAATTGCGCCACGTGTCAATCGTGCATATACTGCTTAATAACTAGCGCCTTGCGCTTCTGAAATAGCGCACTGCGCTCATGGACTGGCGCAAAGCGCCAAGCGCACCACGTGTCATTCATATGTGCGCCACTGAATTAATAGCGCACTGTGCTCATATGCTGGCGCAATGCGCCCATCATCTGGCGCTTAGCGCCAAGCGCGACACGTGTCCTTCACATATGCGCCACGTGGCAGAAGAGCACTGCGCACTTTGACTGGCGCAAAGCGCCAAGCGCACCATATGTTGCGCTGATAGAACATAAATTATTCTTTAATAAGCCCAGAGCCCTGATGAATGCTCAGCATTCAATAAAAGACAAAAACATTGTCAAGATATAAATCAATGCTCAGCATTGTTAAAAAGGCCAAGCCCAAATAAAGGCTCCAACAGCCCAAAATAAATGTTAAAACATTTTTTTAACTCGATTGGACTTAGCCAAAGATTGGCCATAAGTTCTCAACTCATATTAATCGAGCTCATCTGCTAAAAAATATGTTAACAGATCTTAGCCCCAAATTGGACCACAGATCTTTCAACCAACTCACATCGGTTCGATGGTACATCTCTTAACTCCTCTGATATTTTTTGTTGTAATCCTTCAACGTCTTCAGAGAGGTGATGGGTCCCGACAACCAAACATTCCACGGACTGTGGGGTCCTTTAAAAACCCACGGACTATGATGTCCTTAACCTTGACTGTGAGGTCTTTAAACTCACGGACTATGATGCCCTTAACCATGACTGTGATGTCTTTAAACTCACGGACTATGATGTCCTTAACCTCGACCGCAATGTCTTTAAACTAACATTGGACCGAGATGTCCTTAAACTAACATTGGACCATAATGTCCTTAAACTAATGGACCGCAATGTCCCTAAACTAAACAATAGAGTTCAAATGCTCTCTTGTGGGATCTAAACGATCCCATTAAGTTGATCTTAGTCTAAAATGAGACTAACGTATCCTTAACAAACGTTCAAGTTGATCTTAGTCTCAAATGAGACCAACGTATCCCTGAACCCAACCCCAAACCCAAATCTAAGAAGATACGGATTTGGACTAATCCACGCCCTACGGGCGACAACATAAATTAGTCTCCGTATACAATCCACGGGCAACCAAAAATGAAACAAACACCCACGACACGAAATGACCATCTGGAGAAGGAGAAAGTGGTTACCGCGATGCGGTAGCGTAATTAATAGCAGGGGCTTGTGCTTGCAGGGAAGAGCGTCCTCACAATCAAAAACCCCTCAAATGAGGGGGAATCTGACGAAGTCTGCTACATCGGCCGCATCCATTTAAACCTTCGATACATGGTGTCATAAATCAACTTGGCATCTTCGGAGAGGTAGACGGATAGCACCAATTAGCAACTGCCCCTAAATTCAGGCAAGACGTCTGTCTTCCCGGTTTTCGACGGTAAACACCGGTACTCAGCAAAAGATGCCCAATGGGAGAATGGAGACGACTGGCCTTGGATACGTTCGGTCCAAGAAATGGGAGCGATTCCATGGCTGCCATGTTATAAATGATTTCGGTGGAAAAGAGAATGCCTTTCCAGATAGCGCTGATATTGAAACAGAGCGAAATCCAGCCGTGGGAATACCAAGCCCGTCATTCGAAGAACAGATTGGAAAACTAATAAGAGAAGCAGGTCAAAAGGTTCGGGATGACCACCGCCGCGAAATGGCCATTTACGAAAAAGCCAGGACGCAACGTATCATTCAGCAGGCTACGGAGGATGACAATCCCCTTCACCCTCAGCCTACTGTGCGCTCTCACGGCAAGGGAAAAGTCCGACGCAGAAGCAATGATAAGATCAAGAACAGGGACAGCATTCAAAGACAGTGAAGCGGATCCAAGAAGCCACGCGAGCGAGGAAAAGTCAGCTGGAACCTGTCTTTTATGAAGAAGATGGGCTGGGAGTACTCTTTCCCTCAAGACAAGACAAGGAACATATTCAGCCTTGTCATGAAGTATCAAATGATGACCCTCCCGGAGTCTCGATATCCCGAACAGATAAACGAGGTCCATCACCCGGATTATTGCTCCTACCACCGAGTAGTGGGACATCCTATTGAAAAATGCTTCACCTTCAAAGACTGAGTTGAAGATCAGTATCAGCAAGGCAAGTTTGCTCTATCCGAAAGTTGGAGGGTAGCCCCACCACGAAAGCATGAGCTAAAAGCAATCTGTAGGGGGAGAATAAAACCAGATCAACATCGGTCTTGGAAACGGACTCGTACATGTCACGTGACAACATTCTCAAAGGAGGGAGAGCATGAGAATATGGATAATCTATCCCATTGCTTCGCAAATGAAGATGAAGACGAGGTGATCTTAGAATTTCCACCGGCGTCAAAAGAGCTGGAAGATGGGATACACAACACAGGCGCTAAGAAGAATGCGGCTCGAGCTTGAGATGAGTATCAATGCCGAAGTCAAGGTGCTAATTGACTCCGGCTTTATCCAAGAAGTTCAATACCCTGACTGGATCGCCAATATCATTCCGGTAATGAAGAAAAATGGGACAGTACGCATCTGCGTAAATTTTCGGGATCTCAACAAAGCTTGTCCGAAGGATGACTTCCCAGTGCCTGTTACCAAGCTGATGATCGATAACACATCCAGCCATGAAGTCTTCTCCTTCATGGATGGATCTTCGAGGTATAATCAAATAAAGATGCATCCTGAAGACCAAAAGCACACTACTTTCCGGACACCGCTAGGCATATTCTGCTATAAGGTGATGCCATTCGGTTTGAAGAATGCAGGCACCACCTACCAGAGGGCCATGACGAAGATCTTCGATGACATCATACATGAGATTGTCGAATGGTATATCGACGAACTCTTGGTGAAAAGAAAATCATACGAGGAGCACTGGGAGCATATGAAGATAATGTTCCAGCGCCTTCAAAAGTACAACCTGAAGATTAACCCTCTGAAATGCGTGTTTGGAGTTTCCTCAGGAAAATTCCTAGGATTCATCGTACGATACCGAGGCATCGAAATAGACCCATCAAAGATTAAGGCGATTATGGAAATGTTCGCGCCAAGAACTCTCAAACAACTGCGGTCTTCTCAAGGAAAGCTCGCATATATCCTGCGGTTCATAGCTAACCTCTCCAGCAAATGCCGCTCCTACAGTCATCTAATGAAGAAGGGGACCCCATTCGTTTGGGATCGTAAATGCCAAAGTGCACTGGATGAAATCAAGCAATACCTACAGAACCTGCTGTTACTGATCGCTCCGGTCAAGGGAAAGCCCCTCATCCTGTACACAACAGCCCTTGAAGATTCTTTAGGCACATTATGGGCACAGGAGAACGACCAGGGGAAGGAGAGAGCTCTCTATTATTTGAGTCGAGTTCTTCTGGAGGCAGAACACAACTACTCCCCCGTCGAAAAGTATTGCCTGGCACTGATCTTCGCGATAACGAAGCTTCGACATTATGCCCTGGCACATGAAGTCCATCTCATATCAAAGGTGGATCCTCTCAAGTATTTGAAGTCGAGATCCATATTAATAGGAAGGCTTGCCAAATGGGCCTTCCTCTTGATGGAGTTCTCGATAGTATATCGACCCCTCAAGGCAATAAAAGCCCAGGCCAGCGCCGACTTTCTCGCTGAGCATCCGATACCCGCCAAATCTCCCTTAAACTGTGAATTGCCGGAAGAACACGCGTTTGACTCAATCGACGAGAAAAAAGAAGGGAGTGATACCCGATGGGAACTTTACTTCGATGGAGCGTCCTCCTTGAAGAAGCGAAAGAAAAATACCCCCATGATTAAAGCCGGGGTGGGCCTTATCTTCGTGACTTCACAAGGAGGGATAATGCGTTTTGCCCTTTCCTTAACGGAGCCGAGAACAAACAATGAGGCTGAATATGAAGCTTTGATAGCAGGTCTCGAGATTGCTGTCAACATTGGGATCGAAACCTCCTCATATATGGAGACTCTCAGCTGGTCGTCAGCCAAGTAAATAGCGACTATCAGACGTGTAAACCCGAGTTGGTAAAATATGGCGAGAGAGTGAAGCAATTGCTGACGGAAATCCCCTCCTACACCCTGGAAAGCATAACGCGTGTGGAAAATAGCAAGGCGGATGTGTTAGACAAGCTCGCTAAAGAACTGGCTGACGAAAACCTCGATGACGTAAGGACCATTATCCAAAGCCATCGAATTCTCGCACCGGCAGAGATATCTCCGAAGACGTTTAATGGAGAGGAAGAAACCGAACAAGAGGCCTTCCAATTAGAGGATGAAGAGAAGGCAAAGGATTAGAGAGAAGTCTTCATAGAATACTTCAAATCCCATCTAACGCCCGAAAATACATCATCAAGACATCGGCTCATGAAGCGAGCTCTGTCTTTCGCCTTCGTCAATGATACTCTATATAAGAGATCGTTCGATTGTTTGTGGTTATGTTTTCTGGGGCCAGAAGAAGCAAGGAGAGTCGTCCAAGAAACTCATGACGAACTCTGCGGTTCTCATCAAGTCGGGCCAAAGATGAAGCTGAAGATCAAAAGAATGGGTTACTATTGGACCACGATGATTCAGGACTGCCTCGAATATGTGAAGCAATGTTACTCATGCCAAATTCACGGGGACTTCATCCACCAGCATCCGAATCCGTTACACCCAACATTGGCTTGCTGGCCATTCGAAATGTGGGGAACCGATATAATCGGGTCCATCGAGCCAGCATCATCAAAGGGACATCGGTTCATACTACCAACAACTGATTACTTCTCTAAGTGGGCAGAAAAAATACCGTTAAGAGAGGTGAAGACGGAGAACATCCTCCATTTCTTCAAGACACATGTCATCTACCGGTTCGGCACTCCGTGACAGATCATCTCAGATAATGGGCCGGCCTACAGAAGCCATAAGATCAGTCGCTTCTTACAGCAGCATAAAATAGATTGGAGATACTCTTCGGTCTATAATCCCCGAGCTAACGGTCTAGCTGAGGCTTTCAATAAGATCTTGACAAAGATCATAAAGAAAACGGTGTCTAGAAATAAAAAGGACTGGCACGAGAGATTGCATGAAGCTCTCTGGGCTTATCGGACCACGTTCAAGACGACTATGAATAAACGCCATTCGCATTGGTATTTGGTACGGAAGCAGTACTTCCCTTGGAGATAGAGCTACCCTCTCTATGAGTAGCTGTTCGATACGAGCTGACGGATGAAGAAAATGCCCATCTTAAACTTGAGGAGCTTGATGCCCTCGATGAAACTCGTCTCATGGCGCAGCAAAACCTAGAAGCTTACAAAGCAAGGATGACGCGCTCATATGAAAGATTGACTAGGCCGAGAACATTCCGCCAAGGCGAACTCATGCTAGTCGTAAAAAGACCAATGATTCCCAATCGTGCTAAACAGGGGAAATTCGAGCCAAACTATGAGGGCCCGTACATCATAGATAAGGTCTACCATGGTGGGGCCTACTTGCTCATGGATATGCATGGCGAAATACCCTTCCGGCCAATAAACGGCCGGTTCCTTAAGAAATGTTACGCTTGACAAGTCACGGCTCAGGTTAATGATGGATGACGACGCTCGTGTCCACTCGCTGTCTTCCTGAGTCCAAACTCTATAAGTAGTATCCAGCGAAACCTCGCTTCAAAATCCCAACGGACCGCAACGTCCTTAAACTAGCTGTGGACCAAGATGTCCTTAAACTAACATTGGACCGGGATGTCCCTAAACTAACAGTGGACCGTGATGTCCTTAAACTAAATACGTCGCTGCAAACACGGCGATAGTGGAATTCAAGTCCACAGGTCCCAGCGGCAAAGACTGCAACTCAAATCCCGCTGCCTACACAGCTACCCTGTTGGCGAAGTCCCACCGTGATCGTAAAAAAAGACGGTACGTCTACAAGAGAAATAGGCACGGATGAAAACCTGAAAGGACGCCGTGAGTAAAAACAGCAGGGCTACCGGCGAGCTTGTGAAAACCAGAAAGGGCGCAATCTCGTTGTTAAAAAAACGGTACGTTCAAAAGCAAAATGGGCACGGATGAAAACCCGAAAGGGCACTGTGAGTAAAAACAGCAGGGCTACCGGCGAGTTTGTGAAAACCCGAAAGGGCGCGATCTCGTTAAAATAAAAAAAAAAACACCTGCAAGGTCCTTTCGACCTTGTGAGGAGAAAACACCTGCGTGAGATCCTTATGACTCACAAGGGAAAAACACACTTAGGGATCCCCATGACTCCTAAGGAGAAATTACACTTACGAGATCCTCACGACTCGTGAGGAGAATTCCCCCTGTGAGACCCTTACGGCTTATAGGATTCAAAAGCCTTAAGATATAGGGACATGAAACTGTTCTTAAGCCATCACACTCCCCAAGTTTCCCTACAAGCGGTTCAATATTGACCCTTGTATACAATCCATGGGCGCAAATAAACGTTTCCCTCACCAAGTCCCACCAACGACGAGGAATGTCTTCATGTGGTGAACGAAACTTGTAAGTCCTCTCGACTTATAAGGAGAAAACACTCTTGTAAAATCCTTACGACTTATAAGAGAACATACACTTAGGAATCCTCACGACTCCTAAGGAGAAAACACACCTACGAGATCCTCACGACTCGTAGGGAGAAACACCTTTATGAGACCCTTACGGCTCATGAAGTCAAAAGCCTTAGTCAACAGGATCCTAACCCTGTTTGCTAAGCCACCTTTGTTCGAATCGACAAAGGAAAATGATGATTCGCTCCTGGAAATATCCCGGTTATAGCGATGCCGATGCCTAAATCGGTATCAAATTCTAAGCGAGAAATCAGCGAGCCAAAAATGCATATAAAATAGTCGAAATGATAGGGCAACTCGCAACAAAAATCAGCGTGTAAAAAAATATGCATATAAAAATAACCAAATGATTAGGCAACTCCCAATAAAAAGCAGCGAGTAAAGAAAAAAAACAGCCGAAATGATTAGGCAATCGCGACTTTCACGATATAAAAAGCTGAAATGATAGAGCATCGCAGAAAGAAATAAAAAATGAAATGAAATTTCTGCCCTGCAGGTGAGATCACATTGACCCCTGTATACAATCCATGGGCACAAACAAAAAGGGAACTATGTTTTCCCCACCGGGCTTCGTCAAAGGGAAGCCAAGTCTCGACGGCAACATCTACAGCCTAGAGATTAACAACAGCATTTTTCCTCCCTCCAGCAGGATGCATACGCAACATCAACAAACGGAGCCATGGCAAAGTCCTATAGTTCCATATCTCGACGGTTCACGGACAACCTAGAGACTACCTCGGAGCCATGGAAAAGTCCCTAGTTCCAAGTCTCGACGGCAACATCTACAGCCTAGAGATCAACAACAACGTTCTTCCTCTCACCAGCAGGATGCGGACGCGACATCAACAAATGGAGCCATGGCAAAGTCCCCTAGTTCCAAATCTCGACGGTTCACAGACAACCCAAAGATAATCTCGACATTCGTCGCAATATTCCAGACACAATGTCAACAAACGAAGCAAAGGAAGATCCCTAGCTTCAGGGTCTTGACGGCAACTCAAATGAGACCTGAAAGACTATCGGAGATCATCCCACTCCAGCGCGGAGTGGTAATAACTTATCGGGGCTCCTAAACTGAGCCTAACCTCAAGTAAAAAGCGACATGGAATATCCCTAACGCTTTCTCTTTCGACGGTAATATCACCTGGAAGATTACTTGTAGACGTCTTGTCCATCCCCTGAAGGGATCAGAGACACGATAGTCGCGGGGCTACTCGAACAGCAAGATTGCGTATCGAGGAATACACCGGCCAATGCGACGGTATGACGGGTAAAAAACCCTAGTACCATAGACCCTAACGGACTTCTATTAGAAAGAGTTAACTGTGACGTTAGGACATCCTTGCGAGAACTTCTCGATTCGTCTTGACTCGTGGGGAAAATAATGCTCCTGTGAGAACTTCTCGACTCATCTCGACTCGTAGGGAAAAGCCTTAGGCAATGGGGATAAGGACATGTTTCCTTAGCAATGGGGCCCTGCAAGTCGGTCCAAGATGGACTACTGCATACTATTCACGGGCCACACTCTCCAAAGTTGAATATCGACAAGGAGGGAAACAACCGCCTACGAGTCCTCTCGACTTGTAAAGGGGAAAATTCTCTTATGAGATCTCCACGACTCCTAAGGAGAAAACACACATGTGGAATCCTCACGACTCATAGGAAGAAAAGTCATTATGAGAGCCTCACGGCTCATAAAGTTGAAAAGTCTTAGGCGGCAGATCTGAACCTGTTTCCTAAGCCATCGTTGCCCTGCAAGGAGATCAAGATAGACTATCTACGGGCCACATTTTCCAAAGGGACATGCCGGTATAAAATAAAATATTTCTTTTATTCATGAATGCAAGTGAATACAAGATACATTTCACAAGGAATCAAAATGAATGCATGTTATTCATAAATCGCAAGATTACAGTCAATAAAAAAAAGAAGGGTATAAAGACGGTTATTGAAGAGAAGGCGTAATCAACAAATTAGCAAGCTGCTCGCGCGCTTCTCTCAATCCTTTCTCGTGATCAACCACCGCGTCCAACTCCTCTTCAACTTGAGCCCGTTGCCGTAAACAGGACGAAAGCTTCTTATTGGCTTCTAGCATGGCAGCTTCACAGTCTTGCATGACCCGCTCGGCGAAGTCAAGCGTCTGCCACAGCGTTAACCCATCCGAAATACATCTCTGGAGATTGTCAAAAACAGCTTTTAGCTGTGCAGCATTCGCTTCAATCTGGGCGCACAGTCGGACGGTTTCGCTGGAAGCCACCTCATGCTCCTTTCATCTCAGGGTCGCCTCTTGTTCAAAATGGCGAATGAAAGGAACACTATGCTCGATCCAAGCAGCCCGCTGAGAGTTCGAAGTTAATAATTCAGGAGTTGGACGCTGGAGCTCAATCTCGTGCAGGCAAGCCTCGATCTTTCTGCAGTAATCAACCTAAGAGCCGACAATAGCTTCATCATGGAAATTCACGAGTGTCGCCAGCATTGGATTGACTTCCATGGAAAAATTCGTAGCATAAGTGAGGGCCTCGGCATTGAGATCCTTAATGAATTCGCTCAACGTTTGCCGGCTATTTGCGGTGCCCCTAGAAGACATGCATTTCGCAAAAGGCCCTGTGGGCATTGGAATGCGAGACTCGAAAGGAGATGGAGTTGGCGCAATTGCTGCAAAATGAATTAGGGTCAAAAGGTTGACTTGGAGAATAAAGAAAACACATCAGCAGTGAATTCTATTATACCGGCTATGAAAGGCGGCAGGATGGGGAGTACCGGAGTCACGGCTATTCTCTCATCTCCTCCTCTGACCCGTGACGCTATGATCAACATGAAAAAAGCTTAGAAACAATACGTCTATTAGTAAAAGAAAGTAAGAGACTGGGCGTTACGTTACCTTGGAGCAGCTTTTCAGTTTCTTCCCTAGCTATGCGTGCAACCTGTCTACGAGCGGTAGACAAGACATAGGGAACATCCGCCGAAGGAGTATCGGCAAGCGGAATGCTGCTTGAGACTGCACCTACGACCAAACCGGCATCGTGTTCCCTCGCCGCATGCTTCCTACGCTTCCTTTCGGTCTGAGCAGTGAGGAATGATCTCCTCAAGACCTCTGATAAGGGGACGTCGTCGTCCGAACCGAGCTCTGCCTCCGGAGCCGTTACTGCATCCGTCATCGGCTGCTTCAGTAAAGTCTCCTGCGGTGACGTTGGGATAGCTGGGGCCACAGTAGTTAGCTCTGGAAGTTTTGCCACATAGCTACTCGGGATCGGCACTGCACTTGGAATAACCTGATTCAAGGTAGTCCCCGTGATAAAGTAAAGGAGAGGGTCAGAGCATGAATAAAAAGAATAGGAGTGTAATGAAGTGACTCATACCAAGACCCAAAGAAGCGCGGAGCCTCTCTTCCTCCTCGAATGTCCTGAGGGAAGCCGCGAGAGCCTCTTTGGCAGAAATACCTGTTGAAAAAGAAAGCGTCAATACAAATATAACAAGGAGAAAAGAGATAGCCGCGGATGAACATAACTGAAAGTATACCTGATTTTGCTATAGTAATCAGCACCGCTTCCTCGCGAGCGAGTCGCTTGGAAGCCACAAGGGCAGCCTGGACATCAGTATGATCCGCAGGCACGATGAATAAACCCTCATTGGTCGTGTACTTTCACAAACCCTCGCTATAGGGAGCATGTGGCTCCTGGACAAATATGACATCGGCAGAGAATAGAGACTTCTTCTTTTTCTGCGAGCGGACGCCAGCGGCCGATGACAAGAGCTTGCGCTTGACGGGCATTTTCGGGCGACGGGTCCCAATTTCTGCACCAATGCCGGATTTCGGGGACGCTACAGCTACCCTTTCTACAGGAATACGGGGTGGAGGCTTCTTAAGGAAGGCGCGCGGGACTACAACCGCAGCAACTTCTCTTAAGGAGGGACGAACGGTGGTCTGTCACTTCAAAAGAACTGCCGGATTACCAGCTGGGACAGCGTCCTTATGATCAAGTAATAACCGATTCTCTTCCCTGATAACAGCACCTGTTGCATGTTGATACCACGCCACGTAGACATTCGAAGCTTTCGGCACGTAGCTTGGCTCGCTGATGAGAAAGTTAGACCCCGTATTTAGCCGCATAAAGTGGTGCAGCGCGCTGCGGATACCTTCTTCCGTAGCAACCGGCTCGGCTAAGAAAGCCTCGAGCGGGACACCCTGATCGTAACCCGACTGTTGAGCGAAACGGTGCGGGTTATACCTCATGAACAATGCCGAGGCACCTTGCCTGAACACTAGAAAGCCTGGCCTAATCGAATATAAGTGCAGGATCTCCCGAGCCTTCAACGTAGCAGCCCCGTCTTTGAAAGTATCACGCAGCGGTTGCACTGCCTTGGTAGATTCCTTGCCGATAGTTAAGACTCTATCGACAAAAGTCATACTATCCCCGACCATACGTGGGTGAAGGACCATACGTCGAGCCTCTCGCTGCGACGGATCTAATGCGGAAGCGTCAACTAGAAACATGACCCGCGGAAAGTTGTAGCTGTCGTAGAAGCGGGGCCGTTTGTGGACTCCGAAAGCATCAAGCACGCACATCTCGACCCAGAACGTGAAGTAGTGCAACGGGAGATGTACGGGCTTTATCCCCGGCTGAGCAGTGTCTGCCGCTAAGCTCAGGCCATAGTATAGATGAACCAGCCCCGCTATCCCAACGGCCACACGAGTCCCTGCAACCATGCGGTGGGCGGGATAAAAGACAGACGACATCATGTAGCGAGGGTGCATCGGAAGCACAAACCATCTCAACCACAGGCCGATAAACCATAAGAAGAATGTCTCTTCATCGACATCTGAAGCAGCAAGCTCTGTGAAAGGAACAACCGGGGTGTCCGGAATGAAGAAGCTTCTTAAATCTGCTTCTGCCGTCGACTGGTTATCCAAACCGAAACCAAATGGGTCATCAAGCTTGGCGAATTTCGTGGCTTGGTTTAACAAGATTTCTGGGCGAAAAAAGCGAGCGATGAAGTCTGTGAAGCTGACTCTATGCCCCCAGATTCTAGAAATAGACTCTCGTAAATGTTCAACACCTTGATTAGGCTCAGGAATCGATGTTGAACGACATTCTCCGGGGTAAGGCCCATCAGCACTGATTTGGTTGCGAAGATGTACTCTTCAGGGGGAAGTATCTCCCCGTAATGTTCCCCTCTGACGGGTAAGCCCGAAATTTCCGCGAACTCCTCTAAGGAAATCGAAATTTCCCGGTCCGATAGAAGAAAAGTGTGAGCCGGGATGTTCCATTGCTCCAGGAAAGCCCTTACCCACCATACATGAGGCGCGGGATACTGAAAAAGAGACGCATAAATTGCGGGGTACAACCCGAGCTTCAACAACAGCGACTTCTTGGCCGACAGGATGTATCGAGCCCACTGCAGGTATCTGGCTGAATGGAGAAGAGTCAAACTAATCATATATACTTGTCCCCAAGGGCATGACTCGCCTTGACATTTGCGTCGCCCCAAGATATCCAAAGTCATCGACGGCTGTACGGGTATTGAAGCCATAGAAGGCTGAAGGCGACCCTCCGAGGTCCTGTTAAGCTCCTCTACAGCGTAATTCACTTGAGGCGAGTCGGCGTAATGAATTTCTGAAATTGGCTATGAGGGAGCCGCACAAGAAAAAATACGCCGACCCAGAATGATCTGATTATACCACGACCCCCATAATTGAAGATACTTCTACTCTGGGTTGTGATCTTTGATAAGTGCGAAGACATCCCGATCTATGGGCGCGTCAGCGAAGGCGCTCTCTGAACGAACAATAGGGAAGGAAGAATCGAAAGCCATAGTACCTGCACGAAAAGAGGCGAGGGTTAGTTGCCAACGCTATAATCCGAATTCTGCCACTTGGTACTTTAAAATTGTACCGTACTACAATGCAGGAGAAAGGTACCAAGGGGGACCCACAAAATCAAGATGACGTCCCATCATTGATGGGGCAGTCACTTATTAAGGATGGAATCCTAAAAGGATTCTCATTTAATGAGAAACTCATTGGGCTAAGGAGTTGAACTCCCTCGATAGCAGTGCTCTGCAGACAGAAATCATATCTGTCAAATGTAATTAAGAAGGGAATAAAATTCCCCAAATTTTTTTAAAGAGATATGCTCTGAAAAAACAATGGTATAATCTACCAAAACCCTTAAAAGCAAATCTTTTTACAGAGTAAAATCCCAAGATCTTTAAGATCTGCGAAAAAAACTTTAAGAGTTCTTCATCGAAGATTATTCTAATTAATGGTTTAAATAACCCTAAAAATACATCTTAAAGATCTGTGATCTAAGAAGAACAAAGCTCTGTTTAATGGGTTCGATTATGATCCTTACCAAAATTTTTGGGCAGAGTTATAACTCTAGAAAGATTTCTGTGGGCAGAGATCTAAGCTCTGAATGGAGAATTAAATTCTCAGGAGAAGAAAGAAGAGAAGAAGATGAACAACAGTCATCTCAAGGGACAAATGCCCTACTTATAGGAAGGGGAAGCCGATTCAATTTCCAAGAAGATCCAACGGTGAAAAGGCAGCCACCGCTGCACTCACGTGTAAGCCACGTGAGCGCGACGGTGGGGGGGGCATTTGTTTCCCCCAATAATAAAAGAGCAAGGCTCTGTTCAAAATTTGAAAAGAGGCGCGCCAGAACTAAAAGTTCTCTGCCATTGGATCAAAGATCCAACGGAGATGATAAATCATCAAAATACAGAATTAAATTCTGTTAAGGAAATATTCCTCAAATCTTTCTAAACAAGAAAGATTATTCTCTGTAAAACAGAGCACCGTTGGATTAAAAATCCAATGGTGATTAAAAATCACCAAGCTACAGAACAAGCTCTGTATGGGAAAATATTTCCCAATCTTGTTAAAATAAGAAATATCTTCTATAAAACAGAAGTCCTTGGATCAAAGATCCAATGGTGGATAAAATCCCCAAATCAATTAAGGATCTCTCAATGAGAAATTTCTTTAACTAAATCAACAAATCGGCCTCTACTATATAAAGGACCTAAGACTTCAAGTCTGGCAGAGAGGAACCCCCCCCCCTAAACTTCAAGTTCAAAAAGAAGAGCAAGAAAAAAAGAAAGTTTTAAGAGAGAAGAAGGAAGAAGAACTTTCTTCAAAGTAAATAAAGATAATAGAGATCATAGTATCTCATCTGCATATCCAAGGGTTTAACCCTCATAAAGAATATAGTTCTTTCCCCTGGATCCGAGACCCATGAGACAAGTCTCCCACAAATGAGAATTTAATTCTCGTGGGGATGAATTTGTTCTTGGGGATCGAAGATCTAGGGGAGAACAGAGAATTGAACATCTTCAGAAAAATGCATAAAGAAAGAAGCAGCGCCAAGCACCTCACGTTCCCTTCACGTGGGCGCTGCTCAAATAAAGAGTGCTTAGCACTCAATAGTTGGCGCTCAGCGCCAAGCGTCTCATGTGCCCCTCACGTGGGCGCTGCTCAGATAAAGAGTGCTTAGCACTCAATAGTTGGCGCTCAGCGCCAACTATTGAGTGCCCCTCACGTGGGCGTTGCTAAAAAAAGAGTTGTAACACCCGAGTTCATTTATACCAATTCCAGTTCTCGTATTTCTTTATTCATGATATTTCTTGATTTAGCGTATCTTGGGTGCGAATGGTATTTTACACTTTGCATTCGACCCGACCCGCTTGCTTGAACCTGTTTGATTCTTATTTATGGATTACCTTGACTTGTCGCATGGGCTAGTGCATCTCATGTTTTAGCATATATTGGTATTTTATCTAGTATCGCATCTTTTGCATATAACAATTTAAATCACGTAAAATAAATTAAAATTTCATTTCATGGCCTGCATGATACCCCTAACCCTGTGGTAGCGCCCTTGCATCGTGTTCTCGTCCCGTTCAGTGAAACGGACATGTTTGGATGGCTACACGCACGTACGTGCGTCCGTTCTTGGGGGTATGCATTTCTATTACATAATCCTTCATTTTAAATTTTGAAACTGGCTAATAGTTTTCATATTTCAAATCCAAAATTTTGGACCCGACCCGGGCGCATTTCTGAAATATTTTGTATTCCGTCAGATTTTAATTATTTTCTTTTATTTTATTAATCCGTTTAAAATATTTTAACAGCATAAAAAGATTTCACAGCCAACAAATTATTCTTTGAACTGTTAAAATCTTTTTAAATTTTTTTCCTAAAACCCTCCCCATATCTTTTCCCTCAGGGCTAATCAAAACCCTCCTTTCTTATTTTACTGGGCCCCGCGAGCATCTCTCTCTCTCTCTTTTCTATCTTTTTCTATTTTCCTCAGCCAATCAGAAATTCCTTTCCCTTTCGCTGGGCCCACGCAGTCCTCTCTCTCCCTTTCTTTCTTCTCTCTTCTTCTTCTTCTTCTTCTCTCTCTCTCTTCCCTTTCTCTCTCCTCTCGCGCTCTCTCTCTCTTCTCGCGATTACTGTTTTTTCCTCGAGTCGCGTCACCGCTGAGGGATATCGTCACCACCTTCTTCTTTCCTTCATCTTTTTTTGGGAACCCATGCACCTCGCGACGAGATCACAAGACCCTCACCCTAGCCTCGTCGCCGTCGTCGCCTCACCCCCGACCACCATCTCCTCCACCTTTCTCTCCTTTCCTCCTCTACCACCTCCACCGCGCAGCGCCTCCCTCCTTTACAACCCGACTCCATCTCCTTCCATCGGCTTCTTCCCCTGTCTTCACTTTTCGCCGCCGCTTTTCTCTTTCCCGACCAACAACCATCGCCACCCTCGTCTTCTCGACCTCCTCACCACCTCCACCTTCTTCCCTCCTCTTTTCTCCTGAGTGCCCAACGCCGCCACTAACACCCCTGCAACCCAAGAACCCAAGAAACCCCTTGCCAAGCCATCACCGCCGATCACCAAGCATCGTCGACGACCTTACCCTGTCACCCTTATCACCATACCACCTCTTTGTTCCTCGACCATCCCTACACCTCCAAACCCCCGGCGACCCAATTGCAAGAACCCATCGCCGGAGACTTCACCGTCGCCCTAACCCCGGCCTTCACCTCGTTTCCGTCTTCATACCCGATCACCCTGCAACCCCGACGACGCCAAGAACCCTACAACCGACCACCAGCCTTGCAAACCAGAACCCAACGACTGCACCTTCATCGCCAGAGACCTTACCACCTCGTCGTCGTCGCCGCCGTCATCTCCTCCTTCTCATCACCTCCCTCTTCGATCCCCGACACCCAAACCACCACTAATATTAACCCTGCACACCTCATCCTCGACCACAACAGCAACTCCATCAACACCGAACCCTAGTCTTCACCCGAGAACTCTAAGGCAGAACCGAGCTAAGACCCCCTTCCTACCTAGCCGAGCTCTTTTGGAATTGATCCGAGCCTTCAAGCTTGGATTTTGCTTCACGACGTTGTGTTTTCCTGTCTCCAGGGAAACACATTATCTCCATCGATCAACAACTCATCACAAGCTATCGCCAGAGCCGTACGTGACGGCGACGATCCCGACACCCCAGCGAACAAACCTGACCCGTGTGATCACCTTGTACGTTGTTTGGATTCGTTTCTTGTACCGTGCGCGCGTTGCGACTTTTCCCGCTGACGTGTGACGTTCCGTGTACCCGTATCGCGATCTGTCAAGGCAAGCGAAACTTGCTACATGCTATTAAATTTACTATATATGCTATTTAAATTACTTTATATTATTTGAGTGCACGTTAAACCTGTAGTTTACATTTAATACCATCATGTCCATTGTAACATTGCGACGTCCCGTTATATCATTTTAAATTCATAGCTCGGAACATACCAGGTTGCATTTAGTTCTATTATACATAGTACCCACATTCAGATTTAAATCTTATAACAACTATTTACATAGAGTACCCTTTTTTATTTTATACCCTGTCGGACGACCATTTGCATACATCTAACCTGATTTATATCATTGCATCTCTAAATTACTTAGTACATATTTACATGATTTTTTCATCCACATTCATTATACTGTATTCATGTAATGTTGAAACTACCCCTTAAACCCAAACTGATAACTGTGCATCTACATACCTTAATCTGTACCTGATTGCATTTCACGTTACATGTTCCAGTTTGTTGTTCTATTAGTACACATGCTTATTTGGTTTACCCATGCTTATGCTAGTTGATTATGAGCACCCATATGATATCTTGTACACCTGACGTGACTTGTTACACCTATTACTTGACACGACATGGTACCGTACAACTCTGACATAACATAACACCTTTATATATATTACCTGGCTTGACCTGATATACCATGGTCTTACCTGTTACCTGATCTTATGTCTATTGCCAACAAACCTGACTTGTTGTCCTTACAGACCGTTCCTGTTGTCTATCCAGAAAAACATGTACCTACCTGATCCTGTGTTGGCATTAGCTCTAGATTATTTAAATACTTGACTTGAATACACAACCTGGGGGTATGGGGAAATCAATGATGAAACCTGACTTGTAACTCGACAGTGTGCTACCATTACCGATCAGTTTTAGAGGCTGGGCCAGCCTTAGGATGATGCCGCTGACATCATCCATCGTTATCCATTACCTTTTAGAGGCTAGACCAGCCTTGGGATGATGCCATGGACATCATTCATCTTTACCCTTTTCTTTTTAGTGCCTAGCGGCATGTCTCGGTTTCAGCCCGAGAGTCTTAGACCGTGATCCCGGGCACACACGGGATACTATTGAGTTACATCGATGATTCATCAAATTGATTTCAAAGACTTGAGAGTAATTAACCCAATAGACCAGTTTAGATTACTCACGGCACACTACATGTCACTGCTCTGATTTTATATTGCTGTTATACTTGATTTACTATTTATGATTATACTTGCATGTCTTGCTACCCTGTTTACATATTATTGCTTGATGTTATGACGCGCTGACGTCTGGGTTTTGCATGGCCCGGATCCTCTACCTTTGTTGCAGACTGATCGGGAGTATTGCCGCTGTTAGACCGAGCGTTGAAGATCCTGTTGGTAGGCGATTTTGCCTTCCAGGTGTTTCATTTATTGTATTTTTTGCTTCCGCATATTATCATTTCTCGACTCATTTATTCTGGCTCATGGACATATACTAGATAGTTTAGTTTACTTTCCTGTTCTTGATATCTCTACAGCCGTAATGTGACTGTGGAAGGATTTTTCCTATCCACAGATAGCATGGTTGGCTATGTCATGTACGCAACTTAGCGTACTCTGGGAAGCGGGGCGTGACAAGAGTGCTTAGCACTCAATAGTTGGCGCTCAGCGCCAAGCGCCTCACGTGCCAATCACGTGGGCGCTGCTTAACATGAAGTGCTCTGCACTCATTAAACAGAGCCTAGCGCCAGGCGCCTCGCGTTCTCTACACGCGGGCACCATACAGAGTGTTTAACACTCCATAAAAAAACAAAGGGGGAGTTAAAGTAAAGGGTAGGCATCCGAACCCATATCAATGCCCAGCACTGTTTGCACAGAAAAGGGACTAAGCCCAAATAAGTGTTTAACACTTTATTCAAAAACTAAATGGGCTGAGTCCAAGTTGACCAAATCCTCAATTCAGATCAACCGAGCCCATGTGCTCATCATATTCCAAATTGGTCTTAGTCCCAAACACAACTACAGATCTCACTGACATTGGTTTAAAGGCACATCTTCTCACACCTCTGATACATGTCGTTGTAATTCTTCAGCGTCTTCAGAGAGGTGGCGGGTCCCGACAACCAACTCCTCCATGGACCGCAACGTCCTTAAACTAAAACAATATAGAGTCCAAATGCTCTTCTGTTGGGTCTGAATGATCCCAAAAATCCTGTTGAGTAGATTTTAGTCTAAAATTAGACTAATGTATTCTCGACAAATATTTAAGTCGATCTTAATCCCAAACGAGATTAATGATCCTTAAATCAAACCAAACCCAAATCTAAGAAAATACGGATTTGGACTAATCCACGCCCTATGGGCGATAACATAAATTAGTCTCCGTATACAATCCACGGGCAACCAAAAATAAAACACACACACACGACACGAAGTGAACTTCTGGAGCCGGAGAAAGTAGTTATCGCGATGTGGTAACGTAATTAACTGCAGGGGCTTGCGCCTGCAGGGAAGATCGTCCCCACAATCAAAAACCCCTCGCAAACGAGGGGGAATTTGACGAAGTCTGCTACAACGGCCGCATCCGTCCAAACCTCCTATATACGGTGCCATAAATCAACTTGGCATCTTCGGAGAGGTGGACGGATAAATAGCATCTGCCCCCAAATTCAGGCAAGACGATCCATCCTTTGTCTTCCCGATTTTCGGCGGTAAACAGACGCCTCCTCCTTAATAACTCTCATTGTACCTCGTTTCTCGTACCGACTGTAAACTTGTGATTCATGAATAACATGTATTCATTTTTATTCCTTTATGAAATGTATCTCGTATTCACTTGAATTCATGAATAAAAGACATATTTTATTTCATATTGGCATGTAGCTTTGGAAAATATGGCCCGTAGATAGTCCATGTTGACCTCCTTATAAGGCAGCGACAGCTTAGGAAACAGGTTTGGATCTGCCGCCTAAGAATTTTAAACTTCATGAGCCGTGAGGGTCTCATAAAGGGTTTTCTCTCTATGAGTCGAGAGGATCTCGCAGGTTTTCTCCTTAGAAGTCGTGAGGATCTCCTAAGTCCGTTTTCTCTTGAGAGTCGTAAGGATCTCACAAGAGAATTTTCCCCCTTACAAGTCGAGAAGACTCATTTTTTTCCCCTTGTCGATATTCGACTTTGGGGATTATGGCCCGTGGATAGTATACAATAGTCCATCTTGGACCTACTTGCAGGGCCATAGTGCTTAGGAAACAGGTTGATATCCCCATTGCCTAAGGTTTTCCACCTTCATGATCCATGAGTGTTTCATGAAGATCTTTTTCCCTACGAGTCGAGACAAATCGAGAAGTTCTCGCAGGAACATTGTTTTCCCTACGAGTCGAGACGAATCGAGAAGTTCTCGCAAGAATGTCCTAACGTCTCAGTTAACCTCTGCTCTTTACGACAGAGGTCCGTTAGGGTCTGTGGTACTAGGGTTTTTGTCCATCGTACCATCGCGTTGGCTGATGCATTCCCCGATACGCAATTTTGTTGTTCGAGTAGCCTTGCGACTGTCGTGTCTCTGATCCCTTTGGGGGCTAGATAAGACGTCTTCAAGTAATCTCCCAGGTCATATTACCGTCAGAAGAGCAAGCGTTAGGGATTTTCCATGCCGCTTTTTACTTGAGGTTAGGCTCAATTTGGGAACCCCGATGAGTCATGACCACTCCACGCTGGTGTGGGATGATCTCCGATAGTCTTTTAGGTTTCTTTTGAGTTGCCGTCAAGACCCTGAAGCTAGGGATCTTTCTTTGCTTCGTTTGTTGACATTGTGTCTGCTATATTGCGACGAATGTCGAGGTTGTCTGTGAACCGTCAAGACTTGCTTTGCCATGGCTCCGTGGTAATCTCTAGGTTGTTGGTGAACCGTCGAGGCTTGGAACTAGAGACTTTGCCATGGCTCCATTTGTTTTGACCTTGGGGTCGTTTGTTGATGTTGCGTCTACATCCTGCTGGAGTGAGAAGAAACGCCGTTGTTGATCTCTAGGTTGTCTGTGAACCATCGAGACTTGAAACTAGGGACTTTGCTATGGCTCCATTTTGGTTACGTCGCGTCTGCATCCTGTTGGAGTGAGAAGAAACGCCATTGTTGATATCTAGGCTGTAGATGTTGCCGTTGAGACCTGGCTCTCCTTCTGATGGAGCCTGGTGGGAAAATGTGGTTCCCTTTTTGTTTGTGCCCATGGATTGTATACAGAGGTCGATGTGGACTCACCTGCAGGTTTGAAGTTTCATTCATTTTTTTTATTTCTTCCCGCGATGCTCTATCATTTCAGATTTTTATATCATGAATGTCACGATTGCCCAATCATTTCGGCGTTTTTATCACGGTGCTCAATCATTTCGGCTATGTATATTTTTACTCGCTGTTTTTTATTGCGAGTTGTCCAAACATTTTGGCTATTTTTATATGCATATATTTTGCTTGCTGATTTTTATTGTGAGTTACCCTATCATTTCGGCTATTTCATATGCATTTTTTGCTCGCTGATTTTTGTTGCGAGTATGAAACTTGAAATCTGATACCAATCTTAGCATCAGCATCGCTGCGACTGGAATGTGGCCAGGAGCGAATCATCATTTGCCCTGAAAGGACTTGGAATTTGATACCGATTTAGGCATCGGCATCGTTACAACTGGGATATTGCCAGGAGCAAATCATCATTTTCCTTTGTCGATTTGAACAAATGTGGCTTAGCAAACAGAGTTAGGATCCTGTTGACTAAGGCTTTTTGACTTTACGAGTCGTAAGGGTCTCATAAAGGTATTTCTCCCTACGAGTCGTGAGGATCTCATAGGTGTATTTTCTCCTTAGGAATCGTGGAGATCCCCAAGTGTGTGTTCTCTTATAAGTCGTAAGGATCTCATAAGAGTATTTTCTCCTTATAAATCGAGAGGACTTACAAGTGTCATTCACCATATGAGGGCATTCCTCGTCATTGGTGGGACTTGGTGAGGGAACGTTTATTTGTGCCTATGGATTGTATACAAGGGTTAATATTGGACCATTTGTAGGGCAACTTGGGGAGTGTGATGGCTTAAGAACAGGTTCAGGTCCCTGTATCTTAAGGCTTTTGAATCCTATGAGCCGTGAGGGTCTCAAAGGGGGGAATTCTCCTTACGAGTCGTAAGGATCTCGTAAGTGTAATTTCTCCTTAGGAATCGTGGGGATCCCTAAGCGTGTTGCTCCCTTGTGAGTCGTAAGGATCTCACGCGGGTGTTTTCTCCCCACAAGGTCGAGAGGACCTTGCAGTTGTTTTTTTATTTTAACGAGATTGCGCCCTTTCGAGTTTTCACAAACTCGCCAGTAGCCCTGCTGTTTTTACTCACAGAGCCCTTTCGGGTTTTCATCCGTGCCCATTTCGCTTTTGGACGTACCGTTTTTTTAAACAACTCTGTTTGCCAATAGCACTTAGGGGAAGCTACGCGGCCAGCGGAACTTAAGTTGCAGTCCTCACCACTGGGACTTGTGGACTTGAATTCCCCTATTGCCGTGTTTGAGGCGATGTATTTAGTTTAAGGACATTGCGGTCCATTGTTAGTTTAGGGACATCTCGGTCCAGTGTTAGTTTAGGAACATCTCGGTCCAATGTTAGCTTCGAGGCAAAGTTTTGTCGGATATTACTTATAGAGTCTTGACTTAGGAAGACAGCGAGCGGACACGAGCGTCGTCATCTATCATTAACCTGAGTTGTGACTTGTCAGGCATAGTATTTCTTAAGGAACCGGCCGTTAATTGGCCGAAATGGTCTTTCTCCATGCATATCCATGAGCAAGTAGGCCCCACCTTGGTAGACCTTGTCTATGATGTACGGACCCTCGTAGTTTGGCTCGAATTTGCCCCGCTTTGCACGGTTGGGGATCATAGGTCTTTTTATGACTAGCACGAGTTCGCCTTAGCAGAATGTTCTCGTTCTGGTTAGTCTTTCATATGAGCGTGTCATCCTTGCTTTGTAAGCTTCCAGGTTTTGCTGCGCCATGAGACGAGTTTCATCGAGGGCATCGAGCTCCTCAAGCCAAAGATGGGCATTTTCTTCGTCCGTTAACTCATAACGAATCGCCATTCGCAGAGAGGGTAACTCTATCTCCAAGGGGAGTGCCGCTTCCGTGCCGAATACCAACGTGAATGGCGTTGTATTCGTGGTCGTTTTGAACGTGGTTCGATACGCCCAGAAAGCTTCATGCAGTCTCTCGTGCCAGTCCCTTTTATTTCTGGACACCATTTTCTTTATGATCTTCCTTAAGGTCTTGTTGAAAGCCTCAGCTAGACCATTAGCTCGGGGATTATAGACTGAAGAGTATCTCCAATCTATATTATGCTGTTGTGCGAAGCGACTGATCTTATGGCTCTTATAGGCTGGCCCATTATCCGAGATGATTCGTCGTGGAGTGCCGAACTGGTAGATGACATATGTCCTGAAGAAATGGAGGATGTTCTCCGTCTTCACATCCTTTAGTGGCACTGCCTTTGCCCACTTAGAGAAGTAATCGGTTGTTGCCAATATGAACCGATGTCCCTTGAACGATGCTGGTTCGATGGGCCCGATTATATCGGTTCCCCACATTTTGAACGGCCAGCTAGCCAACGTCGGGTGCAACGGATTTGGATGCTGGTGGATGAAGTCCCCATGAATTTGGCACGAGTGACACTGCTTCGCATATTCGAGGCAGTCCTGAATCATCATGGGCCAATAGTAACCCATTCTCTTGATCTTCAACTTCATATTTGGTCCGGCCTGATGAGAACCACAGAGTCCGTCATGAGGTTCTTGGACGACCCTTTTTGCTTCTTCTGGACCCAGGATTCTCAGCCACAGACAATTGAATGATCTCTTATAAAGAGTATCATTGACGAAGGCGAAAGACAGGACTTGCTTCATTAGTTGATGTCTTGACGACACGACTTCGGGTGTTCGATGGGATTTGAAGTAGTCTATGAAGACTTCTCTCTAATCCGTAGCCTTTTCTTCATCTTCTATTCGACAGGCTGCTTGCTTGATCGCTTCCTTTCCTTCAGACGGCTTTGGAGATATTTCTGCTGGCGCGACAATCCGGCGGCTTTGCACAATGATCCTTACGTCATCGAAGTTTTCGTCGTCTAGTTCTTTAGCGAGCTTAGCTAACGCATCCGCCTTGCTATTTTCCGCACGCGGTATGCTTTCCAGGATGTAGGAGAGAATTTGAGTCAGCAGTTGCTGCACTCTTTCGCCTTACTTTACCAACTCTGGTTTGCATGTCTGATAGTCGCCATTTACTTGGCTAACGAATAGCTTGGAGTCTCCATATATGAGGAGGTTTTCGATGCCCATGTCAATAGCAATCTCAAGACCTGCTATCAAAGCTTCATACTCAGCCTCGTTGTTTGTCCTTGGCTCTGTTAATGAAAGGGCGAAACGCATTATCTCTCATTGCGTTGTCACGAAGATAAGGCCCACCCCAGCTTTAATTATAGGGGTGTTTTGCTTTCGCTTTTTCATAGAAGATGCTCCATCGAAGTAGAGTTCCCATCGGACATTATTTCCTTCCTCCTCCCTGTCAATTTCATCGAATGCGTGTTCATCTGGCAATTCGCAATATAAGAGAGAGTCGGCTGGTATTGGATGTTCATCAAGAAATTCAGCGATGGCTTGGCCCTTCACTGCCCTGAGGGGTCGATAGATTATCGAGAAATCCATCAAGAGGAGGGCACATTTGGCAAGCCTTCCTGTTAGTATGGCTCTTGACATCAAATATTTGAAAGGATCCACCTTTGATATGAGACGGACCTCATGTACCAGGGCATAGTGCCCGAGCTTCATTATCGCGAAGATCAGTGCCAGGCAATGATTTTCGATGGGGGGTAGTTGTTTTCTTCCCCCAGGAGAACTCGACTCAAATTGTAGAGAGCTCTCTCCTTTCCATGATTGTTCTCCTGTACCCATAGCGCGCCTAAAGAACCTTCAAGGGCTATTGTGTACAGGATGAGGGGCTTTCCATTGACCGGAGCGGTCAGTGGCGGTAGGTTCTACAGATATTGCTTGATTTCGTCCAGTGCATTTTGGCATTTACGATCCCAAACGAACGGGGTCCCCTTCTTCATTAGATGGCTATAGGGGCGGCATTTGTCGGAGAGGTTAGCTATGAACCGTCGGATATACGCAAGCTTTCCTTAGAGAGACTACAATTGTTTGAGAGTTCTAGGCGAGGGAATTTCCATAATCGCCTTGATCTTTGATGGGTCTATTTCGATGCTTTGGTGTCATACGATGAATCCCAAGAATTTGCCCGAGGAGACTCCAAATGCGCATTTCAGAGGGTTCATCTTCAAATTATATTTCCGAAGACGCTGAAACACTATTTTCAAATGCTCTCAGTGCTCCTCGTACGATTTTCTTTTCACCACGAGGTCCTCGATATAACATTCGACAATCTCGTGTATAAGGTCATCGAAGATCTTCGTCATAGCCCTCTGGTAGGTAGCGCCAGCGTTCTTCAAGCCGAAGGGCATCACCTTATAGCAGAATATGCCTAGCGGAGTCCGGAAGGCGGTGTGCTTTTGGTCTTTAGGATGCATCTTTATTTGATTATACCCCGAAGATCCATCCTTGAACGAGAAGACCTCATGAGTGGACGTGTTATCGATCATCAGTTCGGTAACAGGAACTGGGAAGTCATCCTTCGGGCAAGCTTGGTTAAGATCTCGAAAGTCCACGCAGATGCGTACTGTCCCATTTTTCTTTATCACTGGGACAATGTTGGCGATCCAGTCGGGATATTGAACTTCTTGGATGAAGCCGGAGTCGATTAGTTTCTTGACTTCGGTATTGATGCTCATTTCGAGTTCAAGCCGCATTCTTCTTGGAGCTTGTTTGGCTGGATTGACGTTCGGTGATATCGCCAGTTTATGCACAGCTATTTAGGGATCTAGTCCCGGCATCTCGGAATAGTTCTACGCGAAGCAGTCTTTATACTGCATAAGCACATCCTTTAGCATGGCCACCTTCTTTTCAGACAGCAACTCACTGACGAACGCTGGCCTCGACTCATTTTCTGTCCCCAAGTCGATTTTTCTCAGGTTGTCCGCTATGGTGTGTATCCTATCTTCCAGCTCTTTTGGTGCCGATGGAAATTCTAAAACTACATCATCCTCATCCTCATCCTCATCCTCATCCTCATTTGCGAAGCACCGGGAAAGGTCGTCCATATTCTCGTGCTCTCCTTCTTTTGATAGTGTTATCACGTGGCAGGTACGAGCTCGTTTCTAAGCTCGATGCTGATCTAGACTTTCCTTCGTAGTGTAGGTTGCTCTTGGTATAAGTCGACATTAGACACCCCACAAGCTGCGGGGAGGCGGAATAGGAAAAACAATCATTTTGTTTAAACTAACATCGACTAACTTTACGGATCATTTCCAAACCCTAACTAACAAAACCATAGAAGTCATTAGCTACTATGAAATATGATTATACCTAATGAATCAAGTCCTTCTTGTTCTCTTTGATCACCTCCTCATCGGCCTCCTCGATGTGATAGAAGATCCACCCGAGAGCTACCACTCCAAGCTTGACCTCTAACTTGAAGTAACTAGGTAACTAAGAGTGCTAATCAAAGCAACCTAGAGAATATAGAATAGGATTAGGGATCAATTAGTCTTGCTAACCCTTGATCTCAACATATGAGAGGTTAAGGTTAGGGTTTTAAGAGAGAGAGCTTGAGGAGAGAGAATGTGATAATAATTATGAAATGGAATTAACTCATTTGTGTATATATATGAAGCATAAGATATTTTGCACAAAAAATCTCTTTGCACAAATATCTTCATGCTTCATTTAATACATAATGAATCATCAAGTGAGTCATTAAAAACATTTAATGCGTCATTAACTCTCTTGATGAATCATCTCCATGAGTCACAAAACCATTTAATGCATATAACACCTAAGCTCTCCTTGTCATCAACCTTCAAGAAGCTTCTCGACAATTTACGAGAACGCCCCTCCTATCCGTGAAAACACGGAAATACTGAGACTGTATAAATCCAATAATCCGATACTAGAATCTGGCTTAAACTAAAGCCTGCTAGTAAAAACTGTCCGAATATCGTGCGTGCGTGAAAACACGTATGTGTCCGAACCCTGTCGTAAAACCATACGACCTCTATATCGTTTCGCCCGAAGCAGGGAAACTCTCTGTGTGGGACTCTAAAGACTCGACTACTACGCTGGCAGTGGGTTTAACCACAGACCGCAAGCGGCACTAGCTGTACGTAACGGTCCTCAGGTAGATGTCGATAAGAAGGCCGATGAGGAAACCTATCCGAACTCCTACTGAGCCTGATGTGACAATCTCCGTACAGTCTGGTCTGTTCGTCTAGGACTATCGCATATCGGGCCTAGGGGGCGGCAAGCGTCAGTCCCCTAAAAGCGGTATAAGTCGTGTCGGAGCGAAGCCCATTACACCTTGAGAAACTACTGGAAAACCTACCAGTCGCTTGCCCTGGCCAGGGACTTTGCGTAATGGCTCTCCAGACACAGCGCGATATCAACTCCCAATACCGGGAGAGACGAATCATGTCTAACCGCCACTGCCTCCAAGTGCTTCGGGACTGCACCCAACTGCTACCTGTTTGCACGACTCCTTTGAGCCGTGGTAGGGTAGCAATCTAAGAACAATAGGAACACACTCGAGGCGAAGCAGCAGTGTCAAGTCTACGGACTATGCTGTACTCATGTCACCTGGGAACTGTTAACTGACTACGGGTATAATACCAACCAACAGTTCCCTGCGAGTCCTGTCCGGTGTACCCGTAACCCAACGAGCACCTGTATACTATCTTCAGTACGACGTATTGTTGGCTGTGGGACAGACCATATCCCCAACTAGGATGAGAAGTGTACACACTAGTCTACTCCGGAGTATCGATGCCCTGTCTCGATAATCCTACGACTAGGGACCTGAAAAAGGATGTGCTTGTAGACTACCCAGCCCCCACTAGTGTGACTGCCATCACAACGCTGGTAGTCAAGCAAGATCCTCAGGGCTCTATCAATACGTACACACATATTAAGATAGATATAAACCGAGTAGCATACTACCATGTTTAGCAAGACTGTTAATATAACTGTGAATATCCCAAGCTTCCATTAAGTAATATACAAGCTAGTATGATACAATAATGGTCCCTATGGCATATACACTAACAATCTCCTACTTGCACTAGGGCCATGTACTGGCGTATCGAAGACCGATCATCTCGAGTAGCCTCTCGAACTGAGTCTGAGGTAACGCCTTTGTGAATGGATCAGCAGTGTTCTCCTCTGTAGCAACTCTCTGGACGTCGATCTCCCGGCGATCTATGATCTCCCTGATCAGGTGATACCGCCTTAAGATGTGTCTGGACTTCTGATGGGTCCTGGGTTCCTTCGCTAAAGCTATAGCTCCGTTGTTGTCGCAATACAGCGGTATTGGATCAACAATGGTAGGAACCACCTGAAGTTCTGTTAGGAACTTCTTCATCCAGACCGCTTCTTTTGCGGCATCGCAAGCAGCAATATACTCCGCTTCCATCGTCGAGTCAGCAACGGTGTCCTGCTTGGAACTCTTCCAGCACACTGCCCCTCCATTGAGGGTAAAGACATAACCTGACATGGACTTCGAGTCATCCTTGTCACTCTGGAAGCTGGAATCAGCAAAGGCCTCGATCTTGAGGTCTTTTCCGCCGTAAACCAAGAACATCTCCTCAGTCCTTCTCAGGTACTTGAGAATGTTCTTTACTGCTATCCAGTGCTTCTTCCCTGGGTCTGACTGATACCGGCTTACCACGCTTAGTGCGTAAGCTACATCTGGTCTGGTGTACAACATTGCATACATTTTAGAGCCTACCGCAGAAGCGTAGGGTATAATCGACATGCGATCCCTTTCCAAATCAGTCTTGGGAGACATCTCTTTGGAGAGGGTGATTCCGTGACAAGCCGGTAAATTATCGCGCTTAGAATCTTCCATTATGAATCTTTTCAGTATAGTGTTGATATACCTGAACTGCGTAAGTCCCAACATCCTCTTGGATCTATCACGATAGATCCGGATCCCCAGAATGTAAGAGGCATCACCCAGGTCTTTCATGGAGAACCTGTGTGACAAGAATCCTTTGACAGATTGTAGCATAGGAATGTCATTTCCTATCAAGAGAATGTCATTCACGTACAAGACGAGGAATACGACAGTTCGTGCTACAATTTTACTATATATGCATGGTTCATCTGGATTTTTGATAAAGTCATATTCTTTGACCGTTTCATCAAAACAGATGTTCCAACTCCGCGATGCCTGCTTCAGTCCATAAATGGACTTAAGCAACTTGCACACTTTCCTGCTGCTCCCACTCTGATTGAAACCTTCTGGCTGATCCATATAGACGCACTCTTCTAAATTACCATTTAGAAAAGCCGTATTTACGTCCATCTGCCAGATCTCATAATTATGGAAGGCAGCAATGGCAAGAAGGATCCGAATGGATTTGAGCATAGCCACTGGAGAAAAAGTTTCGTCATAGTCCAAACCAGGTCTTTAACGAAAACCCTTTGCAACAAGCCTAGCCTTATAGGTTTCCACCTGTCCATCTTCACCAATCTTTTTCTTGAAGATCCATTTGCATCCTATAGGTTTTACCCCATCTGGAGCAAATTCCAAAGTCCATACTTTGTTGGTGTACATGGACTCCATTTCGGTCCGCATTGCATCTAGCCATCGTACCGATTCGCCGCTCTGGATGGCCTGCTGGAAGCTAGTAGGTTCATCATCATCAATGATGCAATCCTCTCTATCCCCATCTATGAGAAAACCGTAGTATCTCTCAGGCGGATGAGACGGCCTACTACTCCTGCGGAGGGGTGCGGGAATGTCCTATTCTTCTTGAACTATTGGTTCTACCAAACTTTCAGTAGTAGTTTGTGGTTCTGGAATTTCTTCCAGTTCTATTTCGCTCCCACTTGTTTCCTTTTCTAAAAACTGCTGTTCTAGAAAATAGACAATTTTTTTCTTCTGCGTAATAGAAATAATACCCCTTAGAGTTCTTTGGATATCCCACAAACTTACACTGTACTGATCGTGCCTCGAGTTTGTCCGCATGCTGCTTTTTAACAAAAGCTGGACATCCCCATATCTTCAGATACTGAAAATAAGGTTTCTTCCTACTCCACATCTGATATGGCGTGGTAGGCACAGTCTTGGTAGGAGCCCTATTCAAAAGATATGCAGCTGATTCTAGCGCATAACCCCAGAAAGATCGCGGTAACTCAGCATTACTCATCATGGAACGTACCATATCCAATAGGGTTCGATTCCGTCTCTTCAATACACCGTTATGCTGTGCAGTGTATGGAGGAGTAAGCTGAGAGAGAATTCCTTTCTCTTTTAGGTAACCTAGGAACTCGGCACTTAAGTATTCACCACCTCGATCAGATCTCAGTGTCTTGATACTTTTGCCGGTTTGGTTTTCTACTTCATTCTTATATTCTTGGAATTTCTCAAAAGCCTCGGATTTATGTTTCATCAAGAAAATGAATCCGTACCTAGAGTAATCATCCGTAAAAGTAATGAAATATGAAAAACCACCTTTTGCATGTGTAGACATTGGACCACATACATCGCTGTGTATGAGTCCTAAAAGCTCGCTCGCTCTTACTCCATGTCCAGTGAATGGAGTCTTTGTCATCTTTCCTTTGAGACATGATTGACAAGTGGCATAAGATTGATATTCGAACGGATCCAAATATCCTTCTCTATGTAACTTAGTTAACCTTGTCTCATTGATGTGACCCAGTCTACAATGCCATAAGAAAGCTTTATTTATATCTGGAGACTTTCTTTTTAGTGTGTTCTGGACATTGAAAATCTGTAATTGGTTTAAGATATATATACCGTTATCTAGTGTACCGGACCCAATCAAACCATGATTAAGGTGGATGTTAACAACATCGCTTACAAACGTGAAATTATAATCTTCTTTTGATAACAACGAAACCGATATGATATTGCACGTTAAACTGGGTACACAAAAACACTTATGTAAAACCAAAATATGTCCACTCGTCAATCCAAGGTGATAATCCCCTACGGACACAGCACCCACGATAGCTCCATTAGCAACCTGGAGGGTCATATCACCAACCTTCAGCACTCTATGGTTTCTCAGTGCCTGCAATGAATTGCATATATGAGATCCTGATCCGGTATCCAATACCTAGGAAGTAGAGTTGATTGACAGACAATTTTCAATTACAAACACACATGAAGTCGAAGCCACAGCTTGCTTCGGTTCCAGGTTCTTGGCATTCCAAGCTTTGCAATCTTTCTTCCAATGGCCTTTCCTATGACAGTGGAAGCACTCGTCCTTTGCCACTACTGGCACTGCAATCTTTGTCTTTCCCTTAACTCCCACCTTACCAACACCACCTCTCGGTTTGGTAGCGGCCTTCATCTTCCTTCCTTTGGCCCTAGCCTTGGACCCGGATGAAGAAGCACCGTGAACAAACATAGCGGGTGTTTCCCTTGCCTTCTGCAAGGTGCCCTCTGCACTCCTCAACATGTTAAGGAGTTCTGGAAGTTCAACTTCTTTTCTTTGAATGTTGAAATTTAGAATAAACTGGGCGTAGGTGGAAGGAAGGGACTGAATAATCAAGTCTGTATAGAGCTCGTTCTCCAAAGTCATCCCGAGGTCCGCGAGCTCTTCTATATAGCCAATCATCTTTAGGACATGTTCTCCTACAGATGATCCGACGGCCAGCCTCGACTGAAACAAGTTCTTCGAGGTCTCGTATCTAGCTATAGGAGATTGCTCTCCATACAGATCCTTTGTATGGAGAAATATGGATTCAAGATCCATATCCTCGTGCCTCCTCTAATGTTCATTATCCATAGAGGCAAGCACAATGCATTTGGCCTTCGCGCAATCTAACTCCCAGGTCTTGCGGATTTCCTTATCCACATTACTGGATTTTGGACCAGGGACAGCAGGTGCCTTAGTAGTAAGGACATACCCCAATTTGTCATAAGTCAAAGCCATCTTGACATTCCGCAGCCAATCTTTATAGTTTGGCCCTGTCAATATTTTTTTCTAATAGTAACTTAAGGCCTGTCATGTTCTGGGTCGCTGCAATTAGGAGAGAGAGGGAACACTTTAGCATGATGCTCTTGCAAGTTTAGAGTGGTTTTTAGTTTATCTAAACTGGATGGCTCCCACTGTTTCTCGAATCCCTCCTCAAACCAAAAAGGAAGAACTAGCCAGGGCTATTCTCACCGTACAATACTTGCTTAACCATTCAGCCAGGCCAGTGTCGGTACTTCAAGGGAGGTTTTCCAACGCTTTCGCGAAGTTCCTTAATTAAATAACATCTTTTCTCTGGGGGCGTAGCCCCGCTGACACCTTTCTCGGCACCTACTTGGTTTATAGCATTGATCGTTAAGTGACGAATCTCCTGATAAGTAGCGGATACTCACAGTAGTATCGGGATCTAAATATCATCGTGTGATAAAGCTAAAGGAATCCTACCAAAATTATCACACTCCAAATGGTATGTATCTCTTTGCAAATTTCAGTTTCTTTAGAAATTCCCAATATAAATTTTTGCCCCATGCTCTTATGACGTTGGCGTTGGTCAAAATGTCATAAGTCACATGTCAAGTTCTACCCATCATTATCTTGTTAATTTGAACCCATCCGTACATACCCCTGACATTGGTCAAATGATAATACGACTGTCCCAAACTAACTCATCTATCTATACAACAAATGAATACCCAGCAGCTACCAAACACTATGTCTTGGCGTTGGTCAAAATACATAGCTTGAATACTACTGAATACCCAAATGAAATGACGGAGGGCTACGAATGGTTTTGGCGAAACCGTGAACGTAGTGAACTTGATATGATCGAAGAAACCTGATAGTTTTTAAAACGAGTGGTTAAAGCTCCGCAATTAAAAATATCTTCTGTTTTAAAAATAACCGAGTGGTTTATTTTAAACTGTTCCAACGATTCAACTTTGGTTTATTTTTTTGCATTAATATAATGCGTCCCATCAATTAACCTATCATTGCAGAAAACAACAAAAATACAACGTCCTCTTATGCCATCCGCATTCGCCACTGGGCCTCGTCATCACCCGTTAGGTTACTTAACTAACGACAGAGCGGGGGCTGGGCTAGCGCGGGTGTAAAACATAAGTGACGTCTAATAGCTATCATATATAGATATTGTGCATTCGTCAGACGGAATAATAGTCAATCCAGATCACAGATGAACATATTGGATTTTCTACGAATCCGCATTCCTTATGAGCCTGCAAAGAAAGACGGATTACACAGTCGCGATGAATAGCCAAAACCCTACCCTAGACCCCTACGGGTACGGAAAACTACCCGCCAAGTACCCGAAGTGAAGCGGTCTCCCTCAACAACGTGAGTAGGCCACTAAACACTTCAAAGTACCCGGTAGTTTGTGCACCCCATCTTGGGTCTATCCTAGGAGCAAAAAACAGTAAATGAAATAATACAACGGTGGCTACAACCGCAACCTGGATGTGTCCCGCAAAAGAATATTACAACAATTTACAAATTACATTTGAATGAAAGAAACGCTCGTCTCACATCCCCAGCTATCCATTCACGACAATCCAACAAGTCCACAAACACAAATAGTAAAAACCATTACAGAAATGTGCAACCCCCTGCTAACCGACATACTAGCAGTTAGGGGAGGTTTACGAACACATTAAAAAAATCACAAATATAATCAAATTAGCCAAACATCTTAGAATTTCGATCAAGCAAACACAAATGATTCTTCTCCGAAAAATTCTCTGTGCACCTGAAACTTAAGCAGAAACAAAACATCCCAGAAAATACAAAATTAACACAGAAGAGTTACTGGGCAAATTTGGGGCAACTCGGCTTCAACTCAGTCGCGGATCCGCGGCGGATCACTTGGATCGGCTGCGGTTCCGCGGCGGTTTGGCCGAGTCAGGAACCCAAATTTCTCCAGTAACCTTATAATTCCCTGCATGTAATTTTAAGGGTCCCTGAAAAAATTTTATACCCCATTTAAAAATCGACAGAAACTATGTGAAAATGATGTTTTTCCGTGTTCGTTTTGCGATCGAATTTCTAACGAATTTGCTAATAAGTTAGTTATGGTTTAGTGAGGCTCTAATACCACTGTAAGTCGACGTTAGACACCCCACAAGCTGCGGGGAGGAGGAATAGGAAAAACAACCATTTTGTTTAAACTAATATCGACTAACTTTACGGATCTTTGCCAAACCCTAACTAAAAAAACCATAGAAGTCATTAGCTACTATGAAAGATGATTATACCTAATGAATCAAGTCCTTCTTGTTCTCTTTGATCACCTCCTCGTCGGCCTCCTCGATATGATAGAAGATCCACCCGAGAGCTACTACTCCAAGCTTGACCTCTAACTTGAGGTAACTAGGTAACTAAGAGTGCTAATCAAAGCAACCTTGAGGATATAGAATAGGATTAGGGATCAATTAGTCTTGCTAACCCTTGATCTCAACACATGAGAGGTTAGGGTTAGGGTTTGAAGAGAGAGAGCTTGAGGAGAGAGAATGTGATAATAATTATGAAATGGAATTAACTCATTTGTGTATATATATGAAGCATAAGATATTTTGCACAAAAAATCTCTTTGCACAAATATCTTCATGCTTCATTTAATACATAATGAATCATCAAGTGAGTCATTAAAAACATTTAATGCATCATTAACTCTCTTGATGAATCATCTCCATGGGTCACAAAACCATTTAATGCATATAACACCTAAGCTCTCCTTGTCATCAACCTTCAAGAAGCTTCTCGACAATTTACGAGAACGCCCCTCCTATCCGTGAAAACACGGAAATACTGAGACTGTATAAATCTAATAATCCGATACTAGAATCTGGCTTAAAGTAAAGCCTGCTAGTAAAAACTGTCCGAATATCGTACGTGCGTGAAAACACGTATGTGTCCGAACCCTGTCGTAAAACCATACGACCTCTGTATCGTTTCGCCCGAAGCAGGGAAACTCTCTGTGTGGGACTCTAAAGACTCGACTACTACGCTGGCAGTGGGTTTAACCACAGACCGCAAGCGGCACTAGCTGTACGTAACGGTCCTCAGGTAGATGTCGATAAGAAGGCCGATGAGGAAACCCATCCGAACTCCTACCGAGCCTGATGTGATAATCTCCGTACAGTCCAGTCTGTTCGTCTAGGACTATCGCATATCGGGCCTAGGGGCGGCAAGCGTCAGTCCCCTAAAAGCGGTATAAGTCATGTCGGAGCGAAGCCCATTACACCTTGAGAAACTACTGGAAAACCTACCAGTCGCTTGCCCTGGCCAGGGACTTTGCGTAATGGCTCTCCAGACACAGCGCGATATCAACTCCCAATACCGGGAGAGACGAATCCTGTCTAACCGCCACTGCCTCCAAGTGCTTCGGGACTGCACCCAACTGCTACCTGTTTGCACGACTTCTTTGAGCCATGGTAGGGTAGCAATCTAAGAACAGTAGGAACACACTGGAGGCGAAGCAACGGTGTTAAGTCTGCGGACTATGCTGTACTCATGTCACCTGGGAACTGTTAACTAACGACGGGTATAATACCAACCAACAGTTCCCTGTGAGTCCTGTCCGGTGTACCCGTAACCCAATGAGCACCTGTATACTATCTTCAGTACGACGTACTGATGACTGTGGGACAGACCATCTCCCCAACTGGGATGAGAAGTGTATACACTAGTCTACTACAGAGTATCGATGCCCTGTCTCGATAATCCTACGACTAGGGACCTGAAAAATGATGTGCTTGTAGACTACCCAGCCCCTACTAGTGTGACTGCCATCACAACGCTGGTAGTCAAGCAAGATCCTCAGGGCTCTATTAATACGTACACACATATTAAGATAGATATAAACCAAGTAGCATACTATCATGTTTAGCAAGACTGTTAATATAACTGTGAATATCCCAAGCTTCCATTAAGTAATATACAAGCTAGTATGATACAATAATGGCCCCTAGGGCATATACACTAACAATTGGCTCATGCTTTCGTGGTGGGTCTACCCTCCAACTGTCGGATAGAGCAAACCTGCCTTGCTGATACTGGTCTTCGACCCAGTCTTTGAAGGTGAAGCAGTCTTTAAGAGGATGCCCTATTGCTCGGTGGTAGGAGCAATAATCCGGGTGATGGATCTCGTTTACTTGTTCGGGGTGCCTAGACTCCGGGAGCGTCATCATTTGATACTTATTGACAATGTTGAATATTTTCCTTATCTTGTCTTGAGGGAAAGAGTATTCCCGACCCATCTTCTTCATAAAAGGTGGATTCCAGCTGACTTTTTCTCAATCGCGTGGTTTCTTGGATCCATTTCTCTGTTTTTGAACGCCATTCCCGTTCTTGATCTTTTTTTTGCTTCTGCGTCGGGCTTTTTCCTTGCCATGAGAGCGCATAGCGGGTTGAGGTTGAAGGGCATCGTAATCTTCCGTAGCCTGCTGAATGAGACGTTGCGTCCTGGCTTTCTCGTAAATGGCCGTTTCGCGGCTATGGTCATCCCGAACCTTTTGACCCGCTTCCCTTATTAGCTTGTCAATTTGTTCTTCGAATGACGGGCTTGGTATTTTTACGTTGGAATTCCGCTTTGGTTCGATATCGACGTTATCTGGAAAAGCATTCCCTTCTCCTCGGGAGTCATTTATAACATGGCAGCCATGTAATCGCTCTCTTTTCTTGGACTGAACGTATCCAAGCGCAGTCGTCTCCATCCTCCTATTGGGCATCTTTCGTTGATTCCCGGGAACGTCCCAAATCTTGTTGTAGAACTGGGCTTGTCGAGCGATTTGTTTGAAGGGTATATCTTGGAATTTTAATATCCTTTTTAATCCCTCTACGTAATATCTGGGCAGACGGATCGGTTGAAGCCTGTCAACCGTAAATCGGCACCATGCTAGACTTCTTTTTCCACTTTAGTCTTCGTAGATTGGTAGAAGAGGATCGCCTTTTCACCTCTTCGCCTAGGAGGAACGTAGAACGTCTGCAGCTCTTGCATGCCGTATGTATCGAGCGCATCAAGTTCCCTGTAATACCGCTGCGGAACCATGGTAATTTGTAAACTCTGATCAGCTCCAGCGAAGGTCTGCATTGACAGGCGGACGGAGAACACTGTGTTGACTTCGTCTTCAGAGTCACTGCCAAAGAACAGAATAGGAGTAGATGGCCTTGGCATGTTGCCTTGGGGTTGCCTCGAGTAAACCATCTCTTCATCCTCCTCGGTATCTCTCCCAAAGATCGGGATAGTGGCGACGGCTTTTTGTTTATTCTCCGGTTTACGACATCTTTCCTTGTCTTTGAAGTCTGGTAAGAAGTACTTGGCGTCTTCATATTTGTAGACTTCATTTACGGAGAATGGGTTTAGCTCCCTTGTAACTGTGTACTCGAGGCCGTCTTTAAAGTACTTCATACACTGATGTTGTGTAGAAGGGATGATGTTGTACTCATATAACCAAAGCCTGTCGAGCAAAGCGTTATAGCAAGTTTGGGCGTCGATGACATGAAATTTGATGTCAGTGACGAGCATCCTAAAGCGTAATGTCAATATCATGGACCCAATCGTCTGTGATGACTGCACGTCAAACTCGGAGATGGTAATTTTGTCCCGGGCCAGGTGCTGAACATTCATGCAGATCTCCTTCAGCACCTTCACATTGAGATGGTTAACAGAGGACCCGTTGTCAACCAGGATCTTGCCTATCTTAATATCGTGGAAGTACCCAGTGACATATAGAGGATGGTTATGTTCGCACGTTCCGAGGAGGAGATCTTCATCGCCGAATGTGATGTCAGTTGTATGAACCTCTGCCAGCTCGTATTTCATCTTTTCTTTCGCAAAGAAAGCTTGGAACTGATCAGGCTCTTGCAACGCCCTGATGAGAGAATCTCGTGTCTCTTTAAACAGGAGAAGGGCATCCAAAATGCTCAATTGTGAGGGTATCTTCCTCAGAAATGCCAAAACATTGTAATCCACCTTGTTTTTCTTAGGCGGTTCCTTGGCTGCGAGCTCTTTAACGACTCTATCATCAAGGACAATCTCCTCAGGGAATTTTTCCTACCCCTTGTCTCTTTTTCCCGAACCTTTGTTTGAGGGTCCGAGATTTTTTTCAGGCACCGTACGGTTATGCAGCTGGATGTTCTCACAGTTTTTCTCTTCCTCTTCTTTCCTAGAGGCGGGTTCTTTGAAGAGAGGACCAATGGTTATTTCTTTCTCAGAATCGCTCCTGAATGTGAGAACTTGAGATTTCGCTTTTGTCGCACTGGTATCAATCATATGACAGTTGCCAGCTGTTCCTTCACGCTCATCTGTCGCGCTTCTTTATTGTCGACGGGCTTCGCGCTTCATCCGTTTGAAGTGTTTTCGATGGGCAACGTATCCTTGCCACCACTTCTTGAAGGCACTGCACTTTTCTGTAGGGTGTGTGACCTCCGATGGTATAAGAAGTAGTTCAGATGTACATCCGTTTCATCGAGGCACGTACTCCCTGGAGTATCTCCATTGAAAGGTGGCAGCTTCATTCCCATTGACAGGGCTTTGGTGAACGGTTTCCCCGTCTTAAACCTGCTTTTGTCTGCCGCGGGTGTGCTTCGATCTGGTTAGATTACTTTGTGACTCTTCCTCACCGCAGCTTCTTCATCCTGACGCCGACGCTTGGCCTTTTCATATATGGCTGTTTTACATTCTCGGTTAGCTTTGCTCTTTTGAAGGGCTTCGTTTAGCAGCCTGTCAATCAAGTCGTCTGACGGCTCCAGGGATTTCTGCATCGGTCTTACCCCCGATTTTTCTGCTCCTCTTCTGACTCCGAGGAGGCCTCTTCGTTTTTTAACGACGAATGAGAGACCATGTGGAAACTCACTACATAATCCTCGGGTTCTTCTGACGATTCGTTCCCCTCATCATTGTCGCTGTCTTCATTCTCAAGGATATGGTTAAGAAACTCTTCGAGAGTGACTGGGGTCCACACCTTCTGGTTGTACTCCTCCAGAGCGTCAATGTACTTTTGCAAGTCCATATGCTCGTTATCAGGCTGTACAGGTGTCACGACCCGAAAGTACGGAACGTGACTGGCACATAGGTTACGAGACGTCTAAAGGCGTAACGTAAACTAAGTCAGCCAAAGCCCAGAAAATATAAACCAAAAGAAACCAAAGAGAGTGAAAAAAACCTTTCATGAAAACGATTTTCAAAATCAATTAAATTGTATCGAACCCCTTTTAAAAAAACATCAAAAATTTCCGAAAATTTCGGCAGAGTCTCCTCTGTAAATACTATCCCCCAAAATGGGTACAATAAAATATATAACCTGTAATCACAAAATGGCATCCCCAAGCGGGAGCTAGCTCTACGCCCAAGGCGGATCACAACCACACGCAATATATATATGCAATATCCAGAAAAGAGTATAAAGAAATGCAAAATGTAAGAAAACACAACGTCTCCTCAAGTGAGCTCGACCCAAAAGAAACCACATATACACAAATCTCTCGGTCTCATCACTAGGTCGCATATACAAATAAGAAGTGGTAGATGGAGAATACTAGATACAAAAATAGTACAAAAAAGAGATAATAGAGCTCTCGCAACCCACCTACGAGCAATGTCGTGAGTCTGAGCAAAAGAAGTCACTGACAAGATAAGTCGCTGCTACTAGGCTGATAAGTCCGACCTGCAAGACACTGTGGCACAACGGGGGTGAGTTGCCAGCTCATGAGTAGAATATAATATCTAGTAAGGCTATCGTAAGAATGCACGCAAATGCGTCACAGCATGTATGTCCAGATGTGATGTAATACCTCTAGTATGTATGCACATGTATGCAATGTCGATACTAAATCTTTAAGTATTTTAAATGCTATGAGTTCTGCATTCTTAACTTTAGAAAAAGAACATCTGCATAATAGCTAAATACCATCAATAAATCATCTGAAACCCGTGTCAAGCATCGAAACCAAATATGAAAACACATCTGTCTCAATGTCTCACTGTATCAATGTCTCAATACATTGGGCTCCGTCAGTCCGGATCGGCCCATATCATCAAATCTCACGACAACGGTCGGTATCCTCCGGATATCCGCTGCGCCAGACATCACCGGTAGGTAGTCTTCCCCTGCCAGGCTCATCGTCTACAACTCGATCTTCTTGCCCCGGGGTACCATACCGGGCCCACCATGTACCCGAGACGGTTCATCCACTCCTCGAATCGGGTCTCGAAATCCAACATAAAACATAAAAACTCATGGTGGACGACACATACATCACGAGAAAACCGCAACTTTATTTTTTTAAAATGATAAATATAAGCTTTGTTAAATTCTTGCGGTTTTCCCCAAAATCCAGAAATCGTAGCAATACTGAAATCCTCAAGAAAATCATAATGTCCAACATATTGTATATGATAAATGTCTATGATATCAAGGTATGCGATGTGATTTGTGGCTAGAAATCTAAGTAAGTATGATGATGATGCGAGGTATATACATACTATGAGATTTCATATATCATGTATGGTGCAAGTGGTGATACTAAGCTAAACAGGTTCTATGGTGCTCGTGGCATGGAAATTACCAAAGGCGTGTGTGTCACATGAATAGTGCGCGTGCAACAGGAGCTAATGGTAATGGTGTTCGTGCCCTACGAAGTGATATCGCACATGTGTATATGAATATCTATGCAATCTAGCAGACGATTAGCTATAAGGGTATGCAATGTAAATGAAGGAGTAAGCTAACTAACAATGCAAATCTTGCAAGAAATAAGGTAATCCTAACTAGGGAGCGCTTCGCGCCATCCAGACGATCCCCCCATAGATGAATACATCTACTCACCTGAAAGCCCCGCTAATCTGATCCGACCACCGCCTTGCCTTTGCGCGCCGCGTCCGATGTTTCCGTGACCGATCCTAGAATTGCATAACACACAATATAAGATTACAGATTTCTAAAATGACGCAACTCACAATATGAAAAGATCGACACTCTCGAATTAATCACAACTTGCACTCGGTACGCGGAAAATACACGAAAATCGCTAAGACCTTAACTAAAATTGCCGTTTCGGGGCAATCGTCAAAACTAAAACCCGACTAGACAAAACCCCGCATTCGCGCACACTAATAGTCGTATATGATGCTAATTATATCGCCAAAATAACACAATTAGATCACCTCCTAAATTTTTAGAAAAACTAGTAAGGATTGACATAGAAATATCGATGCAATTGTCGCGATTTAACGGTGTAGCGATCGCTACATCGCACAAACAACCATTCTAACCAACTAGATAACCACTACCCTAACTTAAACCCACTTATCCTACAAAAAAACCCTAATTAGGGCATCAACACCTCTCTTGAAAATCATGAGCAAACAAATTAACCCAAATTTCACACTTAAACTACAAAATCAAGCAAGCTTAAACTACAATTAAACACTAGATTAAGATTATACCTCACAAGTGATGATTCCTAGTTTGCACTAGCCTCCAAGACACCTCTTTTCTCCACATTTTAAACAAATTAGGGTTTGGGAAGAAGTGGAATGGGATTTAGGTTAGAATTAGTGAAGAAAATTATGTATTTTTGTGGATTTTTGTTGATTTTTGAAGCAATTTTGAAGCAAGAAAGTGAGGGAAAAATGGTGTTTCCAGCAGTGAGCTCGGCTTGGAGGTAGAGGAGGGTGTGTGTGTGTGAATGGTGTAGAAAATTCTACACAAAAACCCTTTCCCTAGCTCAATTAATGACTATCACATCAATTTTTACACATAAAACCCCATTTTAAGCCATTTTTTGAATAAAATTTTAAACCATAGAACAAAAATCTTGAAAAGTCTTGATAAAATTTTATTAACAATAAATTTTAGTTTATAATATTTCCTAAGTGTGTAATTTATCTAATTAAATTTGTATTTATCACTAATTTAATGTATTTTTAAAAGCTTAAAATATAATTAAAAATAATTAATTAAGGAAATTTTTTTAATTAACTAGAAAATTTTAAGTAACATTTTAGTGACCAATTTATAGTAATATCTTATCTAAATTTTATATAATTAGGTCTATAATGAAAAAAAATATCTATTTTGACTTTTTACGGAAAAAGCTGCTAATTCAGCCGATTACCGAAAAACTGCCTAAACGATTTTCGAAGCGTTACAATCTTCCCCCCTTAAAGAAATTCGATCCCCGAATTTAGAATTTAACTATGCGTACCTTCAAAAATATGGGGATATCTCTTCCTCATCTCGACCTCGGTCTCCCAGGTGATCTCCTCTCTGTTCGAGCCACGCCAAAGGACCTTGACGGACGGTAAAACCTTCGACCTCAATTTCTTCACCTGCCGATCCAAAATGACCACCGGCTGTTCGGTGAATGAAAGATCACGCTCTAGCTGGATCGTCTGGTGCTGAATCGCATGGGAAGGATCATGAAGGTACTTGCGGAGCATCGAAACATGGAATACGGGGTGAACATCGGGGAAGCTGGGCGGAAGAGCTAACCGATAAGCGACTGGACCAACACGCTCTAGGATCTCGAAAGGACCAACATATCTTGGACTCAGCTTCTGTCACGCCCCGCTTCCCAAAATACGGAATACGAGGGGTAGACAAGGCCAGCCATGCTCCTACGGTCAAGGAAATGTCCTGCCGTAGTCACACTTCGGCTTCTAGTTTATCATGGTAAACAGTAAACGATGCGCAGGTAATTAGAAATGCAGTGACTGAAAGATACAATAATATAAACTGACCTGAAGTGGAACAACGAAAGTAACTCGGAGTAGCAAGTCAAGAAGTCTGTGAAGCACGTCTGCTTCTGATCCACGCTAAATCGTCTTCTCACACTGAGCATGCATACTCAGGTCGTCAGAGCGACACAATAGCAATATAATATATATATAATTAAGTGACAATTCTAACAGTGATAGTAGGTATGTGAAGCAGTAAATAAATGACATCATGAATATACATGTGCAGTAATCAACACAGCGGAACAGTAAAGCAGTATAACGATATGTCACGTATGTCAACACAGTATAAAAGTAATATAAATGCCAATATCCCTATCAGTCTCTAAGTCTCACTGTACAGGTCACTAAACCTATCGTCAGTCCAAGTGTGAGAGTCAACCACTCGCGAGTGTCCTCCACCCAAGGGTAGAACCCAAGGGCAAGGGACCACGGGCCCAACATGTAACAAGAATATCACGGTGTATATATCACGTACCCTGTAAATCTCTATATAACTCCCTAAATATAAAAGCCGGCATGGGACTCCCGAGATTCTGTTGAACTCACACTTAAACTACCCCACACCCCGTGGTCTACATCAAACGCTAACCATCACCCTAAATACTAGTCGATCCGTGACAAGTCTGCGCGAGGATTGGAGGCAGGACCTCCATCAAGCACGTCCCGACTGATACCTAAGATAAATGGCAGTGTCGGATGCCTTATCTGTGACACCCGTGCAAGCGCTTCCATAAATGTCCCATACCACTTATGGTCACACGTACACGCATCCCACAGACATCGACAATGCAATAGAATAAAAGGGACACTGATTGTGCACAAGTACGTATCACTTTCACTTACACACGGATACACGAACACTGATGTACTCGCCACAATCATCACTAAAATCTAACACTGGGTAAATGCACGATGTCACTAAGTTATCAATACGATGATATGGGTATGATATGATGCGTGAACAAGTATATAAACATGATGAGGATGTTATGAAACAACCTTCTTTCACTTGCACGATTTATCATGAAACGTACGTATATAATTTGGCGAAATGATAAGCAGGTAGTAATTAATATGTTCAGTTATCCATCCATAGAATTTTGTTTCAAGCCAATCGGGTTTCAGGATCATTAGTTATAATTGTTTCATTTTAAGCGCACGCGGCTGGAAATCCGGTTTCAGAATCAGGAATTCATTTCGCAACGCATTTTAACCCCAGTTGAGATCATAATTTAGCGATGCTACTGTTGGATGAATTCTAGGTTTTTCAGTAAAGTTTTCAACGCAACAAACAGATCTTCAATCGCGTCTGTACGTTAGGAGTTATAATCTGTTTAATATTAACATGTCAATTCTGATTCTGCTGGGACTGTTATGTGTCCCGATCTACTAAATTACAGATTAAATATCAAACGGTAACGAAACAGAATGAAATCAATTGTGTTGTCTAGATAACAGTTTTATCTACAATAAAAAGCGGAGTTCCGCAACCTAAGAGTTAAGTAAAGTCCGTGGTACCCATTACGGAACAGCAAGTAATGACTGGAGTTGCTCTGGACTGCAGTCCAGAGTCGCACTCCGATCCAATTATCCTCACGTTTTAAATACAGAAATGTCAGGAAACTGGTATAGGGTTAAAGTTCATCGAGTTGGCTTCGATTTGAGCCCTCGAACGCACTATTCTATTATGTATATGATTTATGGTGATTTTAACGGTTTTCAAGTGCAACAGAATTACAGTTTTACGGTTAAACTTGGGGGCAGTTGTTTTAGTCGTAAATGATCAAATTATCCAACAAAATTCATACACAACGTTCAAAGCCATACGGGCCAATCAAAACTATTTAATTCCGCCAAATTTGATAAGAAATTTCATTGGGAACACACACCGAACAGTTATGGTACATAATTGGTTTAGACTTGTAGCTTTAATATCTATGTAATTAACAATTGTAACTTAGATAATTAGCATGTAAGCAAGTAGAATACTTGCCTGGACACGAAGAATTGATAGCACGACAGCGAAGACAGTAGTGACACGTCCCGGCACGAAGTGGCAAACGTGCGACGAGTCTCGCTAAAGCTTGGGTTCGGCTCGAGTCTGAGGATGGTTGTTGCGTGTTCAGGTGGTGTTAGGGCTGGGATTGCTGATGCTGTCGAGGCCGGCAGAGAGATATTGCAGAGGGAGAGAGGAAGTGTGTGTAGGCATAGAGAGAGAGAAAGTGAGAGAGAGAAGAGACTGAGAGAGAGAGAGAGCTGTGAGAGTGAGAGAGAAGAGACTGAGAGAGAGAGAGAGGTGCACAGAGAGAAGAACACAGAGAGAGAGAGAGATGAAGGGGGAGAGAGAAAGAGCAGAGAGAGAGAGTTTTACAGAGAGAGAGAGAGAGAGAGAGAGAGAGAGAATGAGAACAGAGAGAGAGAGTGAGATGCAGAGTGAGCAAGAGGGGGTGATCCAGATCAGAGAGGGGCAGAGTGAGAGAGGTGATGACGACGACGACTTCGACGATGATGATGAGGTCGACGACGTGGTGCAGGGGGTGGGACTCGGTGTGGCGCTTGGAAGGAAGGGTGACGGAGGCGGCCAAGTGGTCGGAGCTTTGGTGGATGGGGGTGATGACGAGGTCGTCGGTGGTGATGGAAGAGGATGGCGAGGTCGGGGCTGTGGGTTCGAGGGTGCAGGGAGTGGGGTCCAGTGGTGGGTGTGATGGCGTGAGTTCGAGAGTGAACAGGAAGGGAAGGGAAGAGAGAAATGATGGGAGTGAGGAGGGGAGACGACGAGGAGGGGTCAAGGCGTGCGTCGTGGGGGTAACGGTGAGCGAGGCGCGGCGCGTGTCGGGCGGCGACGTGGGCGCAACGGCAGGAAACGCGCGCGCAAACAGTGGAGGTAGCCGTTGGGGATTTAAGGAGGAGATGAACAGGAGTCGAGTTGGAGGGAAAGGCTGAGGAAAGGAGTTGGGCCAAGAAAATGAGCCAGGAAAAATAATCAGAATAATTAAGAAAAGAATGGGGCCGGGCCGGGCTGAGGCAACGAAATAGAAGGGGGATTAATTGGGGTAAAGACAACGGGCCGGGCCGCGATTTAAAATTTAATTAAAAGGGGAAAAAGGGCTATAGAATGACGGGCCGGGCCAAGGGATTTCGCTGGAAAAATAATTGGGAAAATAAAGGAGTGGGCCGGGAACAATTAAAGAAAAAGGGAATAAATGTTTAGAGAGGCTGGGGTTGGGCCAGAGTAATTTTGAACAACATTATTGGGGAATAATTTTGGAATAGATAATGGAAGGTGATGGGCTGGGCTGGTGTTAATACGAAAATTAAATGGGAATGAATAAAAGAAGATAGGTGGAAAAAGTGTGCTGAGTGTTATGGTGTGGGGGTTTTGGGTTCAAATGGGGTTTGAAAAATAAAATAAAATATAATAATAAATACAAATTATCGGTGAAAAAGAAATACAAACATGGGCGTACAAAAAGGGGCTGGATATTACATCATACCACCCTTACAAAAATTTCGTCCTCGAAATTTAAAAGAAACGACTAGCTATAAATAATAAGCGAAGAATCATCATATCAAACACTAATACATGCTGATTTACTTAAAACGGGTAGACAAATTTTTGAGGGTTCATACATATATATAAAAACCTCACACAAAAGATAGGCTTACAAGGTAAGATACAGGAAAACTATAAGGGCAAGTACGAATATACGAGAATATAGGTAACAGTAACGAATAATAATCAAAGTGTGTTCGATAAAAAAATCGAAACCCAACCATGTGTACATCTAATTTTGACAAAAATAAGCAGAAGAAAATAAGTATAAGGCACAATCATATAAAATAGTAAACATATGCACAACACCCGAAAATATAGTAACGACAATGAGGTAGTGAAAGCTTAGACGGTAGATTAAAACATTTTAGGATAACGTATCGAAAATAGGTTTAAAATGATTTAGAAAACTTGTATAGTGAATTTAAGAAACATGGAACAAAATTTGCGCGGCGTAAGGGTTGCGCCACTGAAAGTGAGAATACTAATAGTGTACTTAAATTACATAAAACAGAGTAATCAATAACACACACTCTTTGATAAATTTAAAATAATGAAAACTAAATTTTGAATAATAATGTCTCTAAATATATTTGGGGTAATAGAGAAACCACTAATATGAATAGGGCTAGCTAGGGTAGTGATTACAAAAAGGTGTGGCTCAATTTGAAGGTCGGAATGTGGCGGTTTTAGGCTGAATGTTAAGGAGATCGGGATAGGGTCAGCATAGGAAATAAGGGTGAGTAATAAAGGATACAAAAGGAAAAGGGTGGGGGAAACAACAGTCGGTACAACACACGAATCAAAATTTGAAGAGTTAGTGAATTTGGAAGTTTCACAAGAACTGTTCTACTCCCAGAAGGATTCTCAACGGGGCACAGACGAGGGATGAAGGGTGGCTCATTCCAAGGATCAGGGTACGGTACTTTCTAATCGAAACGAGGGTGAAAACTATACAATGAGTAGAGGTGGACAGTCAGGGAACTCAGCAGAAAATAAATGAATGTGTGCAATAAACAAGTATCAAGCGAACCAATACTCAAAAGGTTTATGAATTCAGAAGATTTATTTCATTCAAGAAAATTTGAAACAAGACATTCTCAAAGACGAAAAGTGGTCCTAAACTATACACATTTTTTTTTTGGCCAGAAAGACAGCATCAAAAGAAATTCTGTCAGTCGCGATTGTAGAGATTCAGCAGGTTGCGGTAGGCTCGCGCGCTCAGGTAAGGGCGTCCATTTCCATAGCGCCTCGCAGGTATCGCTAAAGGAAGTTCTTCCATGGCAGGGTCTTGATCTTCTGGTCCTTCATCCTCGGATAGAACTTCTTCATCGAGGTCTGATTCCATGTGATTCTCTCCTTCTGGGTTTTCTTCCAAGGGGTCTTCCTCCACTGGATTTTCTTCTATTGGATCTCCCTCGGGATCTTCCTCTATCAGGTTCTCTTCAGGATCTGCTTCTTCTTCGTCAGAATCAGCTATCATGCCAAACTCTGGGGCGGCTGCTCCTTCGTCCTCTGAATCATTGTTTTCGAAGTTGACCTGGGGACCGTTGACCTCATCGTCAGAACTCATCAACGTGTGGTCTAAGGAGACGCATGATTGTGCATCCTCGTCTAAATGCGGCGCTGCTCCGGGGTGGGCCATGGCCTGAAAGAAAGAGTTATGATTATGCAATGGGACACATCAAGGAAATAGCTCAGGGTAAGAGGTATAGGAAAATATGCGGTTGCAGGAATTGAAAGATCAGGATTAAAATACTGTGATAATGAATAGAATTAGATAAAGAGAAAGCAAGAGAATGACACATATATTACGATTCAAATTTTTATTGCATTCAATCAAAAGTTCAGCGGATACAAGATTTCAAATGGAAAGAAATATTCATAAAAAGATGAAAACTTTATTACTGAAAGTAGATAACATGAAAAATCCTTCTTCGGCTACTATAACGTTGCATTCTCGTCGCGTGAGTTGAATCCTGCGTTAGGTCCGCCTTATCGTCGAAGATCGAATTACGTGATAATCCTTACTTGGCAGAAGTGGGTAGTGTGGACGAGTTTCCTCCTTTTAGTTCTTTCCTTTCTGGGCAACTGTTGATGAGATGTTTGTTGGACCCGCATATCAGACATTTCCCTTGGGCACGGAGACAATCCCTCTGAAGGTGTCCTGGCCTCTTACAATATCCACAGCAAGGGTTCTTCTGATGCTTCTGTTGACGCTTCATCTTCTTCTTCTTTCCTCGTCCAATAGGAATCCCTTTATGATAGGAGACTCCCGCTGGTGCCTGATTCACCTGTCTTCTCAGACCTTCAGCCAACAAGTCGTTTGTTCGCTCCTGGGCTTCCTTTAGACCTCTCAGTGCACTCAGAATCTCAACGGTCCGATTCTGGGGAGCGGAAACAGATGAAGAGTTGTTGGAAGACATGATCCTGGGACAACAAATTTGAGAATGATATAAGTCACACGCTAAATGAATCAAAATATGATATGGATAGAACAAGGATTCAAGAATATCAGAGATGATGAATGTCATCACAAGTGGTGAAATCAACTGTATCACTTTAAGTCACTTGAATAGAGTACGGTAGTGCAATTGTCACCACGTATCCTTGTCAAGTCACCCGAAACCATAGTGAATGGATATCCGAACGCACGATGTGAATATGAATCAAGAATGACAGTTTACAACCTAGACCGAAGGATGTCTTAGATTGCCAAACTGTACACGGAAAACTGTAATCCTAATCGATGCAAAACCTGGCTCTGATACCAACTAAACCATGTCACGCCCCGCTTCCCAAAATACGGAATACGAGGGGTAGACAAGGCCAGCCATGCTCCTACGGTCAAGGAAATGTCCTGCCGTAGTCACACTTCGGCTTCTAGTTTATCATGGTAAACAGTAAACGATGCGCAGGTAATTAGAAATGCAGTGACTGAAAGATACAATAATATAAACTGACCTGAAGTGGAACAACGAAAGTAACTCGGAGTAGCAAGTCAAGAAGTCTGTGAAGCACGTCTGCTTCTGATCCACGCTAAATCGTCTTCTCACACTGAGCATGCATACTCAGGTCGTCAGAGCGACACAATAGCAATATAATATATATATAATTAAGTGACAGTTCTAACAGTGATAGTAGGTATGTGAAGCAGTAAATAAATGACATCATGAATATACATGTGCAGTAATCAACGCAGCTGAACAGTAAAGCAGTATAACGATATGTTACGTATGTCAACACAGTATAAAAGTAATATAAATGCCAATATCCCTATCAGTCTCTAAGTCTCACTGTACAGGTCACTAAACCTATCGTCAGTCCAAGTGTGAGAGTCAACCACTCGCGAGTGTCCTCTACCCAAGGGTAGAACCCAAGGGCAAGGGACCACGGGCCCAACATGTAACAAGAATATCACGGTGTATATATCACGTACCCTGTAAATCTCCATATAACTCCCTAAATATAAAAGCCGGCATGGGACTCCCGAGATTCTGTTGAACTCACACTTAAACTACCCCACACCCCGTGGTCTACATCAAACGCTAACCATCACCCTAAATACTAGTCGATCCGTGACAAGTCTGCGCGAGGATTGGAGGCAGGACCTCCATCAAGCACGTCCCGACTGATACCTAAGATAAATGGCAGTGTCGGATGCCTTATCTGTGACACCCGTGCAAGCGCTTCCATAAATGTCCCATACCACTTATGGTCATACGTACACGCATCCCACAGACGTCGACAATGCAATAGAATAAAAGGGACACTGATTGTGCACAAGTACGTATCATTTTCACTTACACACGGATACACGAACACTGACGTACTCGCCACAATCATCACTAAAATCTAACACTGGGTAAATGCACGATGTCACTAAGTTATCAATACGATGATATGGGTATGATATGATGCGTGAACAAGTATATAAACATGATGAGGATGTTATGAAACAATCTTCTTTCACTTGCACGATTTATCATGAAACGTACGTATATAATTTGGCGAAATGATAAGCAGGTAGTAATTAATATGTTCAGTTATCCATCCATAGAATTTTGTTTCAAGCCAATCGGGTTTCAGGATCATTAGTTATAACTGTTTCATTTTAAGCGCACGCGGCTGGAAATCCGGTTTCAGAATCAGGAATTCATTTCGCAACGCATTTTAACCCCAGTTGGGATCATAATTTAGCGACGCTACAGTTGGATGAATTCTAGGGTTTTCAGTAAAGTTTTCAACGCAACAAACGGATCTTCAATCGCGTCTGTACGTTAGGAGTTATAATCTGTTTAATATTAACATGTCAATTCTGATTCTGCTGGGACTGTTATGTGTCCCGATCTACTAAATTACAGATTAAATATCAAACGGTAAAGAAACAGAATGAAATCAATTGTGTTGTCTAGATAACAGGTTTATCTACAATAAAAAGCAGAGTTCCGCAACCTAAGAGTTAAGTAAATTCCGTGGTACCCATTACGGAACAGCAAGTAATGACTGGAGTTGCTCTGGACTGCAGTCCAGAGTCGCACTCCGATCCAATTATCCTCACGTTTTAAATACAGAAATGTTAGGAAACTGGTATAGGGTTAAAGTTCATCGAGTTGGCTTCGATTTGAGCCCTCGAACGCACTATTCTATTATGTATATGATTTATGGTGATTTTAACGGTTTTCAAGTGCAACAGAATTACAGTTTTACGGTTAAACTTGGGGGCAGTTGTTTTAGTCGTAAATGATCAAATTATCCAACAAAATTCATACACAACGTTCAAAGCCATACGGGCCAATCAAAACTATTTAATTCCGCCAAATTTGATAAGAAATTTCATTGGGAACACACACCGAACAGTTATGGTACATAATTGGTTTAGACTTGTAGCTTTAATATCTATGTAATTAACAATTGTAACTTAGGTAATTAGCATGTAAGCAAGTAAAATACTTGCCTGGACACGAAGAATTGATAGCACGACAGCGAAGACAGTAGTGACACGTCCCGGCACGAAGTGGCAAACGTGCGACGAGTCTCGCTAAAGCTTGGGTTCGGCTCGAGTCTGAGGATGGTTGTTGCGTGTTCAGGTGGTGTTAGGGCTGGGATTGCTGATGCTGTCGAGGCCGGCAGAGAGATATTGCAGAGGGAGAGAGGAAGTGTGTGTAGGCAGAGAGAGAGAGAAAGTGGGAGAGAGAAGAGACTGAGAGAGAGAGAGCTGTGAGAGTGAGAGAGAAGAGACTGAGAGAGAGAGAGAGAGGTGCACAGAGAGAAGAACACAGAGAGAGAGAGATGCAGGGGAAGAGAGAAAGAGCAGAGAGAGAGAGTTTTACAGAGAGAGAGAGATAGAGAGAGAGAGAATGAGAACAGAGAGAGAGAGTGAGATGCAGAGTGAGCAAGAAGGGGTGATCCAGATCAGAGAGGGGCAGAGTGAGAGAGGTGATGACGACGACGACTTCGACGATGATGATGAGGTCGACGACGTGGTGCAGGGGGTGGGACTCGGTGTGGCGCTTGGAAGGAAGGGTGACGGAGGCGGCCAAGTGGTCGGAGCTTTGGTGGATGGGGGTGATGACGAGGTCGTCGGTGGTGATGGAAGAGGATGGCGAGGTCGGGGCTGTGGGTTCGAGGGTGCAGGGAGTGGGGTCCAGTGGTGGGTGTGATGGCGTGAGTTCGAGAGTGAACAGGAAGGGAAGGGAAGAGAGAAATGATGGGAGTGAGGAGGGGAGACGACGAGGAGGGGTCAAGGCGTGCGTCGTGGGGGTAACGGTGAGCGAGGCGCGGCGCGTGTCGGGCGGCGACGTGGGCGCAACGGCAGGAAACGCGCGCGCAAACAGTGGAGGTAGCCGTTGGGGATTTAAGGAGGAGATGAACAGGAGTCGAGTTGGAGGGAAAGGCTGAGGAAAGGAGTTGGGCCAAGAAAATGAGCCAGGAAAAATAATCAGAATAATTAAGAAAAGAATGGGGCCGGGCCGGGCTGAGGCAACGAAATAGAAGGGGGATTAATTGGGGTAAAGACAACGGGCCGGGCCGCGATTTAAAATTTAATTAAAAGGGGAAAAAGGGCTGTAGAATGACGGGCTGGGCCAAGGGATTTCGCTGGAAAAATAATTGGGAAAATAAAGGAGTGGGCCGGGAACAATTAAAGAAAAAGGGAATAAATGTTTAGAGAGGCTGGGGTTGGGCCAGAGTAATTTTGAACAACATTATTGGGGAATAATTTTGGAATAGATAATGGAAGGTGATGGGCTGGGCTGGTGTTAATACGAAAATTAAATGGGAATGAATAAAAGAAGATAGGTGGAAAAAGTGTGCTGAGTGTTATGGTGTGGGGGTTTTGGGTTCAAATGGGGTTTGAAAAATAAAATAAAATATAATAATAAATACAAATTATCGGTGAAAAAGAAATACAAACATGGGCGTACAAAAAGGGGCTGGGTATTACAGCTTCCCTTTCCGCCCAAATCTTATCACACCCTTCATCGGAGAGACCTTCAGGAAAACATGATCGCCAACAGCGAACTCGAGTCGGCGACGACGCCTGTCAGCATATGATTTCTGCCTATTCTGTGCCGTTCTCATCCTGTCCTGAATCAGCTGTATCTTCTCGGTCGTCTCCTGTACATTCTGCGGCCCCAAAATACTGCTCTCCCTGAGCTCTGTCCAACATACAGGCGATCGACATCTCCTCCCATATAAAGCCTCGAAAGGTGCCATCTGAATCGTCTCCTGGAAGCTATTATTGTAGGAGAACTCGATCAAAAGCAAATGACGATCCCAGCTACCACCGAAATCTAAAACACAAGCTCTGAGCATGTCCTCAAGAGTCTGAATAGTACGCTCCGACCGACCGTCAGTCTGCGGATGAAAGGCTGTGCTAAAACTCAATCGGGTGCCCAGTGCTTCCTGAAGTTTCTGCCACAATCGGCTGGTAAACTGGGTGCCCCGGTCGGACACGATGCAAGTCGAAATGCCATGCAGTCGCACGATCTCATCAATATAAACCTGGGCGTACTGAGAAAATCCAAAAGTGGTCTTCACTGGCAGGAAGTGAGCCGCTTTCGTCAGTCGATCCATAATCACCCAAATAGAGTCATACCCTCGTTTGGTCCTAGGTAGACCCACAATGAAGTCCATGGAGACCTGCTCCCACTTCCACTCTGGGATGGGCAAAGGCTGTAACTCGCCGGCTGGCCTCTGGTGCTCGGCCTTGACTTGCTGACAAGTCAGGCATCTCGACACAAAGTCTGTAACATCCTTCTTCATTCCGTCCCACCAGTAAACCTCTCTCAAATCACGGTATATCTTGGTGGAACCTGGATGCACACTGTATACTGATCTATGTGCCTCCTCGAGGATATCACGCCTCAGTCCCTCAGAATCTGGTACGCACAGTCGAGTCCTAAATCGAAGTATCCCCTGATCATCAATCACGAACTCAGAAACTCTGCCCTGCCGAATCTGCTCAAAAATCTCTAAAATACGGGCATCGCCGGACTGTGCCTCGCGGATACGGTCAAGTAACTGTGGGCGTGCTCTGAAATGGGCCAGCTGTCCCCCTGTAGGAGTAAACTCGAACTGCACCCTGCTGTCACATAAAACCTGCCAATCCGCCGTCTACTGCATCTGTACTGCGCTCAAACAAGATAAGCTACCTCCGGGCCTCCTACTCAAAGCATCTGCCACCACATTCGCCTTGCCCGGATGGTATAGAATCTCGCAGTCATAATCTTTCACCAACTCCATCCAACGGCGCTGTCTCAGGTTCAGATCTCGCTGCTGGAAGATATACTTCAAACTCTTATGGTCAGTGAATATGTCACGCCCCGCTTCCCAGAGTACGCTAGATTGGGCACGTGACATAGCCAACCATGCTACCTGTGGGTAGGAAGTATCCATCCACAGTCACATTACGGCTGTAGAGATATCAAGAACAAGATAAAACTATCTAAAACATGTCCAAAATCCAGAATAACAGGAGTCAATAATAAATAAATGCGGAAGCAAATGATCCAAAACAAATAACTGAAAAGTGTGTCCCATAATGCGGGTTCACATCAGGAAATAAATACAGGAAATAAAACTAACTACTACTGAACTCACAGCTCAGCCTGCTGGCTGAAGTACTCCTGCTCGGACTGCAACAGCGGTACGGAATCTGGGCCATGCAAAACCCAGACGTCAGCGCGTCATGTCATCAAGTAATATAATATGAACAGTGTAGCAGGCAATGTAATATAAACATGAATACAGCAAGAATAACAATAATATGAATCATACCAGTACAGGGTAGCGTGCAGTGGGTAAACTAAACTGTTCTATCAGGTTTTCTATTCTAAAGTCTTTGAAATCAATTGATGAATCATCGATGTAACTCAATAGTATCCCGTACATACCCGGAACCATGGCCACAATATTCTCGGCTGCAGCCGAGACATGCCGCTAGGCACAAAACAGGAATGTGTACACTGGATAGTATCCCGTACATACCCGGGACCACGGCCACAATATTCTCGGTTGAAACCGAGACATGCCGCTAGGCACAAAACAGGGGTGTATACACTCAGAACAGGTAGTGAACTGTCGAGTTACAAGTCAGGTTTCACCTTTGATTTCCCCATACCCCAAAGTTATATGTGTATATCAAGTCAGGTATTCCGAAATCAAGAAACTAATGCCAACACAGGATCGGGTAAACAGGTTTGTCTGGATAGACAACAGGAACGGTCCATGAGGACTACATGTTATGTTTGTTGGCATTAGACACAAGATCAGGTAACAGGTAAAGCCATGGTACATCAGGTCAAGCCAGGTAATGTATAAAGGTGTCATGTCATGTCAAGAGTGTACGATACCATGTCATGTCAAGTAGGAAGTGTAACAGGTCATGTCAGGAAGCACAAGATGTCACGTGGGTGCTCATAATCAAACTAACATAAGCATGTGTATAAATAAACAAGCATGAGTACTATCAGAACAATAATCTGGAACATGTAATATGATAAGCAAATAGATATAATTTCAAGGATATGGATGCACAGTTATCGATTAGGGTTACATTTATAGTTCCAATATTAAGTAGGATGCAATTTATTAAACATGGAGTGTTAATATCACATTATTATGTAGTAATGTGATCTATGGATGTAATTATATGTATCTTAAATGCGATGGATGCAAACGGGTATCCGAAAAGTTATAAAAATATAAAATGGTAATGTGGGATGTACAACTAAGCAATATGTGATATAAATATTGATATAATAATATTAATATGGATAGCATATTCAAAGCAATTAATAACTATAAAAGTGGTATTGATTAACCATACACAAGAAAGTTCCGTTCAGAAATTCAGCGTCACCCTAATTTGTAAAATAGCTTTAAAATAACAAACGTTCTCCAAAAGGGACGTGTTTTATACAAAAACAAAGATAATTCAATAAGGTTTTCATTTTTATAAGTATAAACATCTCAGGTTGTCCCTACAAAAATTTATTAACATTCGAAGTTGAAAGTTTGCTGCTGGAATTTTCCTGGACAGCGGTTTGGAGACATTTTCATTTGCATTTTACGTTATGTAAACAATTTATTTTACAAGTAAATATTTCATAGAGTTATAGTATTCTGAGTTAGCTTCGTAACGAACTAAAGAACGTATACTAATAATTTTTTTATGATTTATAATGAATTTTATAAGGTAAGGTGTACAGTAAATTTCAGATTTGTCGTATCCGCTTTTTCAACGACGTTTCATGTGTAAACTATAATATTTTCAAATATATAGTATTATAAAATGCAGATTATAAACTAATTAAAGATAATAATAAGAAATATTACGACGATATATATTTTAATTGATATGGATGCAGTATAATGTAATCTAGTATGTTACAAAATAAGTTTTCATGATCTAGATTTAATATGATATAAACGGATGCAAACGGAACATCGAAACGTTATAAAATTAAACATAGGGCACTAGATTTAAACTATAGGTATGGTATTTATGTAAATAGGTATAAAATGAATTATATAGCATGTAGCAAGATTAACTTGCCTCGATGAGTCGCGAATCGGGAAAACGGAACGTTAACCGTCGGCGGGGAAAACTCGCGACGGGCGCACGGTTCACGGAATGAACCCAAATGACGAACAAAGGAACTACACGGGTCGGGGTACCTCGCTGCAACGTCGAGAAACGTCACCGGCATGACGGAATTCCGGCAACAAAAGAACAGTTAAAAAAATAAGAAACGAGACATGAAACACGAAGAGAAAGAATGATAAAGAGAAGTACGAGAGAATATATGAGGGAGAGAGAGAGAGAAAAAAAATGGAGAAAGAGAGAGAGAGCGCGAGAGAGAGAAGAGGGAGAGAGAGAAAGTGGGGCACACGGGGTTAAAGGGGAGATTGCGATTGGCTGAGAGAATAAATTGAGAAGGATATAAAAGATTGTAAAAATATTATATGGTTAAATTAAAGATTTAAAAGATAGGTAATGAACAGTAAGATATCAGGTTAGTTAGAAAAATATATGCGATGGTTTTAATAATATTAAAATTTGGGATTTTGGCGCCAAATAAAACATTTCCAAATCACGCCCGGGTCGAGTCCAAAAATTTGAAATTGAAATAATAGGATTTTAAGCGGGATCCAAATTTTAAAATTAAGTGTTTTATGATTAAAAAGTATACCCCCAAAACGGACACACGTACGTGCACGTAGCCATCCAAACTCGCCCGTTTCACTGAACGGGACGAGAACACGATGCACGGACGCTACAACGGGGTTAGGGGTGTCAAGTAGGCCAAGATGAATATTTTTAATTTTATTTTAGATGCTAAAATTGTTATATGCAGAAATGAATTTACCGAGTAAAAATTTACAGTAAGTAACAATCAAGCAGGCTAAATGCAATGAGTACCATATTATGCTCAAACAGTAACTGAAATTAGTAGCATTGGGCTCGGATGTTACATTATACCCAACTACAAAAAGAATTTCGTCCTCGAAATTCCAAGAATACAAAGATAGATAACTACAAGAAAAGGTGAGGAAAGCTCTGCCGGATTTCATCTTCTCGTTCCCAAGTGGACTCTCCATGCGAGCGATTACCCCAAGAAACAAGCACAAGGGGGATAACCTTGTTCTTAAGAACCTTTTCCCTTCGATCCACGATTTCAATCGGTCGCTCCTCAAAAGTCAAGTCTTCCCGTACTGTTAGCTCCGAATGATCCAAAACGTGTGTTTCATCTCGAACATACTTATGGAGTTGAGATACGTGAAACACATCGTGCATATTTGCCAAAGACTGCGGTAACGCCAAACAATACGCTACCTCACCAACACGCTCCACGATCTCAAGGGTCCAACGAATCGAGGACTAAGCTTTCCTCGACTTCCAAAACGAATCACCCCTCTAGTCGGTGATATCTTCAAGAATACCAAATCATCCACGGTGAACTCTAGAGGTCTTCTTGACGTATCTGCCCAACTCTTCTGTCGGTCCTGTGCTGCCTTCATATGATTTCTGATAGGGTTAACCTTCTCAACTGTCTACACAACCAAATCTGGTCCCAATTATCTTCGTTCACCGACATCGTCCCAACAAACAGGTGAACGGCATTTACGATCATACAAAGCTTCAAATGGAGCCATCTGAATAGTTGCCTAAAAACTGTTGTTGTAAGACAACTCCACCAAAAGTAGATGATCCTCCCAAGACCCCTTGAAGTCCAACATGCATGCTCTCAACATATCCTCAAGAGTTTGGATCGTTCTCTCCGACTGACCATCAGTTTGAGGATGATAAGCTGTGCTAAACTTCAATCGAGTCCCCAAACTTTCCTGTAAACTCCTCCAGAAGTGTGATAAGAACCGAGTGTCCCGATCGGACACAATGCTCTCCGGTACTCCATGCAATCTTACAATCTCCTGCATGTACCGCTCCGCCAAGGTCTCTGTTGATTGACCAACCCGAAAAGGAATAAAGTGAGCTGCCTTGGTCAACCGATCAACAATCACCTATACAGCATTGTTGCCTTTTGGACTCCGCGGTAAAGCCGTCACGAAATCCATGGTTATATGTTCCCACTTCCACTGAGGAATCGGAAGTGGTTGCAATAAACCAGCAACCCTTTGATGTTCAGCCTTAACTTGCTGACACACCAAGCACTTTGCCACAAAGCGAGCAATCTCCCGCTTCATGCCCTCCCACCAGAAATGCTGTCGAATATCTCGGTACATCTTTGTGCTTCCTGGATGTACAGAATAAGCTGAACTGTGTGCCTCCTTCATAAGCTCTTCACGAACATCACCCTTTGGCACACACAAACGGCTACCATAGCTCAACGAACCATCTTCGTGGATCAATAAATCTGTTCGTAGCCCGGTTTCAACCTGCTCTCGAAACTTTTGCAGTCTAGGATCCTGCGATTGAGCTGCTTTAATATTTTCGATCAAAGACGAATGTACTTGCAGCTGCAACAACTGTCCCGTAGAACGCGGTAGCACAACCTCCAAGTCAAATCTTTGAAAATCTGCGACGATCTCCTTCTGCGTAGTTAACACCTGAATTGCTGGTAACCGACTAAGCGCATCCGGCACGACGTTAACCTTCCCCGGATGGTACTTAAGATCAAGATCGTAGTCAGCCATCAGCTCCAACCATCTACGATGCCTCATATTAAGCTCCTTCTGTGTGAGCACATACTTCAAGCTCTTATGATCAGTAAAAAAAACTTCGACCCTTTCGCCCAGAAGGTAGTGTCTCCAAACCTTCAAAGCGAAAGTCACAGCCGCAAGTTCCAAGTCATGAGTTGGGTAATTCTTCTCATGGGTCTTCAACTGTCTTGATGCGTATGCTACAACCTTCCCATACTACATCAAAACACATCTCAATCGTTTCCCAGATGCGTCACTGTGAATCACCAATCCTCCGGAATTGTCTGGCACGGTCAGAATAAGGGCGGTTATCAACTTCTGCTTCAACGTCTCGAAAGCTAACGCACACTTATCCGTCCATACAAAAGGTACCTCCTTGCGCGTAAGCTTGGTCAACGGCTCTGCCAGACGAGCAAAGTTCTCCATAAATCTCCTGTAGTATCCAGCTAATCCAAGGAAACTTCTTATCTCAGCAACATTCTTTGGAATAGGCCAATCTCGAACTGCTGCAATCTTTTCTGGATCGACGGCAATGCCATCGCCAGACACGACATGCCCTAAAAACCTTACTTCCTCTAGCCAAAACTCGCACTTACTCATCTTCGCATACAATTTCTCATGTCTCAACATCTGCAGTGCAATCTTCAAATGCTCAGCATGCTCTTCAAAACTCTTCGAGTAAACCAGAATATCGTCAATGAATACCACAATGAACTGATCCAAGAACGGTGAAAAGATTCGGTTCATCAAGTCCATGAATACTGCCGGCGCATTCGTTACTCCGAAGGGCATCACTAAGTACTCGTAATGTCCATACCGAGTTCGGAACGCCGTCTTGCAAATATCTTCTATTTTCACTCGGACCTGATGATATCCGGATCGTAAATCCAGCTTCGAGAATACCCTCGCGCCACTAAGCTGCTCAAAAAGTTATCCAATGCGAGGGATCGGGTACTTGTTCTTAATAGTCACCCGGTTTAATTCTCGATAGTCGATGCACATCCTTCTTGTGCCATCCTTCTTCTTTACTAGAAGAACTGGAGCTCCCCAAGGCGAGTTACTGCTTCGAATCCAATCCTTTTCAAGCAATTCAACAACCTGTTTCTTTACTTCTTCCAACTCTACTGGCGCCATTGGATAATACGCTTTAGATACTGGCGCTGCACCAGGAATAAGATCAATTGCGAACTCCACGTCTCTCCTCGGCGGTAAACCCGATATATCTTCAAACAAGTCCATAGAATCATGAACAACAGCCGGCTCTTTACTTTCATCACTTCCATTGATGCAAGAATATTGATTGTCGGCCTAGCCCTAAACTCGACCGGCCCGACCGAACTGCTTCCTTAACGCAACTGCTGTCTGCTGCAAACTCCCTTTCATCCCAGATAAACTCTGCTGCTCTTGGCTGCTGCAAGTATTTGTGAGAAAGTGGTCAAACCCAGGGAGACAATCTGCCTCTGGATGTCCACGTCCAGTCTGCACATGAACTTCCGTGCCCTGTCTGCATCGTTGGCAACTAAAGGTCCAGCGAAACTACTGAGTCTCGTCCATTCTGCTACATGCACATCTACGGGTGCTTCCTTCTGCTTTAGTCCGATGAACTTCTCTTCCATTTCCTCCCGTGCAGCCCGCGGGAAGAACTTCTCCAGGAAACTCTTAGAAAAATCCGCCCACTTGATCGGCTTGGGCAAGCGGGTCTCCTCAACAAGCCACCATTCTCGGGAGTAGTCCACTAGCTGAATGCGTACCACAACAACCTTTTTGTCATCTGGAATCTGTGCCGCAAAAAGCAAGTTCTCTGTGTCAACTAGCCACTGCTCCACTGGCAACGGCTCCTTTAAACCAGTAAATGTAGATGGGCCCAACCGCCTGAAATCTGCTACGGTCCCTACTCGGTCAACTGGTCTAGCTCCAACATTGTTCACAGACTGCTGAACGATCTGCAAACCTTCCCGAAACGAGTCCGCTTGTTGCTGGATTAGCTCAGTCTGTTTCTTTGATTCTCTGGCATTCTTCTTATCACTCCAAGCATGGCGGCTTCGTCCACACGCCTCTGGTATGTCTTCAATTTCTTACCGGCCATAATCCTGAACTCAAAATACCCAACATTAGCATGATGATAGATTTTGAATATAAATCAAGGCTAGAACTCAAAGATACTTAAATAGAGTACCGCATTGTAACTATGCCGCGGTATCATAGCCACAATTACATAACTCCATCCAAGTCGCCTAAGTCCTAGAGATAACAAGGAATCAGGTTTTCGAATCGATAAGCAAAAGAAGTTTGCACATCGTAAAAGATATAATCAGGAAGAATGTGATTCAAGAATGGTAAAACGGTCAAGGTGGCAGGACATGTTTCCTAAACACGAGTATTCCGATTCGTGTATTGGGAACAATACCCAACTACAAAAGAATCAACCCGACTAACCTATCTCTCTGATACCAAAAGAACCATGTCACGCCCCGCTTCCCAGAGTACGCTAGATTGGGCACGTGACATAGCCAACCATGCTACCTGTGGGTAGGAAGTATCCATCCACAGTCACATTACGGCTGTAGAGATATCAAGAACAAGATAAAACTATATAAAACATGTCCAAATTCCAGAATAACAGGAGTCAATAATAAATAAATGCGGAAGCAAATGATCCAAAACAAATAACTGAAAAGTGTGTCCCATAATGCGGGCTCACATCAGGAAATAAATACAGCAAATAAAACTAACTACTACTGAACTCACAGCTCAGCCTGCTGGCTGAAGTACTCCTGCTCGGACTGCAACAGCGGTACGGAATCTGGGCCATGCAAAACCCAGACGTCAGCGCGTCATGTCATCAAGTAATATAATATGAACAGTGTAGCAGGCAATGTAATATAAATATGAATACAGCAAGAATAATAATAATATGAATCATACCAGTACAGGGTAGCGTGCAGTGGGTAAACTAAACTGTTCTATCAGGTTTTCTATTCTAAAGTCTTTGAAATCAATTGATGAATCATCGATGTAACTCAATAGTATCCCGTACATACCCGGAACCACGGCCAAAATATTCTCGGCTGCAGCCGAGACATGCCGCTAGGCACAAAACAGGAATGTGTACACTCGATAGTATCCCGTACATACCCGGGACCACGGCCACAATATTCTCGGTTGAAACCGAGACATGCCGCTAGGCACAAAACAGGGGTGTGTACACTCAGAACAGGTAGTGAACTGTCGAGTTACAAGTCAGGTTTCACCTTTGATTTCCCCATACCCCCAAGTTATATGTGTATGTCAAGTCAGGTATTCCGAAATCAAGAAACTAATGCCAACACAGGATCGGGTAAACAGGTTTGTCTGGATAGACAACAGGAACGGTCCATGAGGACTACATGTTATGTTTGTTGGCATTAGACACAAGATCAGGTAACAGGTAAAGCCATGGTACATCAGGTCAAGCCAGGTAATGTATAAAGGTGTCATGTCATGTCAAGAGTGTACGATACCATGTCATGTCAAGTAGGAAGTGTAACAGGTCATGTCAGGAAGCACAAGATGTTACGTGGGTGCTCATAATCAAACTAACATAAGCATGTGTATAAATAAACAAGCATGAGTACTATCAGAACAATAATCTGGAACATGTAATATGATAAGCAAATAGATATAATTTCAAGGATATGGATGCACAGTTATCGATTAGGGTTACATTTATAGTTCCAATATTAATTAGGATGCAATTTATTAAACATGGAGTGCTAATATCACATTATTATGTAGTAATGTGATCTATGGATGTAATTATATGTATCTTAAATGCGATGGATGCAAACGGGTATCCGAAAAGTTATAAAAATATAAAATGGTAATGTGGGATGTACAACTAAGAAATATGTGATATAAATATTGATATAATAATATTAATATGGATAGCATATTAAAAGCGATTAATAACTATAAAAGTGGTATTGATTAACCATACACAAGAAAGTTCCGTTCAGAAATTCAGCGTCACCCTAATTTGTAAAATAGCTTTAAAATAACAAACGTTCTCCAAAAGGGACGTGTTTTATACAAAAACAAAGATAATTCAATAAGGCCTTCATTTTTATAAGTATAAACATCTCAGGTTGTCCCTACAAAAAGTTATTAACATTCGAAGTTGAAAGTTTGCTGCTGGAATTTCCCTGGACAGCAGTTTGGAGACATTTTCATTTGCATTTTAAGTTATGTAAACAATTTATTTTGCAAGTAAATATTTCATAGAGTTATATTATTCTGAGTTAGCTTCGTAACGAACTAAAGAACGTATACTAATAATTTTTCTATGATTTATAATGAATTTTATAAGGTAAGGTGTACAGTAAATTTCAGATTTGTCGTATCCGCTTTTTCAACGATGTTTCATGTGTAAACTATAATATTTTCAAATATATAGTATTATAAAATGCAGATTATAAACTAATTAAAGATAATAATAAGAAATATTACTACGATATATATTTTAATTGATATGGATGCAGTATAATGTAATCTAGTATGTTACAAAATAAGTTTTCATGATCTAGATTTAATATGATATAAACGGATGCAAACGGAACATCGAAACGTTATAAAATTAAACATGGGGCACTAGATTTAAACTATAGGTATAGTATTTATGTAAATAGGTATAAAATGAATTATATATCATATAGCAAGATTAACTTGCCTCGATGGGTCGCGAATCGGGAAAACGGAACGTTAACCGTCGGCGGGGAAAACTCGCGACGGGCGCACGGTTCACGGAATGAACCCAAATGACGAACAAAGGAACCACACGGGTCGGGGTACCTCGCTGGAACGTCGAGAAATGTCACCGACACGACGGAATTCCGGCAATAAAAGAACAGTTAAAAAAATAAGAAACGAGACATGAAGCACGAAGAGAAAGAATGATAAAGAGAAGTACGAGAGAATATATGAGGGAGAGAGAGAGAGAGAAAAAAATGGAGAGAGAGAGAGCGCGAGAGAGAGAAGAGGGAGAGAGAGAAAGTGGGGCCCACGGGGTTAAAGGGGAGGTTGCGATTGGCTGAGAGAATAAATTGAGAAGGATATAAAAGATTGTAAAAATATTATATGGTTAACCTAAAGATTTAAAAGATAGGTAATGAACAGTAAGATATCAGGTTAGTTAGAAAAATATATGCGATGGTTTTAATAATATTAAAATTTGGGATTTTGGCGCCAAATAAAACATTTCCAAATCGCGCCCGGATCGAGTCCAAAAATTTGAAATTGAAATAATAGGATTTTAAGCGGGATCCAAATTTTAAAATTAAGTGTTTTATGATTAAAAAGCATACCCCCAAAACGGACACACGTACGTGCACGTAGCCATCTAAACTCGCCCGTTTCACTGAACGGGACGAGAACACGATGCACGGACGCTACAACGGGGTTAGGGGTGTCAAGTAGGCCAAGATGAATATTTTTAATTTTATTTTAGATGCTAAAATTTTTTATATGCAGAAATGAATTTACCGGGTAAAAATTTACAGTAAGTAACAATCAAGCAGGCTAAATGCAATGAGTACCATATTATGCTCAAACAGTAACTGAAATTAGTAGCATTGGGCTCGGGTGTTACAGAATATCTGGCATGACTCACCGTATATGTAATGTCTCCAGATCTTAAGTGCAAATACTACTGCAGCCATCTCTAAATCATGAGTGGGATAGTTCTGTTCATGTTTTCTCAGCTGCCGAGAAGCATACGCGATAACTCTATCGTGCTGCATCAATACACAGCCCAGCCCCACTCGAGAAGCATCACAATATACCACGAACCCGCCTGATCCTGAAGGCAAAGCTAGCACCGGTGCAGTAGTCAGACGAGTCTTCAACTGCTGGAAACTATCCTCACATGCCTGGGTCTAATCAAAAGGAACCCCCTTCTGGGTCAACCCGGTCAATGGTGCAGCAATGCGGGAGAAATCCTGGACAAAACGTCGATAATAGCCGGCCAGACCTAGAAAGCTGCGAACCTCTGTAACTGATACCGGTCTAGGCCAACGCTGAACTCCCTCGATCTTCTTCAGGTCTACACAAATACCATCTCTCGTCACCACATGACCCAAGAAGTCGACACTGTCTAACCAGAATGCGCACTTTGAAAATTTGGCGAACAGCTGATGCTTCCTCAAAATCTGCAATATGGTACGTAAGTGCTGCTCATGCTCCTCCCGGCTCCGAGAATAAACCAAGATGTTGTCAATGAACACAATGATGAACTGATCGAGATAGGGCCTGAATACACGGTTAATCAAGTCCATAAATGCTGTCGGGGCATTGGTGAGCCCGAACGACATCACAAAGAACTCATAATGACCATATCGAGTACGGAAAGCGGTCTTCGGAATATCCTCCTTCCGAACCCGCAACTGGTGATAACCTGACCGTAAATCAACCTTCGAGAAAAACCCTGCACCCTGGAGCTGATCGAATAAGTCATCAATGAGGGGTAGGGGATATCTGTTCTGCACAGTAACCCGGTTCAGCTGACGATAATCAATGCATAAGCGCATACTTCCGTCCTTCTTCTTAACAAACAGGATGGGATCACCCCAAGGTGACACACTCGGTCGGATAAGCCCTTTGTCCAGCAAGTCCTGTAACTGATCCTTTAGCTCTCTCAGCTCCGCCGGGGCCATCCGATAAGGCGGTATAGAGATAGGCCCCGTGCCGGGGATCAGGTCGATGCAGAACTCAATCTCGCGCTCTGGTGGCAGACCAGGCAGCTCGTCGGGGAATACATCAGGAAACTCTCTCACAACAGGGACCTGGTCCAACGGAACCTCTGTGGAGCTAGTATCACAAACATAGGCTAAGAATACCTGACACCCTTTCCTTAAGAGCTGACCAGCGCGAAGAGAAGAAATCAAGCTGGAAAGGGTAGCGCTACGATCTCCCTGAATAATAAGAACCGGCTCACCAGGAAAACTGAATCTGACTGCTTTCTCACGGCAGTCCACGGATGCATAACAGGTGGCTAGCCAGTCCATACCAAGAAGAACGTCAAAATCTAGCATATCGAGGAGAATCAAATCAACTGAAGAATCTCTCTCCCCGATACGAACGGAACATGATCGGTACACAAAACGGGCAACAAACGACTCGCCTACTGGTGTAATAACGACAAGCGGCTGATTTAACAGAGAAGACTCTCGACCCAACCTCGGTGCAAAGTACGTGGATACATAGGAATGTGTGGAGCCTGGATCAAATAATACCCGTGCATCAAAAGAACATACTGGAAGAGTACCTGTCACAACGGCATTGGATGCCTGTGCATCCTGAGGAGTCAACGCGAACACTCGGGCCTGTCCACCACTAATAGCTGGCTGCCCTCTGCCTCTACCTCGGCCTCTGCCTCTGCCTCTGTCACCTCGTCCTCTCTGAACCGGACTGCCACGCCCACGACCTCTAGGAGCATCTGGCTGGCGTGGAGCATCATCAGGAGTAGGAAGTAGAGCTCTCTAAGGAGGTGGTGAAGGTGGTAAGGTCACATGCGGGACTGTCACCGTGCCCTGGCGCCCCATGGTACAGTCTCTGACACGGTGGTACTGACTCCCACACCGAAAACATCCTGGAGACGACTGCTGGGTCTGTGGATATGAACCAAATAACTGACCTTGTCTCAATCCTCTGCCTCCACCATCTCCCGGAAATCATCTATCGCGGTGTCTACCCATCTACCGCTGAGCTGGCGTATCAGTATGGATCCTCTTCGGCCCAGAAATGACCGGAGTCTCAGAAATACGCTCCTCCAAAAGTAAGGCTGCATCCATCGCGGCTGCGTATGTATCAAAGTGGTGGGTGCCGATGGCAAGGAATAGCTGTGTATCAAGCCCTCGCACAAACCTCTTTATTCTCTTCTCTTCTGTGTCTACTAGGTACGGAGCATATCGAGACAACTGGGTAAACTTTATATCATACTCCGACACCGTCATCCCAGGAGTCTTGCGCAGAGACTCAAAACTACGGGCTCGAGCATCTCGGACACTCTCCGGAAGAAAACGGGCAAGAAATGCAGCTGTAAACTCATCCCAGGTCATAGAAGGTAGACCTGCAGCTCGGCTTCTCTCTACTGAATCATACCATGTCTGGGCAAGACCCTCCAGACGAAAACTCGCGAACTCAACCAATCTATCATCAGAACACCTCAACGAACGGCAAATCCGAGCCATCCTATCAAGAAATGCCTGTGGGTCCTCTGTCGCATCCGTACTAGTAAAAGCTGGAGGTCTCAATCTCATGAACTCCTGTAGTGAAACAGGGATAGTCGTAGTAGCAGCAGGAGTGACCATCAGTGCAGCAGGTACAATCGTGGTCTGTGCGGTGGAAGGAACGTCCTCGGATCTCTGTGCCCGACTGGACTCAACTAAAAATCCCATCATCTGTCGCAACTCCTGCATGCCGGCCTCTAATCTGGCAATACGGTCTGGATAAGGTGGATCAATATGACCCTGAGGGGTAGGCGTATCATCCCGCTCGATCCTCGCCTCAGACGAGCCCGCTCGAATCTCATCCCTAGCGGCAGCCCGCTGAGCTCTCGTAGTTTTTGGCGGCATCGAAGATGGAATAAGAAACAGGACTGATAAGAATATTGCAATTGAATCAAGGAATGCAAGGAATCAAGAAAGGAAATACAAGCAATTATGTCCTAAGGTCACTTAGGCGGAGTACCGTATCGTAAGTATGCCGCGGATCATACCCACGCTACGCCACTCTGCTTAAGTCACCTACTCCATCTACCAAGGTCATCCTACACTCAGAAAGGTAAAACCTACGCTCTGATACCAACTTTGTCACGACCCGAAAGTACGGAACGTGACTGGCACTTAGGTTACGAGATGTCTAAAGGCGTAACGTAAACTAAGTCAGCCAAAGCCCAGAAAATCTAAACCAAAAGAAACCAAAGAGAGTGAAGGAAACCTTTCATGAAAACGATTTTCAAAATCAATTAAATTGTATCGAACCCTTTTTAAAAAAAACATCAAAAATTTCCGAAAATTTGGGCAGAGTCTCCTCTGTAAATACTATCCCCCAAAATGGGTACAATAAAATATATAACCTGTAATCACAAAATGGCATCCCCAAGCGGGAGCTAGCTCTTCGCCCAAGGCGGATCACAACCACACGCAATATATATATGCAATATCCAGAAAAGAGCATAAAGAAATGCTAAATGTAAGAAAACACAACGTCGCCTCAAGTGAGCTCGACCCAAAAGAAACCACATATACACAAATCTCTCAGTCTCATCACTAGGTCGCATATACAAATAAGAAGTGGTAGATGGAGAATACTATATACAAAAATAGTACAAAAAAGAGATAATAGGGCTCTCGCAACCCACCTACGAGCAATGTCGTGAGTCTGAGCAAAAGAAGTCATTGATAAGATAAGTCGCTGCTACTAGGCTGATAAGTCCGACCAGTAAGACACTGTGGCACAACGGGGGTGAGTTGCCAGCTCGTGAGTAGAATATAACATCTAGTAAGGCTTTCGTAAGAATGCACGCAAATGCGTCACAGCATATATGTCCAGATGTGATGTAATACCTCTAGTATGTATACACATGTATGCAATGTCGATACTAAATCTTTAAGTATTTTAAATGCTATGAGTTCTGCATTCTTAACTTTAGAAAAAGAACATCTGCATAATAGCTAAATACCATCAATAAATCATCTGAAACCCATGTCAAGTATCGACACCAAATATGAAAACACATCTGTCTCAATGTCTCACTGTATCAATGTCTCAATACATTACGCTCCGTCAGTCCGGATCGGCCCATATCATCAAATCTCACGACAACGGTCGGTATCCTCCGGATATCCGCCGCGCCAGACATCACCGGTAGGTAGTCTTCCCCTGCCAGGCTCATCGTCTACAACTCGATCTTCTTGCCCCGGGGTACCATACCGGGCCCACCATGTACCTGAGACGGTTCATCCACTCCTCGAATCGGGTCTCGAAATCCAACATAAAACATGAAAACTCATGGTGGACGACACATACATCATGAGAAAACCGCAACTTTATTTTTTAAAAATGATAAATATAAGCTTTGTTAAATTCTTGCGGTTTTCCCCAAAATCCAGAAATCGTAGTAATACTGAAATCCTCAAGAAAATCATAATGTCCAACATGTTGTATATGATAAATGTCTATGATATCAAGGTATGCGATGTGATTTGTGGCTAGAAATCTATGTAAGTATGATGATGATGCGAGGTATATACATGCTATGAGATTTCATATATCATGTATGATGCAAGTGGTGATACTAAGCTAAACAGGTTCTATGGTGCTCGTGGCATGGAAATTACCAAAGGCGTGTGTGTTACATGAATAGTGTGCGTGCAACAGGAGCCAATGGTAATGGTGTTCGTGCCCTACGAAGTGATATCGCACATGTGTATATGAATATCCATGCAATCTAGCAGACGATTAGCTATAAGGGTATGCAATGTAAATGAAGAGGTAAGCTAACTAACAATGCAAATCTTGCAAGAAATAAGGTAATCCTAACTAGGGGGCGCTTCGCACCATCCAGAAGATCCCCCCATAGATGAATACATCTACTCACCTGAAAGCCCCGCTAATCTGATCCGACCACCGCCTTGCTTTTGCGCGCCGCGTCCGATATTTCCGCGACCGATCCTAGAATTGCATAACACACAATATAAGATTACAGATTTCTAAAATGACGCAACTCATAATATGAAAAGATCGACACTCTCGAATTAATCACAACGTGCACTCGGTACGCGGAAAATACAAGAAAATCGCTAAGACCTTAACTAAAATCGCCGTTTCGGAGCAATCGTCAAAACTAAAACCCGACTAGACAAAACCCCGCATTCGTGCATACTAATAGTCGTATATGATGCTAATTATATCACCAAAATAACACAATTAGATCACCTCCTAAATTTTTAGAAAAACTAGTAAGCATTGACATAGAAATATCGATGCAATTGTCGCGATTTAACGGTGTAGCGATCGTTACATCGCACAAAAAACCATTCTAACCAACTAGATAACCACTACCCTAACTTAAACCCACTTATCCTACAAAAAACCCTAATTAGGGCATCAACACCTCTCTTGAAAATCATGAGCAAACAAATTAACCCAAATTTCACACTTAAACTACAAAATCAAGCAAGCTTAAACTACAATTAAACACTAGATTAAGATTATACCTCACAAGTGATGATTCCTAGTTTGCAATAGCCTCCAAGACACCTCTTTTATCCACCTTTTAAACAAATTAGGGTTTGGGAAGAAGTGGAATGGGATTTAGGTTAGAATTAGTGAAGAAAATTGTGTATTTTTGTGGATTTTTGTTGATTTTTGAAGCAATTTTGAAGCAAGAAAGTGAGGGGAAAATGGTGTTTCCAGCAGTGAGCTCGGCCTAGAGGTAGAGGAGGGTGTGTGTGTGTGAATGGTGTAGAAAATTCTACACAAAAACCCTTTCCCTAGCTCAATTAATGACTATCACATCAATTTTTACACAAAAAACCCCATTTTAAGCCATTTTTGAATAAAATTTTAAACCATAGAACAAAAATCTTGAAAAGTCTTGATAAAATTTTATTAACACTAAATTTTAGTTTATAATATTTCCTAAGTGTGTAATTTATCTAATTAAATTTGTATTTATCACTAATTTAATGTATTTTTAAAAGCTTAAAATATAATTAAAAATAATTAATTAAGGAAATTTTTTTAATTAACTAGAAAATTTTAAGTAACATTTTAGTGACCAATTTATAGTAATATCTTATCTAAATTTTGTATAATTAGGTCTATAATAAAAAAAAATACCTATTTTGACTTTTTACGGAAAAAGCTGCTAATTCAGCCGATTACCGAAAAACTGCCTAAACGATTTTCGAAGCGTTACAACAGGCTTCTTGGTCTTCTTCTTTTTCTTCTAAGACTTTTAAGGGTTGACCTGGGTTTTTTTCCCATCGTTACCAGCTTTCGGTGTTGAGCGCGGTTTAAACATCCCCTCAATGATCTCGGGTTCTAGCGGGCATTTCCATTTGATCGCCGGACATGCTTGAAGATCCTTCAGCATTTTCTTAATTTTAGCTGAAAGGACAACTTCCCATGGAGCTTCTTCTAAAAAAGAGCATGATGCCCCCGGCGTATCCACCTTTTTAGGAGTGTGCTGCTGTGGCGGGTTTACCTTCCAGTTTTCGGACAATGCGAACTTGCCTTGTTGGTATTGGTCCTCAACCCAGTTTTTGAAGACGTAGCAATCTTCGATTGAGTGACCCATTACTCTGTGGTAGGGGTACTAGTTGGGACTGTTGACGTCACTAGGCTGCAGTGGGCGCCTTGGATCCGGCAGAGTGATGAGCCTGTTGCGCACTGCCAGTTCGAACAGTCTTCTCGTTTTATCCCTGGAAAACGAGTAAGGACGTCTCAACTTCTTTTCGAGGGATCGGCGTGTATTGCTTTGGCGAGCAATCGATTTCGGGTCACTCGGTTGTTGTTGAGCGTTGGCAACGAAAGTCGCTTTCCCTTTGCCCTTTTCATTCCGGAGATCCTTTTTTGAAGAGGAAGGCATATGGCTCATCTGGTCCATTTGGGCCAGCTTTTCAATCAAGGCCTGGAAGGTGGTCGGCTTGAAGAACATCATAAATTAGGATATAGTTGTCTGAGGATCAAGAGTTCCCACGAACATGCCCACGGCAGGAGCTTCTTCGATGCGTTGTTTGCATTTTGACCATAGGTTCCGCCACCGAATTGCGTATTGAACCCAAGTCTCTCCTGGCTTCACCCTGAAATTAATTAATGTCGTGATCGGGGTGCGCTCGCTTGCGCTTGCGAACTGCTGTGTGAATAGTAATTCCATCTCCGTGAATGTTTTGACAGAGTTATTTGGGAGCTCGGAGTACCATTCAAATGCCGTCTCCGACAAGCTGCCAACAAATTGGCGAAGCAGCAGTTTTTCGTCGCCTCCAGTATTACCGCACAAAGCTTTGAATTGAGCAACGTGCTGGTGTGGATTGTCTTTCCCCTTATACACATGGAACTGAGGGATCGTATATCCTGGCCGGTACTTGATTTGATCGTACCAGCCTGGATAAGGTCACCCAATTCTGACGACTTGGCCAGCCGCTTCACTCGCTTGATGAGCTCGTATTTGTTGAGCTATGTAATCATCAAGGATAGCCTTGGAGATTGTCTCTTCCTGGGCTGCTGAGACAGCCAGAGGAGGGTTTGACGTTTCCCCTCTGTCGTCTTCGATGATTATCGGAGGGTCTTCGGCTGGAGGTTCCGGCTGGATCATCTTTCCAACCATGTCTTGGAACAGAAGCGCCATCTGTTTTATATTAGCGGCCTGTTCTGCAGCCTCCTTATCCATCCTTTCCAGCACCCTTCACAAGAACTCGGTGTCAGTCTCTTGTTCCCGGCGCTGCTCAGATGTTGGTTCCCGGCTTTCTTTCTTCCCGGTGAGTGTTGACATTTTCATCAGCATCTCCTGGAGCTTTTGTTACTGCTCCTGAGCTTTCGTCAACGACCGAGTGAGTGGTCGATGACCTACGGGAGAACGACTTTCCTCTTTCTCGGAAGCCATGTACACTGTGTGCACGATCAAGCCCCCAGACTTGGGGCATTTGGATATAGTGCCTTTGGAATTCGCCACAGGAAGTGGGGTTTTCTCCGGCCTTCTCCTTTTGTGGGAGGATGAAGTCGGAGGGGCCGTTGTAATAGGCACCTTTGTAGATGATGCCTTCCGTGGTATGACGGAGGGATGGTCCTCCTTTTGCCGAGCCTTCGTTTTCTTCAATCGGCGAGAGTAGTCTTTATCGATCACAGAATCTTGGACCTTCCGCCTGACTCTGTGGATTTTGGAAGACAACCGCTGAGGGGGTTGCTCTGGCTTTGCCTGCATCATGTTTTCAGCAGGCGAGGGAGAGTTCTTTAATACAGCGGTTGGAGAGTTCTTTCACACCCTCTTGAGCGGATCGAAGCTGTTCCCAGTTGGAACAGCAGCGTCAATTTCCACCAGTGGAGCTGGTGGGGTAAGTCCAAAGGGGGAGTTTCCCCTAGCTTTCATCACTCGGCGCTAACGGCGACGTCGAGCATGCCTTGCTGATGGGATTGCCTCAGTTATGGGAATGGCTTCGTCATGCCCCCTGCTCTGATGATGGGCTACTGCTGGTGCCAGCCTGTTGAAGACTGACGTCAGTTGAGAGGGGACGACCAATCTTTCGAAGGCTGACTTTCTGGTAGAGGGAGCATTTTTGACGACCTCACCCGTAGCAGGAGTCAGAATGACCAATCTTGCGAAGACCGATCCTTTAGTAGGAGAAGCCCCTTTAACGACTTCACATGCCGGAGCTGGAATGGCTATCCATCTCGAGATAACCCCTTCAGGTATTGCGAGCCTCTTTGTGGACCCATTTGAGCTTTGGCTCAGCCTGTTAAAGACTAAGGTGTTAGAATTGGACAACCCGTTGAGAGGGGCCGTGGAGATTGCAAGTCGATCGAACATCGACTTCTTGGGAGCTTCTTGTGGTGGCACTGGGGCACTAAAGCTTGCCGGCGGGATCATGGTTCCGAAGAACAGTCCAGTGGTGGCTTGAGTCACCTGCTCCACTCGCATTGCAAAGATGGAAGCCGCTTGGGGCCTATAAGTCACTCCTCCGGCGGGGGCGGAGTGGGAGTTGCTGTTGCAGGTGCAGTTAGAAACCATTGATATTATTTTCTCTGCACAGGAGCAAGACACCAAATCTATGTACCTCAAATCCAGGGGCAACCATATCAAACCATGATTTTGTTCGCGAAACAAAACACACGAAGTGTGGAGTGGAAAGCAGAAAAGGTCCCACCGGGTGTGCCAGAATCTGTTTACCGCCGAAGACTGGACTGATACGTTGGAACGTCTAGCCTGAATTTGGGGGCAGATGCTATTTAGATTTATCCGTCCACCTCTCCGAAGACGCCAAGTTGATTTATAGCATCGTGTATCGGAGGTCTGGATGGATGCGACCGTTGTAGCAGACTTCGTCAGATTCCCCTTCGTTGTGAGGGGTTTTTGATTGTGGGGACGCTCTTCCGTGCAGGTGTAAGCCCATGCAGTTAATTACATTATCGCATCGCAATAACCACTTTCTTCTGCTCCAGATGGTCACTTCGTGTCGTGTGTGTTTTTTTTATTTTTGGTTGCCCGTGGATTGTATACGGAGACTAATTTATGTTGTCGCCCATAAAGCGTGGATTAGTCCAAATCCGTATATTCTTAGATTTGGGTTTGGGTTGATTTAAGGATCGTTAATCTCGTTTGAGATTAAGATCAACTTAAATGTTTGTTGAGGATACGTTAGTCTAATTTTAGACTAAGATCTACTCAACCGGAATTTGATATCATTCAGACAGAACAAAAGAGCATTTGGGCTCCATTGTTTTAGTTTAAGGACGTTGCGGTCCGTTGTTAGTTTAAGGATGTTTCGGTCCATAGCTAGTTTAAGGACATTTCGGTCCGTTGTAGTTTAAGGACGTTGCGGTCCATATTGGGATGTGCCCATCGGTTTGTGAGTGCACCAAAGAGTTGTTGGTTGTCGGGACCCGCCGTCTCTCTGAAGACGCTGAAGAATTACAGCGACATGTATCAGAGGTGTGAGGAGATGTACCCTTGAACCAATTTCCGGATTGAGGGGAGATGTGAAATGAATATCCGTCGGAAGATCAATAGTCGTGTTTGGGACTAACACCAATTTGGAAAATAATGAGCACATGGGCTCGGTTGATCTGAATTAGGGATCTGGTCAACTTGGGCTTAGCCCACTCAGTCTTTGTCATTTCATTTAAATAAATTGCTAAACACTTGCTTGGGCTCGGTCCTCTTTCTGTGCAAACAATGCTGATCATTTATATGGGTTCTGACATTCATACTTTACTTTACTTTCCCTTTTTTTTGTTTTTATGGAGCGTTAAACACTCTTTATGGCGCCCACGTGCGGAGCACGTGAGGCTTTTGGTGCTAAGAGTTAGGCGTTAGGCGCTATCCAATTAGTACCGAGCTCTTTATGTTGAATGGCACCCACGTGAGGGGCACGTGAGGCGCTTGGCGCTGAGCGCCAACCTCTGAGTGCTAGGCACTCTTTATTGAGTAGCACCCACGTGAGGGGCATGTGAGGCGCTTAGCACTGAGCGCCAACCACTGAGTGCTAGGCACTCCTTATTGAGTAGCGCCCACGTGAAGGGCACGTGGGGCGCTTGGCACTGAGCGCCAACCACTAAGTGCTAGGCACTCCTTATTGAGTAGCACCCACGTGAGGGGTACGTGGGGCGCTTGGCAATAGGTTTTCTTCGTATATTCTGTTCTGAAGAGTTCAATTCTCTGTTCTTTTTTGGATCTTTGATTCCCAAGAACAAGTTCATCCCTATGAGAATTAAATTCTCATTTGTGGGAGACTTGTCTTATGGATCTCAGATCCAGAGAAAGAACCAAGTTCTTTTATAAGGGTTAAACCCTTGGATATGCAGATGAGATGCTTTGATCTCTATTATTTTTATTTACCTCGAAGAGAGGCATTCTTCTTTCTTTTCTCTTAAAGATTTCTTCTTGCTTGATTTTTCTTTCTTTTTTTTGGAAGTTTATAGGGGGATTCCTCTGTACAAGACGTGAAGTCTTAGGTCCTTTATAAAGTAGAGGCAAGTTTGTTGATTTAGTTAAAGAAATCTCTCATTGAGAGATCTTTAATTGATTTGGGGATTTTATCCATCGTTGGATCTTTGATCCAAAGACTTCTGTTTTACAGAAGATATCTTTCTTGTTTTTAACAAGATTAGGGAAATATTTTCCCATACAGAATTTATTCTGCAGATAGCTAATTTTTAATCACCATTGGATTTTTAATCCAATGGTGCTCTGTTTTACAGAGACTAATCTTTCTTGTTTAGAAAGATTTGAGGAATATTTCCTCAGCAGAATTTAATTCTGCATTTTAATGATTTATCACCTCCGTTGGATCTTTGATCCAACGGCTCTGTCTAACAGAGAGCTTTTAGTTCTGGCGCTGGCGCCCTCGTGCGAGGCAAGTGAGGCGCTGCCTCAGAGTTTTTAACTCTTGGAGTTGGCGCCTTCGTACAAGGAACGTGAGACGCTGGCGCCTTCGTGCAAGACACGTGAGGCGCTGCCTTAGAGTTTTTAACTCTTGGCGCTGGCTTTCAAATTTTGAACAGAGCTTTGCTCTTTAATTGGGGAAACAAGCTCCTTGTTGCTTTAAACCCACCGTCATCTTCAATCTCCCTAGACTAAAATTGTTCCCTCCGTCAAAGTTATCGATCATATAATGTGTAGAAGCAATATTCCCAATAATCCGAAGCACTGTAACAAATGTTTTGATACCATTTGTTGTGAAAATGTCATCAAAGTACGCAGTGGATGATCGAAATGTGTGAATCAAAACTAATGAAAAAGAATAATCGACAACAAATACACAAACATTATAAGTAATAGAAAAGAAAACACAATCAGTAAAGGACATAAGATATTACCCAGGTTCGGAGCAAGCTCGCACCTAATTTTTTAAACCGACGACGAATCGCTTCCACCATTCAATGAAGAATTGCAAGAGAAATTTTCCTTTCAATCGATCAAACACAAGACACAATATTTTCTCTCTACAACCCCTCTCTTTCTCTATGTTTCTCTCTCGGCTTAGACGAGCAGCAGACTTGAGAAACAATTGATAGATAAAAAAAATCAATGCTTAATTAATCTATACAATATATATAGGAAAGGACCATGTTTAGAGATAAACTTGATTTTAAATCAACGCTTAATCCAATCAACCACTTTAATCTGCACCCAAATTCCCCATGAGCCTCTACCTATTCCGAGGCCCCCCTCTCTTGTTATCGCATGATAACGAAAAAAAAGATTTCCTCAAGCCTACCGCATTGTAACACGTGGCCATGCAAACATCTCTCACGATCACGAGATTGTGGGAAGCGCATGCTGCTACTGATGCCTCTTCTTGTGGGCTTTAGTCTCATGTGCCTTAGGCTATGCTTTGAACTTAGGCTCTTAACATAGGATTTTAATCAAAATCAATAGAGACCACCAAAACCTCCACCACTACCTGAATCCATTTCCGATATAACACTCTTCTTCGCCAAAGGAATCTTGCAAAGTACCGCTACCACCTTTGTAGCTCTGATACCATATGAATAAATACGAATCCGAAATACAAGGAATCCGATTCTAAAATAGTGGAACAAATTTCACACAAGCCTAAGACTCACAACACACAATAGAATAAAAGTATCGTAAATGAGGGAAAGTAGAGGATAAATTTCATTAATAATTTATGACCATACAAAATAATAGAGCTTGGAGAACTTGCACAATGTAGGAGCAATGTATATGTGTTTGTGTGGAATGGTTTCATGAAGAAGAAGTTGTCATAATTTTGGCATGTGTTGATTAATTTTTCAAACACTTTCTTGATTAAGAAAAATGGGGAAATGAAGTCATTAATGGTTTTTGAAAGGATAGAAGGTGAGTAGATTAATTAAGCCAAGTTCAAACTTACTCATGCAAACATGGTGGTCGGAAATGTATAGAGAGAAGGGTGGAGGATGGATAGATGGATGGGCGTGTCATGTGTCTCCCACATATGTGCAAGCTCAAAAAATACAAAATTAGCTCTCAACATAATATTCTCACTACATCTCTCATAAAATAGATAATAAAAACAAAAATAAATACTACTGGATAATTTTCAAAAAACACACTGTTCACCGCCGAAAACAGAGACAAACCGCGTAGATCGTCTTGCCTGAATTTTGGGGCAGATACTATTTGGATTTATCTGTCCACCTCTCCAAAAATGCCAAGTTGATTTATGGCACCGTGTATCGAAGGTTTGGACGGATGCGGCCGTTGTAGCAGACTTCGTCAGATTCCCCCTCGCTTGCGAGGGGTTTTTGATTGTAGGGACACTCTTCCTTGCAGGTGCACGCCCCTGTAGTTAATTACGTTACCGCATCGCGATAACCACTTTCTCCTACTCCGGAAGTTCACTTCATGTCGTGTGTGTTTGTTTTATTTTTGGTTGCCCGTGGATTGTATACGGAGATTAATTTATGTTGTCGCCCGTAGGGCGTGGATTAGTCCAAATCCGTATATCTTAGATTTGGGTTTGTTTTATATAAGGATCATTAATCCAGTTTGAGATTAAGATCAATTTAAATGTTTGTGAGTAGTTGAGGCTCGATTTGTTTTTTGTTAAGGATACGTTAGCCTAATTTGAGACTAAGATCTACTTAACAAGGTGTTAGGATCATTTTTGTTTCAGATCCAACAAGAGAGCATTTGGGCTCTATTGTTTTACTTTAAGGACATTTCGGTCCCTTGTCGCCATTTTGGAGGTGAAGTTGTAGTTTGAGGATATTTCGGTCGGTTGATCACCATTTTTGAGGTGAGGTTTGGTTTAAGGTGTACACGTCAGCTTGGGAAGTGCACCCAAAAGCAGTTGGTTGTCGGGACCCGCCACCTCTTTGAAGACGTTGAGGAATTACAACGACATGTATCATAGGTGTAGAGAGATGTACCCTTGAACCAATTCCCGTATTTGAGGGAAAAAGGAATCAGTGGTAAACCCAGAAATCATTAGTCGTATTTTGAGACTAAGACTTCCTCAAGGGAATGTGGGACGAATATCGTTTTGGGATATCATCAGTTGGAAGATCGATAGTCGTATTTGGGACTATGATCAGTTTGAGAAGTAGCGAACCCATGGGCTCAGTCGATTTGAGTTAGGGACCTAGCCAACTTGGGCTTGGTCCACTCAGTTTTCTTTTTATTTGAAAAGAAGTGCTAAGCACTTGTTTGGGCTCAGCCCTTCTTTTATGCAAAAAGTGTTGATCACTTATGTAAGTTCTGACGCTCACACATAACCATATGGGGTTTTCAGTCATAGGGATTTGCCCAATAGGTGTTAAAAACTCTACCCTTTTTGTCTTTTTATGGAGTGCTGAGCTCTCTTTATGGCGCCCACGTCCGAAGCACGTGAGGCGCTAGGCGCTGCCTAGTGAGTGTCAAGTACTTTTATTCTATGGCGCCGGGAGCTGGGCACTAGGCGTCGCTCACTGAGTGCTAAGCACTCCTTTATTTTGTAGCGTCCATATGAGAGGCACGTGGGGCGCTGGGCGCCATTCACTAAGTGCTAAGCACTCCTTTATTTTGTGGCATCCACGTGAGAGGCACGTGGGGTGTTGAGCGCTGAGCGCCAGTCACTGAGTGCTAAGCACTCATTTATTTTGTAGCGTCCACGTGAGAGGCCCGTGGGGCGCTGAGCGCCGGTCACTGAGTGCTAAGCACTCCTCCCTTTTTTTATTTACCTAATTTTCCAAGAAGAGAATTCTTCTTCCTTGAGAATTTAATTCTCTATTCTTTCTGAAGCTTATGGGGGGTTCCTTCTCTTGAGACTTGAAATCCTGGGTCTTTTATATAGTAGAGGCAAATATGTTGATTAGTTGAAGAAATCTCTCATTAAGAGATTCTAATTGATTTTGGGGATTTTACCCACCGTTGGATCTTTGATCCAAGGACTTCTGTTTTACAGAAAATATTTTCTTGTTTTTAACAAGATTAGGGAAATATTTACCCATACAGAATTTATTCTGTAGATCGGTGATTTTTTAATCACTATTGGATTTTTAATCTAACGATACACTATTTTACAGAGGGCAATCTTTCTTGTTTAGAAAGATTTGAGGAATACTTCCTCTAAACAGAATTTAATTCTGCATCCTGATGATTTATCATCACCGTTGGATCTTTGATCCAACGGCTCTGCTTAATAGAGAGTAGTGTTGGATATAGTACCCTCAAGGCAATTATCATTGTCGCGGACAGATGATTATGATGATTGAGGCAGGACCTATTCCGATAAAACAGTCTTACTCAAGATGATAGTATGCTATCTGGTTTGTCTTTATCATCATGATAATAGAGCCCATAAGATTTTTTACTTGACTGCCAGCATTATGATGGCGATCATATATGTGGGAGCTGGGGTCTATAAGCACATCCTTAAATGTCCCTAGTCGTAGGAGTATCGAGACCAGGCATCGATACTCCAGTGTAGACTAGTGTATACTGATCGAGACCCCGACGAGGGGCGGTGGCCAGGTCTCACAAGCCATTGGTGTTAGTTTGTTCACCTAAGATAGTATGCAGGTGCTCATTGGGTTATGAGTATACTGGACGGACTCGCCGGGAACCTGCTAGTTGGTATTATACCTATTGTCAGATAGCAGTTCCCAGGTGACATGTGTACAGGTTAGTCTGTCGACCTGAGATCGTCATTTGTCTCGTATGAGTTCCCACTGTGCTTTGATTACTACCCTACCACGGCTCAAAGGAGTCGTGCAAACAGGTTTTAGTTGGGTACAGTCCCGAGCCACATGGAGGCAGTGATCGGATCGTCGGGGATTCGTCTCTCCCGATATTGGGGGTTGATGTCGCGTTGTGTACGGGTGGCCATCACCACAAATCCATGGCCATGGTAGACGAGGATTATCGATCCAGGATCTATAGTTTCTCAGGAGGTGATGGGATACATGCCGATACTAAATATCGCGTTGTTAGGGGTCTAAATTTATCCACCCCCGTAGACTCGATATGCGATACTCTCAGACGAACAGACCGGACTGTACGGATATTGTCACTGTCAGGCTCAGTAGGGGTTCAGGATGAGTTTGCTCGTCGGCCTCCCTTTCGCTCAATACCTGGGTAGCCGTTACGTACAGCTAGTGCCGCTGACGTGCTTGTGATTAAACCCACTGCCAGCGTATTGACGAGTCTTTAGAGTCCCACACAGAGGGTTTTTCACGGTTCAGGCGATATGGTGTACATGTCGGATGTTGGTACATACGGGTGTCCGATTAAATATGTGCACTTGCTGCGCAGACTTTAATCGGACGGTTGATAATACTAGCGGCTTAGGATTAAGCAGGATTATTAAATCGGGTTTTGATTTAATAATTTATATATGTATTTGTATATATGTATTCTAGTATTATTGTTCACTATTCGTTTTCTCTCGGCTATTCGTATTTTGGTACGAATACGCGTATATGTATTTCGATACATGTACCGGGAAGTATTCCGTATTTTATACGGAATAGCTTCTAGAAGATGCCACCTCATTTATATGATTTTCCATTTATGGAAATACATTTGTTTTATTAATGAGGTGGAAAAGGTGATGTGACATGAGGCATGGACCATGGTATGGGTTCAAAGCAAGGTGCATTTGTTTAATGGTTGATTGGAAAATGATATTTTTGGAGGAAATGAGAGAGGGGGGCCAGCCACATTGTGGTGGGGGTTCATTTCATTTGGTGATTGATTACATTTGCTTCACAACTTCTACTCTCTCATTTTCATACAAAAAGAAAAAGAGTTAGCCATTTCTAGTTGATGCAAAAGCTTCATCACCTCCATTCTTCTTCTTGAGTTACTCCATGGAGCTCATGGTTGAGAGAAAAATTGTAGTGACATATTCATACATCCCCACTCTCCATCGCTAGAGATTTTGGAGCGTCGGTTGCCTCGTTTGTCGAGTCTGGAGCTTGCGCCGTTTCCCTCGGGTGGATCATCGGAGATGGAGGAAGACCGGCAACCAAACCATATCAAGAAGCCGCTAGGAGCTTGGAATGAAGGCCGAAGGACATAGATCAACTCGGTATAACGATTCTAACTCTTAGTTAATTTTCTAGTTTAGGGTTTAAGGTCGATCCGGGATTCGGGTAACGATAGCGCCGGTTTAGAAAATTTTTGTTCCGCATTTTGGCCGCGTTTCAACGGCTGGGGCGCTGCCGTGACCCAACATGGTATCGGAGCCACCCTTTAAACCCCTTACTAGCTTGTTTAAATGTGCTTAAAAGATCGATCGACCAAAGTTTCCGAAATCACGATTTCAATTCTCTGTTCTCTGCCGTTTTTCAAAAGTGTTCAAAAAATTATTTGCAGTAGCTTAAAAATCTGTGCAGGAGATTCTATGGGTGCAGAAAAAAGTTGGGCCTCTGATTCCTCCATGGAGCCGCGGAACCGCCGCACTAACCCCATATTGGCGGCGGATCCGCGACCATTTAGTGGCGAAGGGCTTCCAAATTTTTACTATAGCCCCCTGATGTGAAATTGTGATTTTTGTGATATTCTGTTTTGGCCCAGGTTTCAGTGAAGTATTGTTTTGCTATTGGGGTCAATTTGGAACTTAGTTGATCGATATTTTAAGTGGGTGTTTAACAGTACATACATTTCTATCTGCGACCGTGAATGTCATTTGATCGGTAAACTCGTCTAATTGCTATATGTCTTTTAGACGGGTTTGCGAACGTGACATTCACGTTGATGTTCTGTGATGTGCTGTGATGTTGGTTGGATTGTCGTGGTGGATAGTTGTGGTGCAATGTTAGTACAGTTTTATTTCATTTGTACATTTGATATTGCGGGGTAAGCGTCCGACATGTGGACTGCCATCACTGCCAGTTTGTATATTATTCTTTTGGGGCACGACCGGGCTGAGGTTGATGTCACCCTTGTATATTATTTTATTTTCTGTACTAGGATTACCCCGAGGTGGAGTGCACGAATAGTCGGGTTCTAGAGGGCAACTGGTCCGCATCTCAAGGCATTCAGACGGAGGGGACTTTACTCTAGAATTGGCGGGCTATTCGCCGCACTCGTAGGGGTATAGGTTGACCCAGGAAGGGTGCTCAAGTTACCGGATTCCATGAAGTGCTGGGTGGTCCATTCACGTTGCTGAAGGGGGCTGCCTCGCTTATGGTTTTGGCGGGTAACTTGCCGCACTTGTAGGGGTCTAGGTTTCATTGCACAGGCTATCTACACGACAGGGAACGTCGGGTCTCACTTGCGGCTCAAGTGAAACCCGGGGCTCCAGATTATCCACCATTCTGTGTTGTTTCTGTGATGTTGCTTTTTATCATGCCTGGGACGAATGTTATATATATATATATATATATATATATATATATATATATATTTATATATACTAGTAGATGTTGTATATGTTTTGCACCCGCGCTAGTCCAGTCCTCGCTCTGTCGTTAGTTAAGTAACCTAACAGGTGATGACGGGACCCAGTGGTGAATGCGGATGGCATATACGTACATTTTATTTTCGTTCTTTTCTGGTGTGATTAATTGATGGGACTGCATAGATTCTTATCAATGCAAGGATAAAACAAACCTATATTTGATGTTGTTGGAACCAAGTTTTTAAAAACTGACATTACAGACGTTCTCTTTTGCTTTGCATCGTGGTATTCGATTGGGAATATCCTGCACCTCATTCGACGAGGAAAGGGCCGAGATCCCTTTATCAGGAGTGACCCCTTGGGTAAAAGTTTGCGTCAACGTAATAATTTTACTATAGTCGATTATTTTTTCTTTGCGTCGTGGTATTCAGTTTGGAATATCCTACACCTCATTCTATAAGGAAAGAGCCGAGATCCCTTCACCGGGAGTGACCTCTTTAGCAAAAGTTTTCGCCACTATATATTTATAAAACCGCTTGGATTCCTTCAACGAGATCAAGTTCATTACGTTAAAGGTTTTTCTCCAGAAACCAGCCGTAGCCCTCCGTCATTTCCTACAAGTGGTACTTAGTATTCGTGCTGCATTTGTTGACTCCGTCAAGGCGTAGTGTGCGGTAGCTGAGTGGTGCCTGTTTGTAGCATGGATATATGATTGGTTAGGACAGTCGTGCGGCCTTGTTGACTCCGTCAAGGGCTCGTGCGGGTGGGTTTAATGCAATCAAGATAATGACGGGTTGAACTTGACTAGGACTCTTTGATTTGTTGACTCCGTCAAGGTCACTTGGGTCCTAGGGGTAAAAATCACATCGGGGTTTCAAACATACAGGAAACTTGCCAGGTTTGCGCATACCTTATGGAGTGTGGTGACTTAAGTGGCTTCCATCAAGTTATCATGCGATGATAGTTGGATCCCGATTCCCACTGATGAGTAGGAATACTCCTCGGGTGATTCCGACTAATTCTATTTTTAGGTTTGGAGGAGAATTCGACGAAACAGTGGGAGCCATCCAGATTAGATAAAATGATTAACCATTCTGATCTAGGTTAGAGTGCACGCTGAGTGTTTCTTCTCTCTCTCTCTCTGGCTGTGACTATGACCCGGCCTTTGACTAAAACTTATGAACCAAGTGTACCGAACCTTCTTAAAACACATTGGCTTTTGGAATGTCACGGTGTCGCATATATCATTGCCACTTCTATATCACCTTTGCATTTCTCCAGAACACCCCATATCACTACGAACGTCCAATTCCATTGGATAAATCTATCGTATGGTTATATACGAACTCGAAGGAACTTTTTCGAGGATGGATTCTGGTTCTGGAGAGATTGAATAGGATTATTCGGTTGTCTTTTCTCTTTACCTTCTCTCAGGTTGTGAGGGCTCCTAGGATTAGGAGAGGGTACACCTATTGAGCTTATTGGATAGTCTTCTTCCAAACCACAGGCAGGTGCCGAACGGTAGGGAAGGAAGAAAACCAATTAAGCTTAAGTGTAGTGTACAGAAGATAATAAGTAAAGACATATAAAAGGATTAGAATAATGGCGAAGGAAATTGCGACCACCATCATTCACGACAAAAACCGTGTATGCCCTTGCCACTCCTACATCCACTTTGCTTTTCTCTAGGACACTCCGTATCACTACGGATATCCACTTCCATTGGATAAATCCATCGTATGGTTATATACGAACTCAAAGGAAATTTTTCGAGGATGGATTCTGGTTCTGGAGAGATTGGATAGGATTATTCAGATGTCTTTTCCCATTACCTTCTCTCAGGTTGCGAGGGCTCCTAGGATTAGGAGAGTACACCTATAACGCTTATTGGATAGTCTTCTTCTAAACCTTAGGCTGGTGCCGAAGGGTAGGGAAAGAAGAAAACCAATTAGCCTAAAGAAGGTGTATAGAAGGTAATAAGTAAAGGCATAATAAAGGGATTGGAGTGAGGGCATGTAAAGTATATGGTTACTGTCGTGAATCAGGATAATGGAAGAGGCGTTACTAGGAATAACAGTTAACCCTTTTGAAACATTTTCATGTTTCAGTTTCACTGTGCAATGTTAATTGAAAATTGTTTTCCCGATTGGAATCTAACTCCAGGGTATTTATTTACCAGATCAGTTTCTCACATCTGTATGTTATTACAGATGGTGAGTGGGAGTAAGATATTGGGAATTGGGTGATTAGATCCTCATCATATTGGAATTCGTTGTAATTGGTGATATTTGAAGAAATCATCTGGTTTTTTTCGGACGACAAATATTTGGTTTTGAATATCCGTTGTTATGCACCAATTTCAAACTGATATATCTGTACATTTATTTTATAAAGTGAGATATAACTTTTTGATATTATGTCTATGACATTTACCTATATCAGTTGGTGCTTAGGTAAGGTGCATTCAACAGCGGTGTAATTCTTCTTAACCATACTACAATTTTTCAACCTACGACGCACAGGGTTTGAGTTATTGAACTCAGGGGACTTATATAAAGTATTGTATGTTGTCCAGTGTCCATTAGGACAATGGGGTTGGTACTCGCACTGCATTCTGTTTACTCATAACTTCTCTGATTCTAGACATGTATTTCGTTGAAGCGCAAGGTTCAGATTTTGAGAAGTTATAGGTATAAGAATAAAGTAAAGAACCATTTGTTGGAAGTATCAGGATTCTTCGAGGAAGTCGAAGATGTAGATACTTGTGTTTGGTATTCCATTGATAGTAATAGTTTTGAGAACTTGCTTCTCTTTCGGATTACTCATATATGGATGCACTCCTAGATGAGTAATGCTGAATGGCCTTTTTCCATTTGATTGATATGCACTGGAGACAGCTGCATGTTTTTGAATCTGATTTCAATTAAATTAGTGCTTTTGTTTCTATATCATATATATATATAGAACCAATTTATATCTTAACGATGTTAAGGTATAGGGAGTTGTCCGGCTGATGCTTAAAACCAGAATCCAGATAAACTCAAGGCACGTTTCAGTAATGGCTGTTTATGGGTTATCCCGGGCTTTGACGAGGGTTAACTTTCTACCATCAGGAAGATCAATATATATATTGTTCTTGACTCGCCACAGTTTTAGTAAAATAGACTTTTCCAGAAAACACAAGTGGGAGTATGGTAGAACTGGAAATAATTCCAGAACCACAAACGATCACTGAAAATTTAATAGAACCTAAGGATTCAATTGGATTTGATGTTCCATTAGCCACTCCGCAGATTTGGTGGGTAACCTCAGTCACCCGAGAGGTACTTCGGTCTTCTCAGAGACGGTGACAGGGAGGTTCTTGTTTACCCAGACTTGCCATTGCTGTTGTTCTAGACTATAAGACCCGGCAGGAAGATGCGTATAGCGTCATTCTAAACTAGCTTTAGAAGTGCACGTGTATATGACTCTGCCAGAGGGTTATTGTAGTCAGTGGGAGCAGCGGAAGCATAATGGGCAAGTAGCTTATATCTATTTATGGACTAAAGCAGGTATAGCGGAAATAGATCATCTATTTTTGATGTGACGGTCATAGGCTTTGACTTCATCAGAATAAGAGATGGATCTGCTAAGAAGGTAGTAGAGAGTGATGTCCAGGTATTTAGATGATATGCACTTGATAGGAAAATATATTCCTATACCACGATCGGTTATACTGTGGCTTTCACAAAGTTGTTTCTACGCATAGGATATGGATATAATATCAGCTTTTCTGGTTACTAGATCTATGGTTTTAGATCTAGATTTGGGAAGTATCCCAATCTGGGTACCTTGACATTATTCTAAAAGGATTTTAGAATGGACGACTCCTGGCATGGTGGTGTACCTGCAGGTGATGGAGTCACCCTCTCGAAAAGTGTCTTACAGACTAAAGGGGAGAGGGATCCGCATGATTAGCATATCACTTGCTTAGGCAATTGAGTTAATCATGAAATATCAAGTACCACACCAGATATTGCTTTTGCACTAGATGCAATAAGCAGATATATGAATCCAATCCGGGAGAAACATTAGGAAGCAGTCATTGAACATAAGTGAATGTTCTAGGGAAATGATTACGACAGCCTCCTTCAGGAGACGGTTATCATTTCAGGCTTCCATGTTGACCTGGATGACAGAGTGACTGTCAGAGTTATAGTTTTCCCTCTTTTGAGGGACAGTATGTTGGACAGGTGGTCCAAGCGGATACTGAGGAAAAGCATGGCACAGAATACTGATTAAATTCAGTGGACGATACAGTCTAGGAAGTTTGCTGGAATTGGATTTCTTTTGTGAACTGGGTCCCATCAGATATCCAAACAAAATTCTAAGACACGTATTGCTCATTTCGGGAGATAGTTTTCTCCGCGAAGTTGAGATTATGAGAGATATAGAAAGAAACATTAGAGCGGATCCACTCACTGAGGCTATTTCTCGAATACAATCATTTTTGCAAACGGGCTTTGCGAAACTGATTAGTAGAGAAGTTGGGTGTTCGGTATCACACAGGCTGTGAGTATGCGACATCGCAATAATTGGCCTTAAGTGCAAGTGGGAGATTGTTGGATATAGTGCCCTCAAGGCAATTATCATAGTCGCGGACAGATGATTATGATGATTGAGGCAGGACCTATTATGATGAATGAAGTTCTCTCTTTCTTTACAAAGTATGCTATCTGGTTTGTCTTTATCATTATGTTGATAGAGCCCATAGGATTTTTTGCTTGACTGCCAGCATTATGATGGCGATCATATATGTGGGAGCTGGGGTTTATAAGCACATCCTTAAATGTCCCTAGTCGTAGGAGTATCGAGACCGGGCATCGATACTCCAGTGTAGACTAGTGTATACTGATCGAGACCCCGACGAGGGGCGGTGGCCAGGTCTCACAAGCCATTGGTGTTAGTTTGTTCACCTAAGATAGGATGCAGGTGCTCATTGGGTTATGAATACACTGTACGGACTCGCCGGGAATCGGCTAGTTGGTATTATACCTATTGTCAGATAGCTGTTCCCAGGTGACATGTGTACAGGTTAGTCTGTCGATCTGAGATCGTCATTTGTCTCGTGTGAGTTCCCACTGTGCTTTGATTACTACCCTACCACGACTCAAAGGAGTTGTGCAAACAGGTTTTAGTTGGGTACAGTTCCGAGCCACATGGAGGCAGTGATCGGATCGTCGGGGATTCGTCTCTCCCGATATTGGGGGTTGATGTCGCGTTGTATACGGGTAGCCATCACCATAAATCCATGGCCATGGTAGACGAGAATTATCGATCCAGGATCTATAGTTTCTCATGAGGTCATAGGATACATGCCGACACTAAATATCGCGTTGTTAGGGGTCTGACATTATCCACCTCCCTAGACTCGATATGCGATACTCTCAGAAGAACAGACCGGACTGTACGAATATTGTCACTGTCAGGCTCAGTAGGGGTTCAGGATGAGTTTGCTCGTCGGCCTCCCTTTCGCTCAATACCTGGGTAGCCGTTACGTACAGCTAGTGCCGCTGACGTGCTTGTGGTTAAATCCACTGCCAGCGTATTGACGAGTCTTTAGAGTCCCACACAGAGGGTTTTCACGGTTCAGGAGATATGGTGTACATGTCGTATGTTGGTACATACGGGTGTCCGATTAAATATGTGCACTTGCTGCGCAGACTTTAATCGGACGGTTGATAATACTAGCGGCTTAGGATTAAGCCAGATTATTAAATCGGGTTTTGATTTAATAATTTATATATGTATTTGTATATACGTATTCTAGTATTATTGTTCACTATTCGTTTTCTCTCGGCTATTCGTATTTTGGTACGAATACACATATATGTATTTCGATACATGTACCGGGAAGTATTCCGTATTTTATACGGAATAGCTTCTAGAAGATGCCACCTCATTTATATGATTTTCCATTTATGGAAATTCATTTGTTTTATTAATGAGGTGGAAAAGGTGATGTGACATGAGGCATGGACCATGGTATGGGTTCAAAGCAAGGTGCATTTGTTTAATGGTTGATTGGAAAATGATTTTTTTGGAGGAAATGAGAGAGGGAGGGCCGACCACATTGTGGTGGGGGTTCATTTCATTTGGTGATTGATTACATTTGCACCATAACTTCTACTCTCTCATTTTCATACAAAAAGTAAAAGAGTTAGCCATTTCTAGTTGATGTAAAAGCTTCATCACCTCCATTCTTCTTCTTGAGTTACTCCATGGAGCTCATGGTTGAGAGAAAAATTGTAGTGACATATTCATACACCCCCACTCTCCATCGCTAGCGACTTTGGAGCGTCGGTTGCCTCGTTTGTCGAGGCTGGAGCTTGCGCCGTTTCCCTCGGGTGGATCATCGGAGATGGAAGAAGACCGGCAACCAAACCACATCAAGGAGCCACTAGGAGCTTGGAATAAAGACCGAAGGACACGGATCAACTCGGTATAACGATTCTAACTCTTAGTTAATTTACTAGTTTAGGGTTTAAGGTCGATCCGGGATTCGGGTAACAGTAGCGCCGGTTTAGAAAATTTTTGTTTCGCATTTTGGCCGCGTTTTGACGACCGGGGCGCTACCGTGACCCAACTAGTAGAATCTAATTCTACAAGGCGTTGGCACTCACGTGCTGTGCACGTGGGCGCTGCTTAAGATTTTTCTGTGCTTTGCATACGGGCGCAGCTCATATAAGAGTTTTTAACTCTGGCACTGGCGCCCTCGTGGAAGACGCGTGAGGTGCTGCTTAAGATCTTTGTGTGCTTTGCACACAGGCGCTGCTCATATAAGAGTTTTTAACTCTGGCGCTGGCGCCCTCTTGGAAGGTACATGAGGCGCTACCTCTTGAGCTTTGAACAGAGCTTTGCTCTTTTATTGGGGGAAACACACACTTTAAAATATTTAACAATAGTAGGTTGTAACATGACATCTAGACCACTTAACTCAATTATAAGAAGCTTTATCACTTGGATACAGCGGCACTCGCTCTCTCAGCCTAATTGATTGAGGGACCTTTAACATTTTATTTTTGTTTCCTACCTTTTTTTTATGAAGGAGGCTTGTAATAGGTGCAGAAGCAAGGATATGTAGACTTTTCTTTTTCGAGCAGATGTGCAAACTTAGGGAGAAAACCTGCAGTTTCCTTCTAATTTAATCAACGCATGTTCCTTCTTTCTTTCCACATTTTGGGAATTCTACCACTCCTTGTTTCCTAAATACTATTATGTTAAAGCACTAAGGCCTTGTTTGGGAATGGCACAACTGGAGTTTCATAAAGTTATCTAAACTTAACTATAAAATCCTAACTATTCCGTCCCTGTTTGGATACAAAGTTAGGATAACCATGGTTTGTTTTAAAGTGGAGGTAGGAGGCATGCAAACTATGGTTTGCAAGTTCCAAACTCCAAAAATGGAGTTTACAAAACTTTAATCAGATTGGAGTTGAGATAACTGCAGTTTAAGGATGAAAAACGCAGTTATCTTAACTCCAAAATGGGTGCCAAACAAGTCAAAGTTAGCATTTTGGAGTTAACTTTTGCTAACTTTATGAAACCACAGTTTACAAAGCTTAACTCCATTTCCAAACAGGCCCTCCATGTTTATCATGGACTCTGTAGTTTAGAAAACTCTAGTTATCTAAACTTCGAAGTTGAGATAACTGGCGTTTGCAGAACTCCAATCCAAACAAAGCAATCTAAACTCCAAATTTTTTGAAGAAAACATCCATTTTGGTGTTTTGGTAACCCCAAAACAATATTTTGGAGTTTAGAAAACTCCGAGCCAAACACGGAAACACCCATCAATGTTAAAGTTCTTAAAATGAAGATAGATTCATGCTAACTCTAGTTCTATCTTCACCTAAAAATAAACTCTAGTTTTCCAAACTCCATACTAAATAGGGTCTTATAGTTTAGGAAACTCCAAAGCCAACCATTCATCAAATTAAGTTTTAAAAATGAGGCAGGGCCTTACAAGCAATGGTTTGCATAGCCTGTATCTCCACCTAATAATAAACATCAGTTTTCTCAACTCCTTGCTTAAACATGGCGTAGAAGGTGTTAATGGAACTGTCGTAGAACTATTTAAAACTTTCTCTATAGAAATTTCTCAAGAGATATTTAGCGGTGTTCTGTAGGCTTATAAATACCTTAACGGGCCTGTCAGTTAATTGGGATTTTTAAATAAAAATAGAACTTTTGAAGCCAGGGTATTTTCATAGAACTTTTATAAAAGTTTTTTTTTATTGGATTCTAGAATTAAACTAGAACTGAAAATCGACAATATTAGATTATTTATTTTTTATTGGTACAGTCCAAACTAAACTAGAACATGCGATACTAGTTTATTTATAAAAAAATCGATGTCAATGAATTATCTGGTATATCGCTATGACCAACCGAGCTATGCTCATGGTTATATATGTGAAAAAAATCATTATTAGTTTATATCAAATAAAAACAATAGTTGTAATGATATGTTTGAAAGATTTATGAATTTTTTTCATCGGTCAACTAGAAAATATTTATTTTTTTCCAATTGTTTGCAAGATCAAAAGCTATTTTACTGCTTTAATTATAGAAAATGAGAATTCTATATACCGATAAAATATAATTAAACTTGTCTTTCTTTTACTTTGATCAAATTAAGGAATAGATAAAGTTTTTATTTTTGTATTTTTTGATTAATTTTTTTTATTTTTAGAATAATTTTGGTTATCTTTAAACTAATTGGATTTTAAAAAAAATCGAGAAACTTTGTGTTGAATCAATTAGATTTGATCGATAAAAAAGAGGGACAAAAGAGATTTGAAAGCTTGCAGAAAAAATAAGGAGGGAAGGAGGGATAGGTGGGGAGGGGTGGAACTAGGTTTTGTAGTTCTGATTTTTTATTTTTGTTCCATCCAAATAAGTGGGATAAGTTTTAAGGATGGAACATCCATTTTATATATAATAAGTCCTAACATAAACATTTTTTCTTTAACTCCAGTTCCAGTTCGATTCATGACTAACACTAAATTTAGAACTTTAAGTTCCAGTTCTAATTGACTAACACTAACTTATTGTCTTAGTATATTTCAGTTCTAACTATTTGTTCCAATTGATTACCCGACCTAAGAGGGAAACCAAAGAGATGTAACTAAAAATCATTAACAACCATAACAACCTTGCAGTAAATCCTCCTTTAATAAAATTCATATTTTCCCATTGTATCCTTTACTCACTTCTATTAACTGTCAGTTCTTTCGATCGATACTTCTTCACTTGGTAAATCCATTCAACTATTACAATACAAATGCTAGATATCCTATGGAAGGTATCATAGCTAATCTCTAATTTCTCACAAGTGGTATATAAGGAAAAGGATTATTATCAAGGTAACTAGTGATTCAAACGTTGGAAAAATGGCTGTAAATTAAAGTAGTACCGAAAACGACCAATTATCTATCATGCATCGCAAATAGTGTGCACAAAAAATGGAATTTTTAGTTTGACTATATAACTTCAAATAATTTGCCTTCGGGTTGATATGTCTTGTTTTGGAATCAAAACTTCACTTTATGAAGGGACAATCCAAGTTCTTCAGCAAGGGTTGTGCCATTACTACAATAATGGGTTGCCCCTACGGATTTAGCCGTAGGGGCAAACCACTGCCCTTATAGATATATCCATAGAGACATAAAATTTTCCCGTAGGTGCAAAGGCCACAGGTGCAAGTCTTCGCCCTCAACATTCCCCTACAGAGTAATAATTGCCCCTACGTCTTACTCCGTAGGGACATATAGCCCTACGAAATACTCCGTAGGGTCAAAAATTTATTTAATTTATTGGTTAATAAAATAAAATACTTGCCCCTATGGATTTATCCGTAGGGCCTGATACTTACCCCTACGGATTTATCCGTAGGTCCAGATAAATACCCCTACAGATAAATTCGTAGGGGAAAGTTTAACCCCTGTTACTGACTCCATAGGGACAAAATATCAGGTATCCTGATATTTTGTCCCTACGACTAACTGTGTAGGGGCAAACTTTGCACCTACGGATTATTCCGTAGGTACAACAGATAGCCCTACGAATTAATCCGTACGGAAAAAATATCAGGTTTTTTTTTAAAAAGGGGCTTCCTGTTTTTTTCCAGCCCTGTGCACAATAATATATACATCATATAACCAAATACAGAAATATTCATAATCAACATCTCAAGCATAATATATAAAAGAAATAAACAAATAGAATACGATATCAATCTAAATCATCGTGAACAAGCAAACAACCACCAATTCAATCCAAAATATATACAATATGTATCAGATAAATACATACATCCTAAAAAATATATAAAAAAAAGCTACCCTAGCTCGGTCCAGCTCTTCCACTTCTGATGAACGCCGTAATTTGGCGCATCTGCTCCTCGGTGCAACCCCGTGTCCTAAAAAACTCGACTAATGAAGGAGCGGACTGTGCGGGCGTCTGAGCGGGCTGTGGAGCTGCAGGAGTGGACTGCGGAACCGCAGCCGAGGTAGTGGCTTGCGGAGCTGCAGCCGAAGTAGCCTGTTGCATTTGTTAAATTTTGTGTGTAATAAACGAGTAAAAACGATGTATTAGATTTTAGTCGAATTCGTATCATCAGGTTATTGCGAAACCCCAATCTAAGAATACTTAGGGACTTAGGCCTCATTTGGGTATCTAGTTTGGAAAACCGTAGTTTATTTTAATCAGATAGTTTTATATACGTATAATTAATCAAAGCTAAGTCTACAAAAAAATAAGCTCAGGCTATTAATATTGCATATGTTACTATCTATAATGTGATATAATATTTTACTATTAAGTAGTATACGTACCAACATCTCCTTAACTCCTCGACGGTGGTCTTCAAGGCGGCAACATCATGCTCTACACGTCGCTCACGCGGGGTAGGGGAAGTAATCGCCAGAGTGGAGTCCAACCTCATATGGGCCCTGCTAGGACCCAGTCTCCGGCCCCTCTCCCAACCTCCGTGGTGCCCTCCGTATGCGGCATCTAAGACTGGGGTCATTAGCATCGGATCGGTCTATCCAGTAAAATCGATCCCCGATACCTCCGCCAGCTCTACCACCCGCTCCTACACCCACATTAACCGTTAAAATGTAAGTATATCATTTAAATTTGAACTTTTCGAAACAAAAATTTCAAACCTGTTAGAATAAATATTAACACTTACGCAATACTCCTGGGTAGCGGTGTTGGAGAATCGAAGCTTGCCCGTGGCGGGATGTGTCGAGATGCCGTGGAGGGCATGATATGCGGTCAGCACGCTCGGTGTACCACTCTGCGCTAGGGTCTGAGCTCTCTGCAATTCGCCAAAAATTTACATATATTATAAAATAACTCTTAATATTACATTATATCAAAATAGATCTATTGTAATTTATTGATGCCTCCATGGCATGAGTAATGTTCCTCGAGCTATCTGTATAAGTGGGGCGACCCCTCTTTGCCGACTTCCTATTCTCCTTATTTTGATCGGCCTATTTCTGCACAACACATTCAGATTTAGTTTTCTAATTAAGCAACACAAAAAAATAAATTATATACTAAACAATGAATTACATTTAAATTACAAACCTGTTTGCGCTGAGAGTCGAAATATTGGCACAAGAGAGGCCATGTATCTGCGTTGACTCTCGCAAAGGCCGGAGTATGTAGGAGAGCCGCTCTCTCTGCCTCGGGGTCGCCATCCATAGGGAATAGCAGTCGATCTTCAGCTCGTTCCTATTGTATCGGACCTTTAATTGCATGTTCTTCATCAGGCCCTGGTACAGAGCGTGAAGATCGTGCACTCTCTCAGGGTGATCAGGGCCGGGTATAGGCTGAAAGTCGTAATCCAACTGCAAATACAAAATAATAATGTATTTAAATTGCAAGTGTTAAATAATAATAAATATATTGGATAAGTCAAATGAAAATATATATTAATACCCGAGCCTGATCTCAGAAGAGGGAAAATGAGCGCCGGTGATGATCGCCCCACTCAACGTAAAGTGGATACTTCTTTAGGATGCGGCTCTCATCCCCCATATACCGGCCGAACCACTCGGCATAATCGTCGGTATAGCGATAATCAGGGGTAAAGAAGAGGGGGAATGGTGCCTCCCCCTAGCTCTATCGGGCCTCAGCTTGTGGGACTGATTCGGCCCTCGAGTCCCCCTCTCGGGATGGGACTGCCCTACATCTACAAGAAATAACAAGACAAGCAATATTAAGACAAAGTGGTATCAAGAAATCAAGGATTAACGAAAATTGAAGTGGTGAGAGTGGCCTCCGTGCCAGATGTGGACGCACCACTGATAATTAGACAATTAAAAATTGATTATATAAGTAATTGCAAAAAGAATGTGTATATCAATAATATAACATTCTAAATCAATATTCATGCAATATAGGATATATAAACGTACCCGCAGGTGCGGTGGTGAGATGTGGAGGCACCACCTACAGCTAGACAATCAAAAAATGATTATCTAAGTAAGAGCATAAAGAATGTGTGTACATTTATGATATAACATTTTAAATCAATATACATTCACTATAGGATATATAAATATACCTGCAGGTGCGGTAGTGGCCTCTGCCTCTGATATGGACGCACCACCAACAGCTAGACAATTAAACATTGACTATATAAGTAATTTTGAAATAAATATGCGTGTATATCTATAATATTACATTCAAAATGAATATACGTGTAATATACCTGGAGGTGTGGCAAATTCCACACGGAAGGAGTCATCCGAAGGGGATACCGATCGGGGTGCAAGACCGGCCTTATGAAGCTCCCTAGGCAGCTCTCCGGGCGGCAGAACCACTCTGCCTCTGCTAAAATTCAACCATTTTGATATTGTATATTGATGGAAATAAGGGCATACTTTGTAACTATGTATGGACCGACCTGATAGCATTCCATACGCAGGAAAGTCATTAATTGTCCACATTAAAGCCGCACGCAGTGTGAATGTTGTATTTGTGTTTGCATCGTAAATGTTTCCCCCAATCAGAGCAAAGCTCTGTTTAAAATTCAAATTTTAAAATGAAGCAACGCTTCATAGCAGCGCCAAGTGCGCTACGCCCTAAGCAGCGCACCACGTGCAAAGCACGTGTGTGCAGCTAAGAGCGCTGCACTATAAGCAGCGCACCACGTGCAAGGCACGTGTGCGCTAGCGCTATGTGCGCTGCACTCTAAGCAGCGCACTACGTGCAAGGCACGGGTGCGCTAGCGCTGGAACTAAAAGCTCCCCACCGTCAGATCAAAGATCTAATAAAGATGATAAATCATCATTTAACCAGAATAAAATTATGTTAAGGAAAGATTCCTTAAAATCTTTCCAAACAAGAAGATTGTGCTCTGTAAATCAGAGCACCGTTGGATCAATGATCCAAAGGTGATTAAAAATCACCAAAATACAGAATAAATTCTGTATGGAAAAGATTTCCCAATCTTGTTAAAAATAAGAAAATTGCCTTCTGTAAATCAGAAGCCCTTGGATCAAAGATCCAACGGTGGGGAAATCCCCAAATCAATTGGAGAAAAGATCTTCTTAACTGATTGAACAAATCAGCTTGTCCTATATAAAGGCCCCAAGACTTCAAGTCTCATACAGAGGAACCCCCCCCCCCAAACTTTGAGAAATCTCAGAAAGAAGAGACAAGCTCTCGGTAGAAGAAGAAGATTTTCTTCAAGGTAAAAATAGACAGAAAGACGAAATCGGCTCATATAAAAAGAAGAATTCAATTCTTTCTCACAGATCATAGATCTATAAGACCAAGGGCTTTCACAACAGAGATTAAAGGATCTCATCATAAAATAAGAAGAACATAATTCTTCTCACAGATCATAAATCTATAAGACTAAGGTCTTTTATACAAGGAGATCGTGGACATCTCATTATAAAATAAATGGGGGGAGAATAAGTTAATTCTCTTAGGATCACAGATCCATAAAGGAAAAGCCTTTCATCAAAATAAGAGATTGAAACATCTCCTATAAAATAAGAACTTTTGTTCTTAGAATCTTGAGACAAAGTCTCTTACAAACGAGAATTTATTTCTCAGATCATAAAGTTGATCAAATAGCGCTTTGCGCTCAGAAACTAGCGCTTTGCGCTCTTGGACTGGCGCTCAGCTCCAAGCGCACCACGTGCTCCTCACGTGTGCGCCATTTAACAGCTATCCCTTTGCGCTCATAAACTGGCGCAATGCGACCATTATCTGGCGCTTAGCGCCAAACGCGCCATGTGCTCCTCATGTTTGTGCTACCCAGTAGAAGCGCTCTGCGCTCTTTGACTGGCGCAAATCGCCAAGCACGCCACGTGCTCCTCACGTGTGCGCTAAGAGAACATAAATTGTTCTATAAAGCCCATAGCTATGATGAATGCTCAGCATTCAGTAAAAGACAAAAATATTGTCAGAACTCAAATCAATGCCCAGCATTGTCAAATGTTTAAAATTTAACTCAGTGGGCTGAGCCCAAGTTGGCCATTAATCTCTCATTCAGATTAATTGAGACCATGTGCTCATAAATCTTTGATCTTAGTCCTAATTGGACTACAGATCTCCCAACCAAAATTGGTTCAAGGGTACATCTCTTTACTCCTCTGATATTTGTCGTTGTAATCCTTCAACGTCTTCATAGAGGTGACGGGTCCCGATAACCAAACATTCCATGGACTGTGGGGTCCTTAAACCCATAGACTATGATGTCCTTAACCTTGGACTATGGGGTCCTTAAACCCATGAACTATGATGTCCTTAACCTTGGACTGTGGGGTCTTTAAGCCCATGGACCGTAATGTCCTTAAACTAACATTGGACTGTAATGTCCTTAAACTAATGGACCGCAATGTCCCTAAACTAAACAACAGAGGCCAAATGCTCTTTTGTTGGATCTAAACGATCACGTTAAATTGATCTTAGTCTAAAATTAGACTAACGTATCCTTAACAAACGTTTAAGTTAATCTTAGTCTCAAATGAGACTAACGTATCCTTAAACCCAACCCCAAACCCAAATCTAAGAAAATACGGATTTGGACTAATCCACGCCCTACGGTCGACAACATAAATTAGTCTCCGTATACAATCCACGGGCAACCAAAAACAAAACAAACACACACGACACGACACGAAGTGACCATCGGGAGAAGGAGAAAGTGGTTACCGCGATGCGGTAGCGTAATTAACTGCAGGGGCTTGCGCCTGCAAGGAAGAGCGTCCCCACAATCAAAAACCCCTCAACAAGGGGGAATCTGATGAAGTCTCGGCCGCATCTATTTAAACCTTCGATATATGGTGTCATAAATCAACTTGGCATCTTCGGAGAGGTGGACGGATAACACCATATAGCATCTGCCCTCGGAATTCAGGCCTGGACGTCCCAACGTCCCACCGGGCGTGCCAGAATCTGTTCCCCGCCGGAAGGCGCGACCGGGACGTTGGGACATCTAGGCCTGAATTCTGAGGGCAGATGCTATTTGGTGCTATCCGTCCACCTCTCCGAAGATGCCAAGTTGATTTATGACACTATATATCGAAGGTTTAAACGGATGCGGCCGATGTAGCAGACTTCGTCAGATTCCCCCTCGTTGAGAGGTTTTTGATTGTGGGGACGCTCTTCCCTACAGGCGCAAGACCCTGCAGTTAATTACGCTACCGCATCGCGGTAACCACTTTCTCCTTCTCCCGATGGTCACTTCGTGTCGTGTGTGTTTGTTTTGTTTTTGGTTGCCCGTGGATTGTATACGGAGACTAATTTATGTTGTCTCCCGTAGGGCGTGGATTAGTCTAAATCCGTATTTTCTTAGATTTGGGTTTGGGTTTGGGTTTAAGGATACGTTAGTCTCATTTGAGACTATGATCAACTTAAACGTTTTTTAAGGATACGTTAGTCTAATTTTAGACTAAGATCAACTTAACGGGATCGTTTAGATCCAACAAAAGAGCATTTGGTCTCTGTTGTTTAGTTTAGGAACATTACGGTCCAATGTTAGTTTAAGGACATTACGGTCCATAGGCTTAAGGACCCCACGGTCCAAGGTTAAGGACATCACAGTCCATGGGTTTAAGGACCCCACGGTCCAAGGTTAAGAACATCATAGTCCATGGGTTTAAGGAACCTACAGTCCAAGGTTAAGGACATCATAGTCCATGAGTTTAAGGACCCCACAGTCCATGGAATGTTTGGTTGTCGGGATCCATCACCTCTCTGAAGACGTTGAAGGATTACAATGACAAATATCAGAGGAGTAAAGAGATGTACCCTTGAACCAATTTTGGTTGGGAGATCTGTAGTCCAATTAGGATTAAGATCAAAGATTTATGAGCACATGGGCTCAATTAATCTGAATAAGGGATTAATAGCCAACTTGGGCTTGGCCCACTCAGTTAATTGTTAAACATTTGACAATGTTGGGCATTGATTTGAGTTCTGACAATATTTTTTTTTTAATGAATGCTGAGCATTCATCATAGCTCTGGGCTTTATAGAACAATTTATGTTCTCTTAGCACACACATGAGGACCACGTGGTGCGCTTGGCCCTTTGTGCCAGTCAAAGAGCGCAGAGCGCTTCTGCTGGGTAGCGCACACGTAAGAAGCACGTGACGCGCTTGGCGCTAAGCGCCAGATAATGGGCGCATTGCGCCAGTTTATGAGCACAAAGCGCTAGCTGTTAAGTGGCGCACACGTGAGGATCACGTGGTGCGCTTGGCACTGAGCGCCATTCCAAGAGCGCAAAGCATTAGTTTATGAGCGCAAAGCGCTAATTGATTAAATTTATGATCTGAGAAATAAATTCTCGTTTGTAAGAGATTTTGTCTCAAGATTCTAAGAACAAAAGTTCTTATTTTATAGGAGATATTTCAATCTCTTATTTTGATGAAAGGCTTTACCTTTATGAATCTGTGATCCTGAGAGAATTGACTTTTTCTCCCCCCATTTATTTTATAATGAGATGTCCATGGTCTCCTTGTATAAAAGACCTTAGTCTTATAAATCTATGATCTGTGAGAAGAATTATGTTCTTTTTCTTATTTTATGATGAAATCCTTTAATCTCTGTTGTGAAAGACCTTGGTCTTATAGATCTATGATTTGTGAGAAAGAAGTGAATTCTTCTTTTTATATGAGACGATTTCGTCTTTCTGTCTATTTTTACCTTGAAGAAAATCTTCTCCTACCGAGAGCTTGGCTCTTCTTTCTGAGATTTCTCAAAGTTTGTTGGGGGGGTTCTTCTGTATGAGACTTGAAGTCTTGGGGCCTTTATATAGAGCAAGCTGATTTGTTCAATCGGTTAAGGAGATCTTTTCTCCAATTGATTTGGGGATTTCCCTACCGTTGGATCTTTAAGCCAAGGGCTTCTGATTTACAGAAGGCAATTTTCTTGTTTTTAACAAGATTGGGAAATCTTTTCCATACAGAATTTATTCTGTATTTTGGTGATTTTTAATCACCTTTGGATCATTGATCCCACGGTGCTCTGATTTACAGAGCACAATCTTCTTGTTTGGAAAGATTTTAAGTAATCTTTCCTTAACAGAATTTTATTCTGGTTAATTGATAATTTATCATCTTTATTGGATCTTTGATCTGACGGTGAGGAGCTTTTAGTTCCAGCGCTAGTGCACCCGTGCCTTGCACGTGGTGCGCTGCTTAGAGTGCAGCGCACTTAGCGCTAGCGCACACATGCCTTGCACGTGGTGCGCTGCTTAGAATGCAGCGCACTTAGCGCTAGCGCACACGTGCCTTGCACGTGGTGCGTGTTGGAGATAGTGCCCTCAGAGTCAATTATTAGGTCACAGGTACGTGATTGCAATGATTGATGGAGGACCTATCCCGGTAGGACAGTCTTACTCGAGATGATAGTATGCTATCTGGTTTACCTTTATCATCGTGTACTGCTTTAGGTGACCTGACAAGTCGCTATTACACGTTGATAGAGCCTCTAGGATTCTTGCTTGACCACCAGCAGTATGAGGGCGATCATATAAGTGGGAGCTGGGGGTCTATAAGCATATCCTTAAATGGTCCCTAGTCGTGTGAGTTTCGAGACAGGGCATCGATACTCCAGAATAGACTAGTGTATACAGTCGAGACCCCGACGAGGGGCGGTGGCCGGTCTCACAAGCCACTGGTGTCAGTTGGATCACCTAAGATGTATACAGGTGCTCATTGGGTTATGAGTACACCGGACAGGACTCGCCGGGAACATGCTAGTTGGTCATATACCAGAAGTCAGATGGCAGTTCCCTGGTGACATGTGTACAGGTTAGTTCATCGACCTGGGGATCGTCATTTGTCTTGTGTGAGTTCCCACTGTACTTTGATTACTACCCTACCACGGCTCAAAGGAGTCGTGCAAACAGGTTTTAGTTGGGTACAGTCCCGAGCCACATGGAGGCAGTGAGCGTATCTTCAGGGGTTCGTCTCTCCCGGTATTGGGGGTGAGGTCGTGCTGTGTCTAGGAGAGCCATTACACGAAGCCCTCGGCCGAGGCAAGGAGATTTACTGGTAGGTATTCCAGTAGTATCTCAGGGTGTTCTGGGCTACACTCCGACACGACTTGTACCGCTTTTGGGGGTCTGACTTTTACCAACCCCCTAGGCCCGCCATGCGATGCTCATAGACGAACGGACCGGACTGTACGGATATTGTCACTGACAGGCTCAGTAGGGTTGTCAGGCTGAGTTCGCTCACAGACGTCCCTTTTAGTCAATACCTGGTAGCCCGTTACGTATTGGCTTATACCTCTGACGTGCTAGTGGTTAAATCCACAACCAAGGTGTTGACGAGTCTTTAGAGTCCCCCACATTCTGTTACTCAGCTTTCGGGCGAAAGCTTGTAGAGGCCGTATGGAGATATGGCAAGGTCCGATCAGATACGTGCGGTATTGCACGGATCAGGATCGGACAGTTTGTACTATAGGCCGTATGGATATATGGCAGGGTTCGATCAGATACGTGCGGTATTGCACGGATCAGGATCGAACGGATATTACTAGCCGGCTTTGGTATAAGCCGGATCCTAGTATAGTACAGTGTAGATTTTGTCTCATTGCATTTGTATTTCGGTCGAAATACAGATGCGGGTGTGTATGTACAGTATCGGGGTTTTCCTGTAATTTATTACGGGACCAGTTTTCTGGAGTTGCCAGTTTGCTTTCTGTTTCGGCCAATTTCCTTTGTATCGTTCATTGGCCGAAGATTGGTGGAGGAGGGCTTATTTGCATTGTTGCAAATAAGCATTTGTGGAGGGGGTCTTTGCATATTATCATGTCATGATACTTGTCCCATCATTTGACTTCATAAACTCATGATTGCTTGACTTTCTTTATCATCATGGTTTTGATGATGGTTGTTGATGATGAGAGATGGTTGTTAGTTGAGTGTTGGTTTTGCTTTGTTATCATTGGTTCATATGATATCCATTCATCTCTCTCTCTTTTGGATGATATGAGTATGGCTCCCATTATTTTTGTGACTCTCTCCATTCTCACCCTCCTCTCATTGTCATGGCCGGCCTTGGCTCATTGGGGGCTGTCCAACTTTTTGAGAGTGGGATTTTGGTTCATTTCTTGTTGCAAAAATCCCACAAGATCAATCTCCAAAACTCCAAGTATCATTCCTCCACCAAATGGCAATTCCACAACCCCAAAGTGAGACATGAGTTCCACACTAGATTCTACAGCAAACCTTGGGCACGTCGACTATCCAGCTTCGTGCCCGAGTTGCCTCGGCATTGAGGTGGGAGCCCGTAAAAGAAGTAGGCGATGTGGTGCACTTCCGGCGACGAGGAGGAGACGGGACTTTCCGCAGGAGATCGGGACGATGACGAGAAGACCGGAGGACTTGGATCGTCGGTATATCTCTATTCCCTTTCTTGTAGATAGCTAGGACTGATTAATGGTTCGATCCGGGTATTAGTGCGCGGCGGTTTGCCAGTTCAAGAAAAATTAAAGTTTATCACCGCTTCCGCATTTGGCCGTCGGATTGACGGCCGGGGCGCCGCCGTGCACTTACAGTGGTATCAGAGCCTCGCCATTAACTTAGTCTAGCTTGGTTTAATGTGTTTTGCATTTCCGATCGACCGAAATTCCAAAATCTACATTTTTGCTTGCATCAGTTTTCTGTTGAAATTTTTTGGTGTCGAAAATTTTTTCAGGTTACAGAAAAGTGATGTACTGGAAAAGATAAGAGTTCTGTGAAAATTCGATGAAGTGTCTCCACAGTAGGAGCGCGGAACCGCGGCCAAACACCCCCTTGGGCTGCGGTTCCGCCGCACACTATTGGGTTCACTGCACCAAATTGTTACAGAGGCTTTTTGGGGTTAAAATTGGGGTTTTGGAATATTAATATTGGGCCCAGATTTTCTTGATGTGCTACAGTAGTGCTTGGGGCCTACTTATTATAATTTTGATTGATCGAATATTTTAAACACATTATTTCACAGTATTTACATTATATCTACGACCGTGAATATCACTCGATCGGTAAATCCGGTCTAACTGCTATAGCCCGGTTAAACGGATTTGCGAACGTGACTTTCACGTTGATGTTCTGTTTTTGCTGTGATGTTGCGGATCGGTCGTGGGGGATAGCCTGGATGCAATGCTAGTACAGTTGTGGTTGTATTATGTACATTTGATATTGCGGGGCGAGCGTCCGACATGTGGACTGCCATCACTGCCTGATTGTATTATTATTTTGGGGCACGGCCAGGTTGCGGTCGATGTACCCGTTGTATGTATATTTTACTTTCTGTACTAGGATTGCCCCGCGGAGGGGTGCACGGATAGCCGGGTTCTAGAGGGCAACAAGCCCGCATCTCATGGCATTGAGACGGAGGGGGCTTCACTCTAGGATTGGCGGGATATTCGCCGCACTCGTAGGGGGTACAGGTTGACCCAGGAGGGGTGCCCAAGTTACCGGATTCCGTGAAGTGCTGGGTGGTCCATTCACGGAGCTGAAGGGGGCTGCCTCGCTTCAGGTTTTGGCGGGTGACTTGCCGCGCCCGTAGGGGTCTAGGTTCTCATTGCACAGGCTATCCACACGACCAGGGGAACGTCGGGTTTCAGTAGTGGCTCTGTGAAACCCGGGGATCCCAGATATCTGTATTGTTCTGTGATGCTGTACATTTCTGTGATGTTGCATTTTTTTTCACGCCTTGAGCGAAATATAATATATTGGTATATATATTAGTAGATGTTGTATATGTTTTGCATCCGCGCTAGTCCAGTCCCCGCTCTGTCGTTAGTTAGCTAACCTAACGGGTAATGACGGGACCCAGTGGCGAATGCGGATGGCATATACGTACATCAGTATATTTTCGTTCTTTGTGGTGTGATCAATTGATGGGACTGCATTGATTCGGATCAATGCAAGTTAAAAACAAACCTAATCTGATGTTGTTGGAACACTTTTCAAAAAGCTGTTATTGCAAGGACGTTCACTTTTGTTTTGCATCGTGGTATTCAGTTGGAATATCCTGCTCCTCAGTCGACGAGGCAAGGGCCGAGATCCCTTTACCGGGAGTGACCCCTTGGATAAAAGTTTGCGTCAGGGCAATGACTTCACTATAGCCGATTACTTTTGCTTTGCATCGTGGTATTCATTTGGAATATCCTGCACCCCATTCTACGGGGAAAGAGCCGAGATCCCTTCACCGGGAGTGACCTCTTTAGCGAAGGTTTTCGTCACTATATTTTAAAAGGCTATCAGTTCCTTCAACGATATCAAGTTTATTACGTTAAAGGTTTTCGCCAGAAACCATTCGTAGCCCTCCGTCGTTTCAGACGGGTAGCACGTAGTATTCATGCTATGTTTGTTGACCTTCGTCAAGGCATAGTGTATGGTAGCTGCTTGTTACCTTTCTGCTGCATAGATAGATGCGTTGGTTTGGGACAGTCGTATAGCCTTGTTGACCTTCGTCAAGGGCTTGCACGGGTGGATTCAAATTAACCTGGATAATGACGGGTAGAACTTGACATGTGACTTATGATTTGTTGACCTTCGCCAAGGTCATAAGAGCATGGGGCAGAAATCATATCGGGAGTTTCAAAAGAACTGAAACTTGCCAGATATGCGCATACCTTCTGGAGTGTGATCCCGTGAGCGGATTCCGTCACGTTATCATGCGATGATAGTTGGATCCCGATTCCCACTGATGAGTTAGTATACTCCTCGGGTGATCCCGACTAATTCTTCTTTCAGGTTTGGAGGAGAATTTGAGGTACAGTGGGAGGTTTCCAGATTAGATAAATTGGTAACCATTCTGATCTAGGTTAGAGTGCACGCTGAGTGTTTCTTTTCTCTCTCTCTTTGGCAGCGACCATTGACCCAACCCTAGACTATGACTCAGTGACCAAGTTGACCGAACCTTCTTAAACACTGGCTTTTGGATTGTCAGAGTTGCAAACCTCATTGCCACTCCTACTTTTACCCTTTTCTCCAGGATACCCCGTATTACTACAAACGTCCACTTCCATTGGACAAAACCATCGTATGGTTAGATACGAACTCGAAGGAATTTATTCGAGGATGGTTTCAGGTTCTGGAGAAAACGGATAGGATTATTCAGTTGTCTTTTCCTTTTACCTTCTCTCAGGTTGCGAGTACTCCTTGGTTTAGGAGATAGTACACCTATTACGCAAATTGGATAGTCTTCTTCCAAACCTTAGGCTGGTGCCGACCGGTAGGGAATGAAGAAAACCAATTAGCCTAACGATGGTGTACAGAAGGTATTAAGTTCAGACAAAGAAAGGGATTAGTAAGAGGGCAAAGTAAATTGCAACAGATATTCACGACCAAACCAAATATTTCGTTACCACTCCCACATCACCTTTGTATTTCTCCAGGACACTCCGTATCACTACGAAGATCCACAGTTTATTTGGATACTCCATCGTATGGTTATATACGAACTCGAATGGAACTTGTTCCAGTTCGGGGATGGATTCTGGTCCAGGAGAAATAGGAATAAGGTTTATTCGGTTGTCTTTTATCTTCACCCTCTCTCATTGCGAGTGTTCCTAGGATTGGGACAGTACACCCATTATGGATAGTCTTCTTCCAAACCATAGGCTGGTGCCGAACGGTAGGAAAGAAAGAAAACCATTTGGCCTAAAGGGGTGTACAGAAGGTAAAGACTAAAGACATATGAAGGGATTTGGAGAGGTGGCAAAGAACTATACGGTTACAGTCATGAAATCTGGAAGAGGCATTACTAGGAATACCAGAATACCCCATCGGAACATTTCAATGTTTCAGTTTCACTGTGTAATGTTAAAGGAAAACTGATTTCCCGATTAGATACTTACTCCAGGGTATGTATTTACCAGGTACGATTCTCACATCTGTATGGTTTTACAGATGATGAGTGGGAGTAAGTTATTGGGAATTGGGTGATTATCCTCATTATATCGGGATTCGTTGTAATCGGTGATATTTGAGGAAATCACCTGGGCTGTTTGCCGGTTGGCAAATATTTGGTTTTGAATATCCGCGGTTATGCACCAATTTCAAATTGATATATCTGTACGTCTATTTTCATAGAGTGAGATATACCTTTCTGAAATTATGTCTACGACATTTACCTATATCAGTGGATGGTTAGGTAAGGAGCATTAAACAGCGGTGTAATTCTTCTTAACCATAAGTACAGTTTTCAACCTACGACACACGGTGAATGAGTTTTCAGACTCAAGGGACTTATACAGAGTATTGTATGTTGTCTAGGGTCCATCAGGACAGAGGGGTTGGTCCTCGTACTATATTCGGTTTACTTATGACTTCTCTAGTTTTTAGACAGGTGTTTCGTAGGAAACACAGGGTCCGAATTTTGAGAAGTTATAGGTATTTGAATAGAGTAGAGAACCAGGTGTAGCAAGTATCGGGAGTCTTCAAAGTGATCGAAGATATAGATACTTGTCAATGGTATTCAGTTGATAGTAGTGATTAAGAGAACTTGCTTCTCTTTCAGGTTACTCATAATTGGAAGCATTCCTAAGTTGAGTAGCGCTGATCCGCCTCCTTCCATTTAGTTGACATGCACTGGAGATAGTTGCATGATTTGGATCTGGTTCAATTAAATCAGTGCCTCTGTTTCTATATTGGATATAGAACAGTTCATATCTTAACGGTGTTAAGGTACGGGGAGTTGTCCGGCTTATGATTAAAACCAGACGCTGGACAACTCAAGGCACGTTTCTGTAATGGCTGTTTGTGGGTTGACCCAGGCTATGACGAGGGTTGACTTTCTACCATCTGGATGAACAATAGCAATATTGTTCTAGACTCGCCACAGTTTTATTAAAAATGGATTTTTTTCAGAAAACAGTAGTGGGAGTATGGTAGAACTGGAAGTGATTCCAGAACCACAAACGATTACTGAAGATTTGATAAGGAACCTAAAAATTCAATCTGGATTGACATTCCATTGGCCACTCCGCAGATAAGGTGGGTAACTTCAGGCACCCGAGGGGTACTCCGGTAGCCTCAAGGACGGTGACAGGGAAGTTCTTGTTTACCCACAATTACCATTGCTGTTGTTCCAGGCTGCGAGACCCGGCAGGAGGATGAGTATAGCGTCGCTCTGAACTGGCTTCAGAAGTGTACGTGTATATGACTCTGCCAGAGGGTTGTCATAGTCAGTGGGAGCAGCGGAAGCATTGGTGGACAGGTAGCTTATGTCTATTTATAGACTAAAGCAGATGTAGCGGAGATAGATCATCTATTTCTGACGTGACAGTCATGGGTTTGACTTCATCAGAATAGGAGATGGATCTGTTGAGAAGGTAGTAGGGTGTGATATCCTGGTATTTGGATGACATACACAGAGTAGGAAAGGAAACTCCTATACTACAATCGGTTATACTTTGGTCGTCACACAGTGGTTTCTCTACAAAGGAAATGGATCTAATATCAGACATACTAGTTACTAGATCTATAGTTTTAGATCTAGATTTGGGTGGTTTCCCAATCAGGGTACTTGACAGCATTCTAAGAGTATTTAGAATGGACGACTCTATGCACGGTAGTGTACCTGCAGAAGATGGAGTCACCCTCTCCCAAGGTGTCTTACAAACTAAAGGGGAGAGGGACGTGCATGATTGGCAGATCACTTGCTCAGGCAATTGAGTCAATCATGAGATGTCAAGTACCACTCCAGATGTTGTTCTTGCTCTAGATGCAATAAGTTGACATTAATCCAATCCTGGAGATACAGTGGGAAGCAGTTTTAGAACATAAGTGGATGTTCTAGGGATATGATAACGACAGCCTCATTCGGGAGACAGTTATCATTCCAGGCTTCCAAGATGACATGGATGACAAGGAGGTTGTCAGAGTTATAGTTCTTCCTTCTGATGAGGGGCAGTATTTTGGACAGGTGGTCCAAGGCAATACTGAGGGTGGCATGGCGCAGGATACTGATTGAGTTCAGTTGACAATACAGTCTAAGAAGTTTGGATTTGGAGTTCATTTATGAGCTATGTCCCATCAGACATCCAGGCACATTCTAAGACAGGTATTGCTCATTTCGGGAGATGGGTTTCTCCGCGAACTTGAGATATAGAGAGACATAGAGAGAAACATCAAAATGGATCCACTCACTAAGGCTATTCCTCGAACGCAATAGTTTCGCAAACGAGCTTTGTGAGACTGACTAGTAGAGGAGTTGGGTGTTCGGTATCACACGAGCTGTGAGTATGCGACATCGCAATAATTAGCCTTGAGTGCAAGTGGGAGATTGTTGGAGATAGTGCCCTCAGAGTCAATTATTAGGTCACAGGTATGTGATTGCAATGATTGATGGAGGACCTATCCCGGTAGGACAGTCTTACTCGAGATGATAGTATGCTATCTGGTTTACCTTTATCATCGTGTACTGCTTTAGGTGACCTGACAAGTCGCTATTACACGTTGATAGAGCCCCTAGGATTCTTGCTTGACCACCAGCAGTATGAGGGCGATCATATAAGTGGGAGCTGGGGGTCTATAAGCATATCCTTAAATGGTCCCTAGTCGTGTGAGTTTCGAGACAGGGCATCGATACTCCAGAATAGACTAGTGTATACAGTCGAGACCCCGACGAGGGGCGGTGGCCGGTCTCACAAGCCACTGGTGTCAGTTGGATCACCTAAGATGTATACAGGTGCTCATTGGGTTATGAGTACACCGTACAGGACTCGCCGGGAACATGCTAGTTGGTCATATACCAGACGTCAGATGGCAGTTCCCTGGTGACATGTGTACAGGTTAGTTCATCGACCTGGGGATCGTCATTTGTCTTGTGTGAGTTCCCACTGTACTTTGATTACTACCCTACCACGGCTCAAAGGAGTCGTGCAAACAGGTTTTAGTTGGGTACAGTCCCGAGCCACATGGAGGCAGTGAGCGTATCTTCAGGGGTTCGTCTCTCCCGGTATTGGGGGTGAGGTCGTGCTGTGTCTAGGAGAGCCATTACACGAAGCCCTCGGCCGAGGCAAGGAGATTTACTGGTAGGTATTCCAGTAGTATCTCAGGGTGTTCTGGGCTACACTCCGACACGACTTGTACCGCTTTTGGGGGTCTGACTTTTACCAACCCCCTAGGCCCGCCATGCGATGCTCATAGACGAACGGACCGGACTGTACGGATATTGTCACTGACAGGCTCAGTAGGGTTGTCAGGCTGAGTTCGCTCACAGACGTCCCTTTTAGTCAATACCTGGTAGCCCGTTACGTATTGGCTTATACCTCTGACGTGCTAGTGGTTAAATCCACAACCAAGGTGTTGACGAGTCTTTAGAGTCCCCCACATTCTGTTACTCAGCTTTCGGGCGAAAGGTTGTAGAGGCCGTATGGAGATATGGCAAGGTCCGATCAGATACGTGCGGTATTGCACGGATCAGGATCGGACAGTTTGTACTATAGGCCGTATGGATATATGGCAGGGTTCGATCAGATACGTGCGGTATTGCACGGATCAAGATCGAACGGATATTACTAGCCGGCTTTGGTATAAGCCGGATCTTAGTATAGTACAGTGTAGATTTTGTCTCATTGCATTTGTATTTCGGTCGAAATACAGATGCGGGTGTGTATGCACAGTATCGGGGTTTTCCTGTAATTTATTACGGGACCAGTTTTCTGGAGTTGCCAGTTTGCTTTCTGTTTTGGCCAATTTCCTTTGTATCGTTCATTGGCCGAAGATTGGTGGAGGAGGGCTTATTTGCATTGTTGCAAATAAGCATTTGTGGAGGGGGTCTTTGCATATTATCATGTCATGATACTTGTCCCATCATTTGACTTCATAAACTCATGATTGCTTGACTTTCTTTATCATCATGGTTTTGATGATGGTTGTTGATGATGAGAGATGGTTGTTAGTTGAGTGTTGGTTTTGCTTTGTTATCATTGGTTCATATGATATCCATTCCTCTCTCTCTCTTTTGGATGATATGAGTATGGCTCCCATTATTTTTGTGACTCTCTCCATTCTCACCCTCCTCTCATTGTCATGGCCGGCCTTGGCTCATTGGGGGCTGTCCAACTTTTTGAGAGTGGGATTTTGGTTCATTTCTTGTTGCAAAAATCCCACAAGATCAATCTCCAAAGCTCCAAGTATCATTCCTCCACCAAATGGCAATTCCACAACCCCAAAGTGAGACATGAGTTCCACACTAGATTCTACAGCAAACCTTAGGCACGTCGACTAGCCAGCTTCGTGCCCGAGTTGCCTCGGCATTGAGGTGGGAGCCCGTAAAAGAAGTAGGCGATGTGGTGCACTTCCGGCGACGAGGTGGAGACGGGACTTTCCGCAGGAGATCGGGACGATGACGAGAAGACCGGAGGACTTGGATCGTCGGTATATCTCTATTCCCTTTCTTGTAGATAGCTAGGACTGATTAATGGTTCGATCCGGGTATTAGTGCGCGGCGGTTTGCCAGTTCAAGAAAAATTAAAGTTTATCACCGCTTCCGCATTTGGCCGTCGGATTGACGGCCGGGGCGCCGCCGTGCACTTACAATGCGCTGATTATAGTGCAGCGCTCTTAGCGCTAGCGCACACGTGCCTTGCACGTGATGCGCTGCTTATATTGCAGCACTCTTAGCGCTAGCACATACGTGCTTTGCACGTGGTGCGCTGCTTAGGGCGCAGCGCACTTGGCGCTGCTATGAAGCGTTGCTTCATTTTAAATTTTGAATTTTGAAAAGAGCTTTGCTCTGATTGGGGGAAACAAATGCCCCTCCACCGTTGCGCTCACATGGCCTACATGTGAGTGCAGCGGTGGCAGCAACTGTGCCCTTGGATCATCTCAGAAGTTGAAACGGCATCTCAGTTCCTATAAATAGGACCCCTTGTCCTTGAAATGATTTCTGTTCATCTTCTTACTTTCTTAGAATTTTTATTCTCCCTCCGAGCATAGCTTTTCATCTTAAGAATTTTCTTAAGGACAGAACTCCGTCAAAATTTAGGTAAAGATTAAATCTTTTAATAATCTAGGGTTTCACCCATTAACAGAGTTTTGCTCTTCATAGATATTTGATCTAAAGAAAACCCTTTTAGGGTTTCATTAACAGAGCTTTGCTCTCTTGGAATCATAGATCTAAAGAGATCTTTCTTGGGGTTTCTTAACCCATTAATGGAGCTTTTTTAGATCATAGATCTTCAAGAAAACCTTTGTAGGGTTTCTCAACAGAGCTTTGCTCTCGTTAGATCTTAGATCTTAAGAGATCCTTTTCAGGGTTTCTTAACCCATTAACAGAGCTTTCCTCTTTTCAAATCATATAGATTTATTAATCTTTCATAAAGAACTCTTAAGAGTTTGTTCATGGATCTCAAAGATAATTTTATTCCATTAAAACTTTACTTTAAGCTCTCTGATGGGTTATTCCATCATTTTTTCAGAGCAAGGCTCCAAAAATTTTCTTGAGGAATTTTATTCCTTCATCATTAGAATCTGACAGGTGTCATTCTATCACAGAGCACTGCTCTCAAGGGGAGATTTACTCCTCTTCCCGAGGGGTTCTCATTGAATGAGAATCAATTGAGGATTTCCTCATTTAATGATAGTTTCATCAAATGTTGAGACTGTTTTTATTAATGATGAACTGTCATCTAGATTATGTGGGTCCCCTTTGGTCTCTTTTCACTGCATTGCAGTGTGGTATGGATTTAAAGTACCTAGTGACAGAACTTAAACTGTAGTATTGGCGGCTGAAAATTTGTTCTTTTCCCCGCAGGTACTATGTCTTTCGACACTTCCTTCCTGTTCGCCCGTTCGGAAGGCGGATTCCCCGAAGCACCCGTAGACCGAGAAGTTTTTGCACTGATTAAAGACCATGACCCGGAGCACAAGAATCTTCATTTATGGGGAACATGGTACAACCAAATCATCAGGGGTCGGCGGAGCTTTTCTTGTGCGGTACCCTCGGAGCCCATTTCGGTGATCTCTTACGCCGACCCACCCCCGGTGAACTATGCCGTGGAGAAGGTTAATTGGACTTCAGATGGTCTCCTTCAGCCTTCTTTGGCTACGATACTCGTACAGCCTCCAATGTCCTTAGATATCCTAGGGCGGCGTATATGCCAGGGTGAGTCGCGCCCTTGGGGACAGCCATACAACATAAGCTTGACTCCCCATCACCCAGCCGGATATTTGCAGTGGGCCCGGTACATTCTGTCCGCCAAGAGATTGCAGTTTCTGAGGCTCGGGTTATATCCCGCGGTTTACGTTTCTCTCTTTCGGTACTCCACGCCTTCTACATGGTGGGTAAAAGCTTTTTTGGAACAATGGAACGTTACAACTCACACCTTCCTTTTGTTGGATCGGGAAGTCTCCATCTCCTTAGAGGAGTTCGCGGAGATCTCGGGCTTGCCTGTTAGAGGGGAGCATTATGAGGAACTACTTCCTCATGATGAGTATGTCTTTGCCTCCAAGTCGGTGATGATGAGCCTTACCCCGGACAATGCCATTCAACATCAATCACCAAGTTTGATTAAGGTGTTGAATATCTACGGGGGCCTATTTCTCGAGTCTGGGAGCCGTGGGGTTAATTTTACGGATTTTATCGCTCGTTTTCTCCACTCGGAGGTACTGTCGAAAGAAGCCGCGAAGTTCACCAAATTTGATGATCCTTTTGGCTTAGGTTTGGGAAACCTACCGACGGTGGAGGTGGATCAAAAAAGTTTCTTTCTCCCCGACACCCCGGTCGTCCCTTTTGCAGAGCTGGCAGCTCCTGGGATTGACGAAGTAACGTTCTTTTTAGGGTTTCTCGGGCTATGGCTGAGCTGGTTTGCGCTTCCGATGCACCCTCGTCGCATGAGGCCGTCCGTCTTCTACCCAGCGCATCGAATAGTCATTGGGGTGAATATGGCCGTCGGGGTTGCTGGGTTAGCCCATTTGTATCACGGCCTTAGCCTAGCGGCAGATACTACTCAGCCGGGGGTCTAGCCCGTGAACATCTCAGTGCATTACTTCTCCTCGTGGCTCAAGTTGCATGTGCTTGGCGCCTTTGGAATTCACAAAAGGCCCATTTTTTTGAAAGATATAACTTTCCTCGACTGCTGCGGCTGGTTGACGCTTCTATTTTGGAACCGACTCCACGAGAGGCTCGGGGCTTACTCCTTCGCCCGCGTACTGTCGGGGATGGCATAAACTTTGTTGACAAGGTCTTAAATATCGGCAAAGAATCCGCGAACGCGGTGTAGCTGCTGCGGGACACCTTTAAAGATGGCGCCTCTACCTTGAAAGCTCGGGAGATTCTCCACCTATATTCGATCAGGCCAGGCTTTCTGGTGTTTAGGCAGAATGATGCGGCATTGTTTATGAGATACAACCCGCATCATTTCGCCCAACAATCTAGCTACAATCAGGGTGTTCCGCTTGAGGCCTTTCTATCTGAGCCGCCCGCCACAGAAGAAGGCATCCACAGCGCGCTACACCATTTTATGAGGCTCAACACCGGTTCTAACTTTTTTATCAGTGAGCAAAGCTGCGTCCCAAAGGTGTTGAACGTGTACGTGGCGTGGTACCAGCATGCGATGGGTGCTATCATCAGGGAGGAAAAGAAGTTGTTGCTCGATCGTAAGGGTGCAGCCCCTGCTGGTAATCCAGCTATTCCCTTGAAGCAACAGACCGTCGTTCGTCCTCCTTTGAGAGAGGTTGTTGCGGTTGTGGCCCCGCGTGTGATGCCTGAGCTGCCGCTACCCCGTGCTCCCGTGAAGGCGGTAACTGTGACGTCTCCCGAGTCTTGCGCGGGTTCAGATATCGGGATTCGTCGTCCAAAGGTGCCCATTAAGCATAAGCTTGTGCTGGCGGCTACGGGAACTCGCTCGCAGAAGAAGAAGAAGAAGTCGATTCTTTCTGCAGACGATGTACTCGGCCAGGAGCCTCATGCTCCTTATAGCGAGGGCCTAAGTGAATATGGGGCCAACGAGGGCTTATTTATGGCTCTAGAGGCTGCCATCGCAGCTTCCGAGCGATTGGCTAGCCACAAGGCAGGACTGATCATCCTCGCTGAGTCTGGTAGTCTTCAGTCGTATCTTTGTCGTTGCATTACATTTTTATTATCGTTTTTTGACTGGCACTTTTTCTTCAACAGGCATTTCCACTGAAGAGGCTCTCGCGGCTTTCCTAAAAACTTTTGAGGAGGAAGAGAGGCTTCGAGCTTCGCTGGGTCTTGGTATATTTTGGCTCATTATGCCCTTGTTCCCATTTCTTATGGGTAATCTGACCCCTTTTTCATCTTATCGCAGGGATTACTTCGACCCAAGTTACCCCAAGTGCCGTGCCAACTTCACAGGGTAGTGCGGAGACGCTTCCAAGGCCGGCTACCGAAGTCTCAGCTTCCCCAGTATTACCAAAAGAGGCTTTACTTAAGCAACCGATGACGGACGCCATAACGGCTCTAGAGGTAGCTCCTGGCGTGGACGATGACGTCTCCTTGACGGAGGTTCTAAGAAGATCAGCTCTCACGGCCCAGGCAGAAAGGAAGCGCAGGAGGCGTGCAGCAAGAGAACGTAACGCTGCCTTGGCCGTAGGCATAGGCTCGAGCGCTGCTTCGCATGTCCCTGATTCTTCAGAGGGTGCTCCGGCCGCCCTGTCTACCGCTCATAGACAGGCGGTATGCGCGGCTCGGGAAGCAATTGAAAAGCCGTCCTAAGGTAATTTAACACTGGGTCGTTTTGTCAGAATTTGATCTTCAGATTCTTATATATTTTACCCTGCAGGACCGAGTCCTGGTAAGGAGGTGGCGGGTGAGATGACGGCAACCACTGAGCCCGAAGCGGCTACTCTTTCCCAGGAGTCTGGGACTGCTCCAATTGCCGCTCTTTCCGCCTGTGGTTCCCTGCCATCGCCTGGCGTCGCGAGTTTCACGACGGCTCTCGTGGAATCAGGGGAAAAAGCTACGGGCGGCGAAACCATCCCCCCAAATGAGATCGAAGAAGTCGTGATACTTGGCGATGCTCCAGTCACAGTTCTGGCTGATGACCTGTCTGGTAGGTATCGGGTCGCTGCATTCTTTTCGTTTTGCAACCGCTTCTGATGACATCTTGTTCCTTTTGAATGTAGGTGTGGTGAGCGCTGAGGTTGTGCCACCTGAAGAAGCACCACCAGCTGCCACTCTGACGGTCGCTGCCCCTTCATCTCCTCTTATATCTTATCAAATGCTGGAAGATATGGGTTTGCGATTAATTTAAATCGGGGACAGCATCTTTCGTGTACTGACCACGTATCATCGTGATCTTGCAGGAGCTCTCTTTGATCACCTGTATCAGGTGCTGAACCCGCACTTCTCCTTTCAGTCGGAGATTAGTCTGCCCGCTGGTGCCGGTGAGTATCTTTTCTAATCGACGTCTTTTCTTTTCTTTAACGGGAAGCCATGTCATTGTTAATTCTTCTCTTCGTTACTTGTAGCCTTACAAATTGAAGGAGGGGACGAGGGTATCGTCATGCTACCGGTACTCCCAGCTCTGCCCCCTGTTGCAGCCGGTATAGGAAACTCCATTGTTCATGTACCTTCTCTATTTCTTGAGCCGTCATTTGACTATGATTTGTTTTGCAATGGTGACACCGACTCTAGCTCCGTTCGAGTCTCGAGTCATAATGCCAGCAGGGCCCTTTTCCAGACGTCCATCTTCAAAAGGCGTTGTGACCAGCCTGCGTATGTTGAGCGATTATATCGAGGAGCTTGACGCGGAGGCCCCAACATTCGCTGCAGATTTTTCTTCCGAAGTTAATCCAATGCTGGCGACGCTTGTGAACTTCCATAATGAAGGCGTCGTTGAGTCTTGGGTTAACCACTACAGGAAGATTGAGGTCTTCCTGCATGAGCTTGAGCTTAGGCATCTTGCTCCTGAGATTCGGGCTTTGAACTCCCAGCGGGCTGCGTGGGTTGAGCAGAGCGTGCCCTTCCTCTGCCATTTTGAGCAAGAAGCAACCTTGAGGCGAAAGGAACATGAGGAGGCTTCGGAAGAATCTTCCCGGTTGTGCGCCTAAGTTGAAACGAATGCCACACAACTGAGAGCCGTCTTTGACAACTTGCAGCGATGTATTTCGGACGGGCTGGTATTGAGGCGGAAACTCGACTCTATTGAGCAGGTTACGCAGAGTCGCGAAGCTGCCCAACGTGAAATCGATGAGAAGGTTTCATCGTGCTTGCAGCAAAGGGCTCGAATTGAAGCAGAGTTGGCCGCGGCGGCCGATCATGAGAAGGCGTTGAAAGGAGTGCGGGAGAAGCTAGCTGATTTATTGAAGACGCTTCCTTCTCAGTAACTGTTTTGTATATATTGAACACTTGTAATTTTTTTTTTGAATAACAAGTATCCATTTTTTATTCTTTCATATGATTCAACTTGTACTCGATTGAATTCATGAATAAAAGCTACACGTTTTTGTTCTACTGTTGCTTTCTTCTCTTTGTTGTGTCGTTGCCGTGTGATTTTAGCACGTGTGGCCTATAGATAATAAAAGAACATTTCATCTTCGCCTCCTTGTAGGGTAGCGATGGCTTAGGAAGCAGGTTCAGGTCTGCTACCTAAGACTTCTCAATTTTATGAGCCGTGAGGGTCTCATAAAGACTTTTCTCCTTGTGAGTCGAGAGGATCTCGTAGGTGTATTTTCTCCTTAGGAATCGTGAAGATTCCGAAATGCGTTTTCTCTTGAAAGTCTTGAGAATCTCACAAGAGAATTTTCTCCTTACAAGTCGAAAGGACTCGTAAGTGGTTGCTTCCTTTCTTGTCGATGTTTGACTCAGGAGAGTGTGGCCTGTAGAAAATCTACCTTGACCTTTCCGCGAGACAGTGATGGCTTGGGAGACAGGGTTAGGATCTTCCACCCAAGACTTTTCAACTTTACGAGCCATGAGGGTCTCATAAAGACTTTTCTCCCTACGAGTCGAGAGGATCTCGCAGGCGTGGTTTCTCCTTAGGAATCGTGAGGATTCCTAAGTGCGTTTTCTCTTGAGAGTCATAAGGATCTCACAAGAGAATTTTCTCCTTACAAGTCGAAAGGACTCGTAAGTGATTGATGAGTTGACTTGCTCCCGAATCAAAGAATTGCTTTGACGGGAAAGTCAAGGGTTGACCTTATCCGCATTTCACGGAGTCAGGGGTTGACTTTATCCGCATTTCACAGAGCCAGGGGTTAACTTTATCCGCATTTCACGGAGTCAGGGGTTGACTTTATCCGCATTTCACGGAGTCGGGGGTTGACTTTATCCGCATTTCACGGAGTCAGGAGTTGACTTTATCCGCATTTCACGGAGTCAAGGGTTGCTCTGTACGTTTCTCACGGGATCAGGATTGACATTAGCCGTGTTCTACGGGACCAGGAGGTGCTCTGGGCGTTTCCCACGGGGTCAGGATTGACATTAGCCATGTTCTATGGGACCAAGATTTGCTCTGGGCGTTTCCCACGGGGTCAGGATTGACTTTAGCCGTGTTCTACGGGACCAGGATTTGCTCTGGGCATTTCCCATGGGGTCAAGATTGACATTGGTCGTGTTCTTCAGGACCAGGATTTGCTCTGGGCATTTCCCACGGGGTCAGGATTGACATTAGCCGTGTTCTACGGGACCAGGATTTGCTCTGGCGTTTCCCACGGGGTCAGGATTGACATTAGCCGTGTTCTTCGGGACCAGGATTTGATCTGGGCGTTTCCCACGGGGTCAGGATTGACATTAGCCGTGTTCTTTGGGATCAGGATTTGCTCTCTCGGGTGTCTGTGAACCGTCGAGGTTTGGAACAGGAACTTTGCCATGGCTCCAAGGTTGATTGTCGCCTGAATCCTGCTGGAATGAGGAGGAATGCTGTTGTGGGTCTCTAGGCTGTCTGTGAACCGTCGAGATTTGGAACATGGACTTTGTCATAGCTCCAAGGTTGATCGCTAGGTCGTCTGTGAACCGTCAAGATTTGGCTCTCTCTCTGATGGAGCCTAATGGGAAGGTATGGTTCCCTTTTTGTTTGTGCCCCTGGATTGTATATAGGGATCGAGGTGATCTCACCTGTAGGGCAAAAAGTTTCATTTTATATATTTTTTCTTTCCGCGATGCTCTATCATTTCAGCTTTTATATCGCAAAAGTCACGATTGCCCAATCATTTCGGCTATTTTTCGCGGTGCCCAATCATTTTGGCCATTTGTTTTATTTACTCGCTGCTTTTTATTGCGAGTTGCCCAACCATTTCGGCTATTTTGCATGCATATATTTTTACTTGCTGATTTTTTTGCAAGTTGCCCCATCATTTCGGCTATTTGTTTTATCTGCTCGCTGCTTTTTATTGCGAGTTGCCCAACCATTTCGGCTATTTTGTATGCATACATTTTTACTTGCTGATTTTGTTGCAAGTTGCCCCATCATTTCGGCTATTTGTTTTATCTGCTCGCTGCTTTTTATTGCGAGTTGCCCAACCATTTCGGCTATTTTGTATGCATATATTTTTACTTGCTGATTTTGTTGCAAGTTGCCCCATCATTTCGGCTATTTCATATGCATTTGTGGCTCACTGACTTTTCGCTGCGAGTTTGGGATTTGATACCGATTTAGGCATCAGCATCGCTACAACTGGGATAATGCCAGGAGCGAATCATCATTTGCTTTTGTCGGTTCGAACAAAGGTGGCTTAGCAAACAGGGTTAAGATCCTGTCAACTAAAGCTTTTTGACTTTACTAGCCGTAAGGGTCTCATAAAGGTATTTCTCCCTACGAGTCATGAGGATCTCGTAGATGCGTTTTCTCCTTAAGAATCGTGAGGATTCTTAAGTGTATGGTCTCTTATAAGTCATAAGGATCTTACAAGAGTTTTTTCTCATTATAAGTCGAGAGGATTTACAAGGGTTGTTCACTGTGTGAGCATATCCCTAGTCGCGGGCAGGACTCTGTTAGGGACATGTTTATTCGTGCCCATGGATTGTATACAAGGGTCAATATTGAAACTCTTGTAGGGTAGCATTGGAGATTGTGATGGCTTAAGAACAGGTTCAGATCCCTGTAGCTTAAGGCTTTTGAATCTTATGAGCCGTGAGGGTCTCATAAGAGGGTTCTCCTTACGAGTCGTGAGGATCTCGCAAGTGTAATTTCTCCTTAAGAATCGTGGGGATTCCCAAGTGTGTTTCTCCTTTGTGAGTCGTAAGGATCTCACGCAGGTGGTTTCTCCTTACAGGGTCGAGAGGACCTTGCGAGTGTCTTTTAACGAGATTGCGCCCTTTCGGTTTTTCATAAAACTCGCCGGTAGCCCTGCTGTTTTTATTCACGGAGCCCTTTCGGGTTTTCATCCGTGCCCATCCCGCTTATGGACGTACCCCCCCTTTTTTTGCCAGCCTTGGGATGCTGCAGTCCATAGTAGTTTATCGACGTCTCGGTCAATAGCCAGTTTTAGGACATAGTGGTCCATCATTAGTTTAAGGACGTTTCGGTCCGATAGTAGTTTATGGACGTCTCGGTCAATAGCCAGTTTTAGGACATAGTGGTCCATCGTTAGTTTAAGGACGTTTCGGTCCATCGTTAGTTTAAGGATGTTTCGTTCCAATAGCCGGCTACTACTTATAGAGTTTGGGCTTAGGAAGATAGCGAGCGGACATAGGCGTCGTCATTTATCGTTAACCTAGGCCGTGACTCGTCAAGAATAGTATTTTTTTAGGAAACGACCGTTTATTGGCCTGAAAGGTCTTTCACCATGCATGTCCATGAGTAGATAGGCTCCACCCTGGTAAACTTTTTCTATGATGTACAGGCTTTCATAGTTCGGCTCGAATTTCCCCCGTTTGGCACGATTGGGGATCATAGGTATTTTGACCACTAGCACGAGTTCGCCTTGGCGGAATGTCCTCGGCCTAGTCAATCTCTCGTATGAGCGGGTCATCTTTGCTTTATAAGCCTCCAGGTTTTGTTGCGCCATGAACCGGTTTTCATCAAGGGCGTCAAGCTCCTCAAGCCGAAGGTGAGCATTTTCTTCGTCTGTTAGTTCGTAGTGAACCGCCACTCATAGAGAGGGTAACTCTATCTCGAGGGGGAGTACCGCTTCTGTGCCGAATACCAATGCATACGGCGTTGTGTTTGTGGCCGTTTTGAACATAGTTCGATACGCGCAGAGAGCTTCATGCAATCTCCCGTGCGAGTCCTTTTTATTTTTGGACACCGTATTTTTCACGATCTTTGTCAAGGTTTTGTTGAAAGCCTCAGCTAGACCGTTAGCTTGGGGATTATAGACCGAAGAGTATCTTCCGTCTATGTTATGTTATTGTGCGAAATGACTGATCTTGTGGCTTCTATAGGCTGACCCGTTATCGGAGATAATCCGTCGCGGAGTGCCGAACCGGTAAATGACGTGTGTCTTGAAGAAATGGAGAATATTCTCCGTCTTCACTTCCCTCAGCGGTACTGCTTCTGCCCACTTGGAGAAATAATCAGTTGTTGCCAATATGAACCGATGTCCTCTGGATGATGCCGGTTCGATGGCCCCGATTATGTCAGTTCCCCACATTTCGAATAGCCAGCTAGCCACCGTTGGGTGTAGTGGATTTGGATACTGGTGAATAAATTCCCCGTGAATCTGGCATGAGTGGCATCGCTTCGCGTTTTCGAGGCAGTCTTGGATCATCGTGGGCCAATAGTAGCCCATCCTTTTGATCTTTAGTTTCATTTTTGGCCCGGCTTGGTGAGAACCGCAGAGTCCGTCGTGAGTTTCTTGGACAACTCTCCTTGCCTCTTCTGTCCCCAGGCATCTTAGCCATAGAGAATCAAATGATCTCTTATACAGAGTATCATTGACAAAGGCGAAGGATATAGCTCGTTTCATGAGCTGATGTCTTGAGGACGCGTCTTCAGGTGTTCGACGGGATTTGAAGTAGTCTATAAAGACTTCCCTCCAATCTTTAGCCTTTTCCTGGTCCTTTGTTTATAGAGCCGTTTGCTCAGTAACTCCCTTTTCTTCGGAAGACTCCGGAGATATTTCTGCCGGTGCAAGAACCCGATGGCTTTGTACAACGATCCTCACGTCATCGAGATTCTCGTCGGCCAATTCTTTAGCGAATTTGGCTAGTGCATCTGCCTTGCTATTTTCCACGCGCAGTATGCTTTCCAGGGCATAGGCAGGGATTTGAGTCAGCAGTTGCTGCACTCTCTCGCCGTACTTCACCAACTCTGGTTTGCATGTTTGATTGTCGTTGTTTACTTAACTAACGACCAGTTGGGAGTGAAAGGTTCCTAGGTACTCTAGTGAGGTCTCACAAGGCATCAACCATGCCAATTTCAAAAATATGGTGCCGAGAAACCCTAGACTACGGATCGTTAGCTAGATGTCTAGGCGAAAAAGAAACTAGTTAACACTTAACTACTAGAATACGGAAATACAACCTTTGTAGATCCGGTGCTCCACCTCCATAGCTCCGCAACGAAGCCCCCTCGCTGTCCAAATGAATTCCCGGGCTCTAGCGTCGGCTTCGTCGGAGAAATGGCGAGCTAGGTCGTCGATGTCCATGCCGAAGATGATCTACGTCGAAGCATCGCAAGATCAAGCTCTCACTTCACCAAGTCATGAAACTTGTGAAGAAAACATACTCTACTACTTGGCAAGAGGTAGAGGATGAAGAAATAGGAAGTGGGTAGACTTTAGATTTGGATTTCTCACTCTTTTTCATCACTTGCCATTGAAGGAGGCAAGCTTTCTTCACTTGAAGAAATGAAGAAGAAGAAGGTAAATGTTATGATAAGAATTAATTAAAATTGAAAAGAAAATCCATTCTTATCATAATTCTTACCTTGGTTAAGTGTAGAGAGAGAACTATAGTTAAGTGAAGTGGTTAGATTTTAACATGAGACAAAATGGTGACATAATGAAAGCTTCATGAAGCTTCATTTACAAACAAACAGAAGCCACCATTTTCTCACTCTTTTTCTTTTTCCAAATGAATAACTAAATAGAATAAATGAATAAGAAAATAATAAACCCTAACCACTCATAAAACCATGGTTCAATCTTTACACAAACCCAAGTTTGCATGCATCATCAAACATGATACAAGCAAGTGCACAAAATCATATCGCATATGCAATGCGCACATCCGAGCGAGAAAATCCATTTAAAGTGAACCGATACTAGTTAATGCAAACTAATATATCAAATATATAATTATGCATTAAATCATTAAATCAACACTTGATTTAATGATCCGGTCATATCGTATATAACCGACTAGTATCCTATGTATCGGCTTATCGAATCAATCCTTGATTCGATAACTAGGTTATATCGCATATAACCAATCGATACATTCATCGCGAGAATAGAATACGGTATCACATACATGCATTATTCTCGATCCCGCACATATCTCATATGCGCTCCTATTTCGTTTCGCTTGAGCCAGGAAACCTCTGTGTAGGACTCTAAAGACTCGTCAATACGCCGGCAGCAGATGATGATCATATCAAACACCCACAAGCCGCAAGAGGTCTGCTAAACGTAACGGCCACCCGGGTATTGAGCGATCAGAAGATCGACGAGCAAGCCCGCTCACACTCCTGTGAATCCAACCAGTAACACTACCGTACAGTCCGGTCTGATCGTCTGATATGTCGCATATCTCGCCTAGGGGCGGTAAACGTCAGACCCCAATAGCTCGATAAGTCGTGTCGATATGAGGTCTATAACAATTCGAGAAACTACTGGTAACACTTACCAGTAAATCTCAGCAACCCTGGCCAGGGATTTCCTGTTATAGCCAATCGAACACAGCGCAACATCAACCCCCTATACCGGGAGAGACGAATCCCCTCCTATCGCTCATTGCCTCCATGTGACTCGGGACTGTACCCAAAAACCACCGTTTTGCACGCCCTCTTGGACGTGGTAAGATGGAAATCAAAGCACAGTGGGAACCACACAAGACTCTATGATGATCTCGGGTCAACAGACTACTCTGTACCAGTGTCACCAGAGAACTGCCATCTGACGTGAGGTATAATACCATCTGGGAGTTCTCGGTGAGTCCGTCCAGTGTACCCAGTCTCTACTGAGCACCCGTATATCATCTCTGATGTCAAACACCGATGGATATGGGATCATCCATCGCCCATCTGTATGGGTCGAGAAGGTACACGCTAGTCTACTCTGGTATATCGATGCCCCATCTCGATACACCCACGACTAGGGACTTTGAAGGATGTACTTATGGACTATCATGTCCCCACTAGTATGATCCGCATCATAGTCCAGGTAGTCAAGTACACATCCTAAGGGCTTTACCAGCATGTAACAGAGAGACAATCAGTGTACACGTTAAGGTAAAGGGCAACCAGATAGCATACTATCATGTCGAGCAAGAAAGTCCTCCCTATATATGTCCCAACATCCACTACAATATACATCCAATGTACAGTAATGGCCTCTAGGGCATACATATAACTAACAATCTCCCACTTGCACTAGGGCCATCTGTAGCAGTGGTTGTAGTATCTCATACTCAACCATCCCATAAAAGTCTCTGTCTGGGAATAGGCCTTCGTGAGTGGATCCGCCGTGTTGTCCTCTGAGTCTACTCTCCAAATCTCGATCACCCTGGAGATTAACCATCTCCTTGATCAGGTGATACTGCCTTAGAATATGTCTGGATCACTGATGGGACCTGCGTTCCTTGGCATAAGCCACAACTCCATTGTCACACAATGGGAGGAACTAAGTTCATCTCATGAACTATTATACACCCAGACAGCCTCTTTGGTAGCATCTTAAGTAGCGATGTATCCTGCCTTTATCGTCTAGTATGCCACGGTATCTAGCTTGGAACTCTTCCAACATACCGTCCCTTTACTTAAGGTAAAGACAATGCCTGTGACTGACATTCAGTCGTCTTTATCACCCTGGAACACTTCCAGTGATTCTCCCCAGGATCAATTGATACTATCTCACTACAACTAGTGAGAATCCTAACATCCAATTAAATCTATCTCATATATCCAAAACTCAGGATTTAGGAGGTATCACTTTGATCCTATGTGGAGAATCATAGTGATAAGCGGAGATCGATCGAGCGTAGCATAGGAAACCCCTTCCCTATCAAGAGTATGTCATCCACGTACTCTACGAGGATCACCACCATACTCCCTACTACCTTTTTGTTTATACAAGGTTCATCTACCATTTTGATGATGTCAAACTCTTTGACTAATCCATCAAAACAGATGTTCCAACTCCGCGATGCCTGCTTTAATCCTATAAAGCATCTTGCACACGTTTCCGCTGCTCCCACTGTCTACGAAGCCCTCTGGCTGTGTACTTATAGACGCACTCTTCTAAAACATCATTTAGAAAAGCAGTCATGACACCCAACCACCAGATATCGTAGTCATGGTATGTAGCCGTGACAAGTAGGATCTGGATGGACTTAAGCATAGTTGCTTGAAAAAGGTTTCATCATTATCCACACCTGGTCAATGATGCACACTTTTAACAAGTATAGCTTTGAAAGTCTCAACTTTTCGATGTACACCAAGTAATCTTCTCAAGATATACTTGCTCCTGATGGGGATTTAACCCTTCAGATATAGCAACCAAAGTCCATACTTTGTTGGTGTACATGGATTCCATCTCAGATCACTAAGCATCCAGCCATTCTTACAGAGTCACACTCCTGATGGCCAGCTCGAAACTAGTTGGGTCATCATCTCATGATGCAATCCTCGCTCCCACTGTCATAGAGAAACTGAAGTATCTCTCGGGTGGGTGAGGAACCCTACTAGATCGGCGGAGAGGCTGAGGTTCGTTGGAATCTACTGAATCCTTTGGTTCTACCAAATCATCTACTGTAGTTTGTATAGCTGGAACCTTTCCAGTTCTACATTACAGACCTTGCCTCGAGTTTGTCCGGATTTTGCTTTTAGACATAGGCCGGACAACCCCAAATCTTAACTAGGTTAAGACATGGGCTCTTCCCTTTCCATATCACATATGAAGTGGTAGGCAATTGATTTGATTCGAACCCTATTCAATAGGTATGCAGCTTCATAAGTGCATAACTCCCTAAAAGAAATAGGCAACTCAGTAGTACTTATCATAGAGCACACCATATCATATAGGGTGTGATTGCTCCGCCCCAATATACCATCGTGCTATGGTGTATACAGAGGAGTAATGCTGAGAGAGAATCTCATTCTCCTTTAGAATAGTCCAGTATTTCCGTGCTCAAGTATTCTCCTCCTTGATCACATCAAAGGACATAATACTTATACCCGTATTGGTTCTCTACTTCTAACTTATATTCTGTGAATATCTCAAAAAGGTTCGGACTTGTGTTTCAACAGGAACATATGTCTGAATCTCGAGAGATTATCAGAGAATGTAATGAAGTACAAAGAACCGGTCTTGGCATATGTAGACTGGGGATCTACATACATCAACATGTATCATCCTAAGAGTTCACTAACTCTTTCTCTGTTTTCAATAAACGGAGCTATGGTCATCTTATCTTTGTGACATAACTGGCGAGTTTCACAAGATGTAAATTCAAACTGATTTAAATATACATCTAAATGTAACTTCAGCCAGTCGGGTCGCATTGATCTGACCTAGTCTACAATACCTCAAGAAGAATCCGTTCATTTCTGAACTCTTCCTCTTTTGTGTGTTCCGTATACTAAGAACTGTAGTTTGATTTAGAACGTCAATGCTTTTAGACAACGTGCCTGAACCGATCAACTTTTGATATAGGAAATGTTCAAAACATTATCCAACAATACAAAATTATATCCTTTCTTTACTAATAAAGAGACTGATATGATTTTGTATATCAGGTTCGGTATCTAATAGCATTCGTTCAGAATCAATGTATTACAATACAGGGTGACAGTGACCAACAGACTTGGCTGCAACACTTGCCCCGTTTTCTGCCTCATGAAACTTATCACCCGTTCTCAGTTTTTCTACCCTTTTGTAGCCCTATGTAACAGTTTACATATCTGGGATCCTGATCCGGTATCATATACCAGGATGCGGAGGATACTGAGAAACAGTTCTGTATAATGAACACACCCGAAGATGATGCATCAGCATGCACTCTCTTCGTTTGGGCGGCACGGGAAATCTGGTATTCCCCAATTTCCTGCTCTGTCTTATAACAATTATAAGTTGGAGCGGGACCAACGTTCCCCAGCTCAGTATAACAAGCGGGTTCGGTCAATAATCCGTTTTATTATCTTGATTAAGGCGTGATATGGTCGCTACCTGGAGAGAGAGAGAAGAAAACACTCAGCGTGCGCTCTTGCAAGAATAGATTGGTTATTATTTTATCTAATCAGGATGGCTCCCACTGCTTTTTATCAAATCTTCCTTCAAACCCTAAAAGGAAAGACTAGCCGGGATTAATTACACACTACAAGTTCGCCAATCTTTCAGCCAGGCCAGTGTCGGTACTTTGAGGGAGGTCCCCCGTGCTTTCGCACGAACCTAATTAATGTAAACCTCGTTTTCCCAGAGGCGTAACCCCGTTGACACCTTTCTAGACACCTACTTGATCAGCTAATTGCAATGTATAAAACTCTCTCAGGAGTAACTCTTACTCGCAGCGGGTATCGGGATCCAACTATCTCATAGAAGGTATGCAATCTCATTGCAAATCTCAACACTTGAAATTCCCGATAATATTTTGCCCCGAACGATCTATGACCTTGACAAGGTCAACAAACCATAGACCGCAAGTCAAGTTCAACCCGTCATTTCTTGATTGAATCAAACCCACCCGCACGACCCTTGACAAGGTCAACAAGGCCGCACGACTACCCTAACCCAATCTGCATCATATGCATAAGCAGATAAATACTGGTTAGCTACCGTACACTGCGCCTTGACAAGGTCAACAAACGCAGCACGAATACTAAGCAGGACTTATCTGAAATGACGGAGGGCTACGACAGGTTTTTCTGAAAACCTATTGCGTAATGAACTTGATATCGTTGTAGAATCAAACGATTTTAAAATGGAGTGCTTTTGAGGCTTTTCTAGTTTTGCTAAAGGAGTCACTCCCGGTGAAGGGATCGTCGGTCCTTTCCTCGTCGAATGAGGTGCGGGATATATCATATATATCACTGTGCAAAGCCAAAAACACTTAAAAGCAATTAAAAGCAATTAAAAGACAAACCGAGTGTGTAGCATCTGCCAGTTATTGCTAAAGGAGTCACTCCCGGTGAAGGAATCTCGGTCCTTTCCCTATCGAATAAGGTGCAGGATATATCATATATACCGCTGTGCAAAGCAAGAACTGTAGCTACCTGTTTTATTTTGAAATTCGGTTCTACAACATCTTTAGGTTTCTTTTATTTCATTAATCACATTAATGAAGTCCCATCATTTAAGTACCTAAACATCACAGATAAATACGACGTACACTTATGCCATCCGCATTCGCCTCGATGTCCCCTCGTGCACCGTTAGGTTAGGTAACTAACGGCAGAGCGGGGCAGGGCTAGTGCGGGTGTAAAACATAAGTAACGTCTATATAATATATCATATATACTATATACTGTATCTATCACAGAACATCACATGATCACATCACAGATATCGCAGCAGAAGAAACATATGAAATATTGGATATACTAGGACGTCCGTGTTTTCAATACGAGCCAGTATAAAACACGGATTCCACGGTCGTGATGAATAGCCAAACCCACACCCCTAGACCCCTACGAGAGCGGCAAGCAACCCTACCAATTCTAGAGTTAGGAGACCCGGACCCGACTCCTCGAGTTGGTCTCCCACTGGACTCCAGAACCCGGTTACTTGTGCCCTCCTCCTTGGGTCTATCCTAGTGCAGAAAAGTAAATAATATACAAACGGTGACAACTTCCGCAACCTGGAAGCGCCCCAATAAAAGAATATTACATATAAGTTTTTACATGAATGAAAATGAAAAACACTCATCTCACATAAAAAACCCCGGCTATTCAAACACGACGATCCAATACAACATATCCAGTAACACATAACATCACATGTCATCAACGTAAGTAAATATGTCCATCCCAATTGTCGTTGACATATAGCAACGAAACCGGCGATATCACATATTACACTTACGGTCACAGAAAAGAAAGTGTAAAACTAAAACAGTTGGAATCCGCAACCACCTCAGACATCTCATGCCTGACCAAATGAATTCCTTAGACATCACATGCCTAACAATTATAAACCCCGCATTTTAGTCTCATTATTGAAAACTCTTTTCAATATCAAGTCGGGCAATTCAACAAGATTCCCGACATCCTGATCGAATGCTCGTCGCAAACTTTAGTAGACGGCCGCACCCCCGATACCGTCGACGAAGTGCACCAAGGCGGAACACCGCTGCCGCGAGCACCCGAACGGATGCTTTCGGCGACGGGGTTCTCCTACAGTCACTTGGTCGGGGCTATGGGGTGTAGCTGTCTATTAAGTTTACCCGGCGAGTATCCGCGTACGCTACGTGATTGCGACGGACTTTTGATCACATCAAAACTCCGTGGCAACCGATCAAGTGAGACTAAAGTGCTTGATTTATAACATTCATTCAGTTATCTCATAACTACTTGTGAATTCCAATTATTGTATCCCATTCCAGATAATTAGAAAATTATAAACTTTCCGATTGAACATTCGAACACCTAAGTTTTCCCGATACAGATCAACACATGAAACAAGTCTAAAAACATTCAGTTCGTGCCTCAGTACCAACGGTCCAGCCGTAGAAGGGTCAAGCCAACGCCTCACATGTGGCACGCCGTACTCCCCCAAACCCGAAGGTTCAAAGGGCAGTTCAAGACGGTCACATAATCGAGTTAAGGTTTGTTGTCTTCTAGAGGGTCCATCGCGTTACTTGCACTACTTAGAACGTCGTTAAACTACGGAAAAATCCAACACTTGGAAATTTCCCGACAGGGGAAAAATTGGGTATTTATATCCGGTCGAACTTTTTAACATATTCTAAAAAATACCCGGAAAGCCACACAGATAAAATTTGATAATCCGATCGAACATTCGAATTCCCAATACAACCCCAGAATACTCAACTGTAGAGTATACATTAAAATTACCCAGAAAACACAGGAGTTAATTATAAACATTACTGTGCAAAGAGGAGTCAAAAAGTCAACAGTATGGCCGCGGAACCGCCGCGCCACGTGGGCTTAGGCATCGGTTCCGCGGCGTTATGACGGAGTTAGGTCTCCGTTTTTCACAGTATTTCATAAAAAACCCTGCTTAATTTTCTGCATATTTTTAATATTGAAAAATCCAGATTTTTGAAAAAAGGACAGAGAGCATTTTTGTGATCGGGTTTCGGGTTCGTTCGGACTTCAAACTCCGTCTGGACTTCGTCTAAGGCTCTAGCTAGGCTCTGATACCACTGAAAGGTTCCTAGGCACTCTAGTGAGGTCTCACAAGGCATCAACCATGCCAATTTCAAAAATATGGTGCCGAGAAACCCTAGACTACGGATTGTTAGCTAGATGTCTAGGCGAAAAAGAAACTAGTTAACACTTAACTACTAGAATACGGAAATACAACCTTTGTAGATCCGGTGCTCCACCTCCATAGCTCCGCAACGAAGCCCCCTCGCTGTCCAAATGAATTCCCGGGCTCTAGCGTCGGCTTCGTCGGAGAAATGGCGAGCTAGGTCGTCGATGTCCATGCCGAAAATGATCTACGTCGAAGCATCGCAAGATCAAGCTCTCACTTCACCAAGTCATGAAACTTATGAAGAAAACACACTCTACTACTTGGAAATAGGTATAGGATGAAGAAATAGGAAGTGGGTAGACTTTAGATTTGGATTTCTCACTCTTTTTCATCACTTGCCATTGAAGGAGGCAAGCTTTCTTCACTTGAAGAAATGAAGAAGAAGAAGGTAAATATTATGATAAGAATTAATTAAAATTGAAAAGAAAATCCATTCTTATCATAATTCTTACCTTGGTTAAGTGTAGAGAGAGAACTATAGTTAAGTGGAGTGGTTAGGTTTTAACATGAGACAAAATGGTGACATAATGAAAGCTTCATGAAGCTTCATTGACAAACAAACAAAAGCCACCATTTTCTCACTCTTTTTCTTTTTCCAAATGAATAACTAAATAGAATAAATGAATAAGAAAATAATAAACCCTAACCACTCATAAAACCATGGTTCAATCTTTACACAAACCCAAGTTTGCATGCATCATCAAACATGATACAAGCAAGTGCACAAAATCATATCGCATATGCAATGCGCACATCCGAGCGAGAAAATCCATTTAAAGTGAACCGATACCAGTTAATGCAAACTAATATATCAAATATATAATTATGCATTAAATCATTAAATCAACACTTGATTTAATGATCCGGTCATATCGCATATAACCGACTAGTATCCTATGTATCGGCTTATCGAATCAATCCTTGATTCGATAACTAGGTTATATCGCATATAACCAATCGATACATTCATCGCGAGAATAGAATACGGTATCACATACACGCATTATTCTCGGTCCCGCACATATCTCATATGCGCTCCTATTTCGTTTCGCTTGAGCCAGGAAACCTCTGTATAGGACTCTAAAGACTCGTCAATACGCCGGCAGCAGATGATGATCATATCAAACACCCACAAGCCGCAAGCGGTCTGCTAAACGTAACGGCCACCCGGGTATTGAGCGATCAGAAGATCGACGAGCAAGCCCGCTCACACTCCTTTGAATCCAACCAGTAACACTACCGTACAGTCCGGTCTGATCGTCTGATATGTCGCATATCTCGCCTAGGGGCGGTAAACGTCAGACCCCAATAGCTCGATAAGTCGTGTCGATATGAGGTCTATAACAATTCGAGAAACTACTGGTAACACTTACCAGTAAATCTCAGCAACCCTGGCCAGGGATTTCCTGTTATAGCCAATCGAACACAGCGCAACATCAACCCCCTATACCGGGAGAGACGAATCCCCTCCTATCGCTCATTGCCTCCATGTGACTCGGGACTGTACCCAAAAACCACCGTTTTGCACTCCCTCTTGGACGTGGTAAGATTGAAATCAAAGCACAGTGGGAACCACACAAGACTCTATGACGATCTCGGATCAACAGACTACTCTGTACCAGTGTCACCAGAGAACTGCCATCTGACGTGAGGTATAATACCATCTGGGAGTTCACGGCGAGTCCGTCCAGTGTACCCAGTCTCTACTGAGCACCCGTATATCATCTCTGATGTTAAACACCGATGGATATGGGATCATCCATCGCCCATCTGTATGGGTCGAGAAGGTACACGCTAGTCTACTCTGGTATATCGATGCCCCGTCTCGATACACCCACGACTAGGGACTTTGAAGGATGTACTTATGGACTACCATGTCCCCACTAGTATGATCCGCATCATAGTCCAGGTAGTCAAGTACACATCCTAAGGGCTTTACCAACATGTAACAGAGAGACAATCAGTGTACACGTTAAGGTAAAGGGCAACCAGATAGCATACTATCATGTTGAGCAAGAAAGTCCTCCCTATATATGTCCCAGCATCCACTACAATATACATCCAATGTACAGTAATGGCCTCTAGGGCATACATATAACTAACAGGGAGTCTCCATATATGAGGAGGTTTTCAATTCCCATGTCGATAGCGATCTCAAGACCTGCTATCACAGCTTCATACTCGGCTTCATTGTTTGTCCTCGGCTCTGTCAAGGTAAAGGCAAAGCACATTATCCCTCCTTGTGGTGTCACGAAGATGAGGCCTACTCCTAATTTGATTATGGGGGTGCTGTGTTTTTGCTTCTTCATAGAAGATGCTCCGTCGAAGTAGAGTTCCCATCGGGTATCACTCGCTCCTTTCTCCCCGTCAATCGTGTCAAACGCGTGCTCGTCGGGTAATTCGCAGTTCAAAGGAGAATCGGCAGGTATCGGATGCTCAACGAGGAAATCGGCGATAGCCTGGCCTTTCACCGCCTTGAGGGGACGATATGTCACCGAGAATTCCATTAAGAGTAAGGCCCATTTAGCGAGCCGTCCCGTTAATATGGCCTTTTACATCAAATATTTGAGGGGATCCACCTTTTATATGAGATGGACCTCATGTGCCAACGCATAGTGTCTGAGCTTCGTTATCACGAAGATCAACGCCAGGTAGTGTTTTTCGATGGGGGAGTAGTTGCTTTCTCCCCCCAGGAGAACTCGACTCAAATAGTAGAGGGCTCTCTCCTTTCCTTGGTTGTTCTCTTGTGCCCACAGCGCACCTAAGGAACCTTCAAGGGCAGTTGTATACAGAATGAGGGGCTTTCCCTTGAATGGAGCGGTCAGCACCGGAGGATTCTGCAGGTATTGCTTGATTTCGTCCAGTGCGCTTTGGCATTTGTGATCCCAGACAAAAGGGGTTCCCTTCTTCATCAGGTGGCTGTAAGGACGGTACTTGCCGGAGAGATTGGCTATAAATTGCCGGATATACTCGAGCTTTCCTTGGAGAGACCGCAGTTGCTTGAGAGTCCTTGGCGGAGGCATTTCCACAATCGTCTTGATCTTTGACGGGTCTATCTCGATGCCCCGGTGCCATACGATGAATCCTGGGAATTTACCCGAGGAAACTCCGAACGCACATTTGAGAGGGTTCATCTTCAAGTTGTATTTCCTAAGGCGCTGAAACACGGTCTTCAGATGCTCTAAATGTTCCTTGTATGATTTACTTTTAATTACGAAGTCGTTACTATAGCATTCGACGATTTCATGTATGAGGTCATCGAAGTCATGGCCCTCTGATAGGTGGCACCGACGTTCTTTAGACCGAAAGGCATCACCTTGTAGTAGAACATGCCCAAAGGGGTCCGGAAAGCGGTATGCTTCTGATCCTCGGGATGCATCTTTATCTGATTGTATCCTGATGAGCCGTCCATGAAGGAGAAAACTTCGTGAGTGGACGTATTATCTATCATTAGCTCAGTGACCAGTACAGGAAAATCGTCCTTCGGGAAAGCTTTATTGAGGTCCCGAAAATCACGTAGATGTGCACCGTCCTATTTTTCTTCATCACTAGGACAATGTTGGCAATCCAATCAGGGTACTGAACTTCTTGGATGAAGCCGGAGTCGATTAGCTTCTTGACCTCGGCATTGATGCTCATCTCAAGCTCGAGCCGCATCTTTCTCGGCGCTTGTTTGACTGGCTTGATGTCCGGAGATATCGCCAATCTATGCACTACTATTTCTGGATCTAGTCCCGGCATCTCGGAATAGTTCCATGCGAAGTAATCTTTATATTATATGAGCACGCTTTTTAGCATAGCCACCCTTTCTTCAGACAACAGCTCACTGACGAACGTCGGCCGTGGGTCACTTGCTGTCCCCAAGTCGATTTTCTTGAGGTTATCTGCAGTAGTATGTATCCCATCTTCCAGCTCTTTTGATGCCAGTGAAAACTCTGAGATCACCTCGTCATCATCATTTTAGAAGCACCAGAGGAGGTCATCCATGTTCTCGGGTTCTTCTTCTGACAGCATTATTACGTGATAGGTACGAGATCGCTTCCAAGAACGATGTTGATCTGGTTCTACTCTCACCGCATACGTGGCTTTCGGTTCATGTTTTTGTGGCGGGGTTACCCTCCAACTACTGGATAGAGCGAACCTGCCATGCTGATACTGGTCTTCTACCCAGTCTTTGAATGTGAAGCAGTATTCGAGAGGATGTCCTATCACTCGGTGATAGGAGTAATATTCCGGGTGAAAGACCTCGCCTGCTTGCTCGGGGTGCTTGGACTCCGGGAGGGTAATCATCTGATATTTTATGACAAGATCGAGCATCTTCCTTGTCTTTTCTTGGGGAAAAGAATATGCTCAACCCATCTTCTTTATAAGAGACGGATCCCGACTGCTCGATTCCCGATCGCGTGGCTTCTTACACCCGCTTTGCCGTCATCGACTGTTTTTTCGTTCTTTGGTTTATTTTTACCTCTGCGTCGGGTCTTTTGTATGACGGGCTGGCGACGAAGAGCATCGTCATTCTCCGCAGATTGCTGAAGGAGGCGCTGCATCCTGGCTTTCTCGTAAATAGCCATTTTGCGATTATGGTCGTCTCGAACCTTTTGACCCGTTTCCCTTATAAGCTTGTCCATCTGTTCTTCGAATGACGGACTTGGCATTTTCACGGCAGGACCTCATTTCGGTTCAGGGTCAGCATCTTCCCATAGAGCATCTCCTTCTTCATCGAAGTCATGTATGACGTAGCAGCCGTGGAATCGCTCCCGTTTCTTGGGTTGAACATATCCAAGCCCGATCGTTTCCATTCTCCCGTTGGACAATTTTCGCTGAGTTCCGGGGACGTTCTAGATCCCGTTGTAGAACTGAGCTTGTCGAGCAGTCTGCTTAAGGGGTACGCCTTGACGCCTTAACAGCCTCTTCAATCCTTCTGTATAGTATATGGGCAAACGAATGGGCTAAAGTCAATCAAGTGTCGAGTCGGCACCATGCCAGACTTCTTTCTCCACTCTGGTTTCCGTTGATCAATAAAAGAGGATCGCCTTTTCATCTTTTCGCCTGGGAGAGACGTAGAATGTCTGCAGTTCCTGCACACTATAGGTATCAAGTGCGTCGAGCTCTTTATAGTGCTCTCATGGAACCATGGCGATTTGCAAACTCCGATCATCATCCGCGAAGGATTGTATTGATGGCCGAACAGAAAATACGGCATTGACCTCATCTTCCGAGTCGCTGCCAAAGATCAACATAGGGGTGGACGGTCTCGGCTTGTTGCATTGGGGCGGCCCTGAATAGACTATCTCTTCTTCCTCCTCGGTATCACTCCCGAAGACCGGAATGGTAGTGATAGCTTTTTGCTTGTCCTCCGGTTTATGGCATCTCTCCGTGTCCTCGAAGTCTGGTAAGAAGTACTTTGCATCTTCATACTTTCGGACTTCATTCAAGAAGAATGGGTTCAATTTCCCTGTCACGGTATATTCAAGCCCATCTTTGAAGTACTTCATACACTGATGCTGTGTAGAAGGAATGATGTTGTACTCATGTAACCAAGGCCGACCGAGCAAAGCATTGTAGCAAGTCTTGGCGTCAATGACATGAAATTTAATGTCCGTGACGAGCATCTCAAAGCGTAATGTCAGTATCACAGACCCGAGCGTCCGTGAAGACTGGGAGTCAAAACCGGAGATGGTGATTTTATCACGAGCGAGGTGCTGAACGCTCATGCAGATTTCTTTCAACACTCTTACATTGAGAAGGTTGACGGAGGACCCATTGTCAATCAGGATCTTACCTATCTTAATATCATGACAGTATCCGGAGACATAAAGGGGACGGTTATGCTCACATGTCCCGAGGAGGAGATCTTCATCGCCGAAGGTGATATCGGCTGTGTGCATTTCTTCCAACCCGTCCTTCATCTTTTCTTCGGCAAGGAAAGCTTTGAATTGTTCAGGCTCTTGTAGCACCTTGATCAGCGAATCTCTCGCCTCTTTGGATAGAAGAAGGGCGTCGAGAATGCTGAGCTGCGAGGGTATCTTCCTCAGGCGTGCCAGAACGTTGTAATCCACCTTACTTTTCTTTGGCGTGTCCTTGGCTGTCAACTCTTCGACGACTCGGTCATCGAGGTTGATATCTTCAGGGATCTTTTCTTTCCCCTTATCCTTTTTGTTCGACCCCTTGTTTACGGGTCCGAGATTCTTTTCAGGTAATATGCGATTGCGCAGCTGAATATTCTCGCAGCTCTTCGGTTCTTCCTCTTTTCCTGAGGCGGATTCTTTGAAGAGAGGGCCAAGAGCCGTTTCTTCTTCAGAATCACTCCCGAAGGTGAGAATTTGCGATCCCCAGCTATCAACCATGTGACAGTTGCCGGCAGCTTTTTCACGTTCGTCTGACGCATTTTTCCGCTGTCGACGAGCTTCACGCTTCATCCTCTTGAAGTGCTGCCTGTGAGAGATATACCCTTGCCACCAATTTTTAAAAGCGTTGCATTCTTCAGTAGGGTGTGCGATCTTCTGATGATATAAGCAGAAGTTAGGATGTACGTCCGCTTCATCAAGATGTATACTGCCAGGAGAATTTTCTCTGAAAGAGGGCAGCTTCATTCCCATCGATATGGCTTTGGAGAACCTTTTCCTTATCTTGAACCTGGTTTTATTTGCGGCGGATGTACTTTGATTTGGTGAGAGTGTTTCAACCCTTTCGTCCAGTCGCCGGCGTTTGGCCTTTTCAAATATGTCCATCTCGCGCTCTCGATCAGTTTTGCTTTTCAGAAGAGCTTCGTTCAGGAACACATCAATCATTTCTTCTGATGATCCTAGAAGTTCTAGCTCGGGATCTGCCCCCAGTTTCTCTGCATCCGGAGCTTTTTCACCATTTATCAACGAGTGAGAGATCACATGGCAGCTTGCCACATAATCTTCAGGTTCATCTGACGAGTCTTCTCCATTGTCATCCTCTCCGTCCTCAAGGACGTGGCTAAGAAACTCTTGAAGTGTGACCGGGGTTCGCGCATTCTGGTTATATTCTTCCAGCGCGTCGATATGTTTTTGCAGGTCCGTGCGCTTGTCACCAAGCTTCACGGGCTTTTTGGTCTTCTTCTTTTTCTTCGAATACTTTGACGGCTGGGTATAGGCGTTTCGATTATCGCTACCAATTTTTGGCGTCGAGCGCGGCTTCAGCATTCCCTCGATGATCTCGGGTTCTAGCTGATTTTTCCACCTGATCGCTGGGCATGCTTGGAGATCCTTCAACATTCTTTTCGTTTAGGTTGAAAAAGCGATCTTTCATGGAGCTTCTTCGACAAAAGAGCACGATGCCCCCGGTGTATCTGCCTTTTTGAGAGTGTGCGGCTGGAGCGGGTTTACTTTCTAATTCTCAGACAGTGCGAATTTTCCCTGTTGGTATTGGTTCTTAATCCACCTTTTGATGACGAAGCAATCTTCGATTGGATGTCCTATCGCTTGATGATAGGGGAAATAATTGGATTATTAGCCTCACCGGGTTGCAATGGGCGTTTTGGATCCGGCAAGTTGATGAGCCTGTTGCGCACCGCCAGCTCGAACAATCTCCTCGTTTTGTCCCAGGGAAACGAATAAGGGCGCTTCATTTTCTCATTACAGAATCGTCGTCTCTCGTCTAGGCGATCAGTTAGTTTTGGGCCACTGGGATGCTGTTAAGCATTGGCGATAAAGGTGTCTTTCCCTTTCCCTTTTTCATTTCATGGCTCCGGCTTCGAAGAGGAAGGCATGTGGCCCATCTGGTCCATTTGGGCCAGCTTGTCAATCAAGGCCTGGAAAGTAGTTGGCTTGAAGAACATCATGAATTGTGAAATGGTCGCCCGAGGGTCGAGGGTTCTCACAAACATGCCCACTGCAGGAGCCTCTTCGATACGCTGCTTGCACTTCGACCATAAATTCCGCCACCGTATCGCGTACTGCACCCACGTTTTGCCTGGCTTTACTCTGGCATTAATTAATGCAATGATTGGGGTGCGTTCACTAGCGCTTGCGAACCGTTGGGTGAACAGCAATTCCATCTCCGTAAAAGTTTTGACAGAGTCATTGGGAAGCTCTGAGTACCATTCGAATGCTGTCTCCGACAAGCTGCCAACGAATTGGCGAAGCAGTATCTTATCGTCGCCTTCGGTGTTGCCGCACAAGGCTCTGAATTGAGCGAAGTGCTGATGCGGATTTCCCGTCCCCTTATATACGTGGAATTTGGGGATCGTGTATCCCGGTGGGTACTTTATTTGGTCGTACCAACCCGGATAGGGTCGTCCAGTTTTAACAATTTGCCTAGCCGCTTCATTCACATGATGAACTCGTATCTGCTGAGCGATGTAATCATCCAGGGCGGCTTTTGAGATAGTTTCCTCCTTGGCTGCTGACAGAGCCGGCAGAGGATTTGATGTCTCTCCTCTATCATCTTCAATTATTATTGGAGGATCTTCGGCTGGAGGGTCCGTCTGGATTATCATGTCCACCATATCTTGGAACAGAAGGGCCATTTGTTTTATATTGGTCGCTTGTTTCGCGGCCTCATTGTCCTTCTTCTCAAGCATTCTTCAAAGGAATTCGGCATCAGTTTCCTGCTCACGGCGCTGCTCTAAGGATGTCTCCGAGCTTTCTTTCTATCCCGTGAGTGCGGCCATAGCTGTTAACATCTCTTGAAGCTTTTGTTGTTGTTGCACCTGAACCTTAGTCACTGATCGCGTAAGCGGTCGATGACCTGTGGAGATACGGCTATCCTCTTTTCCGGATGCCATATAGATGGTGTGTACCACCATGCCCCCAGACTTGAGGCATTTAGATTCAGTGTCTTTGCGATCTGCAAAAGACACAGGGATCTTCTCCGGCCTCCTTCTTTTGTGGGCGGTCGAAGTTGAGGGAGCCGTTGTAGCGGGCACCCAAACATATGACATCTTTTATGGCTTGACAGGGTGGTCGTCTTCCCGCTGAACTTTCACCTTTTTCTGTCAGCGACAGTAATCTTGATTAATCACTGAGTCTTGGACTTGTCGCCAAACTTTATAAATTTTAGAGGACAGCCGCTGAGGGGGCTGCTCCAGCTTCGCCTTTGTGATCTTTTCAACAGGCGAAGGAGACTTTTTTAGCACGGCAGTTGGCGAATTCCTGCGCACCCTGTTAAGTAGTTCAAAGCTATTCCCAGTTAGAACAGCAGCATCAACTTCCACCATTGGAGCTGGCGGAGTCAGTCCAGAAGGGGAATTGCCCCCAGCTTTCCTCACTCGGCGCCAGTGGCGACGTCGAGCATGTAGTGCGGCCGGGATCACCTCCGCTGTTGGATCAGCTTTTTCATGCTCCCTGTTCTGATGAGAGTCTGCTGTTGGCGCCATCCTGTCAAAGACTGATGCTCGCTGAGAGGGAATGGAAAATCTTGAAAAAGCCGATTTTCGTGCAGGGGAAACGGCCTTGGTTACTTCACCCGGAGTGGGAGCTGAAACAGCCAGTCTTATGAAGACCGACCCCTTAGCCGGAGAAGTCTCCTTGGTGACTTCAGGAGTAGGAATGGCTATCCGCTTCGGGATAACGCCTTATGGTATTGCGGGCTTCTTCACGGGCATGTTGGAGCTTTGTCCTAGTCTGCTGAAAACTGAAGCGTTTGGTTTGGGCGACCCGTTAAGAGGGGCCGCGGTAGTGGTAAGCCGATCAAAGACCAACTTCTTCTGAACTTCTTGTAATGGTACAGGGGCACTGAAGCTTGTTGGCAGGATCATGGTCCCGAAGAATAACCCAGTGGTGGCTTGGATCACTTGTTCCACTGGCATCGTGAACAGGGAGGCCGCTTGGGGCCCGTAGGTTACTCCTCCAGATAAGGCGGAACGGGAGTTGCAGTTGCAGCTGGAGCAGTTAGAGGCCATTGCTGTTCTTTCTTCTGCACGGGAGCAAAACCAAATCTTAGTACCTCGAACCCAAGGGAAACCATATTAAACCGCGATTCGTTCGCGAACACGACACACAAAGTGTGGAGTGGAAAGAGGAAAAGGTCCCACCGGGCATGCCAGAATCTGTTCCCCGCCGGAAGGCGCGACCGGGACGTTGAGACGTCTATGCCTGAATTCCGAGGGCAGATGCTATTTGGTGCTATCCGTACACCTCTCCGAAGATGCCAAGTTGATTTATGACACCATATATCGAAGGTTTAAACGGATGCGACCGATGTAGCAGACTTCGTCAGATTCCCCCTCGTTGAGGGGTTTTTTATTGTGGGGATGCTTTTCCCTGCAGGCGCAAGCCCCTGCAGTTAATTACGCTACCGCATCGCGGTAACCACTTTCTCCTTCTCCCGATGGTCACTTCGTGTCGTGTGTGTTTGTTTTGTTTTTGGTTGCCCGTAGATTGTATACGGATACTAATTTATGTTGTCGCCCGTAGGGCGTGGATTAGTCCAAATCTGTATTTTCTTAGATTTGGGTTTGGGGTTGGGTTTAAGGATACGTTAGTCTCATTTGAGACTAAGATCAACTTAAACGTTTGTTAAGGATACGTTAGTCTAATTTTAGACTAAAATTAACTTAACGGGATCGTTTAGATCCAACAAAAGAGCATTTGGCCTCTGTTGTTTAGTTTAGGAATATTGCGGTCCATTAGTTTAACGACATTACGGTCCAATGTTAGTTTAAGGACATTACGGTCCATGGGCTTAAGGACCCTACAGTCCGAGGTTAAGGACATCACAGTCCATGGGTTTAAGGACCCCACAGTCCAAGGTTAAGAACATCATAGTCCATGGGTTTAAGGACCCCACAGTCCAAGGTTAAGGACATCATAGTCCATGGGTTTAAGGACCCCACAGTCCATGGAATGTTTGGTTATCGGGACCCATCACCTCTCTGAAGACGTTGAAGGATTACAACGACAAATATCAGAGGAGTAAAGAGATGTACCTTTGAACCAATTTTGGTTGGGAGATCTGTAGTCCAATTGGGACTAAAATCAAAGATTTATGAGCACATGGGCTCAATTAATCTGAATGAGGAATTAATGGCTAACTTGGGCTCGGCCCACTCAGTTAAATGTTAAACATTTGACAATGCTGGGCATTGATTTAAGTTCTGATAATATTTTTGTCTTTTACTGAATGCTGAGCATTCATCATAGCTCTAGGCTTTATAGAACAATTTATGTTCTCTTAGCACACACGTGAGGAGCACGTGGCGTGCTTGCCCTTTGTGCCAATCAAAGAGCGCAGAGCGCTTCTGCTGGGTAGCACACACGTGAGGAGCACGTGGCGCGCTTGGCGCTAAGTGCCAGATAATGGGCGCATTGCGCCAGTTTTTGAGCGCAAAGCGCTAGCTGTTAAGTGACGCACACGTGAGGAGCACGTGGTGCGCTTGGCGCTTAGCGCCAGTCCAAAAGTGCAAAGCGCTAGTTTATGAGCGCAAAGCGCTATTTGAATAAATTTATGATCTGAGAAATAAATTCTCGTTTGTAAAAGACTTTGTCCCAAGATTCTAAGAACAAAAGTTCTTATTTTATAGGAGATATTTCAATCTCTTATTTTGATGAAAAACTTTGCCTTTATGGATCTGTGATCCTGAAAGAATTGACTTATTCTCCCCACATTTATTTTTTAATGAGATGTCCATGATCTCCTTGTATAAAAGACCTTAGTCTTATAGATCTATGATCTATGAGAAGAATTATGTTCTTCTTCTTATTTTATGATAAGATTCTTTAATCTCTGTTGTGAAAGACCTTGGTCTTATAGATCTATGATCTGTGAGAAAGAAGTGAATTCTTCTTTTTATATGAGACGATTTCGTCTTTCTGTCTATTTTTACCTTGAAGAAAATCTTCTTCTTCTACCGAGAGCTTGGCTCTTCTTTCTGAGATTTCTCAAAGTTTGTGGGGGGTTCCTTTGTATGAGACTTGAAGTCTTGGGGACTTTATATAGGGCAAGCTGATTGTTCAATCGGTTAAGGAGATCTTTTCTCCAATTGATTTGGGGATTTCCCTACCGTTGGATCATTGATCCAAGGGCTTCTGATTTACAGAAGGCAATTTTCTTGTTTTTAACAAGATTGGGAAATCTTTTCCATACAGAATTTATTCTGTATTTTAGTGATTTTTAATCACCTTTGGATCATTGATCCAGCGGTGCTCTGATTTATAGAGCAAAATCTTCTTGTTTGGAAAGATTTTAAGGAATCTTTCCTTAACAGAATTTTATTCTGGTTAATTGATGATTTATCATCTTTATTGGATCTTTGATCTGACGATGGGGATCTTTTAGTTCCAGCGCTAGCGCACCCGTGCTTTGCACGTGATGTGCTGCTTAGAGTGCAGCGCACTTAGCGCTAGCGCACACGTGCTTTGCACGTGGTGCGCTGCTTAAGTGCTGCGCTCTTAGCGCTAGCGCACACGTGCTTTGCACGTGGTGCGCTGCTTAAGTGCTGCGGCACACGTGCCTTGTACGTAGTGCGCTGCTTAGAGGGAAGCACACTTAGCGCTGCTTAGAGTGCAGCGCACTTAGCGCTAGCGCACACGTGCCTTGCACGTGGTGCGCTGCTTTTAGTGCAGCGCTCTTAGCGCTAGCGCACATGTGCTTTGCACGTGGTGCGCTGCTTAGGGCGCAGCGCACTTGGCACTGCTATAAAGCGTTGCTTCATTTTAAAATTTGAATTTTGAACAGAGCTTTACTCTGATTGGGGGAAACAATAAGTCTTTACGCCATCAATGAATAAAGATTTTAACTCATCGACCAGAGGTCGGAGATAGATATCGATATTGTTTCCCGGTGAGTTTGGTCCGTCAATAAGAAGAGGTATCATAAAGTAGGATTGGTCCATATCCAACCAAGACGACAGTTTATAAACTATCATTACAACGGGCCATGTGCTGTGGCTTCCAGCCATATAGTTGAATGGGCAGAAACCATCACTAGCGAGTCTGAGCCTGACATTGTGAGAATCACTACTGAATATTTCGTGCCTCCTATCAAAATCCTTCCATGCCGATGAATCTCTTGGATGACTCATTTTTCCATCTTCACTTGGAGCAGCACGGTGATGCCAAATTATTGTCTCGGCTGTTTTCTTGCTCCGGAATAGCCTTTGCAGCCTCTATGTTATGGGAAAGTATCGTGCTATCTTGACAGGTATATCGGGCTTCTTATCAGATTCTTTCTACTTATACCTGGCATCTCCGCATGTTGAACACTGTTTCAAATCTGAATTCAATTTCCGGTACAACACGAAATTTTTAGGACATGCATGAATCTTCTCACACTTCAAACCCAAATCAGACATCATCTTCTGGGCTTCGTACCAGCTGTCGGGCACGTTATTTCCCGGAGGCATAGAATCTTTCCGGAACTTCAGAATTATCATGAATGACTTGTTTCTCCATCCATTTAGGCACTTAATCTGGAAAAGTTGGACGAACCATGATAGGGTGGAATACTTTGCATTCTCATAAATTGGTCTTTTAGTATTATTCATGAACTTTTCATACTTATCCGCACGCGGTCCTTGGTCGGAAGGAATGTCATCTTCAGTAGGAATACTATCACCTAGGGCAGCCTCTACCATATCCTCTATTTCTTCTCCTGGAAAAAAATTATCGTCTTCTTCTTCTTCTGCCGCATTACCATCTTTTCCTTCTTCTTATGTCGTATTACCGTCTTCTTCTTGTCCTTCCCGTGATATAACCAAGTTGTATAAAGTCTAGTAAAACCATGTTTAACGATGTGAAGCTCTACGATTTCTACCTTCTGCCAACTTATTCCCACATCTATCGCACGGGAAGAGAATCTTCTCTAACATGATCATATTATGTGCGCGTGCAAATTCAATGAAAACAGCAACTCCTGCGATAAACGTAGATTGCATATGTTGTTGCCAATTCACATACATCCAATCCTTAACTCTGAAGTACTCATGGGCCATGTTAGACTGTATAACAAATAAATTGTAGGTTATGGTGACTATATTGAGAAATCTAAGAACGGGATGGTTACTGATAAAGAACAAAATCCGTAGAGGCAAGTTTGTCGTTGAAAAGAATAAATTTTCGATAAAAAAAGTTAGATTTGAAAATACCCAAGTATAAGTTATATTCTGTGTATGTTTGTTTCAATTTATGATTTCGCTTAAGTGTAGGGTTGTTAGTGTGTATATGCTTTGTGTGTGCGTTTTTTGTGTATTCATGTTGTATGTGTGTGTTTCGACTGTCGGGGTAAGGCTTCTATCCCATTAGGAATGTATAGAGCAGACACTCATTCGCTTGTGCTTTCATCCGTTTCAAGTAAATTTCGGCAGCACCTCCCCGCTGTTCTCCGAGTACACTGTAATAGAATAGATAATCATTTCAATGCTGTGAAACAACGTTGAAATAAACATCAAACCTATCTTTGTACACGGAGAACCAGCGGAAAAGTACCGAAGAAATAACTCGAAACGATTGAAAATACAAGTGAATGCAAGTGTTTGCTTTATATATTCCTAACTTGTCCACACTGGACAAATCTATCGGTTATCATACGATTGAATCTTCTCGTCACATATACTACACGACGGTTGTTAGTACCGAATTATACTGTCCGATATTTAACAACCTTCGTATAGTTCTATGTCACGATGAACATCGAACGTATGTTAACCGATAGACGGGGATTAAGTCGCGCTTTGATTTTCACATATGAGTATCGATGAGAATATGAAAGTTTCATATTATCATCGAGTATCATATATTGGTTTTAATTTGAACATTTAATTTGAATAGGTTTTACGTTTACGTTTCGTTTTTAAGGGTTCGAAGTTTTAAGTTTAGGGTAAATTTTTCTTATGTTTACGGTAAAATTGTACGTTTATCTTATCATCGAGTATTCTACTGAAGGAACTAGTGCACCTTAAACCCTAACCCTAATTAACCCAAATTAAACTAATTAATCCAAATTAACCCTAATCAACTCTAACTTAAATTATCTCTAATTAACCCAAAATTAAGAAAATTAAACCAAATTAACCCTAATCAACAGCCTAACACAAATACACTCTATTTTACCTGATTAACCCAAATTAACCCTAACCCAAATTAACCTAACCCTAATCATCACCCAAACCCCAACCCAAATTAACTCTAGCCCAAACCAAAATTAACCCTAATTAATCTATTAACCCTAACCCTAATCGTCACCAACCCTATTTTACCCAATTAACCAAAACTAACCCTAACCCTACCGAATTAACCCTAAACCTAACCCTAACCCTAACCCTACCTAATTAACCCTAATCCTAACCCTACCTAATTAACCCTAACCCTAACCCTAATTAACCCGGAAATAGCTATAACCCTAACCCTAAAATCAATAATAACACAAAAGGTATAATTATAAGTTCAAAATGGAAATTAACTCACCTCAGTAGTAGTTTTGCCGGCGGCAAAGAGCTCGACGAAGTGGAGAAGGCCGGGGATTCTACTGTCGACGAGACTATGGTGGCGGCAAAGATGCTCGCAGCAAGACTGTGGTGCGGCCAATGACGACAAGGAAGTCGACGATAGGTGTGGTGGCGACGAGGAAGTCGACGACGGGTATGGTGGTGACGAGATACGCACGGGAAATCGATCGCGGGAGTTGGGAAATTTTGGGGACGATGAGGAAATTACTGAGCTTTATTTTTTTTATAAATAACCCTATGTTGCCCCTATGGATTAATCCGTAGAACTTTCCTTTGTGGCTCCGTAGGGCCAAATAAAAGATTACATTTTAATATTTTTTAATTAATCTGTAAGGCACCATAGGGGCAAACTGATGGACCTACAGATTAATCCGTAGAGGAAACCCCTTATTGTAGTAGTGTGCATTCATTCTCAAATAGGTTATAACGTTAACGGATAAATCATAAAGATATGATTACAATACAAAAACTGGGTTTACTCTTGCAGTCTCTTGAGTTGTTTAAAGGTTTAATGTTGGTCAATTGTCCTCTTTCGTGCTTAGCTCGGGGTTGGCTTTGGATGCATTGTTAATTTCTTGCTTTCATCATCACTGGCTATTTCATTACTTTTACATTGTTCTTGTGACTTTCTTCCTCCTAAATTAGTTGTTCGATGCGGTGTCACAAAATTGAGTGAGAAGAGACCATTTCCGAGAAGAGAATGACTTGTTATAATCTTGAATCAATGACCAAGACGTCACACTTCTTAGATCTAGAAAAAAGTCCAGATCGAAAATGATAGAATACATATTAAAAGGAGAGGAGATGTACAAACAAATTTACATGTTAAAAATAAATGTCAAAATTAATAAGCCTACTAGCTAGGCCTAAATTGGTTTGAAAATTAAAATTAATTAAAACAACTATAGCTAGCTAGCTAGAAGTAAAAGTAAATTAGTATGAAACTCATCTACAATTGAAGTGAATTAATCACAGTTCAATTCACTAAGAGTGTGGAATTCATATAGTGCGGATAAAGTTTTCTACACGCAAGAATAAAAAATACCAAAAACGTAAGGGAAAAGGTTAGGGCTGTTATGAATTATAAGAAAAAGCAAATTAGCAGATGAAGAAATGATAAAATTAAGCACACTAAATCAAATTGACATATGATAATTGATAAAGCCAATACATGGCTATAACTCTTATTTCATGCAAACATTACAAACCCCAAATCCTTACAAACCAAAGTTCTTAACCAACACAAATTATTGGAAACAACCAAATTGAAAATTACTATCAAATGCATGCAGAGAGAACCAAACCACCCTAACTCAAACCTTAACACAAAAACAAACAGTTGACAACACTTGGTCCCTAAAAAATTCATTTCTTAAGCATGCATGCTTAATTCTTCCAGTTAAACATAGATCTGTTCCATATTAAGCTGGGGTCCATCTTCAAAACCTACGGCGTCAAAGTCTTAGACGAACAGACGGACGGATCGTCCAAGTCGGATAATTATAAGATGGGGATGGCACCTCCCCATTACCATAATGATTTTGCAACATGCATTTAAACCTTCTAATCTGCACAAAATAATTTCAATATTATGAGTCTATTATAATTAGTTGGTATTAAATTCAAACTAATTACCTCATCTCTGATGTAGGCTTCTCTACCCTTAAATTAAAGTGCATTTCGAACGACCACCTCACCGGGCGAACCGTCACATTTTCCGCATTTTGCACAAAGAAGTGCATGCTTGCAAGCTATGTTAGTTTTTGTTACATAAATAAGTTATTGAAAGAAATGCGCTTATTTTAATCCCCTCCCTTTGTTTTTGTTGGACATGCTTACAGAGTAATCTTGTACTATGAAGCTAGCTAGGGATATAGAATTTTGTTTGAGTTTTCATTTACAACCTTCCCATTAATTAATGAAAAATAGAGGAGAATGTTTAACTCATAAGAGACGCTTACAATGAATATTTATAATATCTGTAACTTGGCAAGATATATATTTTCAGAAAAGGCAGAAAATTTTACTAGATATATATGTCTCAGAAAAAAAGGGTCTTTCATTAAAAAAAATCATTTAAGGAGTTTATGGAAAATTAATTTCTTATATTTATTTTTAATATGGAATGGACTGATACCAAGGGAATTGATTATTTAGATAGTGACAAAAAAAGTTGTGAGAGTAGGAAAACAGTTTAGAATCTACCATTGCAAATAGTGTGACAGAAAAAATTAGATCTTTGATTTTATTTTTCTAAAATATATTAAAAACCTTTGTGTGAGATCTTCTAATCTGGCACCAAAACTTCATTCTATCCGGGCGCAATCCAACTTCTCTTCCAAGGGCTACGCGTTCATTCTCATCTGGGTGAGGAATATAGGGCCATTATGAATAACTAGAATTTGTGCACGTGCGTTGCACGTGTTTAAAAAAATTTGAGATGGGATGAGAGAAATGTGGAGGGTTCTAGAGTCTTATTTATTTTTTAAAAAAAAGAGGAAGGATGAGATAGAGGGCTTGAGAGGTGAGAGAGATGATGTGGAGGGTTGAAAGGTGAGAATTTTTCTCGTTTTTTCTTTTTTTTCTAGAAAAAAGGAGAAGGGTACGTGGACCTCTAACCATGGGTATTTGCATTATATAGAGATAGAGATAGAGATATTTGCATTATATATATATATATATATATATATATATATATATATATATATATATATTGGGAGAGATGGTATAAAAGGTTCTAGATAAACAATTAATTGTTTTTTAGGAGAAAGAGAGAGATGACGTGGAGGGCTTGAGAGGTGAGAGAGATGATGTGGAGGGCTTGAGAGGTGGGGATTTTTCTCATTTTTTCTATTTTTCTAGAAAAAAGGATAAGGGTGGACTTCTAACCAAAGGGTATTTGTATTATATATATATATATATATATATATATATATATATTGGGAGAGATGGTATAAAAGGTTCTAGATAAACAATTAATTGTTTTTTAGGAGAAAGAGAGAGATGACGTGGAGGGCTTGAGAGGTGAGAGGGATGATGTGGAGGGCTTGAGAGGTGGGGATTTTTCTCATTTTTTCTATTTTTCAAGAAAAAAGGATAAGGGTGGACTTCTAACCAAAGGGTATTTGCATTATATATATATATCTTGGAAGAGATGGTATAGAAGGTTCTAGATAAACAATTAATTGTTTTTTAGGAGAAAGAGAGAGATGACGTGGAGGGCTTGAGAGGTGAGAGAGATGATGTGGAGGGCTTGAGAGGTGGGGATTTTTCTCATTTTTTCTATTTTTCAAGAAAAAAGGATAAGGGTGGACTTCTAACCAAAGGGTATTTGCATTATATAATGAGATGAGATAAAAGAAAAAAAAATATAACTGAAATCTATTGTAGTGATAATAGATCTAGATTAAATTAACAAAGACGGAAAGAAAATTGAAAGAGAGACGCCAAAAGCTCAAGAACTCACTTTTGGGCTCAAGCACGCCATTACTACTGTTAATAGGATTGAGCTCCAAGCCTCAAAATCTTTCCTTGCATATGTCTACATTTCATTGCACTTATCAATTAGCAATACATATCAATTAATTTTTATTTATAGGCTACACACACTACTGCAAATAGGGGTTGCCCCTACGGCTACAGCCATAGGGGCAAGAAAATACCCTGTAGGTACAAACGCCGTAGGTGCAAGTCTACGGACAAAAACTTGCCCCTACGGACAAAAACTTGCCCCTACGGAGTTCTGTGTAAGTCCCGTTTGACCTACGGAGTAGGCCGTAGGGGCAAAAAATTTATTTTATTTACGGTTTTTTAAAATAGATTACTTATACCTACGGATGAATCCGTAAGTCCAAGTAATAGCCCCTACGGATACATGCGTAGGTACATATCCGTAGGGGTAAAATATCATGAATCTTGATATTTTGCCCCTCCGGATAACTCCGTAGGGGTATTTGTTTGCCCCTACGGACATATCCGTATGGGCAATCCCAACCCCCCGATACTGAGATCATAGGGGAAAATATCAGTTATTCTGATATTTTGCCCCTACGGTTTAATCCGTAGGGGCAGCGTGTGGGTACATATTATCAGTTTTTTTTTTAAAAAGGGCTGCCTATTTTTTTCTCGCCATGTGCACAACAATATATACATCAATCAAATATAGAATTAAGCATCACACAACATATATCGCAGTATTCATAATCACATCTCACGCATATAATATACAAAAGAAACCAAAAAACAGAATATGATAAAAATATAAACACCGTAGGACCACCAATATCAATATCGTCCAAAATGTAGTACAATATGTATCATATAAATAAATACATGTTTCAAAAAATAAGAATCAAAAAGCTACCCTAGCTCGGTCCAACTCCACCTCTGATAAACGCTAGAATCTGGCGCGCCTGCTCCTCGGTCAATAAATCATGCAATTCGGCGCGTGCGGGAGTCTGAGCGGGCTGTGGAGCTGGCGATGTGGTCTGCGCAGCCGCCGTCGAGGTAGTGGCTTACGTAGCCGTGGCTGCGGGAGTCTGAGAGGGTGGTGGAGCTATAGGAGCTGTTTGCGGAACCGCAACCGATGTAGTGGCTTACGGAGCCGCAGCCGAAGGAGATGCATGTGGAGGCTAGGCCGATGTACCCTGTCGCGTCTGGACCTAACGTGTGTAATAAGCGTGTAAGAACTGTGTATTATTCGAATTCGTATCATTATCAAGTTATTTCGAAACCCCATTTGGATATCTAGTTTGTAAAATCGTAGTTTATTTTAATTAGATATGTATATATGATTAATCAAACCTAAGTCTACAACCAAATAAGCTCAGGCTACGTACCAATATTGGATATGTTGATATCTATAATATGACATGATATTTTACTATTAAGTAGTATACATACCAGCATCTCCTTCAACTCCTGAACGGTGGCCTTCAAGCTCTCCAGTTTCTGCTGGACATGTCGCTCACTGGAGACGGAGGAAGTAACCGCCGGGGTGGAGTCCAACCTCATATGGGCCCTGCTAGGGCCCAGTCCCCGACCTCTCTCTCAACCTCCGTGGTGCCCTCCATGTGCGGCGTCCAGGACTGGGGTCAGCAGCCTCGGATCGCTCTGTCCGGTAAAATCGATCCCCGAAGTCTTGGACTGCTCAACCACCCGCTCCTACACCCACATTAAGCAGTAAAGTATAAGTATAAAATTTAAATTTGAACCTTCCAAAACTAAAATTTCAAATATGGGTTGAATAAATATTAACACTTACGCAATACTCCTGGGTAGCGACGTCGGGATATCGAAGCTCGCCCGTGGCGGGATCTGTCGAGGTGCCGTGGACGGCAAGATATGCGGACAGCACGCTCGGTGTACCACCTTGCGCCAGGGTCTGAGCTGTCTGCAATATTAAAAAATAACTCTTAATATTAGATATATTAGAAAATAACTCTTAATATTGCATTATATCACAAAGGCCGGTCTATTGTAATTTACCGATAACTCCATGGCTCGAGTAATATTTCTCGAGCCATCTGTGTAAGTGGGGCGACCCCTCTTCGCCGATTTCCTATTCTCTATATTTTGAGCGGCCTGTTTCTGCACAATGCATTCTCATTTAGTTTTCTAATTAAGGAACACAAAAAAATAAATTATATCCTAAATAATGAATTACATTTAAAATACATACATGTTTGCGTTGAGAGTCGAAATATTCGCACAATAGAGGCCATGTCTCTACGTCGACTCTCGCAAACGCCGGAGTAGATAGGAGGGCCGCTCTCTCTGCCTCGGGGGTCGCCATCCACAGGGAGTAGCAGTCGGCCTTCAGCTCATTCCTGTTGTATCGGACCTTGGTCTGCATGTTCTTCATCAGGCCATTGTACAGAGCATGAAGGTCGAGCACCCTCCCAGGGTGATCAGGGTCGGCTACAGGCTGAAAATCGTAATCCAACTGAAAATACAAAAAAAACATTGTTATTAGATTGCAAGTGTTAATAATAAATATATTGGATAAATCAAATGAAAATATATATTAATACCCGAGCATGATCAAAGAAGCGGGAGAATGAGCGCTGGTGCTGCTCGCCCCACTCAACGTGAAGTGGATAGTTCTTCACGAGCCCGCTCTCATCCTCCATATACCAGCCGAACCTCTCGGCATGAGGACCGGTATAGCGATAGTCAAGGGTAAAAAAGAGGGGGAATGCTGCCCCCCTAGCTCTGTCAGGCCTCAGCCTATGGGACTGATTCGGGCCTCGAGCCCCCCTCTGGGGATGGGGAGGCCCTGCGTCTGTAAGAAATATCAAGACAATCAATATTAAGACAAAGTTGTATTAAGAAATCAAGGTTAAACGAAAATTGAAGTGTGATATATACTTCCGGTGACTAAAGCACGAGCTTAGGCCCGGGCAGCAGCACGAGCGGGACGATAGTTCCTCCGGTGAGGAACAGCCGGTGTCCCGGATGCGGACGCATCCCCTCCAACTAGAAAATAAACATTGATGCTAAATTTCCATGAAGTTCATATTTATTCTATAGAGCATATGTAAAATGAATAAATATTTTATATTTATTCATACTAACCTACAGACAATGCGGAAGGTACGGAAGTGGCAGGAGTGGCCCCTGCGTCAGATGTGGACGCACCACCTATAATTAGACAATTAAAAATAGATTATATAAGTAATTGCAAAAGGAATGTGTAGATCAATAATATAACGTTCTAAATCAATATGCATGCACTATAGGATATATAAACATACCCGCAGATGCGGTGATGTCACCACCTACAGCTAGACAATAATAAAAATTACTATCTAAGTAAGAGCAAAAAGAATGTGTGTATATTTATGATATAGCATTCTAAATCAATATACATGCACTATATGATATATAAACATACCTGGAGGAGCGGGAGTGGCCTCTGTCCCTGATGTGGACGCATCACCAACAACTAAACAATCAAACATTGACAATATAAGTAATTTTGACATAAACAGGCATGAATATCTATAATATTACATTCAAAATGGATATGCGTGCAATATACCTGGAGGTGTGGCAAAATCCACACGGAAGGAGGCATCCGAAGGGGTCTCCGATCTGGGTGCAAGACCGGCCCGCTGAAGCTCCCTACGCAGCTCTCCGGGCGGCAGAACCGCTCTGCCTTTGCCTCTGCCGCGGCTGGAGCTCCTGCCGCCCCTCGCTGCTCCCGACATCATCATCAAATCTAGATAAACGGTTCATTGACGCATTAGAAAATCATTAAAAGTATTGACTATATATGTATAGATCGTAAAATGTGAAGTAATAATATAACATTACCGATAACCTTTTTCGTTTCGTGGGCGCATTATATATATATACTTGGATTTCATCATCGATGTCATTTCTAACCCACATAACTTCATGATCGGCCGAAGACAACCCGTCCTTCGAAACAGACGGTCGGAGCACTCTAAGCCTTCTCTCTTTTTCATCCTCATCGCTGTCCTCGAATTCTGGGACATCGTAGACATCTCTGGGTTTCCATCGGCATACAACACTCCATCCCGAATGCTTCAAACACTGTGAGTAGTATACTTGGAATGCTTGGTTCGGAAAGATAAACGGATCTTCCTGACCGTAAAATCGAAGTGTGTTCACACTGGTCAATCCATATTCATCTTTCCAAGTCCCAAGATTGCTTCTCCACTTATCCGTATCGGTTCACGTATCGTACCAAGTACACTGGAATATATAAAAGGGTTCTGATCGTCCGGGATAGTGGATGCCGAGTATACATGTAACAACCGAGCCCAATGCTGCTATTTTTCTGTTATTGGTTGAGCATTAGATATTACTCATTTCATTTATCTTGCTTATTTGGGTCTTACTGTAAAATTTTATCTGGCTAAGTCATTCTGCATATAACAAATTTTAGCATCTAAAATAAAATATTCATCTTGGCCTACTTGACACCCTTAGCCTCGTGGTAGCGTCCGTGCATTGTGTTCTCGTCCCGTTCAGTGAAACGGGCGAGTTTGGATGGCTACGTGCACGTGCGTGTGTCCGTTTTGGGAGTATGCTTTTTAATCATAAAACATTTCATTTTAAAATTTGGAACCCGCCTAAAATCCTATTATTTGAATTTCGAATTTTTGGACCCAACCCGGGCGCAATTTGGAAATGTTTCATTTGGCGCCAAAATCCTAAATTTTAATATTATTAAAACCTTCGCATATATTTTTCTAACTAATCTGATATCTTACTGTTCATTACCTATCTTTTAAATCTTTAAGTTAACCATGTAATATTTTTACAATCTTTTATATCCTTCTTAATTTATTCTCTCAGCCAATCGCAATCTCCCCTTTAACCCCGTGGGCCCCACTTTCTCTCTCTCTCTCTCCACTTTTTCCTCTCTCTCCCTCTCCCTTATATATTCTCTCGTACTTCTCTTTATCATTTTTCTCTTCTTGCTTCATGTCTCGTTTCTCATTTCTTTTAACTGTTCTTTTGTTGCCGGAATTCCGTCGTGCCGGTGACGTTTCTCGACGTTCCAGCGAGATACCCCGACCCGTGTGGTTCCTTTGTTCGTCGTTTGGGTTCATTCCATGAACCGTGCGCCGTCGCGAGTTTTCCCCGCCGACGGTTAACGTTCCGTTTTCCCGATTCGCGACCCATCGAGGCAAGTTAATCTTGCTACATGCTATATACTTTTATAATCTTCATTTTATAATGTTATACATTTGAAAATCTTATAGTTTACATATGAAATGTCGTTGAAAAATCGGATATGACAAATCTGAAATTTACTGTACACCTTATCTTATAAAATTCATTATAAATCATAGAAAAATCATTAGTATACGTTCTTTAGTTCGTTACGAATCTAATTCAGAATACTATAACTTTATGAAGTATTTACTGGCAAAATAAATTGCTTAAATAACGTAAAATGCAAATGAAAATGCCTTTAAACTGCTGTCCAGGGAAATTCCAGCAGCAAACTTTCAACTTCGAATATTCATAACTTTTTGTAGGGATAACCTGAGATGCTTATACTTATAAAACTGAAAACCTTATTGAATTATCTTTGTTTTGGTATAAGATACGTCTCTTTTGGAGAACATTTGTTATTTTTAAGCTATTTTACAAATTAGGGTGACGCTGAATTTCTGAACGGAACCTTCTTGTGCATGGTTAATCAATACATCTTTTATAGTTACTAATCGCTTTGAATATGCTATCCATATTAATATTATTATATCAATATTTATATCACATATTGTTTAGTTGTACATCCCACATTACCATTTTACATTTTTATAACTTTTCGGATACCCATTTGCATCTATCGCATTTAAGATACATATAATTGCAAGCATAGATCACACTATTACATAATAATGTGATATTAACACTCCATGTTTAATAAATTGCATCCTAATTAATATTGAAACTATAAATGTAACCCTAGTCGATAACTGTGCATCCATATCCTTGAAATTATGTTTATTTACATATCATATTACATGTTCCAGTTTATTGTTCTGATAGTACTCATGCTTGTTTATTTATACATATGCTTATATTAGTTTGATTATGAGCACCCACATGACATCTTGTGCTTCCTGACATGACCTGTTACACTTCCTACTTGACATGACATGGTACCGTACACTCTTGACATGACATGACACCCTATACATATCGACTCAACCTGTTAAAAACGTGACCTGACCTGTTACCTGATTTCATGCCTAATGCCGACAAACCTGACCATCCCTGCTGTCTATCCAGACAGACCTACTTTTACCTGATGTTCTGTTGGCATTAGTCCTTGACTACTGAATACCTGACCTGACATACATAGCTTGGGGGTATGGGGAAATCAAAGGTGAAACCGACTTGTAACTCAACAGTTCGATACTTGTTCTGATCAGTCTTACGGGCTTGGCCAGCTCCGGAGTGTTGATGCTGACATCACTCATCTATCCTACTACCTTTTACTGCTTAGCGGCACGTCTCGGATTCAGCCCCGAGGATCATGACCGTGGTCCCGGGCATGCACGGGATACTATTGAGTTACATCGACGATTCATCAATTGGTTTCAAAGACTATAGAGTAGAAAACCTGATAGGACAGTTTAGTCACCATTGCACATTACCCTGCTTGTTACTTCTTATTACTGCTTTATTCATGTTCATGTTTGCATTGTTTATTACCATGTTTTACTGTATACTTGATATCATGACGCGCTGACGTCTGGGTTTTGCATGGCCCAGATTCCGGACCCTTGTCGTCGACCGAGCAGGAGTACTTCAGCCAGCAGGCTGAACAGTGAGTCCTTAGGATTTAGTTTATTTATTGCTTTTCATTTCCAGATGTGAGCCCGCATTATGGGACGTGCTGTTTATTCATTGTATTGGATCATTAGCTTCCACACTTATTGTTTATTGATTCTTGTTATTATGGATTTGGACATGTATTAGTTTAGTTTATTATCTTGTTCTTGATATCCTTACAACCGTAATGTGACTGTGGATGGATACTTCCTACCCACAGGTAGCATGGTTGGCTATGTCACGTGCCCAAATCTTGCGTACTCTGGGAAGCGGGGCGTGACATGGTTTTATGGTATCAGAGCCATAGGTTAGTCGGGTTGATTCTTTTGTAGTTGGGTATTGTACCCAATACACGAATCAGAATACCCTTGTTTAGGAAACATGTCCAGCCACATTGACCGTTTTACCATTGTTGAATCACATTCTTCCTGATTATATCTTTTACGACGTGCAAACTTACTTTGCATGTCGACTCGGAAACCTGATTTCTTGTTATCCCTAGGACTTGGGCGACTTGGGTGGAGTTAAGTAATTGCGGCTATGATACCGCGGCATAGCTACAATGCGGTACTCTATTTAAGTATCTTGGAGTTCTAGCCTTGATCCACATTCAGAATCTATCATCATGCTAATGTTGGGTGTTTTGAGTTCAGGATTATGACAGGTAAGAAGTTGAAGACTTACCAGAGGCGTGTGAACGAAGCCGCCATGCTTGGAGTGATAAGAGGAATGCTGGAAATCAAAGAGACAGACTGAGCTAATCCAGCAATAGCAGATTCGTTTCAGGAAGGTTTGCAGATCGTTCAGCAGTCTGTAAACAACGATGGAACTAGACCAGTCGAACGAGTAGGGACTGTAGCAGATTTCAGACTTTTGGGTCCGTCTACTTTCACTGGTCTGGAAGAGCCGTTGCCAGCCGAGCAGTGGCTAGTGACACGGAGAATTTGCTGATTGCGGCACAGATTCCAGAGGACAAAGGAGTTGATGTAGTGCGCATTCAACTAGTGGATTACGCCCGAGAGTGGTGGCTTGTGGAGGAGAACCGCTTGCCCCAGGACAAGCAGTGGGCGGATTTCTCTAAGAGTTTACTGGAGAAGTCCTTCCGCGGACTGCGCGGAGGAAATGGAAGAGAAGTTCATCGGACCAAGGCAGAATGGAGCAACCGTGGACGTGCATGCAGCAGAATGGAGGAGACTCAGTAGTCTTGCTGGACCTTTCGTGGCCAACAATGTAGACAGCGGTTGCGGTAAGGAAGCAGTTCTGTCGGGCCAGTCGAGTTTAGGGCTAGGCCGACAAACAGTGTTCTTGCAGCTATGGAAGTTGATAGTAATGAAGAGCCGGCAGTTGTTCGCGATTTTATGGACGTATTTGAAGATATATCGGGCTTATCGCCGAAGCGAGATGTGGAGTTCGCGATTGACCTTATTCCTGGTGCAGCGCCAGTATCAAAATCTTATTATCCGATGGCACCGGTGGAATTGGAAGAAGTTAAGAAACAGGTGGGTGAATTACTCGAGAAGGGATGGATTCGAAGCAGCAACTCGCCGTGGGGAGCTCCAGTTCTTTTAGTAAAGAAGAAGGATGGCACGAGAAGGATGTGCATCGATTATCGAGAATTGAACCGGGTGACTATTAAGAACAAGTACCCGATCCCTCGCATTGGAGAACTTTTTGAGCAGCTTAGTGGCGCGAGGGTATTCTCGAAACTGGACTTGCGATCAGGATATCATCAGGTCCGAGTGAAGGCAGAAGACATTTGCAAGACGGCGTTTCGGACTCGATATGGACATTTCGAGTATCTAGTGATGCCCTTCGGAGTGACTAATGCGCTAGCAATATTCATGGATTTGATGAACAGGATCTTTTCACCATTCTTGGACCAGTTTATTGTGGTATTCATTGACGATATTCTGGTGTACTCGAATAGTCCGGAGGAGCATGCTGAGCACTTAAGGATCGCACTGCAGACGCTGAGACAAGAGAAGTTATTCGCGAAGATGAGTAAGTGCGAATTCTAGCTGGAAGAAGTGAAGTTTCTGGGGCATGTCGCGTCAGGCAATGGAATCGCCGTTGATCCTGAGAGGATTGCAGCAGTTCGAGATTGGCCTACCCCAAGAAATGTGGCTGAGATAAGAAGTTTCCTTGGTTTGGCCGGATACTACAGGAGATTTGTGGAGAACTTCGCTCGTTTGGCAGAGCCGTTAACTAAGCTCACGCGTAAGGAGGTACCGTTTGTTTGGACGGATGGATGTGCGTTGGCCTTCGAGACGTTGAAGCAGAAGTTGATAACCGCCCCTATCCTAACCGTACCGGATGATTCAGGAGGACTGGTGATTCACAGCGACGCATCCGGAAAAGGATTGGGATGTGTTCTGATGCAGAATGGGAAGATTGTCGCTTACGCATCAAGACAGCTGAAGACTCATGAGAAGAACTATCCGACTCGTGACTTAGAGTTTGCAGCCGTGATCTTCGCCCTGAAGATTTGGAGACACTACCTTTTGGGCGAGAGAGTTGAAGTCTTTACAGATCACAAGAGTTTAAAGTATGTGTTCACTCAGAAGGAGTTGAACATGAGGCAACGCAGATGGTTGGAGCTGATGGCTGACTATGACCTTGATTTTAAGTACCATCCGGGAAAAGTCAACGTCGTGCCGGATGCGCTGAGTCGGTTACCAACAATTCAGTTATTGACCGCACAAAGGGAGATCATTGCGGATTTTCAGAGATTTGACTTGGAGGTCGTGCTACCACATGCTAAGGGACAGTTGATGCAACTGCAAGTACAGTCGTCTTTAGTTGAGAAGATTAAAGCAGCACAATCGCAGGATCCTAGACTGCAAAAGTTTCGGGAGCAGGTTGAAGCCGGATTGCGAACCGATTTACTGATCCATGAAGACGGTTCATTGAGATATGGTAGCCGTGTGTGTGTGCCAAAAGGAGATGTGCGTGAAGAGCTTATGAAGGAGGCACACAGTTCAGCTTACTCTGTACATCCAGGAGGGACAAAGATGTACCGAGATATTCGACAGCACTTCTGGTGGGAAGGTATGAAATGGGAGATTGCTCGCTTCGTGGCTAAGTGCTTGGTATGTCAGCAAGTCAAGGCTGAACACCAAAGGGTTGCTAGTTTGTTGCAACCACTTCCGATTCCTCAGTGGAAGTAGGAACATATAACCATGGATTTTGTGACGGCTTACCACGAAGTCCAAATGGCAACAATGCAGTATGGGTGATTGTCGATCGATTGACCAAGGCAGCTCACTTTATTCCTTTCCAGGTTGGTCAATCAACGGAGACTTTGGCAGAGCGGTACATGCAGAAGATTGTAAGATTGCATGGCGTACCGGTGAGCATCGTGTCCGATCGGTACACTCGGTTCTTATCACACTTCTGGAGGAGTTTACAGGAAAGTTTGGGGACTCGATTGAAGTTTAGCACAGCTTATCATCCTCAAACTGATGGACAATCGGAGAGAACGATCCAGACTCTTGAAGATATGTGGAGAGCATGCATGTTAGACTTCAAGGGTTCTTGGGAGGATCATCTACACCTGGTGGAGTTTTCGTACAACAATAGCTTCCAAGCAACTATTCAGATGGCTCCGTTTGAAGCACTGTATGGTCGTAAGTGCCGTTCACCTGTTTGTTGGGATGATGTTGGTGAACGAAGGTTACTAGGACCAGATTTGGTGGTACAGACAGTCGAGAAGGTGAATACAATCAGAAAGCATATGAAGGCAGCTCAAGACAGACAGAAGAGTTGGGCCGACACGTCAAGAAGACCTCTAGAGTTCGCCGTGGGTGATTTGGTATTCCTGAAGATATCACCGACTAAAGGGGTGATTCGCTTTGGAAGTCGGGGAAAGATTAGTCCTCGATTCGTTGGACCCTTCGAGATATTGGAGCGTGTTGGAGAGGTATCGTACCGGTTGGCGTTACCACAGTCTTTAGCAGGAGTCCACGACGTGTTTCATGTGTCTCAACTACGGAGGTATGTTCGTGATGAGACTCATGTCTTGGATCATTCGGAGTTGACTGTGCGAGAGGATCTGACTTTCGAGGAGCGACCAGTTGAAATCAAGGATCGAAGAGAGAAGGTTCTTAAGAACAAGGTTATCCCTCTTGTGCTAGTTTCTTGGGGTAATCGATCGCATGGAGAATCCACTTGGGAGCGAGAAGACGAGATCCGACAGAAGTTTCCTCACCTTTCATGTAGTTTTCTATCTTGTATTCTTGGAATTTCGAGGACGAAATTCTTTTGTACTTGGGTATAATGTAACACCCGAGCCCAATGCTGCTATTTTTCTGTTATTGGTTGAGCATTAGATATTACTCATTTCATTTATCTTGCTTATTTGGGTCTTACTGTAAAATTTTATCTGGCTAAGTCATTCTGCATATAACAAATTTTAGCATCTAAAATAAAATATTCATCTTGGCCTACTTGACACCCTTAGCCTCGTGGTAGCGTCCGTGCATTGTGTTCTCGTCCCGTTCAGTGAAACGGGCGAGTTTGGATGGCTACGTGCACGTGCGTGTGTCCGTTTTGGGAGTATGCTTTTTAATCATAAAACATTTCATTTTAAAATTTGGAACCCGCCTAAAATCCTATTATTTGAATTTCGAATTTTTGGACCCAACCCGGGCGCAATTTGGAAATGTTTCATTTGGCGCCAAAATCCTAAATTTTAATATTATTAAAACCTTCGCATATATTTTTCTAACTAATCTGATATCTTACTGTTCATTACCTATCTTTTAAATCTTTAAGTTAACCATGTAATATTTTTACAATCTTTTATATCCTTCTTAATTTATTCTCTCAGCCAATCGCAACCTCCCCTTTAACCCCGTGGGCCCCACTTTCTCTCTCTCTCTCCACTTTTTCCTCTCTCTCCCTCTCCCTTATATATTCTCTCGTACTTCTCTTTATCATTTTTCTCTTCTTGCTTCATGTCTCGTTTCTCATTTCTTTTAACTGTTCTTTTGTTGCCGGAATTCCGTCGTGCCGGTGACGTTTCTCGACGTTCCAGCGAGATACCCCGACCCGTGTGGTTCCTTTGTTCGTCGTTTGGGTTCATTCCATGAACCGTGCGCCGTCGCGAGTTTTCCCCGCCGACGGTTAACGTTCCGTTTTCCCGATTCGCGACCCATCGAGGCAAGTTAATCTTGCTACATGCTATATACTTTTATAATCTTCATTTTATAATGTTATACATTTGAAAATCTTATAGTTTACATATGAAATGTCGTTGAAAAATCGGATATGACAAATCTGAAATTTACTGTACACCTTATCTTATAAAATTCATTATAAATCATAGAAAAATCATTAGTATACGTTCTTTAGTTCGTTACGAATCTAATTCAGAATACTATAACTTTATGAAGTATTTACTGGCAAAATAAATTGCTTAAATAACGTAAAATGCAAATGAAAATGCCTTTAAACTGCTGTCCAGGGAAATTCCAGCAGCAAACTTTCAACTTCGAATATTCATAACTTTTTGTAGGGATAACCTGAGATGCTTATACTTATAAAACTGAAAACCTTATTGAATTATCTTTGTTTTGGTATAAGATACGTCTCTTTTGGAGAACATTTGTTATTTTTAAACTATTTTACAAATTAGGGTGACGCTGAATTTCTGAACGGAACCTTCTTGTGCATGGTTAATCAATACATCTTTTATAGTTACTAATCGCTTTGAATATGCTATCCATATTAATATTATTATATCAATATTTATATCACATATTGTTTAGTTGTACATCCCACATTACCATTTTACATTTTTATAACTTTTCGGATACCCGTTTGCATCTATCGCATTTAAGATACATATAATTGCAAGCATAGATCACACTATTACATAATAATGTGATATTAACACTCCATGTTTAATAAATTGCATCCTAATTAATATTGAAACTATAAATGTAACCCTAGTCGATAACTGTGCATCCATATCCTTGAAATTATGTTTATTTACATATCATATTACATGTTCCAGTTTATTGTTCTGATAGTACTCATGCTTGTTTATTTATACATATGCTTATATTAGTTTGATTATGAGCACCCACATGACATCTTGTGCTTCCTGACATGACCTGTTACACTTCCTACTTGACATGACATGGTACCGTACACTCTTGACATGACATGACACCCTATACATATCGACTCAACCTGTTAAAAACGTGACCTGACCTGTTACCTGATTTCATGCCTAATGCCGACAAACCTGACCATCCCTGCTGTCTATCCAGACAGACCTACTTTTACCTGATGTTCTGTTGGCATTAGTCCTTGACTACTGAATACCTGACCTGACATACATAGCTTGGGGGTATGGGGAAATCAAAGGTGAAACCGACTTGTAACTCAACAGTTCGATACTTGTTCTGATCAGTCTTACGGGCTTGGCCAGCTCCGGAGTGTTGATGCTGACATCACTCATCTATCCTACTACCTTTTACTGCTTAGCGGCACGTCTCGGATTCAGCCCCGAGGATCATGACCGTGGTCCCGGGCATGCACGGGATACTATTGAGTTACATCGACGATTCATCAATTGGTTTCAAAGACTATAGAGTAGAAAACCTGATAGGACAGTTTAGTCACCATTGCACATTACCCTGCTTGTTACTTCTTATTACTGCTTTATTCATGTTCATGTTTGCATTGTTTATTACCATGTTTTACTGTATACTTGATATCATGACGCGCTGACGTCTGGGTTTTGCATGGCCCAGATTCCGGACCCTTGTCGTCGACCGAGCAGGAGTACTTCAGCCAGCAGGCTGAACAGTGAGTCCTTAGGATTTAGTTTATTTATTGCTTTTCATTTCCAGATGTGAGCCCGCATTATGGGACGTGCTGTTTATTCATTGTATTGGATCATTAGCTTCCGCACTTATTGTTTATTGATTCTTGTTATTATGGATTTGGACATGTATTAGTTTAGTTTATTATCTTGTTCTTGATATCCTTACAACCGTAATGTGACTGTGGATGGATACTTCCTACCCACAGGTAGCATGGTTGGCTATGTCACGTGCCCAAATCTTGCGTACTCTGGGAAGCGGGGCGTGACATGGTTTTATGGTATCAGAGCCATAGGTTAGTCGGGTTGATTCTTTTGTAGTTGGGTATTGTACCCAATACACGAATCAGAATACCCTTGTTTAGGAAACATGTCCAGCCACATTGACCGTTTTACCATTGTTGAATCACATTCTTCCTGATTATATCTTTTACGACGTGCAAACTTACTTTGCATGTCGACTCGGAAACCTGATTTCTTGTTATCCCTAGGACTTGGGCGACTTGGGTGGAGTTAAGTAATTGCGGCTATGATACCGCGGCATAGCTACAATGCGGTACTCTATTTAAGTATCTTGGAGTTCTAGCCTTGATCCACATTCAGAATCTATCATCATGCTAATGTTGGGTGTTTTGAGTTCAGGATTATGACAGGTAAGAAGTTGAAGACTTACCAGAGGCGTGTGAACGAAGCCGCCATGCTTGGAGTGATAAGAGGAATGCTGGAAATCAAAGAGACAGACTGAGCTAATCCAGCAATAGCAGATTCGTTTCAGGAAGGTTTGCAGATCGTTCAGCAGTCTGTAAACAACGATGGAACTAGACCAGTCGAACGAATAGGGACTGTAGCAGATTTCAGACTTTTGGGTCCGTCTACTTTCACTGGTCTGGAGGAGCCGTTGCCAGCCGAGCAGTGGCTAGTGACACGGAGAATTTGCTGATTGCGGCACAGATTCCAGAGGACAAAGGAGTTGATGTAGTGCGCATTCAACTAGTGGATTACGCCCGAGAGTGGTGGCTTGTGGAGGAGAACCGCTTGCCCCAGGACAAGCAGTGGGCGGATTTCTCTAAGAGTTTACTGGAGAAGTCCTTCCGCGGACTGCGCGGAGGAAATGGAAGAGAAGTTCATCGGACCAAGGCAGAATGGAGCAACCGTGGACGTGCATGCAGCAGAATGGAGGAGACTCAGTAGTCTTGCTGGACCTTTCGTGGCCAACAATGTAGACAGCGGTTGCGGTAAGGAAGCAGTTCTGTCGGGCCAGTCGAGTTTAGGGCTAGGCCGACAAACAGTGTTCTTGCAGCTATGGAAGTTGATAGTAATGAAGAGCCGGCAGTTGTTCGCGATTTTATGGACGTATTTGAAGATATATCGGGCTTATCGCCGAAGCGAGATGTGGAGTTCGCGATTGACCTTATTCCTGGTGCAGCGCCAGTATCAAAATCTTATTATCCGATGGCACCGGTGGAATTGGAAGAAGTTAAGAAACAGGTGGGTGAATTACTCGAGAAGGGATGGATTCGAAGCAGCAACTCGCCGTGGGGAGCTCCAGTTCTTTTAGTAAAGAAGAAGGATGGCACGAGAAGGATGTGCATCGATTATCGAGAATTGAACCGGGTGACTATTAAGAACAAGTACCCGATCCCTCGCATTGGAGAACTTTTTGAGCAGCTTAGTGGCGCGAGGGTATTCTCGAAACTGGACTTGCGATCAGGATATCATCAGGTCCGAGTGAAGGCAGAAGACATTTGCAAGACGGCGTTTCGGACTCGATATGGACATTTCGAGTATCTAGTGATGCCCTTCGGAGTGACTAATGCGCTAGCAATATTCATGGATTTGATGAACAGGATCTTTTCACCATTCTTGGACCAGTTTATTGTGGTATTCATTGACGATATTCTGGTGTACTCGAATAGTCCGGAGGAGCATGCTGAGCACTTAAGGATCGCACTGCAGACGCTGAGACAAGAGAAGTTATTCGCGAAGATGAGTAAGTGCGAATTCTAGCTGGAAGAAGTGAAGTTTCTGGGGCATGTCGCGTCAGGCAATGGAATCGCCGTTGATCCTGAGAGGATTGCAGCAGTTCGAGATTGGCCTACCCCAAGAAATGTGGCTGAGATAAGAAGTTTCCTTGGTTTGGCCGGATACTACAGGAGATTTGTGGAGAACTTCGCTCGTTTGGCAGAGCCGTTAACTAAGCTCACGCGTAAGGAGGTACCGTTTGTTTGGACGGATGGATGTGCGTTGGCCTTCGAGACGTTGAAGCAGAAGTTGATAACCGCCCCTATCCTAACCGTACCGGATGATTCAGGAGGACTGGTGATTCACAGCGACGCATCCGGAAAAGGATTGGGATGTGTTCTGATGCAGAATGGGAAGATTGTCGCTTACGCATCAAGACAGCTGAAGACTCATGAGAAGAACTATCCGACTCGTGACTTAGAGTTTGCAGCCGTGATCTTCGCCCTGAAGATTTGGAGACACTACCTTTTGGGCGAGAGAGTTGAAGTCTTTACAGATCACAAGAGTTTAAAGTATGTGTTCACTCAGAAGGAGTTGAACATGAGGCAACGCAGATGGTTGGAGCTGATGGCTGACTATGACCTTGATTTTAAGTACCATCCGGGAAAAGTCAACGTCGTGCCGGATGCGCTGAGTCGGTTACCAACAATTCAGTTATTGACCGCACAAAGGGAGATCATTGCGGATTTTCAGAGATTTGACTTGGAGGTCGTGCTACCACATGCTAAGGGACAGTTGATGCAACTGCAAGTACAGTCGTCTTTAGTTGAGAAGATTAAAGCAGCACAATCGCAGGATCCTAGACTGCAAAAGTTTCGGGAGCAGGTTGAAGCTGGATTGCGAACCGATTTACTGATCCATGAAGACGGTTCGTTGAGATATGGTAGCCGTGTGTGTGTGCCAAAAGGAGATGTGCGTGAAGAGCTTATGAAGGAGGCACACAGTTCAGCTTACTCTGTACATCCAGGAGGGACAAAGATGTACCGAGATATTCGACAGCACTTCTGGTGGGAAGGTATGAAATGGGAGATTGCTCGCTTCGTGGCTAAGTGCTTGGTATGTCAGCAAGTCAAGGCTGAACACCAAAGGGTTGCTAGTTTGTTGCAACCACTTCCGATTCCTCAGTGGAAGTAGGAACATATAACCATGGATTTTGTGACGGCTTACCGCGAAGTCCAAATGGCAACAATGCAGTATGGGTGATTGTCGATCGATTGACCAAGGCAGCTCACTTTATTCCTTTCCAGGTTGGTCAATCAACGGAGACTTTGGCAGAGCGGTACATGCAGAAGATTGTAAGATTGCATGGCGTACCGGTGAGCATCGTGTCCGATCGGTACACTCGGTTCTTATCACACTTCTGGAGGAGTTTACAGGAAAGTTTGGGGACTCGATTGAAGTTTAGCACAGCTTATCATCCTCAAACTGATGGACAATCGGAGAGAACGATCCAGACTCTTGAAGATATGTGGAGAGCATGCATGTTAGACTTCAAGGGTTCTTGGGAGGATCATCTACACCTGGTGGAGTTTTCGTACAACAATAGCTTCCAAGCAACTATTCAGATGGCTCCGTTTGAAGCACTGTATGGTCGTAAGTGCCGTTCACCTGTTTGTTGGGATGATGTTGGTGAACGAAGGTTACTAGGACCAGATTTGGTGGTACAGACAGTCGAGAAGGTGAATACAATCAGAAAGCATATGAAGGCAGCTCAAGACAGACAGAAGAGTTGGGCCGACACGTCAAGAAGACCTCTAGAGTTCGCCGTGGGTGATTTGGTATTCCTGAAGATATCACCGACTAAAGGGGTGATTCGCTTTGGAAGTCGGGGAAAGCTTAGTCCTCGATTCGTTGGACCCTTCGAGATATTGGAGCGTGTTGGAGAGGTATCGTACCGGTTGGCGTTACCACAGTCTTTAGCAGGAGTCCACGACGTGTTTCATGTGTCTCAACTACGGAGGTATGTTCGTGATGAGACTCATGTCTTGGATCATTCGGAGTTGACTGTGCGAGAGGATCTGACTTTCGAGGAGCGACCAGTTGAAATCAAGGATCGAAGAGAGAAGGTTCTTAAGAACAAGGTTATCCCTCTTGTGCTAGTTTCTTGGGGTAATCGATCGCATGGAGAATCCACTTGGGAGCGAGAAGACGAGATCCGACAGAAGTTTCCTCACCTTTCCTGTAGTTTTCTATCTTGTATTCTTGGAATTTCGAGGACGAAATTCTTTTGTACTTGGGTATAATGTAACACCCGAGCCCAATGCTGCTATTTTTCTGTTATTGGTTGAGCATTAGATATTACTCATTTCATTTATCTTGCTTATTTGGGTCTTACTGTAAAATTTTATCTGGCTAAGTCATTCTGCATATAACAAATTTTAGCATCTAAAATAAAATATTCATCTTGGCCTACTTGACACCCTTAGCCTCGTGGTAGCGTCCGTGCATTGTGTTCTCGTCCCGTTCAGTGAAACGGGCGAGTTTGGATGGCTACGTGCACGTGCGTGTGTCCGTTTTGGGAGTATGCTTTTTAATCATAAAACATTTCATTTTAAAATTTGGAACCCGCCTAAAATCCTATTATTTGAATTTCGAATTTTTGGACCCAACCCGGGCGCAATTTGGAAATGTTTCATTTGGCGCCAAAATCCTAAATTTTAATATTATTAAAACCTTCGCATATATTTTTCTAACTAATCTGATATCTTACTGTTCATTACATATCTTTTAAATCTTTAAGTTAACCATGTAATATTTTTACAATCTTTTATATCCTTCTTAATTTATTCTCTCAGCCAATCGCAACCTCCCCTTTAACCCCGTGGGCCCCACTTTCTCTCTCTCTCTCTCCACTTTTTCCTCTCTCTCCCTCTCCCTTATATATTCTCTCATACTTCTCTTTATCATTTTTCTCTTCTTGCTTCATGTCTCGTTTCTCATTTCTTTTAACTGTTCTTTTGTTGCCAGAATTCCGTCGTGCCGGTGACGTTTCTCGACGTTCCAGCGAGATACCCCGACCCGTGTGGTTCCTTTGTTCGTCGTTTGGGTTCATTCCATGAACCGTGCGCCGTCGCGAGTTTTCCCCGCCGACGGTTAACGTTCCGTTTTCCCGATTCGCGACCCATCGAGGCAAGTTAATCTTGCTACATGCTATATACTTTTATAATCTTCATTTTATAATGTTATACATTTGAAAATCTTATAGTTTACATATGAAATGTCGTTGAAAAATCGGATATGACAAATCTGAAATTTACTATACACCTTATCTTATAAAATTCATTATAAATCATAGAAAAATCATTAGTATACGTTCTTTAGTTCGTTACGAAGCTAATTCAGAATACTATAACTTTATGAAGTATTTACTGGCAAAATAAATTGTTTAAATAACGTAAAATGCAAATGAAAATGCCTTTAAACTGCTGTCCAGGGAAATTCCAGCAGCAAACTTTCAACTTCGAATATTCATAACTTTTTGTAGGGATAACCTGAGATGCTTATACTTATAAAACTGAAAACCTTATTGAATTATCTTTGTTTTGGTATAAGATACATCTCTTTTGGAGAACATTTGTTATTTTTAAGCTATTTTACAAATTAGGGTGACGCTGAATTTCTGAACGGAACCTTCTTGTGCATGGTTAATCAATACATCTTTTATAGTTACTAATCGCTTTGAATATGCTATCCATATTAATATTATTATATCAATATTTATATCACATATTGTTTAGTTGTACATCCCACATTACCATTTTACATTTTTATAACTTTTCGGATACCCGTTTGCATCTATCGCATTTAAGATACATATAATTGCAAGCATAGATCACACTATTACATAATAATGTGATATTAACACTCCATGTTTAATAAATTGCATCCTAATTAATATTGGAACTATAAATGTAACCCTAGTCGATAACTGTGCATCCATATCCTTGAAATTATGTTTATTTACATATCATATTACATGTTCCAGTTTATTGTTCTGATAGTACTCATACTTGTTTATTTATACATATGCTTATGTTAGTTTGATTATGAGCACCCACATGACATCTTGTGCTTCCTGACATGACCTGTTACACTTCCTACTTGACATGACATGGTACCGTACACTCTTGACATGACATGACACCCTATACATATCGACTCAACCTGTTAAAAACGTGACCTGACCTGTTACCTGATTTCATGCCTAATGCCGACAAACCTGACCATCCCTGCTGTCTATCCAGACAGACCTACTTTTACCTGATGTTCTGTTGGCATTAGTCCTTGACTACTGAATACCTGACCTGACATACATAGCTTGGGGGTATGGGGAAATCAAAGGTGAAACCGACTTGTAACTCAACAGTTCGATACTTGTTCTGATCAGTCTTACGGGCTTGGCCAGCTCCGGAGTGTTGATGCTGACATCACTCATCTATCCTACTACCTTTTACTGCTTAGCGGCACGTCTCGGATTCAGCCTCGAGGATCATGACCGTGGTCCCGGGCATGCACGGGATACTATTGAGTTACATCGACGATTCATCAATTGGTTTCAAAGACTATAGAGTAGAAAACCTGATAGGACAGTTTAGTCACCATTGCACATTACCCTGCTTGTTACTTCTTATTACTGCTTTATTCATGTTCATGTTTGCATTGTTTATTACCATGTTTTACTGTATACTTGATATCATGACGCGCTGACGTCTGGGTTTTGCATGGCCCAGATTCCGGACCCTTGTCGTCGACCGAGCAGGAGTACTTCAGCCAGCAGGCTGAACAGTGAGTCCTTAGGATTTAGTTTATTTATTGCTTTTCATTTCCAGATGTGAGCCCGCATTATGGGACGTGCTGTTTATTCATTGTATTGGATCATTAGCTTCCGCACTTATTGTTTATTGATTCTTGTTATTATGGATTTGGACATGTATTAGTTTAGTTTATTATCTTGTTCTTGATATCCTTACAACCGTAATGTGACTGTGGATGGATACTTCCTACCCACAGGTAGCATGGTTGGCTATGTCACGTGCCCAAATCCAGACAGACCTACTTTTACCTGATGTTCTGTTGGCATTAGTCCTTGACTACTGAATACCTGACCTGACATACATAGCTTGGGAGTATGGGGAAATCAAAGGTGAAACCGACTTGTAACTCAACAGTTCGATACTTGTTCTGATCAGTCTTACGGGCTTGGCCAGCTCCGGAGTGTTGATGCTGACATCACTCATCTATCCTACTACCTTTTACTGCTTAGCGGCACGTCTCGGATTCAGCCCCGAGGATCATGACCGTGGTCCCGGGCATGCACGGGATACTATTGAGTTACATCGACGATTCATCAATTGGTTTCAAAGACTATAGAGTAGAAAACCTGATAGGACAGTTTAGTCACCATTGCACATTACCCTGCTTGTTACTTCTTATTACTGCTTTATTCATGTTCATGTTTGCATTGTTTATTACCATGTTTTACTGTATACTTGATATCATGACGCGCTGACGTCTGGGTTTTGCATGGCCCAGATTCCGGACCCTTGTCGTCGACCGAGCAGGAGTACTTCAGCCAGCAGGCTGAACAGTGAGTCCTTAGGATTTAGTTTATTTATTGCTTTTCATTTCCAGATGTGAGCCCGCATTATGGGACGTGCTGTTTATTCATTGTATTGGATCATTAGCTTCCGCACTTATTGTTTATTGATTCTTGTTATTATGGATTTGGACATGTATTAGTTTAGTTTATTATCTTGTTCTTGATATCCTTACAACCGTAATGTGACTGTGGATGGATACTTCCTACCCACAGGTAGCATGGTTGGCTATGTCACGTGCCCAAATCTTGCGTACTCTGGGAAGCGGGGCGTGACAATACAATTTAAGTACCCATAATAAATCACACCGTCCGATCCTACCATCACAATCCCACTATTCTGAGTGGTTCTAGATGTTTCTATGTCCTTAACTTCGAATTTGTATCCAAGGACACCAAATCCTTTGTAATATGCAACCTCCATACTAGGAAATTGAGCTAAACATCTTGAATCACTCTCAAATGATGCAGACAAGTTTGGATCGTGGATCTAACCAAACAAATTTTACGAAAAATACATAACGATACAAGTTTAGATTAAAACTGATAGCAATAAAATGTTATTCGAATAACTTACATGAACTGTGACCCAATCACAAAATTATCCTGATGATATTTTTCCAGTCGTTCTTTGTTCCAATCAGGATGCCCCTCACGTACATCGTTAAAATGAATTCTGTTTTCGACAAATAATGGTGACATTAATATTATATCATTTCATACACACACAAACACAAATAAAACAATTAATCCAAAAAACTTACTCTCTAATTTGTTCAAGACATATGCAATTAAGCAAGATAAACCGGTATATCTTGTTGATAAATATAGTGTCTACCCTCTTATACTCGGCTTTACCATATGGCCCGTCTTGAATTCTTCGAGGTCGGTTAAGTCTTGTCTCAATGTTCTCGTCCAGATAGCGGGAACAAAATGTGGTTGCTTCATCAAGAAGATAACCTTGCATGATAGAACTCTCTGGTCGATTTTTATTGTGTATATACTTCTTAAGAGTGTAGAGGTACCTAATGAAAATATGTTGAATAAATAAATACGGGCATACAGGACAACAATAAATTTATAAATTGCGCAAAACGAAAAATTACACGTACTTCTCGACGGGATACATCCATCGATATTGTATCGGTCCAGCTAACTTAGCCTTAGTTGCAAGATAAACCGTCAAGTATATTATGATATCGAAAAATGACGGTGGGAAAATACGCTCAAACTTGCAAAGTATCAACACAATAGAATTTTATAGTTTATCCAGCGTCACAACCTCCAGTGTTTTAGCACACAACTCTCTGGAAAAACAACATAGGTCGTTGATTATTAGACCAACTGATTCGGGAAGAGAAGTCCTGAGGGCTAATGGAAGAAGGTGCTCCACGATAACATGGTGATCATCACTTTTCAGCCCATCGATCTTGCCTTTCACAATTTTTATTTTCTTGCTGAATGATCCTGAGAAACCTGTGGGAACTTTCAAATCATGCAACACCTGCAGGAATCTTTTCTTCTCCGGTTGTGATATATGATAAGCGGTATTGGGAAGTACAAACTTGCCCGGTTTACCCGCTACCGGTCTAGGGTGCAATTCACTTCCTGTTCCCCACTCCTGTAGATCCATCCGAGCATTCAGGTTGTCTTTCGATTTCCCGTCATTACAAAGAAGCAAGTTGAGTATGTGCTCTGATACTCCCTTCTCTATATGCATGACGTCCAGACAATGACGCACTAAATTTGTTGACCAGTATGGAAGCTCGAAGAAAATGCTTAACTTGTTCCAAAATGGTAGTTTGACCTGTTTCGTCGGATCCATCCCGAAGGTCACATTATTGTAACCATCCCATTTAGCAGTCACGTCCTCTCCGGAAAATGGGGATGGAGGTCCAAAAAGCTCCTGATGACCATCAAAGTGAACCATGTCTAACCTATAGGGGTGGTCTGGAGGCAGGAAACGCCGATGGCCGCAATAACAAACCTTCCTGCTAAAATTCAAAAATTTCGATATTGTGTGTTCATGGCAATGAGGACATGCTTTGTGACCATGTACGGACCAACCTGATAGCATTCCATACGCAGGAAAGTCATTAATTGTCCATATTAAAGCCGCACGCAGTATGAAGGTTGTATTGGTGTTTGCATCGTATGTCTCTACACCATCGATGAACAAAGATTTCAACTCCTCGATCAGAGGTCGGAGATAGATGTCGATATTGTTCCCCGGTGAGTTTGGTCCGTCGATAAGAAGAGGCATCATAAAGTATGATTGGTCCATAGCCAACCAAGGCGACAGATTATAAATTATCATTACAACGGGCCATGTGCTGTGACTTCCAGCCATATAGTTGAATAGGCAGAAGCCATCAGTAGCCAGTCCGAGCCGGACATTGCGAGGATCACTATTGAATATTGCGTGCCTCCTATCGAAATCCTTCCATGCCGGTGAATCTCTTGGATGGCTCATTTTTCCATCTTCACTTGAAGGAGCACGGTGATGCCAAATCATTGCCTCGGCTGTTTTCTTGCACCTGAATAGCCTCTGTAGTCTCTGTGTTATGGTAAAGTATCGTGCTATCTTGACAGGTATATCAGGCTCCTTATCAGAATCTTTCGGCTTATACCTAGCATCTCCACATGTTGGACACTCTTTCAAATCTGAATTCTCTTTCCGGTACAACACGCAATTTTTAGGACATGCTTGAATCTTCTCGCACTTTAGACCCAAATCAGACATCATCTTCTGGGCTCCGTACCAGCTGTCGGGCACGTTATTTTCCGAGGACATAGAATCTTTCAAGAACGAAAGAAGCATTGTGAATGACTTGTTGCTCTATCCATTTAGGCACTTAATCTGGAAAAGTTGGATGAACCATGAGAGGGTGGAATACTTCGCATTCTCATAAATTGGTTTTCTAGCATCATTCATGAAATTATCATATTTATCCGCACACGGTCCTTGATCGGAATGAATGTCATCTTCGGTACGAATAGATTCACCTAGGGCAGCCTCTACCATATCCTCCATTTCTTCTGATAGAAATAAATTACCGTCTTCTCCTTCTGCCGTATTACCGAATTCTCCTTCTTCTCATGCCGCATTATCGTGTTCTCCTTCTTCTTCTACCGCATTACTGCATTCTTCTCCTTCCCCGTGATATTTCCAAGTTGTATAAAGTCTAGTAAACCCATATTTTACGATATGAAGCTCTGCCAATTCTACCTTCTGCCAGTACTTATTGCCACATCTATCGTACGGATAGAGAATATTCTCTATTATGATCTTATTATGTGCGCATGCAAATTCAATGAAAGCAGCAACTCCTGCGACAAACTTAGCTTGCATACGTTGTTGCCAATCCACATACATCCAGTTCTTAACTCTGACGTACTCATGGGCCATGTTAGACTGTATAACATATAAATTGTAGGTTATGGTGACTATATTGAGAAATATAAGAACGGGATAGTTACTGACAAAGGAGAAAATCCGTGTATATGCTTTGTGTGTGCGTTTGTCGTTGAAAAGAATAAATTATCGAATATATGTTAACCGATAGACGGGGACTAAGTGACGCTTTTAGTTTCATATATGAGTATCGATGAGAATATGAAGGTTTCATATTATCATCGAGTATCATATATTAGTTTTAACTTGAACATCTCGAATCACTCTCTAATTATGCGTTTGTTGTGTATTCTTGTTATATGTGTGTGTTCCGGCTGTCGGGGGTAAGGCTTCTATCCCATTAAGAATGTATAGAGCGAACACCCATCACTTGTGCTTTCAACTGTTTTGAATAAATTTCGGCAGCACCTTCCCGCTGTTCTCCGAGTACACTGTAATAGAATAGATAATCATTTCAAAGCTGTGAAACAACGTTGAAATGAACATTTAATCTATCTTTGTACACAGAGAACCAGCGGAAAGGTACCGACGAAATATCTCGAAACGGATGAAAACATAAGTGAATGAAGGTGTTTGCTTTATACATTCCTAACTTGTCCACACGGGACAAATATATCGGTTACCATACGATTGAATCTTCTCGTCGCATAGACTATACGACGGTTGTTAGTATCGAGCTATACCGTCCGATATTTAACAACCTTCGTATAGTTCTATGTCACAACGAACATCGCACGTATGTTAACCGATAGACGGGGACTAAGTGGTGCTTTTAGTTTCATATATGAGTATCGATGAGAATATGAAGGTTTCATATTATCATCGAGTATCATATATTGGTTTTAACTTGAACATCTCGAATCACTCTCTAATTATGCGTTTGTTGTGCATTCTTGTTGTATGTGTGTGTTCCGGCTGTCGGGGGTAAGGCTTCTATCCCATTAAGAATGTATAGAGCGAACACCCATCACTTGTGCTTTCAACCGTTTCGAGTAAATTTTGGCAGCACCTCCCCACTGTTCTCTGAGTACACTGTAATAGAATAGATAATCATTTCAAAGCTGTGAAACAACGTTGAAATGAACATCTAATCTATCTTTGTACACGGAGAACCAGCGGAAAGGTACCGACAAAATATCTCGAAACGGATGAAAACATAAGTGAATGAAGGTGTTTGCTTTATACATTCCTAACTTGTCCACATGGGACAAATCTATCAGTTACCATACGATTGGATCTTCTCGTCGCACAGACTATACGACGGTTGTTAGTATCGAGCTATACCGTCCGATATTTAACAACCTTCGTATAGTTCTATGTCACGACGAATATCGCACGTATGTTAACCGATAGACGGGGACTAAGTGGCGCTTTTAGTTTCATATATGAGTATCGATGAGAATATGAAGGTTTCATATTATCATCGAGTACATATATTGGTTTTAATTTGAATATCTCGAATCACTCTCTAATTATGCGTTTGTTGTGCATTCGTGTTGTATGTGTGTGTTCCGGCTGTCGGAGGTAAGGCTTCTCTCCCATTAAGAATGTATAGAGCGAACACCCATCACTTGTGCTTTCAACCGTTTCGAGTAAATTTCGGCAGCACCTCCCCGCTGTTCTCCGAGTACACTGTAATAGAATAGATAATCATTTCAAAGCTGTGAAACAATATTGAAATGAACATCTAATTTATCTTTGTACACGGAGAACCAGCGGAAAGGTACCGACGAAATATCTCGAAACGGATGAAAACACAAGTGAATGAAGGTGTTTGCTTTATACATTCCTAACTTGTCCACACGGGACAAATCTATCGGTCACCATACGATTGAATCTTCTCGTCGCATAGACTATACGACGGTCTTTAGTATCGAGTTATACCATCCGATATTTAACAACCTTCGTATAGTTCTATGTCACGACGAACATCGCACGTATGTTAACCGATAGACGGGGACTAAGTGGCGCTTTTAGTTTCATATATGAGTATCGATGAGAATATGTAGGTTTCATATTATCATCGAGTATCATATATTGGTTTTAACTTGAACATCTCGAATCACTCTCTAATTATGTGTTTGTTGTGCATTCGTATTGTATGTGTAACATGATTTTAAACCATTGAGATCAAGATTGATAAAACTGATCATCCTACATTGCAATGGCATTCATCTACCAAAAACTATTATTGCAATGGCATTCATCTATAACAATCAACAATTAAAACTACAAATGTAGGATACTGATATCATAAAGTGTTATACGCAACATATGAATTCACATGATTGAAACATGCATCAAAAAACATGTTCATCCAAAAGAAAGGCCACTGTCAACAAATATAGACAAATACGTCATGAAAACAGTAACTAATTAACAAGTTGATTAGCATTTAGATCAAGAAAATGATAGGAATAACAATTGATTATAATCTATAATGTCAAGTCTATTACCACGACTCTCGACTAACAAAGATGGCTTTTCGTTCTCGGTAGCTTGATAATTGGGATTTCATGGCGAATAAAAATATGCATATGCCGTTTGACCGGGAACTTCAATAGGAAACTCAATGAGGTCGGGTGTACTGAAGTACGCTTTGTATTTCGCTATATCAGGTGATGAAGCCCAAGCCCTAGCTAGCCCCAGCCCCACCTCAACCGAACCCTATTGAAGGTAAAGAACGTCCTTACACTTTCAATGTTCGCGAAAACCTATCGGCTTTCTAAGAAATTTTTTCGAATTTCGTTTTATTGTTTTCAAATTTGACAATTCCTACAGGTTTCGATTTGATTTGAGTTGTGGTTGAGATTTCTGGTTAAATTATTGCAAAAATTAAGAATTTAGAGATTCAATTGAGAATTCAATTACTAGAAGATAGTTACTCCTGTTGATTGATGGCACTATAGTTGCAGCAACTTATCTACAAAGAGATATAAGGGATTATATTGAGCTATTTTTTATTGTACAACTAAAATTTGTGCTGAATTTATGAGAAGAGATAATTGTGACTCAATTTGTCAACTTGCTGATTTCATGCATGAGAGATACAAAAGAGTTATTACAGCATCCTACATTGCAATACAATTTTCATAATTAATATAATAGCTCCGCGGTCTGAAGATAATATCTGTATGTAGTAATTGTTGAGCAGTAGTTTCTGATTATCATTATTTATTTTTGGTTAAAGGCGCCAAAAACTACAACACGAAAGACACGAATTCTTCCTATGTCTCCTCATGTCTCCATGGAAATTGGGGCAATATCGTCATAGACTACATTGTGGACCTGCATAAGATCGGCCCCGGCTCCTCCACCATCTACCACGGTTGCGATCCCCCAGCCCCAGCTCAGCCCCAACCCCAACCGAAACCTAGCCCCAGCCCCAGCCCAGCCCCAGCCTCAGACCCAGCCCAGCCCCACCCCAACCGCACCCTAGTCCCAGACCCAGCCCAGCCCCAACCCCAACCGAACCCTAGCCCCAGCCCCAGCCCCAACCGAACCCCACAACCGAACCCCATAATTGAACCCTAACCCTAACCTTAACCCTAACCGAACCCGATGACGACGCCGACGCCGACGCCGACACCGATGCCAAACCCTCACCCCTATCCGAACCTGGCCTGAGCCCTAGACTACATCATCAAAATTAAAAATAATTTGAGATTTAATTACTAACCGTGCGCGCGGTGGAGGAGACGACAGAAATCTGTGGTCGACGACGATCGGCGAAGGTGGCGACGAGGTGCGGGAAGTCGACGAAGTGTGGGAACGACCGACGAAGGTGGCGAAGAGGCGCGGAGTGCGGTGGCGACGAGGCGCGGGAACAGGCGATGAGAGGCGCGGGAGTGAGAGAGAAATTTTGGGAATGATGAATAATTTTTCTGTGTTTTTTTTATTAATAACCTATTTGGATGCCCCTACGGACATAACCGTAGGTCCACCGTTTGCGGCTCCGTAGGGCCAAACAAAAAATTAAAACGTAAGGCACCGTAGGGACAACGATGTGGCCCTACGGATAAATCTGCAGGGGTAAGAAATATTTGCCCCTACGGATTCCTGAGTGCGTAGGGGCAACCCCATATTGTAGTAGTGACAATGATCATGTAATGTTCTCAAAAATCTTTTAATTTATGCTTCAAGATTTTATCATTTAACCAAATAATTACGGTACATTCATAACATATACCAAAGAATTAATATTATGCATGAACTCTCTGCCTAATTAATGCATGAACTCATGATTTATTTGGAGATATGATTGTGAGGATCATGTGTTAGGGTGGGTGAGCTGTAAAATTTCATGGTGCATGTACATAAAATTCTTTTATAAATTAATTATTCAATGCATATGTCTACATTTCATTGCACTTATCAATTAGCAATACATATCAATTAATTTTTATTTATAGGCTACATAATGATCATGTAATGTTCTCAAAAATCTTTTAATTTATGCTTCAAGATTTTATCATTTAACCAATTAATTACAGTACATTCATAACCTATACCAATGAATTAATGCATGAACTCTCTGCCTAGCTAATGCATGAACTCATGATTTATTTGGAGATATGATTGTGAGGATCATGTGTTAGGGTGGGTGAGCTGTAAAATTTCATGGTGCATGTACATAAAATTAATCATTTATAAATTATTTAATGCACCCTTAATTTGTTGAAATGCATGCACTTTCGTTTGCAAGATTTTAGAATTTTCTATTTTCGATGGATGAGTGCAGTACAAAATGTAGAAGGAAAGGAGTTTTTCTTCGGTGCTTCCTTTCTAAGGCATCAAGAAACGTACAGCCGGTGCAACCAACGAGAAGTGACCACGTGTAGGTAACAAACCAGTCTTCGTGATAAAATATCTAAGGGTGTTTTAGGAAAGTTGCAGAAAATTTGATATTACTACTCCATCTTCTTCCTCTCATCTCTAATTTATCAAGCTTTTCTTTCTATTAAATCGGAAAACGCCAACAATCTTATACGGCGGACTTCGCCGACAATCTGAGGCGGAAAGATCAGAGAACTTCGACGGCGAGCAAAGACGGCATAGAAGGCGAGCTTAAGACGCGGTAAGGCAACGAAAGCGGTGCCTAGGCTGTGAACTCGGAAAACTCAGAAAGGCCGGCAGTCTTGCGAGGCGAACGCGGCGAAAATTCGAAGACGCTGGCGAGCTTAGTGGGTGAAATCCAAAAACGCAAGCGAGCTAGTTGGCGATTAATGCAGTAAACTCTGATAATGCCGGTGAGGCGGCGAGCTTAATCGGTGAACTCCAACAACGCCGACAAGTATAGTTGACGAATGCAGCAGACCTTGCGAGCTAAGGCCAGGCGGCGAACCCATCAAAGGTCGGTGAGTAAGCGAGGAAGTGAACTCAGTAAAAGCACGACGAAGGCGAGCTCCGACCAAGAGAAAGCGCCAAAATCGACGGTGAGCATCAATGTAAATAGGTTTTTTAGACCATTAAGCCGTCAGCATAAAGAGATTGAAGGTGGCGAAATCGCCGGCGATGAAGGCGGCCAGCCGAGTCAATGCAAGGCCTGCTGCTTTCATGGACTTTTTCATCATCATCTTAATCTCTTTATGGATAGATAATGTATTTATTAGCATTGTGTTGAGAAAGAATCTCGTGGGTGTTGGATTTTTCTTCAAATCACAGAGAATTAATTCATCAAAAGTAATAAGAACATATTACAAAGTCTCATTTGTAGCAATAAAAATCTGGAAAAGGCAAATTGATCAGAGCAGTCCATTCCTTTCAATAGCTCAGAGATCCGATCAAGATCGCAAGTGAGGAGCACAAAAGACCGGCAGCAATCGGAGATGAGGCAGCGGAAGCGGCTGACGAGGGCTCGGAGCAGGGGCCTCCGCTGCGGTGGCGAGGCAGGCGGGAGAGAGGATTGCCATGAGAAAGAAATTGACTTGGATCCATGCGATGGCTGCCATTTGATTTTAGGGCCCAGTTAGGAGATCAAAATTAGGGATTGGACATGAAGGAGATTGAGGAGTTTGTGGGATCGTGGAGGGAGGAGGAGAGTGGGAGAGGGAGAAGTCAGAGAGAGAGAGAGAGAGGACGTGAAGAGAGAAACCTGCAAGAGAGAGATGGAAACCAGAAGAACCGGTTATATTTTTTTCAAAGTGGAATCACCAAAGAATAACCCGGAAAATAGGGCATGTATGTCTACTGGATATACATGGACAGGCTAGGCCTCCTAACTAGACATAGGCAAGTTGTAGGCTTCATGATTGATTATTGGCCAACTCATGTTTAATATTAGGGTAAATTGTCAAAATGCCCCATATCCGTTCAGAACTTGTGTAAAAACCCTTAGGCTTTTTAGCATTGTCAAAAAACCCTTAGATGTGCTTGGTACAACGAATGGAAGATTAGTGGAAATCCTCATATTGCTGGGAATATGATGACCGGTGCGTCTAATTTAAAGGAATCTTGTATTAATGTGCTTGGTATAATCATCTCCGGTAATATATGTATATGCAACCGTCGATCGGCCGTGGCCAATGGACGACGAGAGGCAAAGAAAATAGAGAATGGCCGATCGGAGGCGGGCGACGAGGCCGGTGGGAATGGCCGACCGACAGGCGGCAGCGACAGGGTCGGACCCGACCTACATGTAGGCAAGTTGTTGGTCTCATGATTGATTATCGGCCCACTAATGTTTAATATTAGGGTAAATTGTCAAAAAGGCCCCGACCCGTTCAGAACTTGTGTAAAAACCCTTGGGCTTTTCGGCCTTGTCAAAAAACCCTTGGGTTGCGCTTGGTACAGCGAATGGAAGATTACCGGGAATTCTCATATTGCTGGGAATATGATGACCGGACGTCTAATTCTAAGGAATCTTGTATTAATGTGCTTGGTATAATCATTTCCGATAATATATGTATGTGCAACTGTCGATCGGCTGTAGCCAACGGACGACGAGAGGCAAAGCAAACGGTGAATGGCTGATAGGCGGCGGCTAGGCCGGTGGGAATGGCCGACAGGTTGCGATAATTCGGCCGACGGGCGGCGGCGACAGGGGCGGGCCGCGAGAGAGGTCGAGGGCCGATGGCGGATGGTAATGCCACATCTCCTGTCAGGCGGGAATATTTGACGGTAATCTAGAATAGTGTCATGCCCCGCTTGCCAAAATACGGAATACAGGGGGTGACTAGGCCAGCCATACTCTTACGGTCAAGGAAATCTCCTGTCATAGTCACACTTCGGCTTCTAGCAGTGCATGGTAAGCGGTAATCCGACTCAGAAAGTGAGATATATAGTCACTAAGTCCATCATATCTAAATGAATCAGAGTGCAATAGATACAAGCAAAAGAGATAACTAACCAGATAGTGATAAAAGAAAAGATAGCGCTGACGTCGTTGATCTGGATGTCCGCAATATTCTTGAGGTAAGGTAGGTCCTGATCCGAGCTAAGTCCACTTCTTACTCTGAGCATACATACTTAGGTCGTCAGAGCGACACAATATCAATATATATATATATATATATGCAATGATGATAAACATGAAGCAGTAAGCATAGAGTAATGACGTGAGCATGAAACAACCAGTATAGATAAACAGAAAAGCATATGTGTCGAATCACTAATCAATGCAATGTCCATATCACTAAACCTATCGTCAGTTCAAGTGTGAGCGTCAACCACCGCAGGAGTATTCCCAATCCAAGATAAGCCACAGGGGTAAGAAAATACGGGCCTGAATCACGATCAGTAAAAATCAGTAACACGATCAATAACAATGTCATGAAATCATGAAATATACCGGCAATAGGACTCCTGAGATTCCGTTGATCGAACTCACACTCAAACTACTCTACCCCGTGGTCTATATCAAACACCGATCACGAATCTAAATACTAGTCGCTCCATGATAAGTCTACGCGAGAATTGGAGACAGTGTCTCCATCAAGCATGTCTCGACTGGTATCCAAGATATGTGGACAGTTCTCAATGTCTTACATATGATACTAATATAAGTGCTTCCATATCCGCCCCATACCAGTTATAGTTACACTTATATATGTCCCATAGATATCGACAATGCAATAATTAAATAGTTCCGCTGATTGTGCACAAGTACGTGTCACTTCCACTATTCAATCACGCTTTTACATTAATGTACTTGCCACAATCCAATCATTAACACTTATCACTCGGTAATATAAAACAGTCACTGGGACGTCAATGTATATGGCCACTATTCAATGAGGGTATAACAGTTACATGATATGATAAGAATGCAATTAAATATGATACGAATAAAATAGGGGCAGCCAGTGTCACATAAGTTGCAAAATTCACTATAAATCACACGTACAGAATTGAGCAAAACCATATGAAAGGAGTAAGCATTATATTTAATTATCTGTATAGAAAAATTAGTTTCGAGTCAATCGGGTTTCAGGTTTGCGAGTTACGGTCATTCCATTTTAAGTGTTCTATGTTAGAAATCCAGTTTCAGAACTGAAAGTCCGTTTCGTAACACGGTTTACTCTCTGTTGGGATCACAATTAGGCGACACTACAGTAAAATAATATTTAGATTTATCTGTTATGTTTCCAACGTACCATACGGATCAATAATATCCGCTGTATGCAGGGAGATATGCATTGTTTAAGGTTAAGATGTACAATCTGTCTCTGCGGAAAACTGCAGTACATACTGACGGTTAAAAATGTGTTATAAATATCAAAAGATACTGGAATGCAATGAGACCAGTACCGTTAGAAAGATAATTTAATTCTCTACGCTTCAATGTATGGTTCCGCACACTTGCACACCTGATCAGTGAGAAACCCGCGTTCTAAAATGGGTAAAGGTAGAGATTCTTGCTCTGGACTGCAGTCTAGAGCCATGAATCACCTCAGTTTTCGTTGTCCTAGATATTAAAATTCAGAGGTGAACTATGAGGTATTGTAAGTTTATCTGTTATCTTCGATAGGAGCCATGGAACACTAAGATCCAAGGTATAAATAATTTATTATGGATTTAACGGTCTAGCATGTCCGGGAAAAATTCACCTTTCATAAAGGTTATCGGAGTAACATCTACAAGGTGAAACGATGTAAGTTTCCTACAAAATTTCTACATGACAATTGTCAATAGTAAAAAGGGTTTGATGATCACAAGTTTCGTCGTTTTAAGGTTTTTTTTTACCTAGGGTTTCACATCGATCAATCTTGATTATGCATATGGGTGTCATTCGGGATTTCTATTCCGATTAATCGACATGATTTTTTATCAGTTCAATTCATAAATATTATCAAGATGAGAATAACAATCGCTATATGGGTTCCAATCATAACCACTAACTCACTACCGTTTATTATTAAAACTACCGCTATACTTTGCTGTATATAGGTGGCCGGCGGTGTGGGCGGTTGCAGGTCTTTGAGTGGTGGATGGTGGTTGTAATGAAGGAGGCTCGTCGGCGACGATGGCGATGGAAGGAGGTGACAGGGTATTGGCAGAGGGGTCGCCGGCGGTTAGGAGAGGGAAGAGAGTGAGATGGAGAGAGGAAGGGAGATAAAGGTTTAGAAAGAAAGAGAGGGAGAGATCATTGATGAGGGGAGACGTTGAGGGGATTGCGGGGCGCTGCGAGGAGGAAGGGGCAGTTGCGAGGGAGACAGGGTCATGGAGGAGCGCGGGTCCAAGGGTGAGGGGCTCGTGGAAAAGAGGAAGAAGAAGGGAAGAGAGAGAGGAAGGAGAGAGAAAGGCTTAGGGGATCTCGGGCTAGGATTTGGGCTTTGGGCCCTGGGGCAGGGTTAGGGAATTAAAAAGAGGGAAAGAGGGAATGAGGGTTTGGGCGAGGGATTTGGGTTAGGGTTTAGTGTTAGGGTTTGAGAGTTTAGAAAGTTTTAGAATTAGGAATTTAGGAAAAATAGAAAAATATAGAAGAAGATTTTATTAAAATACGGAAAATCTACAAGATATCGGGTATTACAAATAGACACCTATTTTGGGAGGAATATGAATACCATGAAATAAGGTCATTTGATTAGCATGGTAATCTTATATTCCCGGGAATATTTTTTTACACCTAAACAAGTATGGTAATATTTCACGGTAATTTAGAATTACCAACTAGATTACCTCCTACCAAACACAGCCTTGGGTCCATCTTAAATCAATCGTATACCAATTGCGTGTAATATCTAAGCAGTTTCCTGCAATATCTAAACAATTGCGTGTAATATTTAAGCAGTGTGAGGGATATACGGGCCTAAATGAAATACAGTCCAGAGGTTTTCACAAAGATTTTCAACAACAGGCCATTCCCAACAATTTCAAAAATTATAGGGATTCTTAGACAACTTCCGAGCGGGCCAGGGGCTTTTTGACATTTTACACTTAATATTAAGATTATTATACAATTTTATTATTGCTGTTGTTTTAATAATATAGATTAACTTAGTCTCCAAATAAATTGAATAAATTAGAGAAGAAAATATCCAACTTCACTCGCATATGTGTATCTATTATAAACGTTGAGTGATACTAACTTGACCTACAAAAATAGAAACGTGTAAGAATATTGGTGGGGTCTTCTTCAGCAAAAGTTCCTTAGGCGTTCAAGTTAGATCAAGTTATGAAAAGTTAATGACAATGTAGAATAATAGGAGAGTCCGGAACGATTTTTGTCAAACCCCATTTCCCAAAAGACAGTAGTGGGCATGTGATAAAGGCTTCTTGTTGTTGTATTTGTTTAAACTGATTAATATTTCGAATTTTTTCCAGTAAGCTTTGTCTCCTCCAAGATAAAAATCCTGGTTTTGCCACTGTATACTTCTATGCTTGGAGTTGGAGGGTGCATTTTGGCTACCACTACATGTTGGTTTACAGAGTATCCTAAAATTTATGTCATGTACATGTGCATGCGCCAGATATTTATCCTAGACTACATATACTGATAGTTATGATGAGATTTTTGGACACATTCATTTACCCCATTTCCCAAAGGAGTTCTGTTTGAAAATATATAATGCAACTCAAAATTACTCAGCATTGGAAGGTTATCTATAGGTTTGCTTTTAAGTTATAACTATCCATACTAGTATTTTTGCACGTGCAATGTATGTCGATGTGTAGTAGATCTTTTATGGTGTAAATAAATATTATGTGGTCTAAGTGTTAGGTTTGAGAATAAAGTTATAGAGGTCCTTTTGGGAATTAAAAGATATGACTTGGGTATTGGTGCATATATTATGTGGAGAGAGAAGAGCGAGAGGAAAGGTGTTTGAAATTTGAATTTAATTGAGCCAATTAAAATATTTAGAGGTTGATGTGGATAGCTTCATATGAGATATAGTTTAGAAGATTTTCTCAATTATTAATCATTTTATCGAAAAGGAGAGACCATCAATTGGCAACTTAACATTATAATAGTAGAGACCATCAATTGGTGTTTGATTTTGTCAAAATATATTTTAGGTGTTGGTTTTGCTTTTACCGTTCTATTCTATATCATTTCTGCTATCTTATGACAATTAGAAATGTCTTAACATCAGGTAATGGATATTGGATATACCTGTGGCTTATCAATCTGCTGCTTCCTGCTGAATCTGTTAGTGCTCGGGCATACGACGGTGTCCTGTATGCATAGCTAAACCAAATATACAATTGGTTGCCTTGAATTAAGGTAGTTATAGTTTATAGAGTTATTCGGTTAATCCCTGAAACATGTCATGTCTGATTTGTTCCGATATATAACCTATGTTATTTTGCGCATAAGGTATCATACTTTCCATATTATCCTTATATGTCGTGATTCTGTAAGTTTATTGCTAATAAATTACAATACATTAGGTCTAGATCCTTTTTAGCATTTTTGGTTATGTTGGATGAAACAAATTATCAAATATAGTTCATGTTAACGCCTTTGCAGTTAGGTTATATAGCATTTTATTAGATATTATTTAGGATAATACCCCCCCCCCCCCCCCCCCCCGGAAATAACCTTTACAAATGGCAAATGGCAAGTCTCTAATGGTTTAGCGGATTATGGTGTCACATGTTAGCGCCCTTCTTAATTATGCATCACCTTTTGTACTTTTATTGTATTTTAATGGCAAATCGTTTATGTTGTGTAACCACTTATGCAACCTGTATATAGGCATTTTAAGCAATGTCTCAACACAACTAGATTTTATAAAAAAAATTGTTAAAGGACCGATTTTTTGTTTTTACTTTCTGATTTACTAGGAAGTTTTTTCGAAGTTATATCATCATTATAATATCATATATTTAGAATGTTTTATATAATTTATTTTCATTCGTAAATGTAAGGTGCTTTAGGAAGCACAAAGATTTCTATTTGCTCAATATGTCCGTACCCGACATGTATCGGATACTCGGGCACACTGGCACTCTGTTCGACACCGTGTTTGATATGTTTAGGCCGTGTTTGCTCAAAGTGACGCCTTGCTCAAAGGGACACCTGTCACTTCTACATAGCATCAACAATTGAGAAATAAGATTGTAAAGTGTATATGTGGTCAACTTTGATACATTCTAGGATACAAGAATATTTCATAATTCAAACCTCCCTCATGACGCAGTACATCTAGAAGGAGTAAAGGTCTAAATTGATGGAAATGATAAGTTGAGTTTATGAAAGTCGGCTCCAATTAAAATGGTTAATATCTTGTTTGTTTTAACTCTAATGAATTGTATTCTTCCGTCTTTTACTTTTAGTTTGATATTTGTATTTGTTTGTGCTAAAAAAAATTCCTCATGGTTTTGGATTATAACCTTGATTTTATTTGTTTTGTGCTTTTAAAGCTAAACTATTACAGTTTCTTCTCAGTTTATTATATATTGTTTGTGTGTGTGTGTGTGATGTATCAGTATTCTCCTTTTACTAATTTGTTGTGTCCAGTGGCCGGCTTCATAGGGTCATGCTATAGGTTTCAACAGAACACATATTACTTATTCTGTATATTTTGATACCAACACGACAAATGCCAGTTATTAAATATGAGTTAGTTAATATCGGATCAATCGTCAATTTTTCACTCAATAGATGAATAATTAAATTTGGCATATATCATATCTGCATGCTTATTAAATATGTGTTAGTTTATATATTGTGAATAGGGGAAAAGTTTATGGTTACGGTTTATAGAGGCTATAGTTTATCTTACAATTTTCTACTCTGAATATTGTATTGTCTACAAATTGACATGCATGGTGTCCTAGGTTAGATGCCTAATGTGATTATTTATTCTAGTTGATAAAAGAAAATCAAACTAAAAAGAAGTGCTGGATCTCGAAATTTATATTTGACCCTTTAACTGCTATAGTATTGCATATTACTGAATCTTTAGGGTTTGCTTTTCATAGATTTTCCCCCCATTGTTGTGATTGAAGATGAAAAATTGGGTTTAGTTTGAAACTATAATTTCGTCATAAATTTATTGACCCTGCCAAATTCGATACTTTTTGGCTGCAAAATTACTGATTAAACCAGAGAAATGGCCGAGTCTGCTGGGAATTTGATCTGATTAATATGCACTATGCTGGATCGACTTGTTAATATGTTATTAACATGATCTTATATCCAAATCTTGCATGAAATTACCGCTGATCAGTTTGGGTCATCTAAAAGTTTAGTGTTCCATAGTATTTCTTGAATTGGAGTTTGTTTATCTTAAGGTTGTGACCCAAGCAGGTTTTATTCCCTCCAATCATAAACTTGGTTGGCTCTCTTCTTAATTATGCATGATCTCTTAGCCTCTCTCCACACTTTTTGTGGTATATTTGCGAAAGCATTTAGTTAGTGAAATCATTTAGATTGCGTAACCTATTCAGGCAACTTGTATGTTAACATTTGAAGCAAAGAATCTACTTCTTTGTTTGCCCTTTCTGATTAACTAGGACATGCCTTTCAAAGCTATATCATCATTCTCATATTTTATATTTAACATGCTTTATATAATTTATTTTATTTTAAATGCTTTGTGGCTAATGCATTAGGTTTCACCAGAACACAAATTACCATTTCTGTACCTACTGGATAGCATTATTAAGAACATTGGTCGAGAATATTGCACGTGTTCCAAGGATCGTCTTCCTGAGGTATATGATTTCTTGAACCCACCCACCCCCTCTCTCTCTCTCTCACACACATACACATCCTGATGGAGGGTGGGATCTCCTTCAGATGCTGTCCTCCATCGATCTGTAGCGAACGTTGTTGAACTGTTGAGATTTGAGTTGAAGGTTGTCTCCTAGAGTGTGTGGATCTCAATGGGCTGAGTTTGAGGTGGAAGCCGAGCTACCTGCAAGTAAGTCTCGGGGTGGGTGACCACCGTGGGACCCACCGATGATCAAGTTAGAGCCAAGGAATATTAGCAGAGTAGTGGCTTATTGGAGTTAAATTACATTACCTGAGTCGTCTGAGAGAGGGGTTTTTATAGTGGTCGCATGGAGCGAGCAGGTGCGAGATCTTCGCTGTTAGTTACGCTCCTGACGTTATGCCTGCGTGAATGATGGGCTCTCTTCTTAATTATGCATAATCTCTTAGCCCCTCGCCCCTATTTTAGTATATTAGCGAAAACATTTAGTTAGTGAAATCATTTAGATTGCGTAACCTAGTTAGGCAACTTGTATGTTAACATTTGAAGCAAAGAATCTACATGATTGGATTTCATAAGAGACTTTGAAGGACTTCTCTTTTGTTTGCCCTTTCTGATTAACTAGGACATGCCTTTCAAAGCTATATCATCATTCTCATATTTTGTATTTAACATGCTTTATATAATTTATTTTTATTTTAAATGCTTTGTGGCTAATGGATTAGGCTTCACCGTAGAACACAAATTACCATTTCTGTACCTACTGGATAGCATTATTAAGAACATCGGTCCAGAATATCGGACGTGCTTCAAGGATCGTCTTCCTGAGGTGAATGATTTCTTGAACACACCCTCCCACCCTCTCTCTCTCTCTCTCACACACACACACACACACACACACACATCCCTTTGATATTGTTATTGTGGTTAATTGTGACTATTCAAGCATATTTCTCCGTAGTGGCTCTGTATGGTTGTGTTCAGGCCTTCTTCAACTTGATTATTATTCACGCATCTGAGGCCATGCATTTGTTAACTTAGCAATCTTAGGGGCTGCTTGGTTGGTTGTAGATGGAAGAGCAATGCATTTGCAGTTTCATGTAGATCCAATTACAACAGTTGCAACTATATACCTTTGTTTGTTAAAAACTTAAAATGTATGTCCAACTACATGTTTTGTAAAACGTGTATTTGTTTGGATGTAGTTGCAACAAAATAACTATCATTCTATAATATTGTGTTCCAACATATGTAGTTGCCAAAAAAACTCAATTTGAGAATAGTTGCAATTTACAACTATATGATTTTTAACTCTATTTGTTGTTCTAACGACATGTTTGACTAACAATTACTTGAAAATCTCGTTTTTGATACTTTTGAGTGTTGGAACGGCATGGCGCTCTAACTACCCAACCAAGCAGCCCCTTAATGTTTCACTGTTTCACTATTTGTTTTGTTGCCTTGCAATTTCTCAATTTTCAAATGTTGGCTTTCTGAAGAAATCACAATTAGCTACTTTATTATAATTTTTACTCTGTAGATCTGAATTAGGGAACATAGTTTGCAGTAGTGTCTCCTTTTGTTATGTTTCTTGCAGGTTTTTCTTCATACATACAAGAAACTTGATCATAGTTTGCATCCTAATTAAGATGATTGGTCTCTTGAAGACCTGGAGGGAATCGAGGGATCGTTTCCCCCATTCTGAACTTAGCGAGATTGAGGATGAACTAAAAGTTTCCTTAAAAGAAAACCAACATCCAGCATCCTCAGGGGATTTGAGAAATTGTGGATCTCAATCTCCACATCTACGTGAGCATGTTAATCCGAAGTTCTTGGTGGCCCATCATCAGTCTAAACATACATCCATGGTAATTCTCAACCTGGATACTACGACTTTTTTAAAGTAGTAAGGTGTGACCCTTGTAGGACCTTATGTGCTCTCATATATTCTGAGTTCTTACTTGTGCTATGTGATAAACTTCCACTTTTGTTTCTGTGAGAAATCTTGTTGTCTAGCATGAGGTATATATATTGCTACTTAGCTACTTCTTTATTTCAGTTTTGTATTTAGTCAGGTGCCTTAAAATCTTGTGGAGGTTGTATAAAAATGGTTCTAGTTAATGGGCCATATGCTTCAATTTCTACATGTTTTCATTTGTGGTTGTTATCTGTACATGTTTTCAATTGTGCTTGTTATCTGTACATATCCCCCCCCCCCCCAACCCCCCTCATTATTTTCATTTGTTTGGGGCAGGTTTCATTATTTCATTGGCTGCAAACATTCTGGTTGGATGACCCTGGTTTCTTATGATTATGAAGCTTTGATCATGAAATATGGCCATCATGTCTTCTACTTTGTCCTCGTGTCATATTTTTCTTTATGTGTATATTCTTTTATGGTGTCCTAGTGATCATAGGAACTCCATCTTAAACATTCCATGTTGTTAGCTCATTGAAGTTTATTGCATTTGGATACAGGTGCCACATTGGAGTAAAAGTAGCAGAGTTAGAAGGATTATAGGATCGAACTTTATATATAGGGATCATTTGCAATTTACATGTCTGACACATGCTCTGATTTTGTATTGAATATGTTGGTATTACCTTGCATGCTTGAATATTAACCATGGATTCTCTTTCATGTATATGGAGCTCTGTATATTTTTACCAGGAATGATATAGGCAGGGTCAAATTATTTTATTGTTTTTAGACTGTGGATCATGCCATTATATGTAATTCCTTGTTAATTGTGCAGGATTCCCTAGACTTTCCTCTACTTGACCATCATATAAGGAGTATCCTTTCCAAGATGGAGAATATGATCCTGAGCATTTTGAGTTGCTCCCTCCTACTTCAGGTATTGAAAGAATTGGAGCAACTGGGGTGGGTAGAGTCTCAAGGAAGATCTGCTCCTTTCACACCATTGCCTGTTTCTCCAGATTTTGTGGCTCAGCGTACAGCATACAATGTATGCAAGAAACATGGATCTGTTTATACCCCAAATTTGCCTAACTGGTCGTTCAGGACAACTCTTCTAAATCCTTCTCTCCAAGGTCACATTTACGATCTTCTCGTCCACAATGTGCACCTCCTCTTTGTCGTTCTCCTCCTCGTTATCCCGCTTCTTTCCCTTAGTATAATCGCCATCCTCCTCCTGCGCCTACTCATCCTACTTCTTTGCCTCCTTTTCTCACTTGTCAGCCTTCACCACCTCAGTAGTAGTTATGCAATCACTTCCAAGCTGCCTTCAAACCAAACTCAGGTATATGAACATGTTAATGCTACTTTGGTGTTCTTCTTCCTTATGCTTGATGAGCAATATCTGCTCGTCTGAAGGGTGCTGGATAGCGCAATCACCACCAAACCTAACATATATATATATATATATATATATATATATATATAGCGTAGGGGGCACGGACTCTTGAATGAATATCCCTGCGCGTATCTGAGGATGCAACTTCGGACCATGATAGGCGTGATATACTGTAGGCCAAATGCCTTGGCCGTTTAGACAAAAATTCGATTTAGATCAAGTTTAAGAAATAGACAAATTCAAAATATTTGATTTGATCTTATATGAACAACTCCATGCTGGGAGGAGTTCAACACTCCGCCCACCAATGATCGGTGTTATGACTCTACGCCACTGCTTCCTGCTCGCTCCTCTCCTGCCATTTAGATAATATAATATCTCATACTAATTGACAGATTAATGTTTAATGTAAAATACAGTTTAAGCAATATAAATACCCTAAATTCATTCGAAGAGAAGTGTTCTATCATGGTAGTCCAGTACTCGTCTCTCCAAGTCACGGGCTTCACCACCCATTTCGCCGCATCAGTGAGCATCTCTCCATTTCTTATAATCGAGTGTTTATGATCATGCCAACTCCCCTATATATATATATATATATATATATATATATATATATATATATATATATATAATCTTTCTCGAACGACGTGCATCGATACATGAGTGTTGTCAATCCACCAAACTATGGAGAAGTACGTCTACAATGAAACACCGAAAAGGTATTAGCATCATACATATATATACAAAATTAATAAACAAATGCTTAATTAAATAGCTTTACCAAAATCTCATTTAAGACCGTTTGCTTCTTGGCCTCCAGTGCTTTCGCGGTCCAATCCACCGGGACATAGCTGGAACCGACTTTCACGCAATGTGGCATTCGTTTTTCGTTGTTGCAGATTGAGGCACAAAATTTTTAACTAATCAAAAGACTTAGTCCAATTATTCTGGCATTTGATATGAAATTTTTTGACAATCTAACCCAACATAGTGATATTTGTGTCTTCGAAAAGATGTATGTTCGCATCATCCATATACTTCATATATTTTGCCGATTCTGCATCAGGGAGACTACGAATATCTTCCTCTCGAACATTAGGTTCGTGAACAATATCAGGATCATGAAGCATGACAGTTCGGAGCTCGTCCAATATATTATTCAAACTCGTGTCCCTAAAACACGTACGAAAATGATCATTTTTTCTAATCCAACGGCTCGTAGAAATATCGACTGTCGGTGCAAGTTCTCCATGGTACTTCCATTTTGTATACCCAAGCAAAATCTTGTTTTTTAGTAGCTGGTCATACAATATATCTCGACGAAGGTCGACGCCGTTCACGCACTTCTTACACGAATACGAAATCAATTCTTCAGAGGATCGATCTCTCAATGCAAATTTCATAGACTCTTCGACGCCGGCCTTGTATTCATCACTAAATTTTGACGGTTTCATCCAACTCCTATCCATTACTCTCCGATTTTTGACATCATGTATTATATAATTAGCATATCATTTTGGCATTTATTTATGACTTGTAGTTAAGGTTTAATGTTTCGGTTTGATCCATCAATACATCATATCGGCTGTCGGGGGTATGTCTTCTATCCCATTAAGAATTTATAACGCACATCCCTGCATTTGTGCTTTCATTTATTTCAAGAAAATTTTGGCAGCACTTTCTCGTTGTTCTCCGAGTACACCATAATAGAAGAGATAATAATCATTTCAATACTAAATATCAACACTGAAATGATCATCCCATTTATATTTATACACGGAGAACCAGCAAAATGGTGCCGACAAAACTAATCTCGAAACGAATAAAAGCACAAATGTAGGATGTGTTTGCGTTATAAATTCTTAACTTGTCTATATTGGACAAATCATCGGTTATAGTACGACCAGTTTTCTCGTCATATAAACTACATGACAGTTGTTAAAAATAAACGATTAAACGCTTAGTTTTGACAACCATTATGTAGTTTTATGTCACGATAGAAACCATTACGTATATAACTGATAGACGGGTCTAATGCGCGTTTTGTTTTTTGAATGTGAGATTCTCGATGGTAACATATAAATTTCATATTATCATCGAGTTTCTTACACTTAATATAAGATTTTCATATTATATTGAAGTTCAAAGTTCAATTCATATGTTTTTAAAAAAAAATCATTGCAACTCATGGTTTTGGTATCAAGTTATTATTTTGGTTTCATATCAAGGTTTATATTTAGGATTTCCGATTCGAGGATTCGAGGTTAGGGTTTATGGTTTCATTTTCAAGATTTGATTTTTATTCTACCAATTATCGTCAAGAATTAAATTAAAGTTTGTTTATTAATTCAAATTTCTATATCTACATCTAAATTCAATCATTCGCTTTCCTCTCTACACCCTATCCCTCTCACCTTCTCCTCTACCTCCTTTCTCTCTAATACATCAAAATCAACCGATAATCACTCTCTATTTAGAATCAATAACATGGAGAAAATATCAATCAAAACAATATATATCAACCAACAAACAATTCTTATAAGAACATCAACAATCCTAACTACAATCTCCCTTTTATCAACAATTCTTTCTTACAAGAACATCAACCAAAACTATATATATATATATATATATATATATATATATATATATATATATATATATCAACCAACAAACATCAATTAAAATTGAAAAAAAATAAAATTATAAAAAATACCTTAACCGAGCTTAAAGGAGGCGACGGTCGCGATCTTGGAGGAGGCATGTTGACTTAAGCTTGGAGGGGGAGGAGGCGGCGACGGCCTGCACTTGGAGGTGAAGGCGGCAACAGCTTGGAGGAGGAAGAGGAGGGGGTCGGCGGCTTGGAGGGGGTCTTCTTCGAGGAGGAGGGGGTCTTCTTCGAGGAGGAGGGGGCCGCGGTGGAGGAGGTCAAAGACGAAGGGGGTAGAGGGCGAGGAGGTCGAAGCAGACGGGGCCGAGTCGAGGGAAGGGGGAGGAGGTCGAAGCTGGGAGGAGGAGATCGTTGCCGGCGATGGGAGGGGGGATCTGGGGAGAGGAGGGGTTTTGGGGGGTTATGGATTTATTTTTTGGGGGGATCTGATCTCAAACCCCAGGCCCCTGGGCTGTTGTATTTAATTTGGTTATTCCATCAGGTGGTAGCTGGTAGCTGATGGAATAACCCAACACAATTTTTAAAGGATTTCTGTGACAGATTTGATTTTCGGGGAGAAAATAATCGATGAAATAAGCCATAATTTCCCGTAGTGTCAGTTGTAGGAGAGAAGGATAAAAAAAATTAGGCATTCCTGCGAAGGTCAGTCGAATGTGTAGTATTTGGTGAGCCGTTCGAAGATATCTGTAGCCATGAGAATAGTTGCTCTCTACTGATGGTTCCTGAAGCCTAGCTGGTTATTATCTTTACTCTTTAATATCGTGAATACTAATCGAAGTTTTGATGTCATTCTTAAATAAATGTCAGGATATTGTTGTTGCTATTGATGATCGATACCGGCGATGGATTTATAAACTAAACCACAGTGGCTTGTTGGCTATGAATATGCTTATTTTGAAATTCACCTTGCGGCCCATTCGTTAGTCATTGGTTTTTGTTGTTGGCATAGCTAATAGCTAAATAACTGTAACGTCGGTTCATTAGCATGCTATGAATGAAATAACTAACCACTTGTGCTTTAATTTTCTGCTGATGTTAGAAATCTCTTGTTGATATTATGCTAACTTTTCCTTGACTTGGCTTGTGAGGATTGATCTCCAGATATCACTATTTTTTCATACATTGCATTTGGAAACGTTGGAGCATTTAAAGTCTTAAACCAAGAGTCAATATTTCCAATTAGCAATATATATCAATACATCAATGGTGGAGGCAATATCTATAGTGGTTTTGGTTACAGTGGTGCGGGGATTGGCGACAGTAACGAGGGTTGTGGCCTCATTGGAGATGGCAGCAGGAACTATGATAGTGATCGCGGAGGTGGTGACAATGCCGACGGTGAATGAAGGCAACCATGATGGTGTATATGGGGGTGGCTGCAACAATAGTGGTATATGCTGCAGTGGCGTTGCAATGGTGGAGGCAGTGGTGATGATGGAGATAGGGGGGGTGAAGGGGAGGGCGACGGCAAGGAGGCAATGTTGGAAGCAATAATTACAGCAATGGCTGATGCGTCAAACCGTGGTAGCGCTAGTGGTGGCACTTGTGATGGCGATCATTATAGCGGCAGTGGTCATTATAGCTGCAGTGGTACGGGTGGCTAATATTGTTGTTTGGGTTATTTTCCTAATTCAAACGAATGCCTAAATTTTCCATAATTTTAAAATAGATCCTGATGATGCTTGGTACTGAATACTCCCCAGATCACGACACGTGGTAGATGACGCGTCCCAAGGCTTACGAAAAAAGAGTAAGAACGGTACATCAAAGGCGTATCCCAGGCCTTCCTCCCGAGGGTGTTCCCGACATTCAGTGGCCTCCCAGACCACTCCTATGCCCGCCTTACAAACAACCATTGGCTCGTTTCCGAGCCCTCCCCTCAGCCCTCCTGTGCCGAGCTTGGTTCTGTGATACCTTCTTCCCGCTTGCCTCCGAGCCTCCCACCGAGCTTAGCTTCCTCGGTATCATCGACCGACCCAAAGCGCATACCATAAGCGTCCCGGTCATGGTCCCGTGAATCTCGCCATGCGCGAGATATCCGCCGCCCAACGATCCCACGTTCCACCTCATCACGTTCCCCTGTTAACGGGTGTATCTCGCCATTAATGGGGCATCCCGCCATTGGCGCAGGCGCGGCTCCGAGGGCGTAATGGCCGGCGTAAATCTCGCACCCGCCAGCCCATGACTGCCACTATATAAACCTCTCTCTCAGACGACTCAGGTAAAGGAATTTTACTCTAATAGGCCGCTACTCTGCCCAATACCTCAACTAACTTGATCGTCGGAGGGTCCACGGTGGTACAACCATCCCAGGACTTCCTTGCAGGTAGCTCGGCTCCATTCCAAATCAAGCCCACTGAGATCCACACGTTTCAGAAGGCAACCCTCAAACATAATCTTAGCCATTCATCAACGCTCGCTACAGATCAACGCAATACAACATCTGAAGGAGATCCAGCCCTCCATCAGTTGGCGCCGTCGCTGGGAATGCGAAAGTTCCACTCAACGAAAGTTAATCCTCCGATCTCGAAGTTATGGCGAGTGATCACCACGACGATCCAAGCATTAGCCGCCGCCCTCCTAACAACGGGGGCGCGGACGGATCTCCTCCTCCCCCGAATGTCGTTCATGCCTTGTCTGCATGGATCGACAAGCTCTCTTCCATCGTAGATGCCCTCGTCCGTGTCCAGACTGCTAGGAAAGCCACACAGGTCGCCGTTCCCGCACCTTGGGACCGGGACCTCCACAGATGGGGAGAAGACACTGCCCACGCTGGCGCGGCTGAGCAACGCCTCGCTATTTCCGGCGGCCATAGACCCCCATGGAGACCAACTCAATGACCTGCTGGGCGTCTCACAGCTCTACATCGAGGACTTATGAAAGAGCACCCCGTCCTGAGGCCCATTGCGCTCCTGTCCCTCCCGAGGAGGTGTCGGTCAGCTCGCTTACTCCCAGGCATGGCCGGCGCCCTCTCCCTCGACAGCATCGTGCGAACGGGACTCACCATAGTAGCTCGAAGACAACCTCGCCAGGGGACCTACGGAACCTCATAGAACAGAACCGGAATAGCGGTCAGGCACAGGGCGCCAACAGTAGGGACCATAAATCCGAGTATGCAGAATTCTCGGGATACCACGACCGACTCAATGCCCTCGAAAAGAAGATTGAGGGTATACATCGGGAGAGTCGTCCTTCAAGAGACGGGGCTAGATATGCCGCCGACTCGCTTACGAGGCCCTTCACTGAAGAGCTGCTCGCTGTCCACGTCTCCTCCAGGAACAAACCCCCAAAGGTATCCCTATTTGACTGAAAGTCCGACCCAAAAGACCATTTGGACGCGTTCACGGCATGGATGAGCTTCTAGGACAACTCCGACGCCGCACAATGCTGGGCATTCCCCTCCACTTTCATCCGTTCTGGACGAGACTGGTTCGGAGGACTCACGCCATGCTCCATCTCTACCTTCGATGAGCTGGCCACCCAGTTCCTCGGCCACTTCGTCGGGAACAGACGACAGAAGCGGACAGTCAATCATCTCTTCACTATAAAGAGCGGGGACAAGGAATCCTTCAAAGGATACGTCACCCGCTTCTACAACGCTCTCCTTTAGGTCCCAGAGCACTAGGACGAGATGGTCATCACTTCCCTTAGGTCGGGTCTTAGGCACAAGGAGTGGCTCCGCTCCTTTGCATTAGCGCAACCTAAAACCATAGCTGAGGTAAAAGCCTAGACCAAGCGAGAGATCCAGCTCGAGTCCAAGGTGAACGCGAACCTACCTCGGAAAGACCAGACCGATCATAAGAAAGGGGCAAGAGAGGATAAAAAGAAGATTGAGCGGCTAAAGTCCTACTCCCCAAAATTCTAGAAGTATACCCCGCTCAATATCTCCCAGACAGAGTTGTTGGAGGAGGCGAAGGGCGAGAGATTCTTCAAATTTCCCCCGGTCAACCATAAGGCGGCCAAACGGATACGAGGACCCTATTGCGCTTTCCACAGGTCGCAGGACACCCCACCGAGAACTGCAAACAGCTCCGAGACTACATCGAGGAGTTGATCCGCTCGGGGCACCTGGCAAGATACTTGCGGGACAAGCGACAAGACGACCGAGAGAAAGAGCACCATCCCCCTCCCGGCAAGTTGACGATCGGCCAAATCATGGTCGTATTAGCGAGGGTGCGCCTGGGGCCGACGAAACACGGTGCCCCTTGCTGGTCGAAAGGACGAGCAACCAACCCAGGAAGAGGGTCAAAGCAGCTGAGCCCATCATCTTTACCGACGAAGACCTCCACGGGATATCCCTACCACACAACGACCCCCTGGTGATTGCAGCACGGGTCCACCGTTACGAAGTGCAAAGGATATTGGTTGACTCGGGAAGCTCGGCAGACATTCTCTTCTACGACTGTTTCCTGCGCATGAGGCTTACCCCGTCGGACCTGAGGCCGACCGTCCACATCCTGTCGGGGTTCACCAACCATTCCATTCCGGTAGAAGGAGTAGTCACCCTTATGCTTAACATCGTGGAGGCAGGCCGCATGCGTACCGTGCCTGTGGAGTTCATCATCGCCAGAATTCCATCGGCCTACAATATCCTTCTGGGACGCCCGACGCTAAATTCCCTCCGGACCCAAATATCGACCTACCACCTTGCAATCAAGTTTCCATTAGGTCGGGCCTACGGGAACCAGCAAACCGCGAAGATTTGCTTCACAGCGACATCTATGCCCGAAGAGAGAAACGATGACCTTGAAAGCATGGATGATTTCAGGGGATCTTTGGATACTCAGAACGAGCATAAAGAGATCCGAGGAGCCCCGGTTGAGCCTCTGACAGAGGTTCCCCTCGTTGAAGAGGACGATGAACAAACCGTCCAAATCGGGTCACTCTTAACAGGGGCTCGGCGTGACGACCTGGTCCACTTTCTCAGAGAAAATTCAGATGTGTTCTCCTGGGCGCCTGCCGACATGCCTGGGATCGACCCCAAAATAATATCACATAAGCTTGGGATCGACCCGGCGGTCCGACCCGTCAGGAAGAAGAAACGAAGCTTCGCTCCGATCAAGCAAAAAGTGATCAAGGAAGAGGTTGACAAGTTTCTCGCAACAAACTTCATTCGGAACGTGCCTTACTCGGAGTGGTTGGCGAATGTGATCATGGTGAAAAAGGTGAGCGGGAAGCGGCGCATGTGCGTCGACTTCCCTGACCTCAACAAGGCCTGCCCGAAAGACAACTATCCTCTCTCTCGGATAGATCAGCTCGTCGACAGTTCGGCAGGCCACGAGATACTCAGCTTTATGGACGCCTTCTCTGACTACAACCAGATCCGTATGAATCCGGCAGAGGAAGAGCTCACCACATTCACAACGGACTGGAAGGTATATTCCTATAAAGTGATGCCCTTCGGCTTCAAAAATACCGGGGCTACGTACCAACGCTTGGTCAACAGGATGCTTAAGCCTCAGATCGGTAAGAACATGGAGGTTTACGTCGATGACATGCTCGTCAAATTGACCTCATCAGACCAGCACGCCAAAGATCCGAGCGAGGCTTTCGACGTTCTCCGCAAATAGAAGATGAAACTGAACCCCGCCAAGTGCGCATTCGGGGTCACTAGTGGAAAGTTCCTCGGGTTCATGGTCACTCACCGAGGGATCGAGGCTAACCCAGAGAAGATCAGCGCCATCCTTAACATGGAAGCGCCCAGGACCAACGTCGAAATCATGCGGCTCACAAGGCGGGTAGCCGCTCTGAGTCATTTCATGTCAATATCCGGGGAAAAGTGCCTCCCGTTCTTTAAAGCTCTAAGGAAGATCCGAAGGTTCGAATGGTCGGAGGAGTGTCAGATCGCCTTCGAGCAATTGAAAGTGCATATGGCGACTCCCCCACTACTCACCCGGCCAGTTTAAGGAGATGAGCTATCGTTGTATCTGGCGGTGTCCAATCAATCTGCAGGTTCAGCGCTCATCCGAGAAGTCGAGGGAGTTCAGAAGCCGGTCTACTATGTAAGCCACGTCTTCATGGACGCAGAAACAAGGTACCCAGCCATAGAGAAGATTTTCTTGGCACTCATCGTGGCATCGAGGAAACTACGACACGATTTCTATGAGCACACCATCCTTGTTCTCACCGAACGCCTTTTAGGGGCTATTCTCGCCTCCCCCGAGTCTTCTGGTCGTTTGGAGAAGTGGAGGTAGGAGTTGTCCCAATTCGACATCAAATACCGCCCGAGGCAAGCTATTAAGGCACAAGCCCTAGCCGATTTTATCGTCGAATGCACCATCCCTAACAAGGAGGCAGTGTCCATGCCGGCCCCTGGATCTCAACCTTAAATCGAAGAAAGGCCCGACTCCGTCCCCGATTGGGTCCTTTACGTCGACGGGTCATCAATCGAGGAAGGCTGTGGTGCCGGCCTCATCATTCGGGGCCCGAACAAGGAAGAGATGGAGTATTTTTTTATGCTCGGTTTCAAAGACTCAAACAACGCAGCGGAGTATGAGGCTTTACTCGCTGGACTGCAGATCGCCTCCGGAGTGGGGCTGAAGACGATCCGAATCCGTAGCGACTCCGCTCTGGTCGTCGGCCAAGTGACCGGCCGTTTCGAGGCACGGGATCCCCTGATGGTGAAGTACTTAGCCGAAGTAAGAAGGCTGCGAAAGGATTTCGACGAAGTTCAAGTGGAGCAGATCCCCCGGCACCTAAACGCCCAAGCCGATGCCCTAATCAAGCTAGCTTCCTCCTACACGGCCAGCAATAAGAGAAATATCCTCTTCGAGGTCTTGCCACGGCCCAGCGTGGAAGACAGAGTGACATCGCTCCATGTTTACATGGCCCGGGAAAGGATTAAGATTGGAGGAAGCCCATTGTGGATTTCCTGAAGGAGGGTACGCTCCCCAGAGATCATGAGGAGGCCCGCCGCCTCCGAACCAAATCCTGCCATTTCGTATGGAGCAATGGGAACCTCTACAAGAAATCCTTCACTCAACCCCTGCTTCGGTGCGTCGACCCCCACGAAGCCAACTATGTCCTCCGTGAAGTCCACGAAGGAGTCGGCGGAGCACATCAAGGGGCCTGCACCTTAGTCTAGAAAATGCTCCTCCAAGGGTACTACTGCCCGACCATCTACCATGACGCTCAGAAGCTCGTCAGAAGGTGCAAGAGTTGCCAACTCCACGGCAGCATACTCCGCCTTTCGGCTACCGAGCTGACTACCCTGACCTCCCCATGGCCGTTTGCCCAATAGGGAATGGACATGATAGGCCAACTCCCTACAGATACGGGTGAGCACAAATACATCCTCATCGCGGTGGACTACTTTATGAAGTGGATCGAGGCCGTTACCATCAGAAAACCGGACTCTACCACGACCATCAAGTTCCTACAGAACAACGTAATATTCCGGTTGGGGATCCCGAGGTGTATCATCACCGAATACGGGACGAATTTCGAAAATGAAAGAGTTAAAGGATTCTGCAGCGAATACCATATACTAATAAAATTCGCCGCAGTCACGCATCTCCAGTGCAACGGACAAGCCGAGGTCGCTAACAGGAACGTCATTCGAGGACTTTGAGCTCGCCTGGAAGGACGACAGGGCAGTTGGGTCAACGAATTACCTCGGGTCTTATAGGCCTTGCGCACATCGAAGAAGACCCCTACCAGAAGAACCCCCTTCAGCCTCTGCTACGGCACCGAGGCGATGGTACCAGCAGAAATCGGGCAGCCCAGTTACAGGGTCGAGCACTTCGACGACGAAGCAAATACCTCGGCCCTTCGGACTAATTTGGACGTCTTGCTGGAGAAGTGGGACCGGGCACATATCAGAGTTGCCGCTTACCAACGACAGACTGCCCGCTACTACAACGCTCGGGTCAAGCATCGTGCTTTCAAGACCGAAGACTTGGTCCTAAGGTGGAACGAGTTTGTTGATCAGGCCAAATTGCATAAGTTTTCTCCGAAGTGGGACGGCCCCTTCCTCGTCTCCGAAATCTTGCCCGGCAGGGGGCCTATCGATTACAAGACACGGTAGGTCGCAAGTTTCCACGGCCCTACAACGCCGAGAAACTCAAGTTGTACCTTTGAAAAGTACACCTACGAGTACATGTTTATTCTTTGACAAAGCGAGGTACACTTTTTCAAGTCTTTTTCTAAATAAGAAGAAAACTTCTCCTATGTGTTTCCCTCTTCCTCGTTTCAAGGGCCATGGATTTCAATTCGTGAAAATACTCAAACGCACTTAGAAGAAAAAATAAGAAACATCAAAACGTCGCAAAATGGGAGCTTTATTTACTTATAAAAAGGTATTATGGGCTCCTCAGCCTTACATAAAAAAATTTATTATTACAGCGGAGGGGGAGCAGGGTCAAGGAAGTACTCCTGGTGATACTCCCAGGAGATCTCCGCCAGCCGAGCCCTGGCCTCTGTAGCCCACTCCCGCTGATGCTGCACACGAACCCGGGACGCCATGTAAGGGCCGGACGCTCCACCAGCCGAGCCTTGGCTCATGATCTGTCTCTTTTGGAAGCACTCCTAACTGAGGGCCATAGATCGGTCGTGCCTGGCCTTCGAGATGAGGTCGATGACAAAGATCGTGCGCATTTTGTCAAGCGCATCGTCCTACAGCTCCTCGGAGAGGGGGTGGTACAACCCCGGGGACATTCTCCAAATTGCGTACATTAGCAACTGGAGGAGAGGCGATCGGTGAGGAAGTAGACGGTCGATATGATCCTCGAGGTGCCGGACCACTCCCCGGTACCTCTCCTCAGAAATGGACTGGTCGTATAAATAGATGTTTTCGGGAGTAACAATCTCTTCGATCGCATAGATACGCCCGACCATCTCGAAAAAGCAATGCTGAAAAGTTGGCATCTCCTTCTCTATTTATAACCTCCATAGAATCCCCAAGAGCCCAAATTTGCGCACGCATGGGCGCGAATCCTGGGATTCGCTCAATTATTCCAATACCGTAGCGCTACGTGGCAGGCATCCTGTATCTCTCGGCGAATCGAAGTCGGAGCGACGCGGATCTTCGAACGCTTCGCCTCACTTATGTGTTTCTGCCACGTGCCGCCTGCGACGGTCACTCTTCCCGATATTCATACATCTCGGAAGGTCGGGCAGAGCCTCGAAACACCGAGCAGCTACCCTGCTCGGTCCATCCTTAGTGGGTAACTTCTTACCCATCTACGCTAAGGATCGAAGTCCTCGCCAAGAGGCAACCGAGCAGCTGCCATGCTCGGTCCATCCATGGCTGGTAGCTCACTACCCACCGACGCCAAGGATCAAAGCCCTCGCCAAGAGGAGACCGAGCAGCTGCCCTGCTCGCTCCATCCTTAGCGGGTAACTTCTTACCCATCTACGCTAAGGATTAAAGCCCTCGCCAAGAGGCCACCGAGCAGCTACCCTGCTCGGTCCATCCATGGCTGGTATTCTACCACCCACCGACGCCAAGGGTCGAATCCCTCGTCAAGAGGCCACCGGGCGGCTTCACTGCTCGGTCCATCCTTAGTAGGTAACTCCCTACCCATCTGTGCTAAGGGTCAGAAGTCTTCAACCTCGGTGACGCCGACCAATCTTAAGAGCGGTGGTCACCGGTGTAACTCGACGTATCTTCAACGAGCGATCGCCACCTCGACTTCGGAGCCACAAGGACGCCGATCTTACACCGGCCTTTATACACTTCAAATAATTGGATTTAACTCGACATGCGATCGCCAACTAAAGGGCCTGCCGCCGACCTAGCATTCATCAGGCAAGCAAAATGAAGACATTACCACGAAATGAAAACATTACGCAAAGATTTCTACAAAATGACTTTATTCACAAAACCGCCCGGAGGTCTTTACAGAGGTATTGTGGGCTCCCCAGCCTTATAAAACCGCCCGGAGGCTTACAAAATTCCAAAACAAAAAGAAAGAAAAAAGAAGGAAAGGAGGATTAGGCCTCAGGTCCCGGGAGGACCTCGACGTACTCCGTGGTGGTGTCGGGAGCCAGGTTGGCGGCTTGAAGGTCAGCGCCCACGGCCCGAGCTTCGTCACTGGGAGTCGGGGTTGCCACCTTCTCCCCAATGCCCCCACCAGGGGCCTTCCCCCAGCAACGCTTCCGGCGACATTCCCCTGCACCTCGCCCTCGAGGGGGTACTCGAGCCGGAGCTTACCGTCTGGAAACTCCGGCATCAGCGCTTTGACGGCGTCGAGGGCATCATGCCATATGGGGGTCGAGGCTTCCGCGAGGTCGACGTAGAATTGATCCGACGTCCTGTATCTCTCCACCGCCTTCACAGCCCGGAGGTCGGCGTGCCTCATTCCTTCCTTCATCGCCTCATTTTCATTATTGAGGGTGTCCGGCGTCTTCTTCAGCGTGGCGGCGAGCATCCTGGCATCCTCCAACTTGGCCTCAACGACCTTGTTGGACTCCATCAAAATCCGGATGGTCTCCCGGCAGTTGGCGTTCACCCGGTCCTCAGCTGCCACCCGGTCTTCAAGGACGACGATCCTCTCCTTCACCTCATGCAACTCCCAGCCCAAGCTCTCCTCCCTCGAGGAAGACTCGCCCGCGATCTTCATCGCCGGGACAATTTCCTCGTGCTCCATGTTGGAAACGAGGGCACAGTGCTAGAGGACCTGAGGAAAACAAAAGGAAGGGTTAAAACGGCATCCGATCCAGCGAACAAAAAGTGCTTAATAAAATCCTGAATGGGAGGCGGACACTGACCTGCACAGCCTCCTGGGCTATGGCCACGATTTGGGCCTTGAGGGTCCTCCGGGGGATTTTGCCCCCAGCCGACCTTTCCATCTCTGGGAGCAGGCTGTCGGCGACAGAAAGCCCCGAGGGCACCTCGAAGTGAAGATCCCCTTCATCCATGAAGATCGGGGAAGACGGGGAACGGGGCACCGTCCTGTGGTGCCTCTTGAGGAGGGGCACGGCAGGATCCGCCTTGTCTCCCACCTCCAAAACTCAGGGTTCCTGCTCCCGATCGCGTTTGCGGCTCTACCCGTGGCCGGCCTCCGAGGCTCGGGGTGTGCTGGAGCGCCTGGCCGGAGCGGCTGCCGACGGGGCCGGGCTCGCACTGGGGTGTGATGGGCCGGCGCCTCCGGTCTTCCTCCCTTTCTTCTCGGCCATGGCAACCCGGAATTTAGATCGGTCCATCGGCTCTGCAAAAAAAGCGAAAATACAAAGAAGGGGTTAGCAATCACAGAAATAATAGAAGAATACACAAGTCTAAGCAGGTCGCCTAGGCTCCTAACTTACCCGTAAACTGAGCAGGGCTGAGCCCGGCCTAACTGAGGGCTTGCTCGGACAGCAACACATCGGCCCGTTGGATGGGCTCCTACGCCGACACTGCCATCGCATCAGAATTGGATGACCGCCTTACCCGTGGGCAGTTGGTCCTGTGCCACTGGATAGGAACATGACAATCCTCACCCTCGGGTGGCCCGACAAACAAGAACTTCTCCTTCCATTCATGAATGGAAGAAGGTATTGCTACGACCCCGACCCAGCCGCCCCTCCTCTGTGTTTTCTAAAAAAAACGTATACCCAGCTAGGCTCGTCCTTATGAGTGCCGGGGTGATTTTTGTAGCAGAGGGAGAAAAGGAGAAGGTTCAGGCTGAAAGGGATCTCCTGCAGTCTCAACCGGACCAGGAACCCAAGGAGAATTCTCCATGAGTTCGGTACTAACTGGCTCGGGGCTAATTGAAAGCAATATAGTGCCACACTCACCTTGGGGGAGAAGGGCAAACGCATTCCGGCCCAAAAGGCTTCCAAGTACAAGGAAATCTCCTTACCCCGTACCTGATCTGCCCTCTTTCCCTCACCGGCCAAGCGAAGCGAGTAGCCGGGGGGAATGTGGAAGCGAGCCCGGATTATGGTGAGTTTGTCCACATGCCTCAGGAGGGAAGGCACGTCGCGGACACTCCTGACACGTGCTTCGGGGACCATCCCCGTCGCACGACCCCGGGGAGCATGACTAACCTAACTTCCCTGGGAGATTCCGACTCGGACGAGGAAGAGGAAGAGGAAGAAGAGGAAGCTGCAGAAGACTCTTTAGACTCTACCCGAACTATTTCCACGGACTCCCCAGAGGAAGACATCTAACCTGAGTGAAGGAAGGAGTCCTCCGAGGAAAGAACGCAAGAAATCCGACCTAGAGGGAAGAACGCCGAGCTAACACACGAAGGGATGAGGAAATTATAGCGAAGTGTGGACCCTGGAGGGTCCCACCTCTATTTATAGCAGTCGGCGAACACATCCTACGGTGCCGATCGTCTCCCTCCAAAACGACACTTCGCATTCAATGACCATCAACGTTCCACGCGTCGCACACGCAGTGGGCGCGTTCCGTCAAGCGCGAAGAACACCGGTGGCCCGTCACGTCAGCCAAACAGCGCCGGACGCGTGGCCTGGCGTCTCTGCGAATGTACGATTAAATCGGCGCTTCCTCTTTAATGCACGATCTCTTCTCTGATCCGCTGACGTCATCAAAAGATACGACTAACTGCCCGAGAATCCACGCCGACGATGTCTTCAAATAAGAACTTAGCCTGGGTGACCGATTAGACTACTCTCGACCCGACCCATAAATAGGTCGAGACGAGAGTGGGGGGCTAATGATGATGCTTGGTACTGAAAACTCCCCAGATCACGACACTTGGCAGATGACATGTCCCAAGTCTTACGGGAAAAGAGTAAGAACATCACATCGATGGCGTACCCCGGGCCTTCCTCCTAAGGGTGTTCCCGACCTTCGGTGGCCTCCCAGACCACTCCTATGCCCGTCTTACAAACAACCATTGGATCGCCTCCGAGCCCTCCTGCACACTGAGCTACCTCAGCCCTCCTAGATCGCCTCTGAGCTATCACAAAACCAAGGTTGCTCGTCCTCTCACTCGCCGTCGAGCCTCCCGCCGAGCTTAGTTTCCTCGGTCTCATCGACCGACCCAGAGCGCATACCATAAGCGTCCCGGGCATGGCCCCGCGAATCTCACCATGCGCGAGATATCCGCAGCCCCACGATCCCGCGTCCTATGCCATCACGTTCCCCCGTTAACGGGCGTATCTCGCCATTAATGGGCGATCCCGCCATTCGCGCAGGCACGGCTCCGAGGGTGTAACAGTCGGTGTAAATCTCGCACCCGCCAGCCCATGGCTGCCACTATATAAACCCCTCTCTCAGACGACTCAGGTAATGGAATTTTACTCTAATAGGCCGCTACACTGTCCAAATACCTCGACTAACTTGATCGTCGGAGGGTCCATGTGGTACAACCATCCCGGGACTTCCTTACAGGTAGCTCGGCTCCATTCCAAATCAAGCCCACTGAGATCCACACGCTTCAGGAGGCAACCCTCAAACACAATCTTAGCCATTCATCAACTCTCGCTACAGATCAACGGAAGACAACATCTGAAGGAGATCTAGCCCTCCATCACATCCCAATAAACTTAAGTATCCTATGTATAACCCTCATAAGTTCTCTGTTATCGAAATATGGCAAAAAATGAACCGCTAGTTGTATATTAAAGTTTAGGGGACGAATTTAGAAATATGAAAGTTACATAGAAAAAGCTTTCAAGTTATTGTTTTGTAGCCTACCACAGATCTCTTGGCCTATGTAAGAACATAAACTGGTTAAATTCTAAAACATGACTTTGAAAGTCGCAACCACTGTCACTTCTACTGCCTACGAGTAGATAAGTTTCGAACTCCTGTTAATTAGAATCTGACAAGCATAAAGTTATGCAGTAGCAATGTTGCAAACCTTCATCCATTATAGTCATGAAATGCTTGGGTAATTGGAGGGCTTTTTACAGCAGACGAATCAAAGCTGCATCAAAGCCAGTCTACAATATTATGTCAGCCTCTCTTTTTGGGAATAGTTGTGAAGAAATATGGACCCGAAATACACAGAATCCGATTTTACAATACTGGAACAAAGTTCACACTAGCTTAAGACTCATAATACACAATAGAAGAAAAATATCGTAAATGAGGGAAAATACAGAAAAAAAAAATTCATGAATAATGCACGAGCATACAAAATAATAGAGCTTGAAGAACTTGCACAATGTAGGAGCAATGGAGACGTGTTTGTGGTTGAATGGTTTCATGAAGAAGAAGTCATATTTTTAGCATGGGTTGATTAATTTGTCAAACACTTTCGTGATTAAGGAAAATGGGAAAATGGAGTCATTAATAGTTTTAGAAAGGATGAAAGATGGGTGGATTAATTAAGCGAAGTTCAAACTTACTCATGCAAGTATGGTGATGGGAAATGTGAAGAGAGAAGAATGGAGGATAGATGGATGGATGGATGTGTCATGTGTCTCCAACACATGTACAAGCTTCAAAAATACAAAATTAGAATTCAACATAATATCCTCACTACATTCCTCATAAAATAGAAAATAAAAACAATGATAAAATTCTACTAGATAATTTTCCAAAAACATACTTTAACAAATTTAACACTCCCCGTAAAGTGCATTTTTAAAAACTAGTCCAAGTTTGTTTTGAAGAAACTCGAATGGACCTTTAAAAAGAGGCTTGGTGAAAATGTCGGCAATATTGTCCTTGCTTCTCACCTTCACCACACCAATAACTTCATCAAACACCATCTCACAACTAAAATGATGCTCAATATCAATATATTTAGTCCGAGCATGACAAACCGGATTAGTAGCATTTTGGTTGTCACCTCGAATAATTGTTGGTTTATAAATTGGAAAATAAATCTCCTCAACCATACACATTCTTGAGCCGCAAGAGATGAAGCCTTGTATTCCTCTTTGGTAGTAGAAAAGATATCGAATCTTGTTTCTTACTACACCAAGAAAGACCCGCCGATCTGCAATAAAATACATGGTCCGAAGTGGACCTCTGATCATCTAAATCACCACCCAAATCAGTATCGATATAACCATGCAACTCAAATTTTGCATCCCTATTATATAGCAAGCCTAAATCAAGAGTAGACATAACATACTTCAAGATTCGTTTCACCGCTTCAAGATGTGGCTTTCGAGAGGATTGCACATAATGACTCACAAGACTAATCGAGAAAGCAATATCCGGCCTTGTAATTGTCAAATTAATGAGACTTCCTACAAGTGCACGATAAGGTCGAGGATCCGGAAGAAGATTACTTTCTTCATGCCTAATTTTTAAATTTGCTTCAAGTGGAGTTGAGCACCGTTTACTTTCATTCAAGCCAAACCTCTCAATGAGTTTTCTAGCATAATCCTCTTGAGAAACAAGAACTCCATTCTTTACATTCTTTACATCTAAACCAAGAAAGTGATGAAACTCACCCAAATCTTTCATTTTGAATCGGATAGAGAGTTCCGCCCGAAGCTTTGAAACCTCTCCATCATCATTTCCCGTAATTATCATGTTGTCGACATAGAGCAAAACATCAACATGAGTGGTCCCTTCTTAACAAATAAATTAGGATCCGAATTAGAAGTCAAATAACCACAAACCAATTACTCGGCAATCTTACTATACCAAACCAATAGAGCTTGTTTCAAACCAAAGAGCGTTGTCTTTAGTTTGCAAACATGCTCCGGATGAGAGCTTGAAATATAACCCGGTGGTTGCTCCATGTAAATATCCTTATCGATCTCACCGTAAAGGAAAGCATTTTTTACATAAAGTTGCCAAAACTTCTATCCATAACTCACCGCCAAAGAAATAACCAATCGGACCGAAGTTATCTTTGCAACGGGGCTAAAAGTTTCTACATAATCTTGTCCATACTTTTGAGAGAACCCTCTAGTAACATAATCTTGTCCATACTTTTGAGAGAACCCATAATCTTGTCCATACTTTTGAGAGAACCCTCTAGTAACAAGCCAGGCTTTTTTTTTTATCTCTCTACGCTACCATCGGCCTTTCTTTTCAACTTGTAGACCCATTTGCATGTAACCGGATCCACATCATTAGGCTTATGAACTGTTAGAGAGATGGATTATTTTAAAGTTGAGAGAGTAGTGAGCTTTTTATAGGTACACGTGAGCCTTTGATATAAGTGGGTTCCAAAAATATGACTCAAGCCTTATTAAGGTTTGACACATCTTATATCTTATACCCATGTGTTTCTTTTGGTGTTTCCAATATGGGACTATTTTTAAAGTCCCATCATTTGGTTTTACTATTTTCAACACCTCCCTCATGTGCAACCATCATTTTTTGGTGTGGTTGGCACGTAGAAAGTACAACACTTATAGCATTGTCGAGTCGAGTTTGGATCGAGCCACTGCTGTAATACCATGTTAGAGAGATAAATTACTTTAAAGTTGAGAGAGTGATGAGCTTTTTATAGGTACACATAGGCTTTTGATATAAGTGGATTTCAACAATAAAACTCAAGCCTTATTAAGGTTTGACACATCTTATATTTTATACCTATGTGTTTCTTTTGTTGTTTCCAATATAGGACTACCTTTAAAGTCCTATCATTTAGTTTCACTATTTTCAACAGGGACTAAATCCCAAGTTTCAATTTTCAAGAGAGCAACAATCTCCTCATCCATGGCATCCTCCTATTGCCTAACACCTTGAGCCTCATCATAGCACGACGGCTCATTTTCATCAACCGGGACGGTAAAGAAACACGAAGATGTACTCACTAAATTTCCATCTCGATAGCGGGCGGGTTTGACAATTTTTCTTGCCGATCTCCGAAGAGTTTGAGCACTTTCTACCTCTTCCGAGTTTTCATCAACTTGAGGCATTTGGGGAGAATGAGAGTTGCTCCACCTTTCACTTTGCACCTCCGCCAATGGAAGAAAGACCAGGATAGCATGGGACCGCCCGATGATATCGGCAGCTCAACAGCTATTTCTGGTGCACTATCTACCTTATTCTCATTCTCAATATGATTAATGGAAACACTTTGAGGAGAAAAATAAGATGATACTTCATCGAAAACCACATCTCTAGAAACAAAAAAAAATCTGGTATCCGGATTCATTCATTTCCAACCTTTCTTGCGTTCGTCGTAATCGACAAATATGCATTTTTTCTCCTTTGCATCTAACTTACTTCTTTGAGAGGCCGGAACATGAACATAGTAAGGCGAGCTGAAAACTTTGAAATGCTTCACATTAGGTTTCTCTTCAAACATCAACTCATAAGGAGACTTGAAGTTAATAAGACTAAGCGTCACGCAATTTATAACATACACCGCACAAGCCATACCCTTCGCCCATAAGGCTTTAGGTAAATTCTTTGCATGCAACAAACTTTTACAAATCTCCACAAGATACCAAATTTTTCTCTCCGTGATTCTATTTTTTTGCGAAGTTTCCACACAAGGGAGCTCTCTTAATGCCCTTTTTTGACAAAAAAGAGAAAAAAATCATGCGATGTAAATTCGCCGCCATTGTCGGTCCTTAACTTCTTTATCTTCAAATTAAGAACACCTTCAACGGTCTCTTTAAACCCCCAAAATTTAGAGAAAGCCTCCGATTTTTCTTCCACAAAATAATCCCAAGTGAATATCGAAAAATAATCAACAAATAGTAACATATAACAAGAGTCGAAATGAAAGGGAGTAGCACATGGACCTATCAAATTGCAATGAATACACTCCAAAAGAGATTTGGACCGATAAAGAGATAGTCAAATGGAAGGCGATGCGCCTTTCCATATTGACAACCCTCACACACACCATCAGAGCCAAATGAGTTAATATTTAGAAGTCTGTTCACTAGATTTTTCACAGCTATAACCATCAACTTATCCATGTTAAGATGTCCCGATCTCCCATGCCAAATAGAGGCGCCATCATTCGCACTCATTTTGCCAACATAAGTTGAAGAGGCCGTCAAAACAAATAAATCTTTAATTCTCTTGCCGGTGTGAATAACATCCGCCTTCAAACTCGAAATATTGCAGAGAAACTTCACATCATTGGAGTCAAATAAAACCTGATAGACGGTATCCATCGCATTCGCCACCGAAAAGAGATTTCTTCATACCGGACACATGATACACTCTTCAAAGTAGTGGGATCATCATCGCAAGCAACGGTCATAACACCCTCTTTCTCCCTTGGATGAATAGAATCATCCACTGTGATAATAACTTCATTGTTACTATAAGTTTTGAGAGTAGAAAACTTAGAGCCATCGCCGGTAAGATGATGACCGCACCCGGAATCGACGATTCAACTGTCATCAAAATTGATGGAAGCCATGGCACCTACTGTAGTAGTTTCTGCTATAAAATATCTTCTCCAATCTTCATCCTCTTTGGCACCACCTTCATTCTCGGCAACATTACCCGGTTTTAACTTTACATGACAATTTTTTCTCATATGGCCATATTTCTTGCACTGATGGCATTGAGGCCCTTTTCGATTTTCATCGCTATTTGATGAAGACTCGTCATTTTTCTTTGCATCAAATTTCCTCTCATTTTTTATGATAATTCTTCTTACTAGAAAAGAGAGCATCACACTCTCCTCGGAAATAGAACATTCAGCCATTTGGCGAGCTAAAGACTCTTGTGAAGAGAGAATATTCTCGAACTCCACCAACGAAGGTTGCTGATCCCAACCTTGAATAGAAATGACATATGGAATGTACTCCTTCTTTAGCCCCCGAATAATATATCTCTTCATTTTAGATTCCGAAATTGGCTCATCCGGATCTAAAAGAGAGATCTCTGAATATAAATTCTTCATCTCCAATAAGTATTGAGCGATGGATAGATCAACTTGAGTCATATTAGCTAACTCATTTTCCATAAATTCTAACCGAGCCACATTCTTCTTATTAAACAACCCATTAAAAGTACTCCAAATTTCGGAAGCCGACTTGCAACGCATAATGTGGTCGAACAACTCATGAGAGATGGTTCTTTTCAAGACAAACACTGCCATAACATTCACCACCTGCCATTTTTTCAAGGCCGTCACGTTTTCTTCACTATCTGCCAGAACCATCCGATTATTACCTCCAACAATCTCATAATTCCTCATCCATAAGGTAAGACTCTAAGCACATCCTTATTAAGAACCTCGATGCTGAGACCACCAAAACCTACACGACTACCCAAATCCATTCTGATATACCACTCTTCTTCGCCAAGGGAATCTTGCAAATCACCGCTACAACTCTTGTAGCTCTGATACCATGTGAAAAAATACGGATCAGAAATACACGGAATCCAATTCTACAATAGTGGAACAAAGTTCACACTAGCCTAAGACTAACAACACACGATAGAAGAAAATTATCGTAAATGAGGGAAAGTAGAGGATAAATTTTATTAATAATTCGTGAGCATACAAAAAAATAAAGCTTGGAGAACTTTCACAATATAGAAGCAATGGAGATGTGTTTTTGTGGAATGGTTTAATGAAGAAGAAGTTGTCATAATTTTGGCATGGGCTGATTAATTTGTCAAACACTTTCTTGATTAAGGGAAATGGGATTATAGAGTTATTAATGGTTTTGAAAAGGATGAAAGGTAGGTGGATTAATTAAGCCAAGTTCAAACTTACTCATGCAAGCATGGTGGTGGAAAATGTGTAGAGAGAAGAATGGAGGATGGATGTGCCATGTGTCTCCCACACATGTGCAAGCTCCAAAAATACAAAACCAGCTCTCAATATAATATCCTCACTACATCCCTCATAAAATATTTAACAAAAATAAAGATAAAATACTGCTAGATAATTTTCCAAAAACACACTTTAACAAATTTAACAATAGTAGGTTGTAACATGACATCTATACCTTTTAACTAAACTATAAGAAGCTTTACCTCTACGCTATAGCGGCACTCACTCTCTCAGCCTAATTAATTGAGGGGCCTTCAACATTTTATTTTTGTCTCCTGCCTTTGTTTTATGCAGGAGGCTTGTAATAGGTGCAGAAGCAAGGATATACAGACTTTTCTTTTTCGAACAGATGTGCAAACTTAAGGAGAAAACTTACCGTTTCCTTCTAATTTAATTGACGCATGTTCTTTCTTTCCTTCCTCTTTTTGGGTATTCTATCACTTCTTGTTGCCTAAATACCATTATGTTAAAGCAATAAGGCCTTGTTTGGGAATGGTATAACTGGAGTTTCATAAAGTTATCTTAACTTAACTACAAAATCCTAACTATTCCAGCCCTGTTTGGATACAAAGTTAGGATAACCATTGTTTATTTTAAAGTGGAGGTAGGAGACATGCAAACTATGGTTTGCAAGCCTCAAACTGCAAAAATGGAGTTCACAAAACTTTGATTAGATTGGAGTTGAGATAACTGTAGTTTAAGGCTGGAAAAACACAGTTATCTCAACTCCAAAATGAGTGCCAAACAAGCCAAAGTTGGCATTTTAGAGTAAACATTTGCTAACTTTATGAAACCACAGTTTACAATGCTCAACTCCATTCCCAAACAATCCCTCCATGTTCAGCATGGACTCTGGAGTTTAGAAAACTCTAGTTATCTAAACTCCAAAGTTGAGATAATTAGCGTTTGCAGAACTCCGATCCAAACAAAGTAATCTAAACTCCAAAATTTATGTAGAAAACACCCATTTTGGTATTTTGATAACCCCAGAACAATAATTTGGAGTTTAGAAAACTTCGAGCCAAACACGGAAACACCCATCAATGTTAAAGTTCGTAAAATGACGATAGGGTCTTGCAAACTCTAGTTTGCATACCTTCTATCTCCTCTTAAAAATAAACCTCCATACTAAACAGGGTCTTATAGTTTAGAAAACTCCAAAGCCAATCATTCATAAAAATTAAGTTTTAAAAATGAGGCAGGGCCTTACAAGCTATAGTTTGCATAGCCAGTACCTCCACTTAAAAATAAACATCTGTTTTCTCGACTCCTTACTCAAACAGGGCCTCGAAGGTGTTAGTGGAACTATCGTAGACCCATCTAAAACTTTCTCTATAGAAATCTCTAGAGATATTTTAGCGGTGCTATGTAGGCCTATAAATTCTGTAAAAACTGGTCTTTTTTGTATGTAATATTCCGTATTTTAATAAAATTTCTCTTCCTGAATTTCCCCCAATTATTTACCTATATTTTTCCCTTTAATTTCTTAGTTATTTATTTCCTAATTCCTAATTCTTACATACCCTAACCTAACCTAAAATCCCACACAGCACGACCCACTCCCCATGCCTCCCCCTCTTTTTCTTCTTTGTTTATTTTTCTTTTTCCTTTCCATTATAACTCCTAGGTGCAAGCCCAACCACCCAAACCCAAGCTGACCCTCTCTCTATCTTTATGTTCTTCTTTCCCTTTCCTTCAACTGCTTCTCCTTCTCCTTCTTTTTAAATTTGAATTTCATCCCTCAAATCTCAACCGAAAATCATCCATAAATTACCTCATAACAATAATTTAATTCCTCATTTAATCCCTTCTTAAATTCCTATATATATATATATATATATATATATATATATATCCCATTTTAAATGTACAGAGCTCTCTCTCCCACAAAAATTTCTCTCCTTCTCTTCTTCACCTTCACCTCACCTCCACTCACTGCCGGCGAGCTCCCGACCTCCAACCACCTTCCTCTCCTCTCCAAGCTCCCTACTTCCTCTCTCCTTCGACCCAACCCCAATAGCTGCTGCCTCCCCTCACCAACGAACCTCCACTGTCACCCCTTCACCGTCGAGGCCGCCACCGGCAACTCACCCATCAAGCACCCAAGCATCCACCTTCTCTCACCGTAGCCACACCCCCACAACTCCCACTTCCTCCACACCGCAACTCACCTTCCCTTCAGCGCCCCTTGCCGGCCACCATCGTCTGCAAGCCGCCGTCTCGGTCACTGTAACAGTCATCATCTTCAACGCAGTCGCAGCTCGTATCGTGCCAGTGCCACGTACACATTGCGCTCATGCCACGACCGCATCACGCTCAGGTCACCGCTGCACCATGCCCAAGCCGTGCCTATCACCGTGCCATACACGGTGTCACGTCGTGCCAAGCCCAGCATCACGACCGTGCCACGCTCGCATTCCCACAGCGCCTAGTTTCGTACCAAGCTCGTGTCTCGCATGCACCGTGCACATGCCATGCACAGTGTCAAGCTCCGCGTCGCATCATCACTGTCTCGTGTGTCGAGGCGAACGTCCGTCGCTTCTATATCAATGACCTAAGGCAAGTGAACCCCTCACTTGCTTATACATGCTAATATTATACATATTAGATTTACATGCTTATTTAAAATATATATATATATATATATATATATATATATATATATATATATATATATATAGAGAGAGAGAGAGAGAGAGAGAGAGAGAGAGAGAGAGAGTTATCGTTCGACCACGCCCGTTATTGTTTGGATATGATGTGAGATTGTTTGGAACCGAGTTTAGAGCCTAATGCTAAATGTATAGGGAATATAGGTATCGAAATCGCATTCAATTCGGTTAGATAAAATCAGATCCGGATAGTTCTTGATATGTTGTGCTAAGTGCTCGATACAAAACTCTGAACCAAAACCTATTTTACAATGCTGGAATTTATGATCAATTAATCCCTTTAATGATTAGTGAATATCATGTAGAAATTTGAGTTAAAATATCGAGGTTACAATCATGAAACGACACCCCCGAGAGGCCACGTTAAATCTGGAATTTATCGCACATATCGCATTGTAAAATTCATAGTGAATTGAATACAACTCGTAATGTGACGTTCTAGGGCTCGTATCGAAGCCAATTAAATAATCTATAAACCCAATTTACTTTTTACTGAATATTGTTATGTTACAATAATGAAAATTGGAGAGAAATACGGCTCTGGATTGCAGTCCAGAGCAGTATTTACTGTCGTTACCTGTTTGTAAGCCCTTATATATTCCTGTACATACCTGATAATATGCGGAGATCTATATCGTTGCGTAGACAATCGAGTTAGATAACTTTTGGTACTTGATTCATTAAAATAAATCAATGTTTGATATTTTAAAAGTATTTTAAACTGTCAGTATGTCCTGCTGTTTTCTGCAGTGACAGTTTATACGTTTCCACCGTAAGGTCATAACTCTCCGTATACAACCGATATTACTAATCCTTCTGTTGCGTTGGAAACTTAATTGATAAACCTATAATTTATTGAACTGTAGAGACCTTTAATTTAGAACATAATTCATAGCAAACTGCGTTTGAAGTTGGACTTCCAGTTCTGAAACTGGAATTCCAGCTGCTTGCATCCTTTTTAAAATGAACATAACTCCCTAACCAGAATGCCTATTGAGATGAATCCAATTTTACTAGTTAGATAAATGAGTCTACTTTTTATGACTTTTATATTGTTTTTGATAATAGAAATTTTCTATTATCAGTTTTACCTGATTCTGTACGTATGATTTATAATAAATTTTGCAACCTGAATGTCTCTGGCTGTCCTTATTTAGTTGTAGTTCATTTAATGCATTTCTACCATGTTGTGTGATTGCTTTGCACTATCGATTAGTGACTATTTAATCTAATACCCTAGTGACTATATTGCATTGTCGAGTAATAAGTGTTATTGATTGGATTGTGACAAGTACGTCAGTGAAAGGGATTAAAAGCAAGCCCGATATAAATAAAAGCGTGATTAAGTAGTGAAAGTGATACGTATTTGTGCACGACCAATTTGATACATACACATATACTATAACCTGTGGAAAATGGGGAAATTGAGGTGGAACCGAACTCGTATTTAGTAAGGTTTAGCGATTTAGAGAATGATCATTCGATATATATATATAGGTAGGTAGGTAGTTTGCCTGGCGGCAGGGCTATAGGGTTATGTCCCGGGCACAGTTTCGACCGTAGTCTCGGGCATGCACGAGTCCCTTGTTAAACATGAGAATGCATTTCACCGTCCGATTTCAAATGACATAAAAACTGATAGATTAGTGACATGTATATTACCTTATACTATTGTCATGAGTTATCTATTATACTGCTTATTTTACTTCCTCGTGTTGTCGTTATATATTTCTATTTCATCTTTATGATCCTTGCAATATAAGATAAATTGTTATTTACTACATTGTGTTGTCCTGACGACCTGAAAATGCATGCTCAGAGAAAGAAGTGGACCCAGCCTAAATCAGGACCTACACTAGTTCGAGAAGATTGCAGAGCTCTAGACCAGCGACGTCAGTTTTATCGTTCCTTTGTTATCATTTGATTAGTTGTTTCCCTAATTGCTTAAACCATTGTATCCGTTGCACTCTAATTCATTTAGAAGTAATAGATTTAGTGAATGCATTCCTCGTTATCTATGATATGTTTACTGTTTACCATGTAATGCTAGAAACCGAAGTATGAGTACGACGGGATTATTCCTTGGTCGTAGGAGTATGGCTGGTCTAGTCACCCCTCGTATTCTGTATTTTGGGAAGCGGGACAGGACAAATACCCTAAGGGTCTGTTAGTCAATGAGGACTTTTGAATAAAAATAGAACTTTTGAAACCAGGACATTTTCATAGAACTTGTATAGAATTTGTATAGAACTTAGACTTTTTTATATTGGATTCTAGAATTAAACTAGAACTGAAAATCAACAATATTAGATTATTTATTTTTTAATGGTGCGGTCCAAACTAAACTAGAACATGTGATACCAGTTTACTTTAAAAAAATTTGATGTCAATGAATTATCTAGTATATCGATATCACCAACCAAGCTATGCTCGTGGTTATATATGCGAACAAAATCCTTATTAGTTTATATCAAATAACAATAATAGTTGTAATGATACGTTTGAAAGATGTATGAATTTTTTTCATCGATCAACTAGTAAATATTTAATTTTTTCCAAACGATTACAAGACAAAACTATTTTACTGCTTTAATTATAGAAAATGAGATTTTTGTATACCGATAAAACTTAATTAAACATGTTTTTCTTTTACTTTGATCAAATTAGGGCATAGATACAGTTTTAAATTATTTTTGTATTTTCTGATTATTTTTTTTGTATTTTTATATTAATTTTGGATATTTTAAAATTAATTGGATTAAAAAAATCGAGAAACTTTATGTTGAATCAATAAGATTTGGTCGATAAAAAAAGCAACAAAAGATATTTGAAAGCTTACGGAAAAAAGGAGGGAGGGGGGAGAAGGGAGCGAAGGGGGAGAGAGAGAAGAGTAAGATTTGTAGTTCTGATTTTTAATTTTTGTTTCATTCAAATAGGTGAGATAATTTTTAAGGATGGAACACTCATTTTATATATAAAAAAGTTCTAACTGAAACATTTTTCTTTGGCTCTAGTTCCAGTTCTACTCTTCACTAATACTAAATTTAGAACTTTAAGTTCAAGTTCTAATTGACTAACACTAACATATTGTTTCAGTATAGTCCAATTCTAATTCTTTGTTCCAATTGTCTAACCTCCCTAAGAGGGAAACCAAAGAGAGATGTAACCAAAAATCATTAACAACCACAACAACCTAGAAGTAAATCCTCCTTAATAAAGTTCATATTTCCTTTTGCATCCTTTACTCACTTATATTAATTAACCGTTAATTCTCTTGATCAATACTTCTTCACTTGGTAAATCCATTCAATTATTAGAATATTAAAGCTAGATATCCTATGGGAGGTATCATAGCTAGTCTCTAATTTCTCACAATTGGTATATAAGCACAAATTCTTTGAAAAGGATTATTATCAAGGTAACCAGTGATTCAAACATTGGAAAAACAGTTATAAAAGTAGTGAAAACGACCAATTATCTATCATCGCAAATAGTGTGCACAAAAATTGGAATTTTTGACTATATAACTTCAAATAATTTGCCTTCGGGTTGATCTCTCTTGTTTTGGAATCAAAACTTCACTCTATGAAGGGACAATCCAAGTTCTTCAACAAGGGTAATGCATTCATTCTCAAATAGGTTATAATGTTAACTGATGAATCATAAAAGATCACTATACAAAAACTGAGTTTACCCTTGCAGTCTCTCAAGTCTTTTAAAGGTTTAACGTTGGTAGATTGTCTTCTTTTGTACTTAGCTCGGGGTTGGCTTTGGATTATTTTTAATTTCTTGCTTTCATCATCACTAGCTTTTTCATTACTTTTGCGTTGTTCTTGCGGTTTTCTTCTTCCTAAATTAGTCGGTCGATGAGGTGTTACAAAATTTAGTGAGAAAGAGACCATTTATGAGAAGAGAATGACTTGTTATAATCTTGAATGACCAAGCCGTCACACTTCTTTGATCTAAAAAAAAGTCCAGGAAATGATAGAATACATATTAAAAAGAGACCATAAAAGCGAGTCATGAGAAGAGAGATGTACAAACATGATGTTAAAAATAAATGTCAGGATTGTTAATTAAGCCAACTAGCTAGGAGTAAATTGGTTTGAAAATTAAAATTAATTAAAACAATACAAGGCTATAACTCTTATTTCATGCAAATACATGGCTATAACTCTTATTTCATGCAAACATTACTAATCCCAAATCTTAACAAACCAAAGTTCATAACCAACACAAAGTATTGGAAACAACCAAATTGAAAATTACTACCAAATGCATGCAGAGAGAACCAAACCACCCTAACTCAAACCTTAACATAAACACAAACAGTTGACAACACTTGGTCCCTAAAAAGTTCATTTCTTGAGCGTGCATGGTTAATTCTTCCAGCTAAACATCTGTTCCGCAGTAAGCTCGGGTCTAGCTTCAAAACTTGTGGCGTCAAGTCCTAGACGAACAGATGGACCGATCGTCAAAGTCGGATAATTATGAGACGGGGATGGCGCCTCCCCATTACCATAATGATTTTGCAACATATATGCATTTAAACCTTCAAATCTGCACAAAATAATTTCAACATATTATGAGTCTATTCTAATTAGTTGGTATTAAATTCAAACTAATTACCTCATCTCTGATGTAGGCGTTCTCTACCCTTAAAAGTGCATGTGGAACGACCACCTCACCGGGTGAACCATTGCATTTTCCGCATTTTGCGCAAAGAAGCGCATGCTTGTAAGCTATGTTATCGGCACGAAGCTTCTGGTTTTCCATTTTGAGTTTTTGGTGGTGTTCTTTCTCGGTTAGTTTCTATTACATGAAAAAGTTATCAGAAGAAATGCGCTTATTTTAATTTTTTCCTCCCTTTTCTTTTCTTTTGTTTGTTTTTGGACATGCTTACAAAGTAATCTTGTATGAAGTTAGGGATATAGAATTTTGTTTAAGTTTTCGTTTACAACCTTCCCATTAATTAATGAAAAATAGAGGAGAATGTTTAACTCATAAGAGAGGCTTACAATGAATATTTATAATATCTGTAACTTGGCAAGATATATATTTTCGGAAAAAGGCAGAAAATTTTACTAGATATGTCTCAGAAAAGAAAGGGTCTTTCAGTAAGAAAAAAAATCATTTAAGGAGTTTAAGGATAATTAATTTCTTATATTTATTTTTAATATGGAAAGGACTGATACCAAGGTAATTGATTATTTAGATAGTGACAAAAAAGTTGTAAGAGTAGGAAAACAGCTAAGAATCTACCATTGCAAATAGTATGACAGAAAAAATTGGATCTTTGATTTGATTTTTCTAAAATATATTTAAAACCTTTGTTTGAGATCTTCTATTCTGGAACCAGAATTTCACTCTAACCGGGCTGCGTCGTTCATTCTCATCTGGGTGAGATTTTTCCTCAAAAAACCTAAAGGGAAAAAGAAAGAAACAACATGCAAATGGTTAGTCTTTGACTTATTATGATATAAATAAATTACATAATATTTATGGTATAATCATGAAAGTCATTTTCCCTACTATGGCCATCAAAAAAATTTCATTACCATGACTTATAATAGGATTGAACTCTGAGCCTCAAAATCTTTCCTTGCATATGTCTACATTTCATCGCACTTATCAATTGGCAATACATATCAATTTTTATTTATAGGCTACACAATTATCATGTATTGTTCTAAAAAATCTTTTAATATATGCTTCAAGATTTTATCATTTAACCAATTACAGTACATTCATAACATATACCAATGAAATGCATGAACTCATGATTTATTTGGAGATATGGTTGTGAGGATCATGTGTTAGGGTGGGTGAGCTGTCAAATTTCATGGAGCATGTACATAAAATTCATTTATAAATTATTTAATGCACCCTTAATTTGTTGAAATGCATGCACTTCATTTCCAAGATTTTAGAATTTTCTATTTTCGATGGATGAGTGTAGAAGGAAAATAGGGCATGTGTGTCTACTAGGCTATACATGGACAGGCTAGGCCTCCTAATTGGACCTAGGCAAGTTGTAGGCTTCATGATTGATTATTGGCCCACTCATGTTTAATATTAGAGTAACTTGTCAAAAAGCCATCGATCCGTTCAGAACTTGTGTAAAAACCCCTGGGGTTTTTGGCCTCGTCAAAAAGCCCTTGGGTTGTGCTTGGTACAGCGAATGGAAGATTAACGGAAATCCTTATATTGCTGGGAATATGATCACCGGACATCTAATTCTAAGGAATCTTGCATTAATATACTTGGTATAATCATCTCCGGTAATATATGTACGTGCAACCGTCGATCGGCTGTGACCAACGGACGATGAAAGGCAAAGCAAATAGTGAATGGCCGATCGGCGGCGAGGCCGGTGGGAATGGCCGACTGGTTGCGATAGGCCGGCCGACAGGCGGCGGCGACAGGGGTGGGCCCGACCGCCGGGTGGGGAGGGAGGTGGACGACGACAAGCCGGCGGGCGAGCGACGAGAGAGGCCAACGGTCGATGACGGACAGTAATGCCATATCTCCTGTCAAGCGGGAATATTTAATGATAATCAAGAATAGACACTTATTTTGGGGGGAACGGGATTACCATTAAATGAGGTCATTTGATTACCATGGAATCATATATTCCTGGAAATATTTTTTCACATAAACAAGTATGGCAATATTTAACGGTAATCTAGAATTACTAACTAAATTACCCCCTACCAAACGCAGCCTTGGGTCCATCTGAAACCTCTCATATATCAGTTGCGTGTAATATCTAAGCAGTTTCCTGCAAAATCTAAACAGTTGACTATAATATCTAAGCAGTGCGAGAGATAAACAGGTCTAAATGAAATCCAATTCAGTTGGTTTTTCACAAAGATTTTCAACATTACGTATTTCCCAACAATTTCAAAAAGTACAAGGTTTCTTAGACAACTCCCAAGCGAGCCTGGGGCTTTTTGACATTTTACCCTTAATATTGCGATTGTTATACAATTTATTATTATTATTATTGTTTTAAAAATATAGATTAACTTAGTCTCTAAATAAATTAGAGAAGAAAATAAACAAACTTCCCTAGCATATATGCGTATCTACTATAAAAGCGATACTAACTTGACCTACAAAAATAGAAACATGTAAGAATATTGGTTGGGTCTTCTTCAGCAAATGTGCCTTATACGTTCAAGTTAGATCAAGTTATGAAAAGTCAATGAGAATGTAGAATAATAGGAGAGTCTCGCACGATTTTTGTCAAACCCCGTGACCTCTAATTAGTTGCACGTAATTTTTATACGCGTACCTTTAACTTCTAACCACTTATCTGTAACTTCTAATTAGCTATCTGTAACTTCTAATAAATTGATTGCAACTTATAAGTACTTGCCTGTAACTTCTAACAACTTACCTGTAATTTCTAATTAGTTGCATGTAACTTCATATCATAATATCGACCAATATCAGTTATATAAAACAGATAATATCAAAATAAAAATATTATTTGTATCATAATAACGACCAACATCGGCGATATTAAAGTAAATACGTGAACAATTTTTTACATTTATTAGACAAACCAGTAACATATAAGCAATTTGTCATCCTTACTCAAAATAAGTAACAATATCGGCGAATATCGGCCAAATACAAATAGATGAATATATATACGAATAACAAAAAGTTCAAAATTCGGCCAAACAAAAACTTTCAAGCCATTTCTTCCTCGTTCGTCGGTAGAATTTGTAATACCCTAGAGCAGTGCGGTCTTAAGACATCATGGTGATCTGCTCTGTCCACACTCAATGCGGTCTGTTGCGGACATCTTGGTGATCTGAGTGAGGGAGCCACTTCAGAACAATGGGATCGGGTCCCTGAAGCACATTCCGAAAGAGGGCCGAACTGCATTATAAATGAAATGATACCACTCTTCAATACAGAGGTGCTTTTTAAGAGAACTGGCACTGTAGGAGATTAAGAACTCCGTAGGCCAGGGAAGTCTTGGAGTGGGTGGCCTCCTAGGAAGTGGCCCCTGGTCGGGTCTGGTTCGTCCGAATGACAAAACCGTGCGGTTTCGGCTAGAGCGAACAATACTCTCTGTATTGGGGTGGGGCGTGACAGAATAGTATCAGATCCGGTCCCTCAGCAGTAGGTTTGTGGTTCGAGGACGAACCATTGTTCTTAGATGGGGGAAATGTAATACCCCAGAGCAGTGCGGTCTTAAGACATCATGGTGATCTGTTCTGTCCACACTCAGCGCGGTCTGTTGTGGACATCTTGGTGATCTGAGTGAGGGAGCCACTTCAGAACAATAGGATCCGGTCCTTGAAGCACATTTCGAAAGATGGCCGAACTGCATTATAAATGAAATGATACCACTTTTCAATACAGAGACGCTTTTTAAGTGAACCGGCACTATAGGAGATTGAGAACTCGGTAGTTAAGCGTGCTCGGGTTAGGAAAGTCTTGGGATGGGTGACCTCCTGGAAAGTGGCTCCTGGTCGGGTCCAGTTCGCCGTAGGACAAAACCGTGCGGTTTCGGCCAGAGCGGACAATACTCTCTGTATTGGGTGTGGGGCATGACAGAATTTGTGCATCTCTTTTTTCGCACAAACATTCTTTCATTGTATCGCTTCTGTTTCAAAAGATATGCTCTTCACATTGTCCTTCTTATCCGACTTCTCAACAAATCGTTTCTTCAGAACCAGCACCAATGAAGATCACAATATTATATAATCAAGTTAAAATTAGATTAAGCAATAAGCTTAAGTGTTAGAAATTACAGACAAGTTGTTAGAAATTACAGCCAAGTGTTTACAAGTTACATGCAATTTATTAGAATTTATATGCAATTAATTATAAATTGTAACACCTTAACACGATACTACGTTATTTTTATTAAATAGATTATTTGAGCTATTTAAATCATTATTATTATTATTGGGTTAAGATTGGTGTTTGGATGGTTAGAGTGATAATTGTATTATCTTATCTTGCCTTGATCCCTAGTTCAAATTGATATAATATTTGCACCTGAACCGCTTGCATATAAAACTAATTTTATTTATTATCGGAGTTTAATATTTTGTCATGATAGAATATAATTATGGTTATCTAGTTGGTTAGATAAATGATAGTTAGTGTTTAATATTTATTTTACTAACTTATATATATCTTATTCATATGCATAGATTTTATTGTCTAATATTAGTTTGGTAAACTAAACATTCTGCCAAAATCCTTGAGATTAATGTTTACGTAGAATATTGAATGTGTTTAGTTACTAGAATATTTTAGTGGTATTTTAAGATTTGTTTTCTAATCTAGTAATATCTTATTTTAATATGCATATAATAATTTGTTTAACGTTATTGTGTAACCAAAGATATATTTTTGTTTGGTCATTTAAATAAGATATGTTAAGATATTTAATCTTCAAATAATCGTTTAAAGATAAGCTTATAAGGGTTTGTTGTGAGAAGATAGAACTTTAAGGGGGTTTTGAGTAATTTTTCCTCTAAACCTATATATACCGAACCCATCATCATCACCTTCTCTCACAATTAATATAAATAACCCTTTTTCCTTCCTCTTCCTCATACCCGCACCCCCAAGACCTCCAGTACCTCCTTGCTCGTGCCCATCGCTTGACTCCATTGCTACCCTCACCGTCGTCACCATCATCTTCTCTGATATAATCTCTTCAGCTAACCCAACAACCCCGATCCCTTCCTCCTCATCTCAACCTCGACTGAGCATCCTTTGACCGCCACAACGACCTCGCTTCGCCGTCGACCCAAGCATCGTCACCATCATCATCTCCCTCGCCTTCATCTTCACCGCCTTCCTCAATCTCTAGACACCGCCTTCCTCGATCGCCACTCAACTACATCGACCTCGCCTGAAACCCACCACTGCACCATCTTCGTCACTCCTCCATCAGCACCTTTTCAACGACCTTGTCCCTTCGACTCTTCCACCCTCGACCATAAGAACCCAGCGCCATCATCACCCTCAACCGCAGCCATCTCCCTCTATTTGAGATCTTCTCGTCGACGACTGCAACTGAGAACCCCATCACCGAGCACTCTCGTTACAGCAGCCCAGCACCGGATCCCTAATTACAAGGTCGCGACGCCCATAGCTGAGCTAACTTCAAGCCAAAGCACCATATCGAGATCCCTAGCCGAGATCAAGTGTCGATCTTGCTTCTTTCGGGCTATCGTGTCGCCGTTTTCTCTGTTTTGATCATCATCATATACGAGGCAAGTATTTTACTTGCAACATGCTAGTTACGTCATATATATATATCGTGCCGTAATATTACTATATTTTTCATATCTTTCATGATATTAATTAACTGATAATAATAAGTTTTAGTTCAGTAATAATAAGTTTAATATAATAATATATTTAATTAATATTATCTTAATAATCTTTGACTGGAGACTATTTTAATATGGTTAGATTGTTATAATGACTTATAGTCGCTGATATGATCATGGTTGTATTCGCATCTAAATAAGTTTCATAACTATATAATTAACGTGTAAATATCATTACAAGAAAACATATGGTATTTAACTAACAATATTTACCCAGTCAATTAAATGCTTGTTAATCTATATCATTTAACGATTACCATTATACTGCATTGACTATATTGCCTATTATACATCATGACTTGTTTGTGCTAGGCGATTGTGATACCCACACTTTACTTGATTTATTCTGACATGCTTGTATACTGATTCACGAATTTATGTTATCCTGTTACTGTTATTGTTATTGCTATCATGCTAGTATCTATTTACATATAATACTTACTGATGCCAACAATCCTGACTTGTTGTCCTGATGGACGTAACTAGTTGTTTTGATAGACATAACTTGTACCGGCTTGTTTCTGTATTGGCATTAGATAGATATTATCTCTATATCTGAAATGAACATAAAACTGGGGGAAATGGGGAAATAGAAAACGTAACTGAAGTGTAACTCAAAAGGATATTACATTTTCTGTGGTTTCGGGGGTTAACGGAACAATCATTCTTGATTCATACATTTTCCGTGGTCCTGGGGGGTAACAGGATATATACTGTTGAGTTACATGGAGGAGTATATTAATTGATTTCAAATACCTTTAGGATAGATAACCTGGAAACATAGACCCATAGGATACACATGACATGTTTGACTACCTATATCTTGATTGTTATATCACATGTGACTGCTTTTGTTTATACTCATGGCATCTCACTCTTGCACATGGTATCCTATATAGCATATTGTTCATATTATTATTATGATATTTATGACGCACTAACATCTGGGTTTTGCATGGCCCAGTTTTTTTGACCTTATCACAGGAGGATCAATAATACTTTGACAGGATTGTCGTGCAGTGAAGAGCTTTCCGCTTATTTAGTTTAGTGATGTTTTAGATTTAATTTCTAGTTCTGAACTTATCGTTTCATCGTTGTGATTCCGTAAGGGAAGAGCCTAGGATATTATTTCTTTTATTGGATCTTTATTTGCTTCCACTACATTTCTCGTTATTAATTATTGTGGCAGTTTGGACATGAGATAGGTAGATAATTATTTTCTGTTCCTGTTATCTGATTTATAGCCGTAATGTGACTATGGAAGAATATTTCCTTACCATAAGTAGCATGGTTGGCTTTGTTACGTTCCGTATTTATGTATTTTGGGAAGCAGGGCATGACAAGGTTTTGTTGGTATCAGAGTATACGTTTAGGTTCACTGGGTTTAGTTTAATTTGTAGTTGGGTATTGTACTCAATACATTGACCTTAAAACCCAGAATAAGGAACGTGTCCTGCCACATTACTGCCTTACCGTTCTTAAATCTATAGTTTATTGATTTCTTATTTCATTGAATCGTTTTTCTGTTGCTAATGCTCTTCAATTGTTTTTGACTTCAGAATCATGTCGGCAAAAGATTTATAGGTGTATCAGAGGCGTGTCGACGACGCTGCACTACTTGGGGTCATACGCAGTATACTGGAGAACCAGAAATGTCAAACAGAGCTGAACCGACAACAGGATAAGGCTTTCCAAGAGGGCTTAAGGACGGCCAAACAGACTGCTATCATGGCAGCTGAGAGAGCAGCAGTTCCTAGACCAGCTCAGCGTGAGAGTGCTGTTGCAAACTTCAGGAAGCTCAGTCTGGCAATGTTTACAGGATTGGAGGAACCATTACCGGCGAAGCAGTGGCTGGTGGATACATGCTACACAGATTCTGAACGAGAAAAGGGTGGATGTAGTACGCATATAGTTAGTGGATTATGCTCGTGAATGGTGGCTTGTTGAGGAGAAATGTTTGGCAAAGCCGATCAACTGGGCGACTTTTACACCGAGTTTCTTAGAGAAATTCTTTCCGCGGTCGGCAAGGGAGGAAATGGAAGAGAAGTTTATTGGCATAAAGCAGACTGGCGGATCTGTGGATGCACATGCGACTGAGTGGACCCAGCTCAGTCGATTTGCTGGGCCCTTGGTTTCCAACGAGACGGATAGGGCAAGGCAGTTCATGCACAGTCTGGATGTGGATTTTGAGGCACATGACGTCGTTGGGGTTGACTGCTTTTTCTCAGGTTCTCACGGCAGCTAGAGAACAACATAGATTATCAAAAAGAATAAGGGTACTCATCAGCAGGAGCTTATGGCGCTGTTCTCCGCCGAAAGGCGCGACCGGGACGTTGGAACGTCCGGCCTAAATTTCGAGGGCAGGTGCTATTTGGTGCTATCCGTCCACCTCTCCGAAGATTCCAAGTTGATTTATGGCACCATGTATCGATGGTTTAAACGGATGCGACCGATGTAGCAGACTTCATCAGATTCTCCCTCGTTGAGAGGTTTTTGATTGTGGGGACGCTCTTCCCTGCAAGCGCAAGCCCCTGCAGTTAATTACGCTACCGCATCGCGGTAACCACTTTCTCCTTCTCCAGATGGTCAATTCATGTCGTGTGTGTTTGTTATGTTTCTGGTTGCCCGTGGATTGTATACGGAGACTAATTTATGTTGTCGCCCGTAGGGCGTGGATTAGTCCAAATCCATATTTTCTTAGATTTGGGTTTTGGGTTGGGTTTAAGGATCGTTACTCTCATTTGAGACTAAGATCAATTTAAACGTTTGTTAAGGATACGTTAGTCTAATTTTAGACTAAGATCAACTTAACAGGATCATTTAGATCCAACAAAAGAGCATTTGGGCTCTATTGTTTTAGTTTAGGGACTTTGCGGAGTCCGTAAAGTTTAAAGACATCATAGTCTATGAGTTTAAGGACCCTACAGTCCATAAAGTTTAAGGACATCATAGTCCATGAGTTTAAGGACCCTACAGTCCATAAAGTTTAAGGACATCTTAGTCCATGGTAGTTTAGAGACGTCATAGTCTGTAAAGTTTAAGGACATCATAGTCCATAAGTTTAAGGACCCCACAGTCCGTGGAATGTCTGGTTGTCGGGACCCGTCACCTCTCTAAAGACGTTGAAGAATTACAACAACAAATATCAGAGGAGTGAAAAGATGTATCCTTGAACCAATATTGGTTGGGAGATCTGTAGTCCAATTTGGGACTAAGATCAAAGATTTATGAGTATATGGGCTCAATTAATCTGAATTAGGGATCTGTGGCCAACTTGGGCTCGGCCCATTCAGTTAAAATGTTAAACATTTAACAATGTTGAGCATTGGTTTGAGTTTTGACATTTATTTTTGTCTTTTATTGAGTGCCGAGCACTCATCATAGCTCTGGGGCTTTATTTAAAGAACAATTTATGTTCTCTTAGCACACACGTGAGGAGCACGTGGTGCGCTTGGCGCTCTGCGCCATTTAATGAGCGCAGAGTGCTTCTGTTAAGGAGTGCACACGTGAGGAGAACGTAGCGCGCTTGGCGTTGTGCGCCAGACAATGAGCGCTGAGCGCTTCTGTTAAATAGCGCACACGTGAGAAGCACGTGGCACGCTTGGCGCTGTGCGCCAGACATTGAGCGCAGAGCGCTTCTGTTAAATAGCGCACATGTGAGGAGCACGTGGCGCGCTTGGCGCTGATCGCCAGACAATAGGGCGCTTCTTGTGAAATTTAGAGTGCTAAGGCTCTGCAATGCTGCGCGTTAGTTTTGGAGCGCTGAAGCGTTTCTTTTAATTGGAGCGCTAGGGCTCTTTTTAGATAGCTTTGCGCTCTGAGAATTAAATTCTCTCTTATAAGAGACTTTGTCTCATGGATCTAAGAACAAAGTTCTTATTTTATAGGAGATGTTTCAATCTCTTATGTTTTTGGTGAAAGGCTTTGCCTTTATAGATCTGTGATCCTAAGAGAATTGAATTATCCTTCCCCTTTTTTATAATGAGTTATTATGATCTCTTTTGTGAAAGACAATTTGTCTTAAAGATCTATGATCTAGCATAAGAACTAAGTTCTTTTTATGATGAGATGCTTTGATCTCTTTATTTTACCTTGAAGAAATTCTTCTTCTGCTAAGAGTTTTGCTCTTCTCTCTGAACTTTCTTAGAGTTTATGGGGGGTTCCTCTATATCAGACTTGAAGTCTTGGGGCCTTTATATAGGGTAAGCTTTGAATCAGTTGAAGAGATCTTTTCTCAAATTGATTTGGGGATGTTTCCCCCGTTAGATCTTTGATCCAAGGGCTTCTGATTTACAGAAAACAATCTTCTTGTTTTCAACAAGATTGAGAAATTTTCCCTATACAGAATTTATTCTGTATTTTGGTGATTTTTAATCACCATTGGATCATTGATCCAACGGTGCTCTGATTTTCAGAGCACAATCTTTCCTTTTTGGAAAGATTGCGAGGAATGTTTCCTTAACAGAATTTTATTCTGGTCAATTGATGATTTTTAATCATGTTCGTTGGATTTTTGATCTAAGGGCCGAGAACATTTTGTTCTATCGCTAGCGCTCACGTGCTTTGCACGTGGTGTGCTGCTTAGAGTGCAGCGCTCTTAGCGCTAGTGCTTACGTGCTTTGCACGTGGTGCGCTGCTTAGAGTGCAGCCCTCTTAGCGCTAGCGCTCACGTGCTTTGCACATGAGCGCTGCTTCAGAGTCTTTGACTCTCAGCGCTAGCGCTGCTATGAAGCACTGCTTCATTTCAAATTTTGAAATTTGAATAGAGTTTTGCTCTGATTGGGGAAACAAATGCCCCCCCACCATTGCGCTCACATGGCCCACACGTGAGTGCAGCGGTGACAGCATCGCTGTCATTGGATCAACTTAGGAATTGAAACGGCTCTCAGTGCCTATAAATAGGGCCTTTTGCCCCTGAGATGATCTCCGTTCATCTTCTTTCTTGTTTTCTGAGAATTAATTCTCCTTCAGAGCCAAGCTCTTTCCCTTAAGAAATTTCTTAAGAGTCAAAACTCTGCCCAACTTAGGTAAGAATTCAACTCTTTAATAGAGCTTTGCTCTCCTTAGATCATAGATCTAAAAAAATATTTTTTAGGGTTTTACCCATTAACAGAGCCATGCTCATCTTTAGATCATAGATCTAAAAAACTTTAGGGTTTTTAACCAGAGCCATGCTCATCTTTTAGATCAGAGATCTTCAAGATATAATCTTTTTATTTTAGGGTGATTTTAACCTATGAACTGGAACATGGTTCATGAAGGACTCTGAGAGTTCACAGATCTTGAAGATCTTGGAATTTTTGATTCATTAAAAGCTTTGCTTTAAGTTTTCTGATGGGTTACTCCATCATTTTACATAGCATGGCTCTTCAGGATTTTTTCTTGAGGAATTTTTATTCCTTTCATCATCAGAGTTGACAAATGTAACTCTGCTATAGAGCGCTGTTCTCAATGGGAGATTTACTCCTTGGCTCGAGGGGCCCTCATTAAATGAGAATCCTTTGAGGATTTCCTCATTAAATAACAGTCTTATCAAATGATAAGACTGTTTTATTAATGATGAACTGTCATCTAGATTGTGTGGGCCCCCTTTGGTCCCTTTCCACTGCATTGCAGTGCGGTACAAATTTAAAGTACCTAGTGACAGAACTTAAATTGTAGCACTAACGGCTAATTTTCTTGCTCTTTTTCGTACAGGTACTATGTCTTTTGACATTTCTTTCCCGTTCGTCCGTTTGGAAGGCGGATTTCCCGAAGCGCCTATGGATAGGGAAGTCTTCGCGTTGATCAAAGATCATGACCCAGAGCGAAAGAATCTTCATCTATGGGGTAGATGGTACAGTCAAATCATCAAGGGTCGACGGATCTTTTCTTGTGCGACACCTTCAGAGCCTATTTCGACGATCCCTTATGTAGATGCACCCCTAATAAACTATGCCATAGAGGAGGTCAATTGGACTTCAGAGGGTCTTCTTCAACCTTCTTTGGCTGCAATACCCGTACAGCCGCTGGTGGCTTTGGATACTCTAGGATGGCGTATATGCCAGGGTGAGTCGCGTCCTTGGGGACAGCCGTATATGATAGGCCTAATTCCACATCATCCAGCTGGTTATTTGCAATGGGCCCGCTATATTTTGTCGGCCATGAAGTCGCAGTTGCTGAAGCTCGGGTTGTATCCCCCAATTTACGCTTCCCTCTTTCAATATTCTACACCTCCTGCATGGTGGGTGAAGGCATTTCTAGAGCAATGGAATATTCCGACCCACACCTTTCTCATGTTGGATCGAGAAGTCTCAATTTCTTTAGAGGAGTTTGCAGAGGTCTCCGGCTTACCTGTTAGGGGAGAACATTACGAGGAGTTGCTTCCTCCGGACGAGTACATCTTTGCCACCAAATCAGTGAGAATGGGTCTTACCCCGGAGAACGCTCTTCAACACCAATTCCTGAGTTTGATAAAGGTGTTGAATGTTAGTTATATGTATGCCCTAGAGGCCATTACTGTACATTGGATGTATATTGTAGTGGATGCTGGGACATATATAGGGAGGACTTTCTTGCTCGACATGATAGTATGCTATCTGGTTACTCTTTACCTTAACGTGTATACTGATTGTCTCTATGTTACATGTTGGTAAAGCCCTTAGGATGTGTACTTGACTACCTGGACTATGATGCGGATCATACTAGTGGGGACATGGTAGTCCATAAGTACATCCTTCAAGGTCTCTAGTCGTGGGTGTATCGAGACGGGGCATCGATATACCAGAGTAGACTAGCGTATACCTTCTCGACCCATATAGATGGGCGATGGATGATCCCATATCCATTGGTGTTTGACATCAGAGATGATATATGGGTGCTCAGTGGAGACTGGGTACACTGGACGGACTCGCCAAGAACTCCCAGATGGTATTATACCTTACGTCATATGGCAGTTCTCTGGTGACACTGGTACAGAGTAGTCTGTTGACCCGAGATCGTTATAGAGTCTTGTGTGATTCCCACTGTGCTTTGATTTCCACCTTACCACGTCCAAGAGGGCGTGCAAAATGGTGGCTTTTGGGTACAGTCCCGAATCACATGGAGGCAATGAGCGATAGGAGGGGATTCGTCTCTCCCGGTATAGGGAGTTGATGTTGCGCTGTGTTCGATTGACTATAACCGGAAATCCCTGGTCAGGGTTGCTGAGATTTACTGGTAAGTGTTACCTGTAGTTTCTCGAATTATTATAGACCTCATATCGACACAACTTATCGAACTATTGGGGTCTGACGTTTACCACCCCTAGGCGAGATATGCGACATATCAGACGACGAGACCGGACTGTACGGTAAGTGTTACTGGTTGGATTCACAGGAGTGTGAGCGGGCTTGCTCGTCGATCTTCTGATCGCTCAATACCCGGGTGGCCGTTACGTTTAGCAGACCGCTTGCGGCTTGTGGGTGCTTGATATGATCATCATCTGCTACCGGCGTATTGACGAGTCTTTAGAGTCCTACACAGAGGTTTCCTGGCTCAAGCGAAACGAAATAGGAGCGCATATGAGATATGTGCGGGACCGAGAATAATGCGTGTATGTGATACCGTATTTCATTCTCGCGATGAATGTGTCGAATGGTTGTATGCGATATAACCTAGTTATCGAATCAAGGATTGATTCGATAAATCGATACATTGTATATTAGTCGGTTGTGTGCGACATGACCGGATCATTGAATCAAGTGTTGATTTAATGATTTAATGCATACTTATATATTTGATATATTACTTTGCATTAACTAGTATTGGTTCACTTTAAATGGATTTACTCACTTGAAATGCACATTGTATATGTGATATATTTTTTGTGCACATGATTGTATCATGTTTGATGATACATTCTAGCTTGGGTTTGTATAAAGAATTAAACCATGGTTAGTTAGTGGTTAGGGTTTCATTTCTTTTACTTATTCTTTTATCTATCTATTTATTTATTTATTTTAGAAAAGAAGAAAAGAGAATGGTGGCTTGTTTTGTTTGCTTGTTGAAGCTTCTTGAAGCTTTGAACAAGTCCACCATTCTTGTCTCTTCTCTAACCCTAACCACTCATCTAACCTTAGTTAAATCTCTACACTAAATCATGGTTGAAGACATGATAAGTATTCATTTTTATTTTCTTTTTTGAAATACTTATCATATATTATCTTCTTCTTCTTCTTCTTCAAGAAGAGAAAGCTTGATAGCTTCAATGGCAACTTGAGCAAATGAGTGAGAAATCCAATTCTAAAGTGAACCCACTTCCTATTTCTTCATCCTCTACCTCTTGCCAAGTAGTATAGGGTGTTTTCTTCACAAGTTTCATGACTTGGTGAAGTGGGAGCTTGATCTTGTGATGCCTCGACGTAGATCATCTTCAGCATCGAAGCCGACGACCAAGCCTGCCCATTTCTTCGATGAAGCCGATGCTAAAGTCCGGAATCTGATTTGGACAGCGGAGGGACATCATCGCGGAGCCTAGGAAGTGGTGGACTGGATCTACAAAGGTTGTACCCCCTTTCCTTTTGTGTTAAATTCGTTTACATGCTTGCATCGCCTATATATCTAGTTAACGATCCGTATTAGGGTTTGTAGGTACAAGGAAAAATTTGAATTAGCCATGTTCGATGCCTTGTGAGACCTCTAGTGTGTGCCTAGGAACCCTACAGTGGTATCAGAGCCTAGCTAGAGCCTTAGGCGATGCGTAGACGGAGTTAGAAGTCCGATCGAACCGAAACCCTAACACAAAAAATGCTCTCTGGACTTTTATCAAAAACTGGGTTTTTTCCAGATTAAAAATTCTTAAAAAATTCAGCAGGAAGATCTAAGAGTTATGGTGCAAAACGAGATCCTGATTCATCTAAACCGCCGCGGTTCCGCGGCATGAGCATGGCTCATGCGGCGGTTCCGCGGCCGTACGGTCGACTCTCACAGTAAGTGTTGCACAGTAATTCCTCTTTTCTGATGCTGGATTTTATGGAAATTTTTAAATATCATTCAAGAGTTGAATTTTCTGAGTTGTATTGGAGACTCGGTGTTTCGATCGGATTGTCTAATTTTGTCAGTGTGTTTTTCCGGGTAAATTTTAGAATATGTTAAAAAGTTCGGCCGGACATAAATACCCACTTTTTCCCCTGCCGGGAAATTTCCAATTGTTGGATATTTCTGAAGTTTAATCACGTTCTAAGTAGTGAAAGTAATGCGATGGTCCCTCTAGAAGACAACAAACGTTAACTCGATTATGTGACCGTCTTGAACTGCTCTTTGAACCTTAGGGTTTGGGGCAGTACGGCGTGCCACATGTGAGGCGTTGGCTTGACCTTTCTACGGCTAGACCGTTGGTACTGAGGCACGAAGTGGATGTTTTTAAATTTTTTTTCATGTGTTGATCTGTTTTGGGAAAACTTGGGTGTTCGACTGTTCGATCGGAAAGTTTAACATTTTCTATTTATCTGGAATGTGATACAATATTTGAAATCCACAAGTAGTTATGAGATAACTGATTTGAATGTTATAAACACAGCAGTTTAGTCTCACTTGATCGGTTGCTATGGAATTTTGATGTGATCAAAAGTCCGTTGCAATCACGTAGCGTACGCGGATACTCGCCGGGTAAACTTAATAGACAGCCTCACTCCATAGCCCCGACCAAGTGACTGTAGGAGAACCCCGTCGCCGAAAGCATCCGTCCGGGTGCTCGCGGCAGCGGTGTTCCGCCTTGGTGCACTTCGTCGGCGGCATCGGGGGTGCGGCCGCGTACTAAAGTTTGCGACGAGTATTCGATCAGGGTGTCGGGAATCTTGTTGAATTGCCCGACTTGATATTGAAAAGAGTTTTCGATAATGAGATTAAAATGCGGGGTTTATAATTGTTAGGCATGCGATGTCTAAGTAATTCATTTGATTAGGCATGCGATGTCTGAGGAGGTTGTGGATTCCAACTGTTGTAGTTTTACACTTTCTTTTCTGTGACCGTAAGTGTAATATGTGATATCGCCGGTTTCGTTGCTATATGTCAACGAAAATTGGGATGCGCATATTTACTTACGTTGATGTCATGTGATGTTATGTGTTGCTGGATATGTTATATTGGATCGTCGTGTTTGAATAGCCGGGGGGGTTTTTATGTCAGATGAGTATTTTTCATTTTCATTCATGTAAAAACTTGTATGTAATATTCTTTTAATGGGGCACTTCCAGGTTGCGGAAGATGTCACCGTTTGTATATTATTTACTTTTCCGCACTAGGATAGACCCAAGGAGGAGGGCACAAGTAACCGGGTTCTGGAGTCCAGTGGGAGACCAACTCGAGGAGTCGAGTCCGGGTCTCCTAACTCCAGAATTGGTAGGGTTGCTTGCCGCTCTCGTAGGGGTCTAGGGGTGTGGGTTTGGCTATTCATCGCGACCGTGCAATCTGTATTTTATACTAGCTCGTATTGAAAACACGGACGTCCTAGTATATCCAATGTTTCATATGATTCTTCTGCTGCGATATCTGTGATGTGATCATGTGATGTTCTGTGATAGATACAGTATATAGTATATATGATATATTATATAGACGTTACTTATGTTTTACACCCGCACTAGCCCTGCCCCGCTCTGCCGTTAGTTACCTAACCTAACGGTGCACGAGAGGACATTGAGGCGAATGCGGATGGCATAAGTGTACGTCGTATTTATCTGTGATGTTTAGGTACTTTAAATGATGGGACTTCATTAATATGATTAATGAAATAAAAGAAACCTAAGATGTTGTAGAATCGAATTTCAAAAATAAAACAGGTAGCTACAGTTCTTGCTTTGCACAGTGGTATATATGATATATCCTGCACCTTATTCGATAAGGAAAGGACCGAGATCCCTTCACCGGGAGTGACTCCTTTAGCAATAACTGGCAGATGCTACAACCCTCGGTTTGTCTTTTGATAGCTTTTAAGTGTTTTTGCTATGCACAGTGATATATATGATATATCCCGCACCTCATTTGACGAGGAAAGGACCGACGATCCCTTCACCGGGAGTGACTCCTTTAGCAAAACTAGAAAAGCCTCAAAAGCACTCCATTTTAAAATTCATTCGATCCTACAACGATATCAAGTTCATTACGCAATAGGTTTTCAGAAAAACCTGTCGTAGCCCTCCGTCATTTCAGATAATTCCTACTTAGTATTCGTGCTACGTTTGTTGACCTCCGTCAAGGCGTAGTGTGCGGTAGCTAACTAGTATTTATCTGCTTATGCATATGATGCAGATTGGATTAGGGTAGTCGTGCGGCCTTGTTGACCTCCGTCAAGGGTCGTGCGGGTGGGTTTAATTCGATCAAGAAATGACGGGTTGAACTTGACTAGTAGCCTATGGTTTGTTGACCTCCGTCAAGGTCATAGGGTGCTAGGGGAAAAATTATCGGGAATTTCAAGTGTTGAAATTTGCAATGAGATTGCATACCTTCTATGAGATAGTTGGATCCCGATATCCGCTGCGAGTAAGAGTTACTCCTGGGAGAGTTTTACACATTACAATTAGCCGATCAAGTAGGTGTCTAGAAAGGTGTCAACGGGGTTACGCCTCTGGGAAGATGAGGTTTACATTAATTAGGTTCGTGCGAAAGCACGGGGGACCTCCCTCAAAGTACCGACACTGGCCTGGCTGAAAGATTGGTGAACTTGTAGTGTGTAATTAATCCCGGCTAGTCTTTCCTTTTAGGGTTTGAAGGAAGATTTGATAAAAACAGTGGGAGCCATCCTGATTAGATAAAATAATAACCAATCTATTCTTGCAAGAGCGCACGCTGAGTGTTTTCTTCTCTCTCTCTCCAGGTAGCGACCATATCACGCCTAAATCAAGATAATAATACGGATTATTGACCGAACCCGCTTGTTATACTGAGCTGAGGAACATTGGTCCCGCTCCAACTTATAATTGTTATAAGACAGAGCAGGAAATAGGGGAATACCAGAATTCCTATGCCGCCCAAACGAAGAAAGTGCATATGATGCATCTCCTTCGGGTGTGTTCGTTACAAAGAACTGTTTCTCAGTATCCTCTGCGTCTTGGGTATTTGATACCGGATCAGGATCCCTGATATGTAATCTGTTACATAGGGCTACAGATAGGTAAAGAACTGAGAACGGGTGATAAGTTTCATGAGGCAGAAAACGGGGCAAGTGTTGCAGCCAAGTCTGTTGGTCACTATCATCCTGTATCCCAAATACATTGATTCTGAACGAATGTTATTAGATACCGAACCTGATATACAAAATCATATCAGTCTCTTTATTAGTAAAGAAATGATAAAATTCTGTATTGTTGGATAATGTTTTGAACATTTCCTATATCAAAAGTTGATCAGTTCAGGCACGTTATCTAAAAGCATTGACGTTCTAAATCAAACTACAGTTCTTCAGTATACGGAACACACACAAGAGGAAAAAGTTCAGAAATGAACGAATCCTTCTTGAGGTATTGTAGACTAGGTCAGATCAATATGACCCGACTAGCTAAAGTTACATATAGATGCATATTTAAATTAGTTTGAATTTACATCTTGTGAAACTTGCCAGTCATGTCACAGAGATAAGATGACCACAGCTCTGTTTATTGGAAACAGAGAAAGAGTTAGTTTAACTCTTGGGATGATACATGTTGATGTATGAAGGTCCCCTGTCTACACATACCAAGACCGGTTCTTTTTACTTCATTACATTCTCTGATGATCTTTCGAGATTCAGACCTATGTTCCTGTTGAAACACAAGTCCGAACCTTTTGAGATATTCACAGAATATAAGTTAGAAGTAGAGAACCAAAATACGGGTATAAGTATTATGTACTTTGATGTGATCGAGGAGGAGAATACTTGAGCACGGAAATCCTGGTCTATTCTAAAGGAGAATGAGATTCTCTCTCAGCATTACTCCTCCGTATACACCATAGCACGATGGTATATCGGGGCGGAGCAATCACACCCTATATGATATGGTGTGCTCTATGATGAGTACTTCTGAGTTACCTATTTCCTTTTTGGGGGTTATGCACTTATGAAGCTGCATACCTATTGAATAGGGTTCAAATCAAATCAGTTGCCTACCACTTCATATGTGATATGGAAAGGGAAGAGCCTATATCTTAAGTTAGTTAAGATTTAGGGTTGTCCAGCCTATGTCTAAAAGCAAAATCCGGACAAGCTCGAGGCAAGGTCTGTAATGTAGAACTGGAAAGGTTCCAGCTATACAAACTACAGCAGATGATTTGAAAGAACAAAAGGATTCAATAGTTACCAACGAACCTCAGCCTCTCCGCCGATCTAGTAGGGTTCCTCACCCACCTGAGAGTTACTTCGGTTTCTCTATGACTGTGGGAGCGAGGATTGCATCATGAGATGATGACCCAACTAGTTTCGAGCTGGCCATCAGGAGTGGTGGGACTCTGTAAGAATGGATGGATGCTTAGTGATCTGAGATGGAATCCTTATACACCAACAAAGTATGGACTTTGGTTGCAATATCTGAAGGGTTAAATCCCCATCAGGAGCAAGTATATCTTAAGAAGATTACTTGGTGTATATAGAAAGGTTGAGACTTTCAAAACTAGACTTATTAAAGGTTTGCATCATTGACCAGGTGTGGATTATGTTGAAACTTTTTCTAAGGATCTATGCTTAAGTCCATCCAGATCCTACTTGCCACGGCTACATACCATGACTACGATATCTGGTGGTTGGGTGTCATGACAGCTTTTCTAAATGATGTTTTAGAAGAGGGCGTCTATAAGTACACAACCAGAGGGCTTCGTAGATAGTGGGAGTAGCGGAAACGTGTACAAGATGCTTTATAAGATAAAGCAGGCATCGCGGAGTTGGAACGTCTGTTTTGATGAAGTGGTCAAAGAGTTTGACATCATCAAAATGGTAGATGAACCTTGTATAAACAAAAAGGTAGTAGGGAGTATGGTGGCGATTCTCGTAGAGTACGTGGATGACATACTCTTGATAGGGAAAGAGTTTCCTATGCTACGCTCGATCAATCTCCGCTTATCACAATGATTCTCCACATAGGATCAAAGTGATACCTACTAAATCCTGGATTTTGGATCTATGAGATAGATCTAAATGGATGTTAGGATACTCACTAGTTGTAATGAGATGGTATCAGTTGATCGTGGGGAAAATCACTGGAAGTATTCCTGGGGAATTTATTCTGTATTTTGGTGATTTTTAATCACCATTGGATCATTGATCCAACGGTGCTCTGATTTTCAGAGCACAATCTTTCCTTTTTGGAAAGATTGCGAGGAATGTTTCCTTAACAGAATTTTATTCTGGTCAATTGATGATTTTTAATCATGTTCGTTGGATTTTTGATCTAAGGGCCGAGAACAGTTTGTTCTATCGCTAGCGCTCACGTGCTTTGTATGTGGTGTGCTGCTTAGAGTGCAGCGCTCTTAGCGCTAGTGCTTACGTGCTTTGCACGTGGTGCGCTGCTTAGAGTGCAGCCCTCTTAGCGCTAGCACTCACGTGCTTTGCACATGAACGCTGCTTCAGAGTCTTTGACTCTCAGCGCTAGCGCTGCTATGAAGCACTGTTTCATTTCAAATTTTGAAATTTGAATAGAGTTTTGCTCTGATTGGGGAAACAAATGCCCCCTCACCATTGCGCTCACATGGCCCACACGTGAGTGCAGCGGTGACAGTATCTCTGTCATTGGATCAACTTAGGAATTGAAACGGCTCTCAGTGCCTATAAATAGGGCCTTTTGCCCCTGAGATGATCTCCGTTCGTCTTCTTTCTTGTTTTCTGAGAATTGATTCTCCTTCAGAGCGAAGCTCTTTCCCTTAAGAAATTTCTTAAGAGTCAAAACTCTGCCCAACTTAGGTAAGAATTCAACTCTTTAATAGAGCTTTGCTCTCCTTAGATCATAGATCTAAAAAAATATTTTTTAGGGTTTTACCCATTAACAGAGCCATGCTCATCTTTAGATCATAGATCTAAAAAACTTTAGGGTTTTTAACCAGAGCCATGCTCATCTTTTAGATCAGAGATCTTCAAGATATAATCTTTTTATTTTAGGGTGATTTTAACCTATGAACTGGAACATGGTTCATGAAGGACTCTGAGAGTTCACAGATCTTGAAGATCTTGGAATTTATGATTCATTAAAAGCTTTGCTTTAAGTTTTCTGATGGGTTACTCCATCATTTTACATAGCATGGCTCTTCAGGATTTTTTCTTGAGGAATTTTTATTCCTTTCATCATCAGAGTTGACAAATGTAACTCTGCTATAGAGCGCTGTTCTCAATGGGAGATTTACTCCTTGGCTCGAGGGGCCCTCATTAAATGAGAATCCTTTGAGAATTTCCTCATTAAATAACAGTCTTATCAAATGATAAGACTGTTTTATTAATGATGAACTGTCATCTAGATTGTGTGGGTCCCCTTTGGTCCCTTTCCACTGCATTGCAGTGCGGTACAAATTTAAAGTACCTAGTGACAGAACTTAAATTGTAGCACTAACGGCTAAGTTTCTTGCTCTTTTTCGCACAGGTACTATGTCTTTTGACATTTCTTTCCCGTTCGTCCGTTTGGAAGGCGGATTTCCCGAAGCGCCTATGGACAGGGAAGTCTTCGCGTTGATCAAAGATCATGACCCAGAGCGAAAGAATCTTCATCTATGGGGTAGATGGTACAGTCAAATCATCAAGGGTCGACGGATCTTTTCTTGTGCGACACCTTCAGAGCCTATTTCGACGATCCCTTATGCAGATGCACCCCTAATAAACTATGCCGTAGAGGAGGTCAACTGGACTTCAGAGGGTCTTCTTCAACCTTCTTTGGCTGCAATACCCGTACAGCCGCTGGTGGCTTTGGATACTCTAGGATGGCGTATATGCCAGGGTGAGTCGCGTCCTTGGGGACAGTCGTATATGATAGGCCTAATTCCACATCATCCAGCTGGTTATTTGCAATGGGCCCGCTATATTTTGTCGGCCATGAAGTCCCAGTTGCTGAAGCTCGGGTTGTATCCCCCAATTTACGCTTCCCTCTTTCAATATTCTACACCTCCTGCATGGTGGGTGAAGGCATTTCTAGAGCAATGGAATATTCCGACCCACACCTTCCTCATGTTGGATCGAGAAGTCTCAATTTCTTTAGAGGAGTTTGCAGAGGTCTCCGGCTTACCTGTTAGGGGAGAACATTACGAGGAGTTGCTTCCTCCGGACGAGTACATCTTTGCCACCAAATCAGTGATAATGGGTCTTACCCCGGAGAACGCTATTCAACACCAATTCCTGAGTTTGATAAAGGTGTTGAATGTTAGTTATATGTATGCCCTAGAGGCCATTACTGTACATTGGATGTATATTGTAGTGGATGCTGGGACATATATAGGGAGGACTTTCTTGCTCGACATGATAGTATGCTATCTGGTTACTCTTTACCTTAACGTGTATACCGATTGTCTCTCTGTTACATGTTGGTAAAGCCCTTAGGATGTGTACTTGACTACCTGGACTATGATGCGGATCATACTAGTGGGGACATGGTAGTCCATAAGTACATCCTTTAAGGTCCCTAGTCGTGGGTGTATCGAGATGGGGCATCGATGTACCAGAGTAGACTAGCGTATACCTTCTCGACCCATATAGATGGGCGATGGATGATCCCATATCCATTGGTGTTTGACATCAGAGATGATATACGGGTGCTCAGTGGAGACTGGGTACACTGGACGGACTCGCCGAGAACTCCCAGATGGTATTATACCTTACGTCAGATGGCAGTTCTCTGGTGACACTGGTACAGAGTAGTCTGTTGACCCGAGATCGTCATAGAGTCTTGTGTGATTCCCACTGTGCTTTGATTTCCACCTTACCACGTCCAAGAGGGCGTGGAAAACGGTGGCTTTTGGGTACAGTCCCGAATCACATGGAGGCAATGAGCGATAGGAGGGGATTCGTCTCTCCCGGTATAGGGAGTTGATGTTGCGCTGTGTTCGATTGGCTATAACCGGAAATCCCTGGCCAGGATTGCTGAGATTTACTGGTAAGTGTTACCTGTAGTTTCTCGAATTGTTATAGACCTCATATCGACACGACTTATCGAACTATTGGGGTCTGACGTTTACCACCCCTAGGCGAGATATGCGACATATCAGACGACGAGACCGGACTGTACGGTAAGTGTTACTGGTTGGATTCACAGGAGTGTGAGCGGGCTTGCTCGTCGATCTTCTGATCGCTCAATACCCGGGTGGCCGTTACGTTTAGCAGACCGCTTGCGGCTTGTGGGTGCTTGATATTATCATCATCTGCTACCGGCGTATTGACGAGTCTTTAGAATCCTACACAGAGGTTTCCTGGCTCAAGCGAAACGAAATAGAAGCGCATATGAGATATGTGCGGGACCGAGAATAGTGCGTGTATGTGATACCGTATTTCATTCTCACGATGAATGTGTCGAATGGTTGTATGCGATATAACCTAGTTATCGAATCAAGGATTGATTCGATAAATCGATACATTGTATACTAGTCGGTTGTGTGCGACATGACCGGATCATTGAATTAAGTGTTGATTTAATGATTTAATGCATAATTATATATTTGATATACTACTTTGCATTAACTAGTATTGGTTCACTTTAAATGGATTTACTCACTTGAAATGCACATTGTATATGTGATATATTTTTTGTGCACATGATTGTATCATGTTTGATGATACATTCTAGCTTGGGTTTATGTAAAGAATTAAACCATGGTTAGTTAGTGGTTAGGGTTTCATTTCTTTTACTTATTCTTTTATCTATTTATTTATTTTAGAAAAGAAGAAAAGAGAATGGTGGCTTGTTTTGTTTGCTTGTTGAAGCTTCTTGAAGCTTTGAACAAGTCCACCATTCTTGTCTCTTCTCTAACCCTAACCACTCATCTAATCTTAGTTAAATCTCTACACTAAACCATGGTTGAAGACATGATAAGTATTCATTTTTATTTTCTTTTTTGAAATACTTATCATATATTATCTTCTTCTTCTTCTTCTTCTTCAAGAAGAGAAATCTTGATAGCTTCAATGGCAACTTGAGCAAATGAGTGAGAAATCCAATTCTAAAGTGAACCCACCTCCTATTTCTTCATCCTCTACCTTTTGCCAAGTAGTATAGGGTGTTTTCTTCACAAGTTTCATGACTTGGTGAAGTGGGAGCTTGATCTTGTGATGCCTTGACGTAGATCATCTTCGGCATCGAAGCCGACGACCAAGCCTGCCCATTTCTTCGATGAAGCCGATGCTAGAGTCCGGAATCCGATTTGGACAGCGGAGGGACATCATCGCGGAGCCTAGGAAGTGGTGGACCGGATCTATAAAGGTTGTACCCCCTTTCCTTTTGTGTTAAATTCGTTTACATGCTTGCATCGCCTATATATCTAGTTAACGATCCGTATTAGGGTTTGTAGGCACAAGGAAAAATTTGAATTAGCCATGTTTGATGCCTTGTGAGACTTCATCAGTGTGCCTAGGAACCCTACATTGAATATCTATGAGAGCCTTTTTCTCGAATCCGGAGGCCATGGGGTTAATTTCACAGATTTCATCGCCCGTTTTCTCAGCTCAGAAGCCCTGCCGAAGGAAGCCGCGAAATTTGCCAAACTCGACGATCCTTTTGGTTTTGGTTTAGACAAACAGCCGGCAGCGGAGGCGGATCAGAGAAATTTCTTTCTCCCCAACACCCCGGTTGTCCCTTTCACAGAGCTTGCCGCTCCTGGGATCGACGAAGAAGCGTTCTTTTTGGGGTTCCTCAGGCTATGGCTAAGCTGGTTTGTGCTTCCAATGCATCCCCGCCAGATGAGGCCGTCCGTTTTTTATCCAGATCATCGAATGGTTATTGGGATACAAGTGGCCGTCGGGGTCGCTGGGTTAGCCCATTTATATCACGGCCTCAGCCTGGCGACAGATACTACTGAACCAGGGGTGCAGCACGTGAACTTCTCGTTGCATTATTTTATTTCATGGATCGAGCTACATGTACTTGGCGTTTTTGGTATCTACAAAAGGCCTTGATTCTATGACAAGTGTAAGTTCCCTCGGATCATGCAGCTAGTTGACGCATCCATTGTAAATCCGACACCGTGGGAAGCTAGGGGTTTGCTCCTTCGTCCGCGCACGGTTGGAGATGGCATGACCTTTGCCGATAAGATTCTAACTATCGGCCAAGAATCCGCAAAAACGGTGCAGCCATTGCGGGACATTTTTAAAGACAGGGCCTCTATCTTGAAAGCTCGGGAGATTCTTCATTTATACTCCATCAGGCCGGGCTTTCTCGTGTTTAGGCAGAATGATTCGGCATTGTTCATGAGGTACAACCCGCATCGTTTTGCCTAGAAATTAAGCTACAGTCAGTGCGTCCCACTCGAGGCCTTCTTGGCAGAACCGGTTGCTTGTTCAGACCATAATATTGCATTTTCCATTCCCCTATTCTTATCCTTTTTATAAATAAATAGGTACTCTTGACGCACGTTTGTTGCATATTACAGGATACAGGTTTCTGGAGCAAATACAGTGAAAAAGACACAAAACAACAGAAAAAGGGACTTTTGACCAACAAATAGACGGATCCTAGTCAAGCCCAGTTCACATAGGTGCAAGGCAACGAATGTCAAGGTGAAACGGTTAAAAAGACCAATACAAGTCTTCACTGAAGATCTGGAGAAGAGTAAGAAGCCAACAGAGAAAAAGAAGTATAAAACTAAGAAGCCCAGACAACCACAAAGGACCCCAAAAAGTTTGGCAGCCCAAGACCACTAGACGGCCGCGGATCCACGGCCCAAGCCATCAATTGCCGCGTATCCGTGGCCGTCTAATGCCCGTGTCGGTGCAAAGTTTCTGTGCTGTTGCGTCGGTGCGGGTGTTGGGATTTTACGTGGGCAAATCTGTAATTGCGCATGTGCGAGAGTCTGTAACCCTAGGTTTCTTATTTTCCTATAAATTGTGATTTTAGATCTGTAAAATGAGGCCTCTTTTCAATCAATAAAATTCAGAATTTCTGAGAGAAAAAATTCAGATCTGTTCTTCTTGTTTGGAGGGAGCCGTCAACCTAGTAAGTATTTTATTTCTGTTCTTTTAATTATAATGTTTTCTCATCCCCTAATGAGCGAGTAGTCTCCTCGCTTGTTAGGGTTAGCCTTAGGGAAAGGGTTGAGAGATGAGATCTCTCACCCCTTTCAATGCCACTTTAACCTAACGAATTAGAACTCCTCGCATACGAGCACAACCGCTCCCTGCGGCATCCTACCCATCAAGGTAACGATGAACCGTAGTATAAAGGGCCGGTTGCGCGCGTTTTCCGTGGGGGTTAGGTTAATTATCAACAAAGGAAGGATACGAATCTAGAGGAAGAAACATCTTCCCAAAAGATTCATATCCACTTTATTGATAATTAACTTAACATCTAACAGATCTAAAAAAAGTAGGTATTGAAAGCGGTGATGAAAAACGTTAATCTCCAAAACTTCCCCTAAGCCTAACCCTAGCAAGATTTTAATTATATTAATTAGATCCAGTTTTCATAGATTGTTATAAACCAACCAAAACGACAAATTGAATCAACTCGTTAAAACACATAAAAGGAATTTACCCGTCTCTATGGATCGACCCGTACTCACCGGCTAGCTGCAAAGCGACGCCGTTTCTGATTGCGGTAATTATATCTTTGATCGTAAAATCTCTATAATCAAATAGCGCCGTTGCCGGGGACGGCGTAATCTTTCTTTTTGTGAATTTTCGGGTTGATATAAATTTTAAAAATTATAAAAATATAAAAATATAAATAAATAAAAAAATTATCAAATTTGATCTGTTTGAAGGGTGTATCTTTTGAATTTTGCAGGAACAGCGAAGAATTGAGGATCTGGAATTTTATAGAGGGCAAATAAAAATTTGGTACATAAGAACAGAGACGAATTACAAGCACAGAACAGCAGAATTTTTTCCAGAGCCTGACCCCATTTTCTCGCCGCGCTTCCGCCGCAAAAGAGTACCCCACGCCGCGGTTCCGCGCTCTTAGTGCCACGTCAGCACACCAAATTTTGCTGGTTTGATTTCTCTTTTCTTCCCCTCTGCAACCTACAATATATCTCTCTGTAAAAAGTTTTCTGAGGAATTCTTTGCGTAAAGAGTCTTTCTCCCCCTTCTAAATAACAGATTTTCTGCAGGTTTCTTTGCGCCGTGCTAAAATTGAATGCAAGTGAATTTTTGTTTTGCATAATTTAATTGGACTTAAGGGGCTAATTGACCAAACTCAGATTGGGTGGGGATTTCATCACCCTTCCCAGGACCCCAGAAAACACCTAAAGCATTTTGCATCGACCACAATTAATTAAAAAAGATTAGACTCAGACCTAAGGACATCGAGCTCAATAGGAAAAGGACTAGTATAGGCATCGGCCGTTTATCCTAACCGACTTTACGGTGTCTAGGCTAGTGGTTATTAATTAGGCCCACTGTAGTGGTGGTTCCTTCCCACTTACCTGGCCGTATTTGTCCGTGAAGAGGCGGTTTGAGGTCCTATCTCTAGCCCTAGTTAGGAGCTGTCTAGCAGACCTAGGCAACCCTAGATTTAGGCCTGATTGTGCATGTGTGGTTGATACATTTGTGTCACGAGTCCCATTTTCTAAAACCGTCTTGCAAAACTCTCCAATAAAAAAATTATAAAGAAAAATCTTTTCAAAACTTGCAACTTGCCGCTAAGAAAACTTGCACCTCACTTCCACCATCTCTCCTTCATTGACGTTATCATTGCTACTGAAGAGGGAATCCGGAGCGCGTTACATCATTTTATGCGGTTGAACACCGGCTCCAATTTCTTTATTAGTGAGCCGAGTTGTGTTCCGAATGCCCTGAATGTATATGTGGCATGGTATCAACATTCGATGGGCGCCGTTATTAGGGAAGAAAAACTATTGCTTCTTGATCGCAAGGGTACCGCCTCGGGTGGTAATCTAAACGTTCCTCTGAAGCGACGGACCATTGTCCGTCCTCCCTTGAGAGAAGCTGCTGCAGCTGTGGTACCACGTGCTATACGTGAGCTGCCCCTGCCCTGTGTTCCTGAAAAAGTGGTAGTGCAGCGTCTCCCAAGTCTGGTGTGGGTGCGGAGATTGGAACTCGTCGCCCATAATTGCCCACCAAGCGCAAGCTTGTGTTATCGGCTGCCGGCGCTCATCTACAGAAGAAAAAGAAGTCAATACTTTCTGCAGACGTCGTATTCGGCCAGGAGCCCCATGCTCCTTACAGTGAGGGCTTGAGCGAATATGGGACCAATGAAGGCTTATTCATGGCGCCGGATGATACCGATCTCGAGGCTGCTATTGCAGCGTCCGAGCGATCAGCTAGCAACAAAGCAGGACTGATCACCCTTGCACAGTCAGGTAGACTTCAGTTGTATCTTTTCGCTGTTACGTTTTTATTATCATGTTTTAACTGACACTTCTTCTTCAATAGGCATTTCCACTGAAGAGGCTCTCATGGCTTCTCTCAAGACTTTTAAAGAGGAGGAAAGGCTTCGTACTTCTTTGGGCCTTGGTACATTTCGGCTCACTGTGTCTTCATTCCCGTTTTTTTATGGGTAAACTAACTCTTCTTTTTCATCTTATTGCAGGGACTTCCTCGACTCAGGTTATCCCGAGTGCAGTGCCAATCCTGCAAGGCGGCGCTGCAACGCTTCCAGGGCCGACTACCGAAGTCCCAGTTCCCTCAGTACCGCCGAAAGAAGCTTCGCTTAAACAGCCGATGATGGACGCCGTAGAGGTTCCAGAGGCAGAACTTGGTTCGGAAGATGACGTCTCCTTGACGGAGGTCTTAAGGAGGTCAGCTCTGACGGCTCAGTCTGAAAGGAAGCGCAAGAGGCGTGTAGCGAAAGAACGTGATGCCTCCTTAGCTGTAGGTGCGGGCTCGAGCACTGCTTCCCCTGTCCCTATTTCTCCGGAGGGTGCTCCGGCTGCCCTGTCTACCGCTCATAGACAGGCGGTACGTGCGGCTCGGGAAGCAATTGAAAAGCCGTCCCATGGTAACGTAACACTGGGTCCTTTTATTAGAGTTTGATCTTTAGATTCTCATTTATCATACCCTGCAGGGCCAAGTCCTGATGAGGAGGTGGTAGGTGAGATGACGGCAACCACCAAGCCTGAAGTGGCTACTCTCTCCCAGGAGTCCGGGACTGCTCCAATTATCGCTCTTTCCACCTGCGGTTCTCTGCCATCACCTGGCGTTGTGAGTGTCATGGCAGCTCTCGTAGAATCGGGGGATGAAGCCACGGGTGGCGAAACCCTTCCAATAGAGGAAAGCGAAGTCGTCGCTACGCCTAGTGATGCTCTTGTCGCGGTTTCGATTGGCGACTCATCAGATAGATTTTGGGTTATTGTTTTCCTTTTTATTCTGCAATCTCTTTCAATTCCTTCTGACGGCATTTCTTTTGTTTCTAATGCAGGTGTGGAGAGCATTGAGGTCATGCCACCCGAAGAAACGTTACCGGTCGCTGCTCTGGCGGTCGCCAACCCTTTGCCTCCTCTTATATCCTCTCAAATGCTGGAAGGTATGGGTTTGCGATTGATTCAAATCGGGGATGGAATCTTTCACATATTGAACATGTATCATTGTAACCTTGTGGGAGTTCTCTTCGATCATTTGTATCAGGTCTTAAACCCGCACTTCTCCTTCCAGTCGGAAGTCGCTTTGCCTACTGGTGCCGGTGAGTATCTTCTCCAACCGACGTCTTTTCTTTTCTTTAACGGGTGACCCTACCGTTGTTAACTTTAAGTTGATTACAGCACTATAAATTGAAGAAGGGGACAAGAGAATCGTCGCGCCACCAGTACTCCCAACTCTGCCACCTGCCGTAGCCGGTATAGTAGACTCTATTTTTCGTGTATTTTCTTTATTTCTTGAGCTGATATCTGACTATGATTTATTTTGCAGCAATCACACCGACTCCAGCTCCTTTCGAGTCTCAGATTCCCATGCCGGCAGGGCCTTTTGCTAAATGTCCTTCTTCTAGGGGTGCTGCGAATAGCCTGCGGATGTTAAGCGAGTTTGTCGAGGACCTTGACTCCGAGGCCTTTGCATCTGCTGTAGATTTTGCTGCTGAAGTTAATCTCATGTTGGCGATACTCGTGAACTTCCATAGCGAGGGCGTCATTGAATCTTGGGTTAACTATTGCAGGAAGATTGAGGCCTGTCTGTATGGGATTGAGCTCAGGCGCCCTGCTCTAGAGGTGTTGGCTTCGAACTACTAGCGAGCTGCATGGGTTGAGCAGAGCGTTCCGTTCCTTCGCCATTTCGAATGAGAGGCGACCCTTAAGCGAAAGGAACGTGAGGCGACTTCCGCTGAATCTGTCCAACTGCGTGCCGAGGTCACAGCGAATGCTGCCCAGCAGAACTCCATCTTTGAAAACTTTCAACGATATATTTCTGACGGGCTGGTGCTGAGGAAGAAGCTTGATCTTAGTGAGCAGGTTGCGCAGAGTCAGGAGGCTGCTTAGCAGGAAATTGATGAGAAACTTTCATCTTGTCTATAGCAACGGGCCCAAGTTGAAGCAGAGTTGGCCGTGGCGGCTGGTCGCGGAAGGGAGCTGAGAGGAGTGCGCGAGCAGCTGGCTGATTTACTGAAAACGCCTCCTCCTCTGTAGCTGCCTTTGTATTGATTATACATTTGTAACTCATGAATAACATGTATTCATTTCATTTTTTTTATTCCTTTCATTTTCATAAGATGTAGCCTGTATCCACTTGAATTCATGAATAAAGGACACATTTCTTTTCTATCTTCTGTTATCGCCTTCTTTTCTTCGCTTTGTCGTCACCATGTGATTTTAGCAAGTATGGCCTATAGATAGTAGGTAGCTGTTCATCTTGGATTCTTTGCAGGGTAGCGATGTCTTAGGAATCAGGTTCAAATCTGCTGCCTAAGACTTTTCAACCTTATGAGCCATGAGGGTCTCATAAAAATCTTTCTCCCTACAAGTCAAGAGGATCTCGTAGGTGTATTTTCTTCTTAGGAATCGTGAGGATTCCTAAGTGTGTTTTCTATTGAGAGTCGTAAGGACCTCGCAAGAGAATTTTCCCGCTCGCAAGTCGAGAGGACTCGTAAGTGGTTGTTTCCCTCCTTGTCGATGTTCGGCTTCGGAGAGTGTGGCCCGTGAATAGTATGCAAGCGCCCATCTTAGACTGACTTGCAAGGCCTCAGTGCTTAGGAAACAAGTCATTATCCTCATTCCCTAAGGCTTTTCCCTACGAGTCGAGACGAATTGAGAAGTTCTCATAAGGACACTAATTTCCTTACGAGTCGAGACGAATCGAGAAGTTCTCGCAAGAATGTCCTATTGTCACGGTTAACCTCTGCTCTTTACGACAAAGGTCCGTTAGGGTCTGTGGTACTAGGGTTTTGTCCGTCGTACCGTCGCGTCGGCTGATGTATTCCTCGATAGGCAATCTTGCTGTTTGAGTAGCCTCGCAACTGTCGTGTCTCTGATCCCTTCGGGGGCTGGACAAGACGTCTTCAAGCAATCTTCCTAGGTGATTTGACCGTCAGAAGAGCAAGCATTAGGAATTTTTCCATGCCACTTTTTACTTGAGGTTAGGCTCAGTTTGGGGAGCCCCGATGAGTCATAACCACTCCGCGCTGGTGTGGGGATGGTCTCCGATAGTCTTTCAGGTTTTATATGAGTTACCGTCAAGACCCTGAAGCTAGGAATATTGCCTTCGCTTCGTTTGCTCGCATTGCGTCTGCTGTATCGAGACGAATGTCACGGTTGTCTCTAGGTTTTTGGTGAACCGTCGAGGCTTGGAACTAGGGAATTTCCCATGGCTCCGTTGTTTTGACCTTAGGGTAAGTTGTTGACGTTGTATCTGAATCCTGCTGAAGTTGAGAAGAAACGCCACTGTTGACACTGCGTCTGCTGTAACGAGACGAATGTCGAGGTGGTCTCTATGTTATCTGTAAACCGTCGAGATTTGGAACTAGGGATTTTGCCGTGGCTCCGCTTTGCTGACGTTGCGTCTACTGTAACGAGACGGATGTCGAGGTGGCCTCTAGGTTGTTTGTGAACCGTCGAGATTTGGAACTAAGGACTTTGCCGTGGCTCCACTTTGCTGGCATTGCGTCTGCTGTAACGAGACGAATGTCGATGTGGTCTCTAGGTTGCATGTGAACCGTCGAGATTTGGAACTAAGGACTTTGCCGTGGCTCCGTTTTGTGGATGTCACTTCTGTATCCTGCTGGAATGAGGAGGAACGTCGTTGATGATCTCTAGGCTGTAGATGTGTCCTTCGAGACTTAGAACTAGGGACTCTGCCATGGCTCCGTTTTGCTGACGTCGTATATTCCTACAGAGACACTGATTTCTCTGCGGGTCGACGCGAATCGAGATGCTCTTGTCAAGGACGCTGATTTCCTTGAATTGAGGTTTTAGCCAAGGATACTGATTTCCCTGGGGTTGAGACGAATCGAGGTATTCCTGCAAAGATACTAATTTCTCTGCGGGTTGATGCGAATAGAGACGCTCTTGTCAAGGACACATATTTCCCTGAATTGAGGTTTTTGCCAAGGACACTGATTTTCTCGGCATTGAGACGAATCGAGAGATTCCTGCAAAGACACTGATTTCCTTGCGGGTCGACGTGAATCGAGATGCTCTCGTCAAGGACACTGATTTCCCTGAATCGAGGTTTTTGCCAAGAACACTGATTTCCTCGGAGTTGAGACGAATCGAGAGATTCCTGCAAAGACACTGATTTCCTTGCGGGTCGATGCGAATCGAGATGCTCTCGTCAAGGACGCTGATTTCCCTGAATCGAGGTTTTTGCCAAGAACACTGATTTCCTCGGAGTTGAGACGAATCGAGAGATTCCTGCAAAGACACTGATTTCCTTGCGGGACGACGCGAATCGAGATGCTCTCGTCAAGAACGCTGGTTTCCCTGAATCGAGGTTTTTGCCAAGGACATTGATTTCCTCGGAGTTGAGACGAATCGAGGTATTCCTGCAAAGACACTGATTTCCTTGCGGGTCGACGCGAATCGAGATGCTCTCGTCAAGGACACTGATTTCCCTGAATCGAGGTTTTTGCCAAGGATACTGATTTCCTCGGAGTTAAGATGAATCGAGGTATTCTTGCAAAGATACTGATTTCCTTGCTAGTTGACGCGAATCGAGATGCTCTCGTCAAGGACGCTGATTTCCCTGAATCGGGGTTTTTGCCAAGGACGCTGATTTCCTCGGAGTTGAGACGAATCGAGGTATTCTTGCAAAGACACTGATTTCCTTGCGGTCGACGCGAATCGAGATGGTCTCGTCAAGGACGCTGATTTTCCTGAATCGAGGTTTTTGCCAAGGACGTTGATTTCCTAGGAGTCGATTGACTTGTTTCCGAAACGGAGCGTTGATCCGGCGGGGAGGTCATAGGTTGACTCTAGGTTGTCTGTGGACCGTAGAGTTTTGGAATTAGGGACTTTGCCGTGGCTCCACTTTGTTGACGCCGCATCCAAATCCTGCAGGAATGAGGAGGAACGCCGTTGTTATTCTTCTGGGATGCAGATGTTGCCGTCAAGATCTGACTCTCCCTTTAACAAGGTCTGGTGGGGGAAATGTAGTCCCCTTTTTGTTTATGCCCATGGATTGTATACAGGGGTTAGTATGGACTCATCTGCAGGGCAAAAGTTTCATTTCATATATTTTTTTGTTTTCTTTCCGCGATGCTCTATTATTTCAGCTTTTTGTATCGCAAAAGTCGCGATTGCCCAATCATTTCGGCTGTTTTTTTACTCGCTGCTTTTTATTGCGAGTTGCCCAACCATTTCGGCTATTTTGTGTACATATGTTTTACTTGCTGATTTTGTTGCAAGTTGCCCCATCATTTCGGCTATTTTATATGCATTTTTGGCTCGCTGATTTTTATCGCGAGTGTGGAACTTGGAATCTGGTGCCAATCTCAGCATCAGCATCGCTACTACTGAAATATTGCTAGGAGCGAATCATCATTTGCCGTGAAAAGGCTTAGAATTTGATACCGATTTAGGCATCAGGATCGCTACAACTGGGACATTGCCAGGAGCGAATCATCATTTACCTTTGTCGGTTCGAACAAAGGTGGCTTAGCAAACAGAGTTAATATCCTGTCGACTAAGGCTTTTAACTTTATGAGCCGTAAGGGTTTCATAAAGGTGTTTCTCCCTACGAGTCGTAGGGATCTCGTAAGTGCGTTTTCTCATTAAAAATCGTGAGGATTCCTAAATGTATGTTCTCTTATAAGTCGTAAGGGTCATACAAGAGTGTTTTCTCCTTACAAGTCGAAAGGACTTACAAGGGTCGTTCACCGTTGAAGCATATCCCTAGTCGCTGGTGGGACTCTGTTAGGGGAATGTTTATTCGTGCCCGTGGATTGTATACAAGGGTCAGTATCGAACCGCTTGTAGGGCAAAATCGGGGTGTATGACGGCTTAAGAACAGGTTCAGATCCCTGTAACTTAAGGCTTTTGAATCGTATGAGCCGTGAGGGTCTCATAAGAGGGTTCTCCTTACGAGTCGCGAGTATCTCGTAAGTCTAATTTCTTCTTAGGAATCGTGGGGATCCCTAAGTGTGTTGCTTCCCTTTGTGAGTCGTAAGGATCTCACGCAGGTGTTTTTCTCCTTACAAGGTTGAGAGGACCTTGCAAGTGTCTTTTAACGAGATTGCTCCCTTTCTGGTTTTCACAAACTCGCTGGTAGCCCTGCTGTTTTTACTTACGGAGCCCTGTCGGGTTTTCATCCGTGCCCATCTTGCTTATGGAAATACCGTTTTTTTACGTCAGCCTTGGATGCTGCGGTCCGTAGTAGTTTATAGACGCCTCGGTCAGTTGCAAGTTTTAGGACATTGCGGTCCAAGATTTTTTTCGGGCAACGTACGATTGCGCAGCTAGATGTTCTCGCAAATCTTCGCATCTTTTTGTGTCGGAGGTGGATTCCTTGAAGAGAGGGTTGAGGGCTATTTCTTTGTCAGAGTCGCTTCTAAAGGTGATAACTTGCAATCCATTGGTATCAACCTTGTGACAGTTGCCGGCAGTTCTCTTGCGCTCATCTGTCGTGATTCTCTGTTTCCGATGAGTCTTGCACTTCACTCGCTGGACGTGTTGTCGGTGGGCAACATATCCCTGCCACTAGTTTTTAAAGGCCATGCACTCTTCGGTAGGGTGCGTGATCCTCCGATGGTATAAGCAGTAATTTGGATGTGCATCCTTTTCGTCAAGGTGTATGCTGCCAGGAATATTTCCTTTAAAAGGCAGCAGCTTCATTCCCGTTAACAGGGCTTTAGCGAATCTTTTCCTCGTTTTAAGCCTGCTTTTTTCTGCGTTGGATGTGCTTTGATCTAGTGAGAGTGTTTTAACTCTTTCGTTCAGTCGCCGGCGTTTGGCTTTGTAGGGTGTTTTTTGTCACTCTATTGAGATGGGAATACGCGCGCGCTTGTCAGGCGTACTATAGATTCCCCCTGCCTAGGGTAGGACGGGGTTTATTGATTGTGGGGATCCGAATCTCCGGCAGCTGCGGACTAAGCTGCCGTTAATTACCCCTCGCCTTTAGAGCGAGGGAACCTCCGATTGACGGGTTAAACTGGTCATGCGAACTCAATGTGCAGTGTGCGTGTGTTGTGTTTTGAAAGGGTTTTTTGGATATATCGGGAGCCACGCAGAGTTTTTACGGGGTCCCGCTACCCGAATAGCGGGCTGGGGGTTAAGGGGGCTAGCAGCCTCCTTGCGGGGCGCAGGGCAGCGCCCCGGCCTAAATTTTTTTAAGGGGGACAGTGTTGTGGAGTGTGTGTGTATCTATACATATATATGCATGTATATATATAAAAAGGGAAAAAGCGCCCAAAGGACGCGTGGGGCCAGCGCCTTGAGCGCTGTGCGCTTAGGTGCTGTGCGCTTAGGCACTAGCACGCTACGTATCCGACATGTGGGCGTTGGGCGCTCGAGCGCAAGCGCACCACGTGTCAGCACGTGGGGGCTGGGCGCTTGAGCGCTAAGTGCTCGAGTGCTAGCACACCATGTGTCAGCACGTGGGCGCTGGGCGCTTGAGCGCTAGCGCACCACGTGTCGGCACGTGGGCGCTGGGCGCTTGAGCGCAAGGCGCCAGCGATAAAAAGGGGCTTTTTGGCCCCAGAAACTCCCAAAAGAGAAATTAAAGTGGAGTTAAACTCCTAAGGTGTTTTGAAGCTGATGAAGGGCTTCTCCCCTTGAGCCCTAGTTCTTCCCCAAAGTGGGGTTTCTGGAGATGGGTCTCCTTCTTTCTCCTCTGTTGGCAGGATCTTGAAGATCAAGAGATGCGAGATTTTAAAAATCTCTTCTTTTTGAGGTCTAATGGTAGATCCAAGTTCCCATTTGTGGGGTTTGTGGTGAAAAACTATTTAGTTTTGAAAAAGAAAGAGTAAAACTCTTGGTTTAATTCAAAAGAAAGAAGGTTTTTAGAACCTTGAGGAAGGAGAAAGATCTCAGATCTAAATTTTTTCTTTTGGAAAGAGAAAAAGTTGTTGGGATATTTTCATTATCCTTACCTTTATAGGCTATAAACTTTACACATAGCCTCTTGGGCTTCACAAAATGGCATTTTGCCTATCCCATGGCTCATGTGCTATTTCTTTTTGTACATAAGCCATGAGCTTTACAAAAATTTGGCTTTATGCCTATTTTTCTTACATTTATTCATAAAATAAAATAAAAGAAATACAACAAAATTATTTATTACAAAATTTTTATCTTGGCATGAGGGGAGGCCGGCCGCTTCATATTCGGGCTCGACCCGGGCATAGGCCCACTGGATCTGGGCTTGGGCTCACTTGGCTTGGGGGTTGACTTTGATTTTGACTTGGTCAACCGGGGTGTAAATTTTTACCCCAATAAATTACCCCCATCAATAAATGCACACCACATATGTGGGTCGTGTGCATGAAATTGATGGATCTTCTTTCACATGGAGGTGACTTGATTCGGTTCCCACCTTTTGGGAAGCTGGCACTGCCCTTTTTACGACATGGACGGTCGATGCCGCCCTTTTTGCGACTTGGACAGTCGCTGCTACCATTTTAGCGACGTGGACGGTCGGTGCTGCCCTTTTTGCGACTTGGACAGTCGGTGCTGCCATTTTAGCGACGTGGACGGTCTGTGCTGCCCATTTTGCGGCTTGGATGGTCGGTGTTGCCATTTTAGCGATGTCGATGGTCAGTTCTGCCCTTTTTGCGAATTGGACGGTCGTTGCTGCCCTTTTAGTGATGTGGACGGTCGATGCTGCGCTTTTAGTGACGTGGACGGTCGGTGCTGCCCTTTTTGCGACTTGGACGGTCGGTGCTACCATTTTAGCGACGTGGACGGTCGGTTCTGCCCTTTTTGCGACTTGGACGGTCGTTGCTACCCTTTTAGCGATGTGGACGGTCGATACTGCCCTTTTAGTGACGTGGACGGTCGGTGCTGCCATTTTAGCGACGTGGACGGTCGATGTTGCCCTTTTTGCGACTTGGACGGCCAGTTCTGCCCTTTTTGCGACTTGGACGGTCGTTGCTGCACTTTTAGCGACGTGGACGGTCGATGTTGCCCTTTCAGTGACGTGGACGCTTGGTGCTGCCCTTTTAGCGACGTGGACGGTCGATTCTGGATTTGACTTGCCCCACTTCTTGCGGCGTCAGGGATGAAGTTGACTTGTTTCCGGGGTGGAATTTGATTCTGCCAGGGAGGTTATTGGTTGTTTTGCTAACTTGATATGATTTGGGTTGACATCAGCATCACTATGCTGGAATATGGTACTGGGAGCGAATCATCATTTGTCATGACAGGATTTGGGGATTTTGGTTTTGATTTGGCATCAACATCGCTACACTGGAATATGGTACCATGAGCGAATCATCATTTGCCGTGAGGGAATTTCCCCCATTCCCAGTTTAACGACTTAGGGGTCATCTGTTCCCAGTTTAACGACTTAGAGGTCATCTATTCCCAGTTTAAAGACTTAGGGGTCTATTTGATTGGAGTTTGGAATTTTAGGGTTAGGGTAGGCATCAGCGTTGCTAACACTGAAGTACATGTGCCAGGAGCAATTCATCATTTGCCTTTTCCTGTTGGGAAGCGGTGGCTTAGGAGACAGGTTTAGGTCCCTATTGCCTAAGGCTTTTCAATTTTATGAGCCGTAAGGGTCCCAATTAAGCATTTTCTCCCTACGAGTCGAAAGGATCTCGTAAGTGCACTTTCTCCTTAGGAGTGTGGGGACTCCCAAGTGTGTTTTTCCTTTGTGAGTCGTAAGGATCCCACAAAGGTGTTTCCTTACGAGTCGTGAGGATCCCGTAAGTTGGTTCTCCTCATGTATCGTGAGGACACATGAGTGGGTCTTCCAAAATGGAGCATAAGTCCAAGGGCGAAGACCTGCCGCTAGACTGGTTATTGCAGTGGGGTATGGGTATGATGAGAATTATTTGAGCCCGTGGATTGTATACGGTAATCAATTTGGGGACTAACCGTAGGCTGGGAGAATTTTGAGGAATTGGATTTTGGTTTGCGTCTGCATCGCTACACTGGAATATGGTACCAGGAGCGACTCATCATTCGCCGTTTGGGGACTTGGAATTTGGATCTTGTTTGGCATCAGCATTGCTGCACTGGAACAATGCCAGGAGCAACTCATCATTTGCCTCGGAAGGGCTTGGGATTTGGGTTTTTGGTTGGCATCAGCACCGCTAACACTAAAGCGTAATGCCAGGAGCGACTCATCATTTGCCGTTTCCCGTTGGGGAGCGGTGGCTTAGGAGACAGGTTTAGGTCCCTGTCACCTAAGACTTTTCAATTTTATGAGTCGCAAGGGTCTCATAAAAGCATTTTCTCCCTACGAGTCGAGAGGATCTCGCAGGTATATGTTCTCCTTAGGAATCGTGAGGATTCCTAAGTGTGTTGCTCCTTTGTGAGTCGTAAGGATCTCACGCAGGGATTTTCTTCTCATAAGGTCGACAGGACTTTGCGAGTGTATTTCATCTCTTTTCATGAGTTTGCGCCCTTTCGGGTTTTCACAAACTCGCCGGTAGTCTTGCTATTTTTACTCACAGAGCCCTTTCGGGTTTTCATCCGTGCCCGTTTTGGTTGTGGAGATACCGTTTTTCCTTTTTTTTTGGCCGCTGGTGGGACTTTAAAAGTAGTCTCACTGGCAGGATTTGGAAGAGATAGGGGTCGTTTACGCCCGTGGATTGTATACGGTTTTGTAGGATGTATGATCCAGACTGTAGGGCCGATGTGCTCAATTGCCTGCGACTTGGATCATTCACGTATTTCTTGAGATATTGGCCATTGATGGGTGGCATGGGTCTTTCTCCCTCGGCACTTATTAGTTGGTAGGATCCTCCGTCGAACACTTTCTCGATGACGTATGGTCCTTCCCAGTTTGGCTCGAATTTTCCCTTGGCGTGTCGATTGGGGATGATCGGTCTTTTGAGCACCAACACCGATTCGCCTTTCTTGAAAGTGCGGAGACGAGTCATCTTGTCATAGGCTCATGACATTTGGGCTCGGTACAGCTCCAGATTTTGTTGTACTGCAAGCCTCTTTTCTTCGAGTTCGTCGATCTCTTCGAGCCGAAGGAGCACGTTTTCCTCCTCCGCCAATTTATGCTGAACGACCATTCTTAAGCTTGGAACTTCGACTTCGAGGGGGAGGACCGCCTCCATTCCGAAGAGCAATGAGTATGGAGTGGACTAAGTTAAAGTACGGTGCGTGGTACGATATGCCCACAATGCCTCGTGAAGCTTGAGATTCCAGTCTTTCTTGTTGGCTGAAGTATTTTTCCTCAGGAGCTTGCATAGAGTCTTATTGAAGGCTTCGGCTAGTCCATTGGCTCTTGGATTATAGATGGAGGAATATCTCCGGTCTATCTTGTGCTGAGTAGCGAACCTTGAGACTTTGAAGCTCTTGAAAGAAGGCTCATTGTCAGAAATGATTCTTCTTGGTGTACCGAAGCGGTATAGAATATTATGCTGGAAGAATGTCAGAATATCTTCTGTCTTGACTTCTTTTAGCGGGAAAGCTTCAGCCCACCTGGAGAAGTAGTTTGTTGCAGCCAGTATGAACCAGTGGCCTTTGGATGACGGAGGATCAATTGGACCAACTATGTCGGTTCCCCAGACTTCGAAGGGCCACGACGCCACTGTAGGATGCAATGGATTGGGGTGGTTGTGAATGAAATCACCGTGAATTTGGCAGATATAACATTTTTTTGCATGCTCTCCACAATCCCGTATCATGGTGGGCCAGTAATACCCAAGCCGTTTAATTTGAAGTCGCATCTTGGGGCCAGATTGGTGAGCCCCATAGACGCCGGAGCGAACTTCTTTCATGACTTTTTGGGCTTCAGCCGATGACAGGCACCTGAGCCAGAGTTGGTCATATGACCTGCGGTATAGCGTGTCATTTACAAACACGTATCGGAGAGCTCTCTTCTTCAGCTGAACCCCCGCAGACCTTCCTTCGGGCAGCTTGTCGTATCGGAAGTACTCTATGAAGGGTTCTTTCCAATCGGGCTCGTCTTGAACGATCGAAGCTTCTTCGGCGGGACTGCTCTTCTGTTTCGCGCTTTCCTCTTCTTGTAGACAGGGGGTAGAATTTGCCGGCTCCTGACTGTGATCAGAATTTCGTCCATGTCAGGATCAGCCAGCTCCTTGGCCAAGCGAGCAAGTACGTCAGCCTTTCCGTTCAACGCTCTAGGGACTCTCTTTAGTTCAATGTGAGTGAACTGTTTCATGAGTTCCACCATCCGGCTTCTGTACCGAGCTAACTCGGGTTTTATATCTTATAGTCCCCGGTTACTTGGTTGACGACAAGCTGGGAGTCACCGTAAACCCGTAGCCGAAGGATTTCCATTTCAATGGTGAGCTCCAAACCAGCTATCAGAGCTTCGTACTCGGCCTCATTGTTTGTGCGAGACTCGGTAAGAGCAAAAGAACGCCGTAGGGTTCCCATTGATGGTGTGATGAACACCAATCCTATCCCTACTTTTATCTCCGGGACGCTTGATTTACTGGAGGTCCTTATCGATGAGGCCCCATCGAAGTAGAGCTCCCAATATGGATCGTCATTCTCGAGGTGCAGCACTTGTTCATCGGGTAACTTGCAATTGAGTGGTGAACCTTCTGGTATGGGATGAGCAGCGAGAAAGTCCGCAAGAGCTTGTCCTTTTACTGCTTTCTAAGGAGTATAAACTATGTCAAATTCAAGTAGCATGACAGCCCATCTTTCCATTCTGCCGGCTGGGCTTGCTTTGGTCATCAAGTGTTTGAGCGGGTCGACCTTGGAGATCAGCATAACCCGATGAGCGAGCAAATAGTGCCTCAGCTTCTTCACAGCAAATATCAGAGCAAAGCATTGATTTTCGATTGGAGAATAGTTGTGTTCCGCCCCGACTAGAGTTCGACAGAGGTAGTAGAGGGCATTTTCTTTTCCCTCCTCATTATTCTGGGCAAGGAGCGCACCGAGTGACTCATCTAGCGCGGTAGTGTAGAGAATCAGCGGTTTATTTGGAATGAGAGCGGCTAGCACTGGAGGGTGCAACAAGTATTATTTGATGCTTTCGAACACTGCTTGACATTCGGCATCCCAGATAAAAAGAGCTTCTTTCTTCACGAGCTTTAAGAAGGGTCTACATCTTCCCGATAAATTTGAGATAAACCTCCGTATATAAGCGAGCTTGCGTTGAAAAGATCTTAGCTGTGTCAGGCTCTTTGGAGGGGGCATCTCCATGATGGCCTTTATCTTTGATGGGTCAACTTCGATCCCTCGATGTCGGACTATGAAGCCTAGGAATTTTCCCGATGACACACCAAAAGCGCACTTTAAAGGATTCATCTTCAGATCGTATTCCCTCAGTCTGGTGAGAACGGTCCTAAGATCTTGGATGTGGTCGGCCTTGGCTTTAGTTTTGACGACCAGATCATCAACATAGCATTCGACGACTTTATGGATTAGGTCATCAAAGATATTAGTCATTGCCCTTTGATATGTAGCACCTGCGTTCTTCAGTCCGAACGGCATCACCTTGTAGCAATATATTCCGATCGGGGTTCGAAATACTGTGTGTTTCTCATCCTCAGGCGACATCTTGATCTGATTATATCCAGACGAGCCATCCATAAAGGTGAACAACTCGTAATTTGATGTGTCATCAACCATCATTTTCATGACCGGTAGCGGGAAGTCGTCTTTAGGACATGTCTTGTTGAGGTCCCTGAAATCGACACAAAATCGGATCTGCCCATTTTTCTTCTTCACTGGGACTATGCATGTGATCCAGTCCACATATTTCTCTTCCCTGATGAAGCCGGCATCGATGAGCTTCTTGGTTTCCTCAATGACCTTTTCTTCTAGTTCCCTTCTCATTCTTCGAGGAGCTTGTTTGATTGGCTTAGCATCAGGAGATATAGCCAGCTTATGCACAACCACTTCAGGGGAAAGGCCAGGCATTTCTTTGTATGTCCACGCGAAGCAGTCGACGAACTCATGCAGTAGGGAAATTATCTGCTCTTTCATTTCCTCCGACAAGAGTGAGCTGATGTAGGTCGGCCTTGGATCATCGGGCATTCCTAAGTCAATCTCGGTTAGCTCGTCAAAGGTTGCTTGTCCGCCATCTTCGAGCTCTTGAGGAGCTTCTTCTGGCTCGGTTAGCTCATCTTCATCATTTGACTCTTCACTGGCTTCCCCAATATGGGTCATGTAGCATGCCTTAGAATCAGGCAGGATGAAACCTATCCCCCGCCTATCTGGAATTCGTCCATCGATGAGTGCTCGGACCTGAGGTGGATGCCATAACCCTTCGTAAAACTTTGCTTCGGACTTCATTTTATATAACCGGCATTCGCACTTTTTAAAGTATTCCTGCATCTCGGGCGCATAGTATCTAGGATTGAGGATGGCTCCTATGCCTCTTTCATATGTAAGGTATGCGACAGACAAATCGTCTGGGTGCATAACGGGGTTTGACCCATAAAACAGGATGCCTTTCTGCCCACTTTTCCTTCCGGGGGCGTAGAAAGTTTTCAGCTGGTCCACAGTGGAGACTGACAATGCATCGATCTCTTTGCACATCTGCTCCGGTACCCTTGTGACGGCTAGGTACCCTTCTGCAATTTTGAAGGTCTCTCATAGTTTCGCTTGTTGCATAGGGGTCCAATCTGCACCGCTGTTGCACGACAGGTCCTCTTCCTCCGACTCTTCAGTTTCGCTGCCAAGATGAGGGCGGACTTTGCTACTAGATGAGGCTTCAGTAACAAATTCGTCCATATCGCTATCGAAATGAGGGCGAGTATTACGGAAGGACGGACTTCCAGCGTCGAACTCATCAGTGTCGCTACCGAAATGCGGGCGCACTTGGGCGTTTTTTCTTTTGAAAGTGACAGCCGGCTCAGATTTTCCTTTAAGTCTTGGGGCCGCTCTATCCTCAGTCAGTTGTGGCTTAGCATTTTGGTGGTTCATAAAGTACCGAGAATCTTCATATCGGACTTCATGCACACCGAACGGCTGGATGTCTCCGTCAATGCGTCTTTCTTCGCCATTTTTAGTATACTTCATGCATTGATGGAGAGTTGACGGGACGATGCCGTAATCGTGGAGCCACAGCCATTTCAAGAGAATCTTATAAGACGTGTCGGTGTCGATCACGTATATCTTAGCTTCAGTTTGTAGATCCCTGAATTTGATTGGCATAACTATGGACCCCAGAACTTGCTGGCAATTTTGGTTGAAGCCTTGAACGACAATCCTTTCCCTTGACAGGTGTCGGACGTCCATTGGAAAACTCTTCAGAGTTTGCAAGTTCATGATGTTCACTGAGGACCCCGGATCAATCAATATGCGATTAATTCGATCTCCGTCGCTGTACCCGGTCACATAAAGCAGCCGATTATGCTCAGCCGTTCCCAGTAGCAAGTCTTCATCCTTAAACGTGACTGCGGCGGCATGCAATGCATACTGGGCTTCTTTAATATTAATTTCCGCAAAGTGAACCTGATACCGCTCGGGGTTTTGTAGAGCGTGAATGAGAACATCTCTAAGCTCCTTAGATAGGACCAAGGCGTCATAGATGCTCAGGAGAGACGGAAGCTTCCGGAGATGAGCCAAGACATTATAGTCCACCGAGGAAGGACTTATGTTTTCATCATCCGGTTCTCTGCCATCTTCCTTATTAGCTACCTGTTTTTCCTTCCCTTTTGGGGCGTTGCCCTGATTTGGCGGTAAAGCCCTGCCGCTTCTGAGCTGGATTTGATTGGCCTTTGTGGCGAGCTCCTCGTCCTCTTCAGGAAAACAGAGCTCCTCCTCAGAGTCGCTGCCAAGATGGATGGCGTAGCAGGTCACTACTGGGATCTCTTCATTAGAGTCTTCTTCTAACTTCTCCAGAATTTCAGCCGCTTGTACAGTGAAGAACTCCTTTAATTGAATCAGAGTTCTTTCCTTCTGTTCATATTCTTCGAGGGAATCGATATATTTTTGAATGGTCGATCTCCCTGCAGACTCTTTTTCGCACCGAGCTGCACTTTTCTTCTTCTTGAGCTTCTTGGATTTTGAGCCCGATGGAGCCGTATTGGCAGCTGGGCTGGTAGGCTTCTTCTGTCCTTCTCATTCTGTCTTGGGCTCTTTCTGAAGCAGCTTTAGCATCTTCTTCATCTTATTAGATATTTGCTTACTCCAAGGAGGCTGCGGCGAGTCGGTCTCATTTCTCAGGGCAGCGGGTTCGACTATCTGCTCCCAGAAGGCTTCAGCTTCTATCTGTATAAAGTTGGTGGTTGCAACTTGATTGTTTACCAACACACTTTGGACAGCTCGATCTCTCCAGCCTTGTACTGCTTCTTGACCCAGTCTTTGAAGATATAGCAATTCTCGATCGCATGGCTCACTACTCGGTGGTACGGGCAGTACAGAGGATTGCCGGTCATTTTTGCTTCTTGGGGTCTTTTTGACTCCGGCAATTGTAGGCCGTTGTTCAAGGTATCTTTAAATATCTTGCGGACCTTTTCCCTTCTGAAAGAGTAAACCTTGTTCTTCTTCTCCTCTAGGGAAGGCCCATCTCCTCCCAGCAATGGCTTTCGAGACCGGTTGGTTTTGGATTCGCCTGCCCTACGCTTTTCTTCATTGTTGGACGCATTGAAGACATTGGTACTGCTGGAACTCCCGCTTCTACGGTTGTTGTCCCACTTGCTTTTCCAAGTTTTGTCTCTCTGAGAGTCCGGGGTAGACTCTTGCTTCGAGTGTTTCGACATTTGGACTTTCTTGGTTAGCTCTTGAAACGTCTTGAGGCCTGCTGTACACAAGAACGGGACCATCCAATTGATGAGGTTCCCAATGAGAAGGATGACGGACTGGTCCTGCTCCAGTGGCGGTTCACACTTGACTGTGAGACTACGCCATCGGGCGATAAAGTCGGTGTTGCTTTCATTCTTCCCCGGTTTGGTCCTCACAAGGTCGGTAATGGAGATTTTATCACTGACACTTATGAACCTTTGCCGAAACAGAGACTCCATTTAGGCAAAGGTAATGGCAGACCCGTCTGGTATACTCGCGTACCAGTCGAAGGCGACACCGGTCAGGCCGTTGACAAACTGACGAAGAAGGAGCACATCATTGCCCCCTGTATTTCCGCACGATGCTTTGAAGTGGGCGACGTGCTGATTTGCATTCCCCGTTCCGTCAAATCTTTCGAACTTAGGAATGACGTAGCCGCTTGGAAACTCGATCAGATCGTATTGTACGGGATATGGCCTCCCACTACCGCCAATTTCTTTCCGAGTTTCAGCTTCAGCCACCAATGTTTTAACTTTGCTGGTGACCAAATCCATTATCCGATCTTGTGTTAGCGGGATAGTGTTGTCTGGGGCCAAGGCGTCCCCAGAAGCGGAATGTGGCCGGCTTTCGTGCGGCTCGACCAGTCTTGGACCTAAAGGAACAGGCATTGGCTGCTTCGGATTGTCATCACCCGGCTGATAAGTAGCGACTTGTGCTTGATTGGGAGGCGCTCAAGCAATTTGAGTCGTAAGCTGCATCACAACATTCGTTAGGTCGTCAATTTTCGAATAGAGCTTGGCCATCTCTTTATCCTTGCTCTTGAGCTATTTTCGAAGCTCTTGAAGCAGCTCTTGCTCCGTGGTCCTGGGGCGGAAAGTCGGCTCTTCCTCGCTGTCCGAGCTCGACTCTGCATGGACCGAGAGGTCTTTCTGCCTATCTTCCTCCTCGAGAGGGTTTTCATCATCCAGCGGAGGCGGCTGTTCTTGGGCAGCGGCAACCACATTCAAGCCAGATTGGGCTTGGGATGTGGTGGCCCCATCCTTGCTTTTGCTACGAAGGTTGTCGCTGGGGCGCCCGCCCGTCATATAGACCGTATGGATAATATATCCAGCCCTAATATATCCAGCCCACTTTTTATTATCGGCGGCTGGCCTGACCAGGTTCTTGAATGGTGCTGGCGCTTCTTTACTGGGTTTGCCCCACTGCTTTCGTGTGGCACAGAGCGCCTGATAGACTTTTGAAGAGACAGTGTCATACTTTTTCTGTTTGGGCCAGGACACGTCTCTTTGTAGCGACGTTCGGACCGCTGTTTTCTTGATTCCGACGGTCATGGCATTTTTCTGAACCCACTTCAGAGGTTCGAATGAATTGCTGATTTTTACGGCCGACTCAGCCGTCGTCACAGAGTAACCCTGCTATTGGAACTTCACAACATTCCACTTGGCCGAAGCCCTGGCCCTCTTGTTGGCTCGATACCTGAGCCGCTTCTGCCTTAACTTTTCTGTTTTAAGCACCTGCCAGACTTCGGCTATTTGGGAAGATGCCGTAGACCGGGCAATGGAGGAGTTTGGAGATACGCTCGATTGTGCATTTGTTGGAATCATCGCCTAAGCTCGTCCGCAACATTTGATGTTGCCCTTTTTACCGGAAATCTTGCCCCAGCTGGAGCGCCAGAGAGTCGTTCAGACATCGTCTTAAGCTCCGGTTGTGGTGCCTTAGCGATCACAACATTCAGCCTCTTGCCCCTTGAGACTAGCTTGGCCACCTGTTTTGCCGGGATTTCTGCCAGATGAGCACTTCCGGCAGGGTAGATGATGACGGAGCCAAACTGGCGGGGCAGTTCCTCCCACTGTCGACTGAGGCTTGCGGGGAGAACCACACGAGCATTGACCTTGACCATGTACGGGATCAGGGTCACGTTGGAAGCTGAATTCGTCTTGGGAGACATTGTCTTCGAAAATTGATTGCTGCACGAAAAAAAATCATTTCAGTATAGGCAATCGATATGTATATTGATTGAGTTCGCATGAACATTTAACCCGAAATATGGGAGGAGAGAAACGTCCCACCGGGCGTGCCAGAATCTGGAGGGTGTTTTTCGTCACCCCATTGAGATGGGAATACACGCGCACTTGTCAGGCGTATTACAGATTCCCCTTGCCTAGGGTAGGCCAGGGTTTATTGATTGTGGGGATCCGAATCTCCGGCAGCCGCGGACTAAGCTGCCGTTAATTACCCCTCGCCTTTGGAGCGAGGGAACCTCCGATTGATAGGTTAAACTGTTCATGCGAACTCAATGTACAGCGTGCGTGTGTTGTGTTTTGAAAGGGGTTTTGGATATATCGGGAGCCACGTAGAGTTTTTATGGGGGTCCCGCTACCCGGATAGCGGGCTGGGGGTCAAGGGGGCCAGCAGCCCCCTTGCGGGGCGCGGGGCAGCGCCCCGGCCCAAATTTTTTTTAAGGGGGACAGTGTTGTGGAGTGTGTGTATCTATACATATATATGCATGTATACATATAAAAAAAGGCAAAAGCGCCCAAAGGACGCGTGGGGCTAGCGCCTTGAGCGTTGTGCGCTTAGGTGCTGTGCGGTTAGGCGCTAGCGCGCCACGTATCCGACACGTGGGCGCTGGGCGCTTGAGCGCTGGCGCACCATGTGTCAGCACATGGGCCCTGGGCGCTTGAGCATTAGGCGCTTGAGCGCTGGCGTGCCACGTGTCGGTACGTGGGCGCCGGGCGCTCGAGCGCAGGCGCGCCATGTGTAGGCACGTGGGCGCTGGGCGCTTGAGCGCAAGGCACTCGGGCGCTTGGGCGCCGGCGAGAAAAAGGGGCTTTTGGCCCCAGAAACTCCCGAAATAGAAATTAGAGTGGAGTTAAACTCCTAAGATGTTTTGAAGCTGATGAAGGGCTTCTCCCCTTGAGCCCTAGTTCTTCCCCAAAGTAGGGTTTCTAGAGATGGGTCTCCTTCTTCCTCCTCTGTTGGCAGGATCTTGAAGATCAAGAGATGCGAGATTTTAAAAATCTCTTCTTTTTGAGATCTAATGGTAAATCCAAGTCCCCCTTTGTGGGTTTTGTGGTGAAAAACTATTTAGTTTTGAAAAAGGAAGAGTAAAACTCTTGATTTAATTCAAAAGAAAGAAGAAGGTTTTTAGAACCTTGAGGAAGGAAAAAGATCTCAGATCTAAATTTTTGCTTTTGGAGAGAGAAAAAGTTGTTGGGATATTTTCATTATCCTTGCCTTTATAGGCTATACACTTTACACATAGCCCCTTGGGTTTCATAAAATGGCATTTTGCATATCCCATGGCTCATGTGACATTTCTTTTTGCACATAAGCCATGGGCTTTACAAAAAATTGGCTTTATGCTTATTTTTCTTACATTTATTCATAAAATAAAATAAAAGAAATACATCAAAATTATTTATTACAAAATTTTTATCTTGGCATGGGGGGAGGCCAGCCTCTTCATGTTCGGGCTCGACCCGGGCATGGGCCTACTAGATCTGGGCTTGGGCACACTTGGCTTGGGGGTTGACTTTGATTTTGACTTGGTCAACCGGGGTGTAAATTTTTACCCCAACAGGCTTTTTCAAATATGGCCATTTTGCGCCCTCGATCAGCTTTGCTCTTTCGGAAGGCTTCGATCAGCAGCATGTCAATCATCTCGTCCGATGGATCCAGGGATTTCGATTCCGGTTCTGGATCTTCCCCCAGATTCTCTACATCAGGAGCTTCTTTATCATCTATTGACGAGTGAGAGATCATGTGACAGCTTGCCACATAATCCTCAGGTTCATCTGATGAGTCTTCTCCCTCATCTTTGTTGCCATTTCTGTTTTCAAGGATGTGGTTGAGAAACTCTTGGAGTGTGACCGGGGTTCGCACCTTCTGGTTTTATTCCTCCAGGGCGTCAATGTTTTTTTGCAGGTCCGTATGCTTGTCATCAGGCTTCACGGGCTTTTTGTTCTTCTTATTTTTCTCTGATGACTTTGACGGCTGGGTCTGCGTGTTTTGCCCATCGCTATTAGCTCTCAGTGTTGGGCATGGTTTTAACATCCCCTCAATGATCTCAGGCTCTAGCGATCTTTTCCACTTGATTGCCGGGCATGCTTGAAGATCCTTCAGCATTCTTTTCACTTTTACCGAAAGAACTACTTCCCATGGAGATTCCTCTATGAATGAGCATGATGCCCCCGGCGTGTCCACCCTTTTAGAAGTGTGCTGTTGTGGCGGATTTACCTTCCAGTTTTCGGACAGCGCGGACTTGCCCTGTTGATACTGGTCTTCAACCCAATTTTTGAAGACGTAGCAGTCTTCGCTCGAATGGCCCAATACTCGGTGGTAGGGGCAGTAATTGGGATCGTTGACATCGTTCGGTTGTAGTGGGTGTCTCGACTCCGGTAGAGTGATGAGCCCGTTGTGCACTGCTAGTTCGAACAGTCTTCTTGTTTTATCCGGGAAAACGAGTAAGGACGTCTCAACTTCTCATCGAGGGATTGCCGCTTGTTGCTTTGGCGAACAACCGGTCTCGGGCCACTCAGTTGTTGTTGAGCGTTGGCGACGAAGGTTGCTTTCCCTTTCCCTTTCTCATTCCGAGGATCCGTCTTCCCATCTGGTCCATTTAGGACAGCTTGTCGATCAAAGCCTGGAAGGTAGTCGGCTTGAAAAACATTATGAATTGGGATATGGTCGCCTGTGGGTCAAGAGTACCCATGAACATGCCTACCGCAGGAGCTTCTTCGATGTGCTGTTCGCATTTCGACCATAAGTTCCGCCACCGAATCGCATACTGAACCCATGTTTCTCCCGGCTTCACCCTAGCATTGATCAATGCCGTGATTGGAGTGCGTTCGCTAGCGTTTGCGAAACGCTGGTTGAATAGCAATTCCATTTCTGTAAAAGTTTTGATGGAGTCGTTGGGAAGCTCTGAATACCATTCGAACGCCGTCTTTGCCAAGCTGCCGACGAATTGGCGAAGTAGTAGCATATCGTCACCTCCAGTGTTTCCACATAAAGCTCTGAACTGTGCTACATGCTGGTGTGGATTGTCTGTCCTCTTGTACACATGGAATTTGGGGAGCGTATATCCCGGTGGGTACTTGATTTGATCATACCAGCCTGGACAGGGTCGTCCAGTCTTAACAATTTGTCCAGCCGCTTCGCTTGCCTGATGAGCTCGTATCTACTGAGCGATGTAATCATCCAAGGCGGCTTTGGAGATGGTATTCTCATTAGCTGTTGAACAAGCTGGAAGAGGGTTTGACGTCTCCCCTCGGTCGTCTTCATGGATAATCGGAGGGTTTTCAGCTGGAGGATCCGGCTGTAATATCATCCCGACCATGTCTTGGAATAAAAGCGCCATTCGTTTTATGTTGGCGGCTTGTTCCGCTGCCTCTTTGTCATTTTTCTCGAGGATTCTGCGGAGGAACTCAGCATCGGTCTCTTGTTCATGACGCTGCTCTGACGATATCTCCGGGCATTCTTTTGGCCCAGTGTGTGCGGCCATCTGTGTTAACATTTCCTGAAGCTTCTGTTGTTACTCCTAGGCCTTTGTTACAGATCTGGTGAGTGGTCAATGACCCGTAGGGATACGGTTATCCTCTTTTCCGGATGCCATATAAACAGTGTGCACCACCATGCCCCCAGACTTAGGGCATTTAGATTCAGTGTTCTTAAGATTCATCGCGGACACAGGGACTTTCTCCGGACTCCTTCTTTTGTGGGCGGTCGAATTTGAGGGAGCCGTTGCAGCGGGCATCCAAATAGATGACCTCTCATGTGGCATGACAGGGTGGTCCTTCTCTTGCCGAACTTTCATCTTCTTCGATCGGCGGGAGTAGTCTTGGTTGATCACCGAGTTTTAGACCTATTGCCAAACCTTGTGAATTTTAGAGGACAGCCGCTGAGAGGGCAGCTCTGGCTTCATCTTTGTAACGTTCTCCACAGGTGGAGGAGACCTTTTCAGCACGGCCGTCAGAGAGTTCCGGTGGACCCTCTGGAGTGGTTTAAAGCTGTTCCCAGTTGGAACATCAGCATCAACTTCCACCGTTGGAGTAGGCGGAGTCAGTCCAGATAGGGAATTGCCCCTAGCTTTCTTCACTCGGCGCCGGTGGTGATGTCGAGCATGCCTTGCAGACGGTATTGATTCAGCTATGGGGTGGCTCCCTCATGCCCTCTTTCCTGGTAAAGGATTGCCGTTGGTGCCAGTCTATTGAAAACTGATGTCCGTTGAGAAGGGATGGCCAACCTGTCGAAGGCAGACATCCGAGCAGGGGAAGCAGCCTTGGTGACTTCACCTGGAGAGGGAGTTGGAACGGCCAGTCTTGTGAAGACCAACCCCTTAGCAGGAGAAGTCTCTCTGATGACTTCATTTATTGGAGCAGGGATGGCTATCCGTTTCGGGATAACCCCTTCAGGTATTGCGGGCTTTTTCACAGACCCATTAGAGCTTTGGCCCAGTCCGTTAAAGACCGAGACGTTGGATTTGGGCGACCCGTTGAGAGGGGCCACGATAGTTGCAAGCCAATCGAAGAACGACTTCTTTGGAGCTTCTTGCGATGGCAGTGGGGTGTTGAAGCTCATTGGTGGGAGCATGGTCCCGAAGAATAGTCCAGTGGTGGCCTGAGTCACCTGTTCTACTGGCATGGCGAAAATGGAGGTCTCTTGAGCCCATAAGTCACTCCTCCGACAAGGACGGAGTGGGGTTTGTTGCTGCAGCTAGTGCAGTTGGAAGCCATTTTCTCTGCATGGGAGTAAGGCACCAAATCTTAGTACCTCGAATCCAAGGGAAACCATGTCAAACCACGATTCGTTCACGAACATGACACACGAAGTGTGGAGTGGAAAGAGGAAAAGGTCCCACCTGGCGTGCCAGAATCTGTTCTCCGCCGAAAGACGCGACCGGGACGTTGGGACGTCCGGCCTGAATTTCGAGGGAAGATGCTATTTGGTGCTATCCGTCCACCTCTCCAAAAATGCCAAGTTGATTTATGGCACCATGTATCGAAGGTTTAAACGGATACGGCCAATGTAGCAGACTCATCAGATTCCCCCTCATTGAGGGGTTTTTGATTGTGGGGATGCTCTTCCCTGCAGGCGCAACCCCCTGCAGTTAATTACGCTACCGCATCGCGATAACCACTTTCTCTTTCTCCAGATGGTCACATCGTGTCGTATGTGTTTGTTTTGTTTTTGGTTGCCCGTGGATTGTATACGGAGATTAATTTATGTTGTCGCCCGTAGGGCATGGATTAGTCCAAATCCGTATTTTCTTAGATTTGGGTTTTGGGTTGGGTTTAAGGATCGTTACTCTCATTTGAGACTAAAATCAACTTAAACTTTTGTTAAGGATACGTTGGTCTAATTTTAGACTAAGATCAACTTAACAGGATCATTTAGATCCAACAAAAGAGCATTTGGGCTATATTGTTTTAGTTTAGGGACTTTGCGGTCCAGTTTAAAGACACCATAGTCTGTAAAGTTTAAAGACATCACAGTCCATGAGTTTAAGGACCTCACAGTCCATAAAGTTTAAGGACATCATAGTCCATGAGTGTAAGGACCCCACAGTCCATAAAGTTTAAGGACATCTTAGTCCATGGTAGTTTAGAGACGTCATAGTCTGTAAAGTTTAAGGACATTATAGTCTATGAGTTTAAGGACCACACAGTCCGTGGAATGTCTGGTTGTCAGGACCCGTCACCTCTCTGAAAACGTTGAAGGATTACAACGACAAATATTAGAGGAGTGAAGAGATGTACCCTTGAACCAATATTGGTTGGGAGATTTGTAGTCCAATTTGGGACTAAGATCAAAGATTTATGAGCAAATGAGCTCAATTAATCTGAATTAGGGTTCTATGGCCAACTTGGGCTCGCCCCCCATTCAGTTAAAATGTTAAACATTTAACAATGCTGGGCATTGGTTTGAGTTCTGACAATTATTTTTGTCTTTTATTGAGTGCTGAGCACTCATCATAGCTCTGGGGCTTTATTTAAAGAACAATTTATGTTCTCTTAGCACACACGTGAGGAGCACGTGGTGCGCTTGGCGCTGTGCGCCAGTTAATGAGCGGAGAGCGCTTCTGTTAAGTAGCGCACACGTGGCGCGCTTGGCGCTGTGCGCCAGACAATGAGCGTTGAGCGCTTCTGTTAAATAGCGCACACGTGAAGAGCATATGGCGTGCTTGGCGCTATGCGCCAGACAATGAGCGCAGAGTGCTTCTGTTAAATAGCACACACGTGAGGAGCACGCGGCATGCTTGGCACTGATCGCCAGACAATGAGCGCAGAGCGCTTCTTATGAAATTTGGAGCGCCAAGGCTCTGCAACGCTGCGCGTTAGTTTTGGAGCGCTGAAGCGTTTCTTTTAATTGGAGCGCTAGGGATCTTTTTAGGCAGCTTTGCGCTCTGAGAATTAAATTCTCTCTTATAAGAGACTTTGTCTCATGGATCTAAGAACAAGGTTCTTATTTTATAGGAGATGTTTCAATTTCTTATGTTTTTGGTGAAAGGGTTTGCCTTTATGGATCTGTGATCTTAAGAGAATTGAATTACCCTCCCTCCTTTTTTATAATGAGATATTATGATCTCTTTTGTGAAAGACAATTTGTCTTAAAGATCTATGATCTAGCATAAGAACTAAGTTCTTTTTATGATGAGATATTTTGATCTCTTTATTTTACCTTGAAGAAATTCTTCTTCTGCTAAGAGTTTTGCTCTTCTCTCTGAACTTTCTCAACGTTTAGGGGGGGGGGGGGTTCCTCTATATCAGACTTGAAGTTTTGGGGCTTTTATATAGGGAAAGCTGATTTGTTGAATCGGTTGAAGAGATCTTTTCTCTAATTGATTTGGGGATGTTTCCCCCTTGGATCTTTGATCCAAGGGCTTCTGATTTACAGAAGGCAATCTTCTTGTTTTCAACGAGATTGGGAAATTTTCCCTATACAAAATTTATTTTGTATTTTGGTGATTTTTAATCACCATTGGATCATTGTTCCAACGGTCTCTGATTTTCAGAGCACAATCTTTCCTGTTTGGAAAGATTGTGAGGAATGTTTCCTTAACAGAATTTTATTCTGGTCAATTGATGATTTTTAATCATGTTCATTGGATTTTTGATCCAAGGGCCAAGAACATTTTGTTCTATCGCTAGCGCTCATGTGCTTTGCACGTGGTGCGCTGCTTAGAGTGCAGCGCTCTTAGCGCTAGCGCTCACGTGTTTTGCACGTGTGCATTGCTTCAGAGTCTTTGACTCTCAGCGCTGGCGCTGCTATGAAGCGCTGCTTCATTTCAAATTTTGAAATTTGAACAGAGCTTTGCTCTTATTGGAGGAAACAGGCGCGAAAGACCTTGCATGCACCAATCAGAGCTTCTGGACATAAGGGCATTCCGGTTAGGAGACAGGGGACAGTTTTTATGAAAAGGCCTTTAATGTTAAATCAGAAAAGGAGTATGTTTCATGATTACTGCCATTTACCTGACCATATGCTGAAAGATTGTTGGAGGAAACATGGACTCTGCTTAGTTTGTGGATCAGCTAACCATTCGATTGGTACATGCTCTTCGAGGATACAGTTGAAGGGTGATGTCCTGAAAGCACCACAGAAGCAGACTTATGGACAGAAACAGATTACGCTATGGCCAAATCAGGGACGGGCTTTCACCCTGACGGCCAAACAGGCCAAAGCTTCAGAAGATGTTGTTTCAGGTATCTTACTTATTTGTAATTTTCCTCCATTGGCATTATTTGATTCTGGTGCATCCCATTGTTTTAGGTCATCCAAATTTATTGGTGCACATTCTATTTCACACACGGCCCTATCTAGTAGTTGGGACATACACACCAGGAATGGGAGAATTATATCTAGTAGAAAATGCTATTGTTATTTGCAGACGGGAGTTGTTCGTAAATTTCTTGGTGATAAATATGGGCAGTTATGATGTTGTCTTGGGAATGGAATTTCTTAGCACTTTCTACGCTCACATAGACTGTAGAGTGAAGAAGGTGATTTTCCAAATTCTTAGACATCCGGAGTTCGAATTCTTAGGAGGCAGCAAATCAGTCGGGCCAGTTGAATTTCGGGCTAAGCTGACAAATGCTGATTTTTTTGTCGATGGAAGTGATCAAGGAGAAAGCACTAGCAATAGTTCAGGATTTCATGAATGTGTTCAAGGACATCTCGGGTTTACCGCCAAAACGAGATGTGGAGTTCGCGATTGATCTTATTCATGGAACAACGCCAATTAAAAAGGCTTATTATCTGATGGAACCGATGAAACTAGAAGAAGTAAAGAGGCAAGTCTCCGAATTATTAGAGAAAGGCTGGATTTGCAGCAGTGGTTAACATTGGGGAGCTCCAGTTCTTTTGGTCAAGAAGAAAGATGGCACACGGAGAATGTGCATCGACTATCGAGAGCTAAATCGGGTGACCATCAAGAACAAGTACCCAATTTCTTGCATAGGCGATTTATTCGATCAACTCAGTGGCGCAAAAGTATTTTCGAAGTTGGATTTGCGATCGGATTATCACCAAGTTCGGGTGAAGACAGAAGACATTTGTAAGACGGCATTCCGAACTCGATATGGGTATTACGAGTATTTAGTTATGTTGTTTGGAGTTACTAACACACCGACAATATTTTTGGACTTGATGAACCAGATCTTTTCACCATATCTGGATCGGTTCGTGATAGTATTCATCGATGATATTCTGGTTTACTCGATGGGCTATGAAGAGCATGAAGAACACTTAAGGATCGTACTGCAGATATTGAGACAAGAGAAGCTGTATGTTAAGATAAGCAAGTGCGAGTTTTGGCTCGATGAAGTGAAGTTCTAGGGTCATGTTATATCCGGAGATAGAATCGCAGTTGACCCTGAAAAGATTGCAGATGTTCACGATTGGCCGACTCCAAAGAGTGTAGAGGACATTAGGAGCTTCCTTGGGCTGGTTGGTTATAATTGAAGGTTTGTGGAGAACTTCGCTCGAATAGCAGATCCATTAACCAAGTTAACATGAAAGGAGGTACCATTTGTTTGGTCCGAGAAGTGTGCACAAGCTTTTGAGGCGCTGAAGCAAAAGTTGACAACCGCTCCTATTCTAACAGTGGCAGATGGTTTCGGAGGTTTAGTTATTCACAGCGACGCATCAGGAAAATGTTTGGGGTGTGTATTGATACAGCATGGAAAAGTGGTAGCTTATGCATCAAGACAGTTGATGACTAATAAGAAGAACTACCCAATTCAATACTTGGAGCTAGCAGCAGTTATCTTTGTGCTAAAGATTTGGAGACACTACTTATTGAACGAGAAGGTCAAGGTATTTACTAATCATAAGAGCATAAACTATGTGTTCAAGCGGAATGAGCTCAACATGAGGCAGCGTAGATAGTTGGAGCTGATGGCTGACTATGATCTTGGTTTAAAGTACCATCCGGGGAAAGTTAATATAATACCGGATGCTTTAAGTCAGTTGCCGGCAATACGGATATTGACTTCGCAGAAGAAGATTATAGCAGATTTTCATCGATTTGAGTTGGAGCTCGTACTACCGGATTCTTTGGGACAATTGATGCAATTGCGAGTACAGTCATCATTGATCGATAGCATTAAGGCGGTGCAGTTGCACGATCCTAGATTGCAGAATTTCGAGGATAAGTAGAAGCATGTCTTCGAACAGATTTATTGATTCATGAAGATGGTTCTTTAAGGTATGGAAGTAGATTGTGTGTGCCTAAAAGAGAAGTTCGTGAAGAAGTCATGGAGGAGGTTCATAGTTCCGCATATTCGATACATTCGGGAAGCACGAAAATGTATAGGGATATGCGACAACACTTTTGGTGGGAAGGCATGAAAAGAGAGATCGCTCGTTTCGTGTTGAGATGCTTAGTGTGTCAGCAAGTGAATGATGAACATCAAAGGGTCGCCAATTTGTTACAACCACTTCTGATTCCCCAATGGAAGTGGGAACATATAATCATGGATTTCGTGGCAGCGTTACCACGGAGTCCAAAGAGCAATAACGCAGTATGGACGATCTTCGATCGACTGATCAAGGCAACTCATTTTATACCATTTTGAGTTAGTCATTTGATGGAGGCTTTAGCAGAGAGGTACATGCAGGAGATTGTGAGATTGCATGGAATACCAGTGAATATTGTTTCCGATCGTGACACCCAGTTCCTGTCACATTTTTTAAGCTACAAGAAAGTTTGGGAACTTGCTTGAAGTTTAGTATGGTCTATCACCCTCAGATAGATGGACAGTCCGAGAGAACGACCTAAAATCTTGAAGACATGTTAAGAGATTGCATGTTAGACTTCGAGGGTTCGTGCGAGGATCATTTACATTTAGTGGAGTTTTGGTACAATAACAGTTTTCAGGCGACTATACAGATGGCTCCATTTGAAGTATTGTATGGTCGTAAGTGTCGCTCGCTTGTATGTTGGGACGACGTTGGAGAAAAAAGATTGTTGAGATCGGAGTTGATTGTGCAAATAGTGGAGAAAGTTAACTTAATTCGTGATCACGGTGGCTCAAGATCGACAGAAAAGTTGGGAAGATACTGGAAGAAGAACATTAGAGTTTGCTATTGGTGATCATGTGTTCTTGAAGATATCATCGACAAGAGGGATGATCTGGTTTGGTAGTCGAGCTAAGCTTAGTTCTTGATTTGTGGTGCCTTTCGATATCATTTAAAGTATTGGAGAAGTGGCTTATCGATTGGTTTTACTACCATCGTTGGAGGGTGTGCATGTCGTGTTTCATGTATCTCAAGTTTGCAAATATGTTCGAGATGAGATGCACGTCCTAGACCGATCGGAATTGACGTTGATGAATGATTTGAGTTATGAAGAGCAACTGATGGCTATTATGGATCGACGAGAAAAAGTTTCTAAAGAATAAAGCGATCCCTTTAGTTCTTGTTTCGTTGGGAAATCGTTCGCATAGAGAATTTACATGGGAACGTGAAGAGGAGATTCGACAAAAGTTCCATATTTGTTTCCTTGAATCCGTATTTCCTTGTTCTTGTCTTTTTCCTATTTCCGTGAATTTCGAGGACAAAATTCTGTTTGTAGTTGGGTATAATGTAATACCCAGATAGTACGTTATTTTTATTAAATGGATTATTTAGGCTATTTAAATCATTATTATTGTTATTGGGTTAAGATTGGTGTTTGGATGGTTAGAGTGATAATTGTATTATCCTACCTTTCCTTGATCCCTAGTTCAAATTGATATAATATTTGCACCCAACCCGCTTGCATCTAAATTTTTTTTTTTTATTATTGGAGTTTAATATTTTGTCATGATTGAATATAATTATGGTTATCTAGTTGGTTAAATAGATGATAGTTAGTGTTTAATATTTATTTTACTAATCTATATATATCTTATTCATATGCATAGATTTTATCGTCTAATATTAGTTTGAAAAACTAAACATTCTGCCAAAACCCTTAAGATTAATCTTTACGTAGAATATTGAATGTGTTTAGTTACTAGAATATTTTAGTGGTATTTTAAGATTTGTTTTCTAATCTAGTAATATCTTATTTTAATATGCATATAATAATTTGTCTAACATTATTGTGTAACCAAAGATATATTTTTGTTTGGTAGTTTAAATAAGATATGTTAAGATATTTAATCTTCAAATAATCGTTTAAAGATAAGCTTATGGGGGTTTGTTATGAGAAGATAAAGCTTTAGGGGGTTTTGAGCAATTTTTCCTCTAAACCTATATATATTGAACCCATCATCGTCACCTTCTCTCATCATCATCACCTTCTCTCACAATTATATATATATATATATATATATATATATATATATATATATATAACCCTATTCCTTCCTCTTCCTCATACCCGCATCCTCCGAGACCGCTGACGCCTCCTCGCTCGTGCTCATCGCTCGACTCCATTACCACCCTCACCGTCGTCACCATCATCTTGTCTGATCTAATCTCTTCAGCCAACCCAACAACCCCAATCCCTTCCTCCTTATATCAACCTCGACCGAGCATCCTTCGACCGCTGCAATGAACTCGTCTCACCGTCGACCTAAGAATCTTCACCATCATTGTTTCCCCCACCTTCATCTTCGCCGCCTTCCTTGATCGCTAGGCACCACCATCATCGCCCCTCAACTTCATCGACCTCGCTTGAAACCCACTACCACACCATCTTCGTCACTCCTCCATCAGCACCTTTCCGACGACCTCATCCCTTTGAATCTGCCACCCTCGACCTTAAGAACCTAGCGCCATCATCACCCTCAACTGTAGCCATCTCCCTCTACTCGAGATCTCCTCATCGGCGACTACAACCGAGAACCACATCACCGAGCACCCTCTTTATAGTAACCCAGCACCTGAGCCCTAAATACAAGGTCGCGACACCTATAGTCGAGCCAACTTCAAGCCGAAGCACCATATCGAGATCCCTAGTCGAGATCAAGTGTCAATCTTGCTTCGTTGGGGCCATTGTGTTGTCGTTTCCTCTGTCTTGATCATCGTCGTATACAAGGCAAGTATTTTACTAGCTACATAATAGTTACAGCATATATATATATATATATATATATATATATATATATATATATCGTGCCGTAATATAACTATAATTATTATATCTTTCATGATATTAATTAACTGATAATAATAAGTTCTAGTTTAGTAATAATAAGTTTAATATAATAATATATTTAATTAATATTAAGTTAATAATCTTTGACAAGAAACTATTTTAATATGGTTAGATTGTTATAATGACTTATTGTCGCTGATATAATCATGGTTGTATCCGCATCTAGATAAGTATCATAACTACATAGTTAACGTGTAAACATCGTTGCAAGAAAACATATGATATTTAATTAACAATATTTAGCCAGTCAATTAAACGCTTGTTAATCTATATCAGTTAATGATTACCATTATACCGCATTGACTATATTGTCTATTATACATCATGACTTGTTTGTGCTGGGCGATTGTGATACCCTCACCCTACATGATTAATTATATCATCCCTAACATTTTTGTATACCGATTCACGAATTTATGTTATCCTGTTACTGTTACTGTTATTGCTATCATGCTAGTACCTATTTGCTTGTAATACTTACTGATACCAACAATCCTGACTTTTTATTCTGATGGACGTAACCTGTTGTCTTGATAGATATAAGTTGTACCTGCTTATTCCTGTGTTGGCATTAGGTAGATATTATTTCTATACCTGACATGAATATAAAACCGGTGGAAATGGGGGAATAAAAAATTTAACTGAAGTGTAACTCAAAAAGATATTACATTTTTCCGTGGTTCCGAGAGTTAACGGAACAATCATTCTCGATTTTTACATTTTCCGTGGTCCCCGGAGGTAACGGGATATATCTTGCGTCCATGGTCCTGGGGGGTAAGGGGATATATACTGTTGAGTTACATGGAAGAGTACATTAATTGATTTCAAATACCTTTAGGATAGATAACCTAGAAACATGGACCCAAAGGATACACACGACATGTTTGACCACCTAAATCTTGCTTGTTATATCACATGTGACAGCTTTTGTTTATACTTATGACATCTCACTCTTGCACATGGCATCCTATATAGCATACCGTTCATATTATTATTATAATATTTATGACGCACAGACGTCTGGTTTTGCATGGCCCAGATCCTATGACTTTAACAGGAGGATCAAGAATACTTTGACAGGATTGCCGTGCAGTGAAGGGCTTTCCGCTTATTTAGTTTAGTGATAATTTAGATTTAATTTCTAGTTCCGGACTTATCGTTTTATCATTGTGATCTCGTAAGGGAGAAGCCTAGGATATTGTTTCTTTTATTGGATCTATATTTGCTTCCGCTATCTTTCTCACTATTAATTATTATGGCAGTTTGGACATGAGATAGATAGATGTTTATTTTCTGTTCCTGATATCTGATTGACAGTCGTAATATGACTATGGAAGGATATTTCCTCACCATAGGTAGCATGGTTGGTTTTTTACGTTCCGTATTTATGTATTTTGGGAAACGGGTCGTGACAGAAATTACAGGCAAGTTGTTAGAAGTTACAGGAAAGTGCTTGCAAGTTACAAGCAACTTCTTAGAAATTATAGGCAATTGCTTATAAGTTGCAGGTACACACAAAATACATACACACACACACTTAAACTTATCACGTAATCTAATTTTAATACCCATAAGTTTCTAGCCTTCTGCATTCTACTTGGAGTTGGCTTTTAAAGTATCCATTTTCTGCCTCTAACAAAACTTTGTTTATTATAAAATCAACTTAAAAAACTCATAACAATAAAAAAAACAATGTTACGATAAAAACGGCACTAAAATTGCATCTTCATTAAAAGATTCCACAAAACTTGCATTTTTCTTGGCCACTTCAATCAACATGCTTAATTAGGCAATTCATCAAACAATTACCATGCAAAAATAAAAATAACACTGTAACTGAAAATTAAGAAAAACCCATAACATGAAATTAGGCATAGATCGAAGTTATTAACCTAAAAATTGAGAGACAAACAATAAAAAAAATTAAGAGACGCTAGAAAAATTACTTTTGCAATGTTGAAAACACTCGATCGTCAAAATACACTCATGCAATTAGAGTTAGGAGATAGAGAGCAATCGACAAGGATGAGGATAGTCTCTTATGTTATACTGCATTTCTTTTTGGGGAGGCGAGGTTGCGACGACGGCGACAGCGAAGCCGGCGGCGACGACGAAAAGAGACGAATTGGGTTCTCTGAGATCGAGTAAGAGAATGACGATGACGATGGCAAAGGCGGTGACGATGATGGTGAAGCCGGCGACGACGACGATGAGTTGGGTTCTCTTTGATCGAGAGAGAGAAAGTGGAAAATTTTGAACAGTTGTGAATCAATAGGGGGTAAGGGCATTTTTGGGATATACTAAAATACTTACTTTTGTGAGTATGTGAGAGAAAAAATGACGGGCCTAGGATTTTTTAAATGTTCAAAAAGCCCAGGGATTTTTTGACCCCTTTTTCTTGGGTCGGAGGTTTTTCAGCAATTTACTCTTCTTTTCATAAAGCAAATCGACTTCGATTCTTGAATGATCCACATCACCTATGGTTCTATTGTAACAAAAGATTCCCTTTTTTGTGGAAAAGACCCGTATCCATAATACTTGAGTTTGCGAGATTTGGATCTCTGAAACTACATTACAATTATTTAAACATAAGGGTTTTAAAACAGATTTCATTTTCTAGACAGTAGTGAGGGGGTCACTGTGGGACGTATATCGTATTGTTATACTTAGTTCTGAGTCTCGGGTTATATAGAAAATTTGTAGGTCTATCAATTGGGCATCCATACATCTAAATTTTGATGAAAACTGATTTCTGTAGTTCGAGTTATGTCATTTTTAAAAACAGTGTGCAAATCAGGAAAAGTTCTGTCCAGATTCGACACACAGTTTAAAAACGCAGAACTGGGGTAGGTCCGTCGATTTTCAGAGGTCGGAAAAAATTAAGAAAATCTAGAACATTCTATCTAGTACAATTTGGACCTCAGAAGACAGGGTTATAGACTTTCGAAGAAAGCTGTTAAAAACGGTTTTTGTGTAGAATTCTCAACAATGACTAAAAATGCGACGTAAAACATAACTATGTTCCTTTTTAAATTTTGAAATTTTGTTCACGTCGTTTAAAAAACTACCTAGTTGTTAGACCCAGTTTTCTTGAAATCTTCGGATATAAACTTATATTTTGATCCTTTCCGAATTCGGTTTAGCAACCAAAGTTGATTTTGTTTTGAAACATGGGGATTCCATTATAAAAACATATGGTTCGCATTCTAAAAATTCTGGAGATTATAGCGGCCATTTTTAACGAATATTAATGCAAGTCAATCTACATGTCACAAGCGTTTAGATTGTCCATAAGCGTACGATAAGGTGACATTGAAACTTTAGTTAAGCTGGTAGTCTTTTTCTTACCATTAGTAGGATTAATGAGTCGTCATATATTATATTGCGATGTGAAGCTTATATTCATAACTACAAGTGATAACACTCATAAACTTGGACAAAAACAGTGAATAATATAATATTGAGCAAAAGACAACCAAAGTTTAATCAACAATATATATGTATATATAAGTGTATTTATATACTCCATTGGTGACTTCGGCATGACAAAGGAAGCTGGTTCATAAAAGAAAGCACGAAAATGGGAGGAGAAAAATAGGCAGGGACTTATGTGATGCGTGAGTCGATCTAGCAACCGACCCACCGATCGATTCTAGCAGCGGAAAAGATTCTCGGCAACCTACGGCTTAAGGGAAAACAAGATAAGGGGAGTTTTAGTCCCTACAAGTATCCTCCATGAAGGTCTTAGAGAAACAAAACAAAACAAAGTTGTGGGAGGAACAATCGATTAGTTCGCCTCATTTCAATTTTTTTCGAACGAAGTGCGTTCTGATGACGCTGGGACTATGAGAGCTCTAAGATGAAGATGGAAAGATTTTGTTTAGGTTCTCATCTGAAATTTGAGTATGAAAAAGAAGGGAAGAAAAAAATAAAGAGGAAATGAAATTAAGTGCATTGAATCAAGAATAATGGGGAGAATTAAGGGTTGGGGTTTCTGAATTTAATTGGGTCTTAGAATTCAAAAAGCTAACACCTAAGTGTCGAAGAACTCGTTCTCAAAATCTGAGCATGATGAAAATACGTTAATAAACCCTAGAGGGAGGTGAATAGGGTTACGATAAAAGTCTCTAACTTTAAAATTTTTAGAAAAAAATTAGAGCAATTTAAGCACAATTTAAATAAAAGCGATGATAATAAATTAAGCAGTAAATATTAACTAGGGTTTTCCCCTAAGGATAAAACCGTAGGAGCAAACCACTGCCCCTACGGATATATTCGTAGGGGCACAAAAAGTGACCGTAGGTGCAAACTCCGCAGGTGCAAGTCTTTGCCTTAAACATGTCCCTAAAGTTGAATAATTTCCCCTACGACTTAATGAGTAGGTCTTTATGTCCCTACGGTGTAATCCGTAGGGACAAAATATTTATTTAATTTACCGGTTTATAAAATAAAATAGTTTCCCCTACGTATTACGCCATAGGGGCAAATACATGCCCCTACGGAGTAATACGTAGGGCCAGATTTATACCTTCGTAGGTCCATCCTTATGCCCCTACGAATTAATCCGTAGGGGCAAGTCTAACACCTTTTACTGAGTACATAGGGGAAAAATATCAGGTATCCTGATATTTTGTCCCTACGGATAAATATGTAGGGGCAAAGTTTGTCCCTACGGATTAATCGGTAGGTGTAACTGTTAGCCCTACGGATTAATCCGTAGGGACAAATTATCAGTTTTTTTTAAAAGGGTTGTCTGTTTTTTTCTCGCCCTGTGCACAATAATATATACATCATATAACCAACAAACAGAATACGATATCAATCTAAATCTCACGCATCTCATGCATAATATATATAAAAAATCAACAAACAAAATACGATATCAATATAAATCATCGTGAACACGCAAACACCACCAATATCATCCAAAATATATACAGTATGTATCATATAAGTATATACATGCTTAAAATATAAAAATCAAAATTCTACCTTAGCTCGGTCCAGCTCCACCTCTGATAATCGCCGTAATCTGGCGCATCTGCTTCTCGGATAAACCCTGAGTCAACAACTCGACCAATGCGGACTGTGCGGGATTCTGAGCGGGCTGTTGAGCTGTAGGAGTGGCCTGCGCAACCGCAGCCGAGGTAGTGGCTTGCGGAGCCGCAGCCAAAGGAGATGCATGTGGAGCCACAGCCGAAGGAGATGCATGTGGAGCGTCTGCCAAAGTACCCTGTCTTGTCTGTTCAGTTTTGTGTGTAATAAACGAGTAAGAACTGTGTATTAGTCGAATTCGTATCATTATCAGGTTATTGCGAAACCCCAATCTATGAATACTTAGGGACTTAGGCATCATTTGGATATCTAGTTTGGAAAACTGTAGTTTATTTTAATTAGACAGTTTTTATGTATGTATGATTAATCAAAGCTAAGTCTACAACCAAATAAGCTCAGGCTACGTACTAATATTGGATATGTTGCTATCTATAATATGATATAATATTTTACTATTAAGTAGTATACATACCATCATCTCCTTCAACTCATGGACGGTGGCCTTCAAGGTGGCAACATCTTGCTCTAGACGTCGTTCAGGGGAGATAGAGGAAGTAACCGCCGGAGTGGAGTCCAACCTCATATGGCCCTGCTAGGACCCAATCCCCGGCCTCTCTCCCAACCTCCGTGGTGCCCTCCGTGTGCGGCGTTTAGGACTGGGGTCAGCAGCATCGGATCGTTCTGTCCAGTAAAATCGATCACCGATGCCTCCGCCTGCTCAACCACCCGCTCTTACACTCACATTAACTAGTAAAATATAAGTATATCATTTAAATTTGAACTTTTCAAAAAAAAATTCAAATAGAGGTTGAATAAATATTAACACTTACGCAATACTCCTAGGTAGTGGTGTCGGGGTATCGAAGCTCGCCCGTGGCGGGATCTGTCGAGATGCCGTGGACGACAGGATACGCAGTCAGCACGCTCGGTGTACCACCCTGCGCCAGGGTCTGAGATCTCTGCAATTCGCAAAAAATTACATATATTATAAAATAACTCTTAATATTACATTATATCACAGTAGATCTATTATAATTTACCGATGCCTCCATGGCATGAGTAATATTCCTCGAGCCACCTGTATAAGTGGGGCGACCCCTCTTCACCGACTTCCTATTCTCTTTATTTTGATCTATATGTTTCTGCACAACAAATTTAGATTTAGTTTTCTAATTAAGAAACACAAAAAAAATTATATACTAAACAATGAATTACATTTAAAATACAAACCTGTTTACGCCGAGAGTCGAAATATTGGCACAAGAGAGGCCATGTACCTACGTCGACTCTCACAAAGGACGGAGTATGTAGGAGAGCCACTCTCTCTGCTTCGGGGGTCACTATCCACAGAGAATAACAGTCGATCTTCATCTCGTTCTTATTGTATCAGACCTTTGATTGCATGTTCTTCATCAGGCCATGGTACAGAGCGTGAAGATCGAGCACCCTCTCAAAGTGATCAGGGTCGGGTAGAGCCTGAAAATCGTAATCCAACTGCAAATACAAAAAAAATGTTATTAAATTGCAAGTGTTAATAATAAATATATTGAATAAATCAAATGAAAATATTTATTAATACCCGATCCTGATCCCAGAAGAGAGCAAATGAGCGCCGGTGCTGATCGCCCCACTCAACGTGAAGTGGATACTTCTTCACGAGGCGGCTCTCATCCCCCATATACCGGCCGAACCTCTCTGCATAATCGCCGGTATAGAGATAATAAGGGGTAAAGAAGAGGGGGAATGCTGCCCCCTAGATAAAATGGTTCGTGGACGCATTAGAAAATCATTACATATGCATGCTATCAAATCCAAGTATTTATAAAAAAAATTGTGAAGAATAACTTGGACTAGCTCCACTTTGTAACCATCATAGGGTAGCAGAAGATCAACACGATGAAGATTTCAAACAATAAAACATCATTACAGTATTTAGCAGCAAGCAATAAATGATTAAAAAAATCATGAAAAAATATTTCCAGCTAAAAAACTAACCAGAATGATTAATTTTTGTAATGGGTGTTGAATAAGTCGCTAAAATCCTGAACACAAACATATTCACTCCTCAACGACAATACCTTGAAAATAAAGCAAGTATATCATCCAAGTAAAACATGCAGGATTTTACTTGCAAGATTTGTTTATAGCAACAAGACATGCATGAAAAATCTGATATCATATGAGAAAGAAACTTAAAATAAAATACTTCTCAGGATTGCAAATCCACAGACAAGGTTTCGACCTTCATGTTATCATTAAGAAACTTGCCAGAATACGGCTACAGAACATCAAAATCTTTAAAAAGAAAACAGGATGACAACAAATGGTTAGAAATTCATCACAACCCAACTCATTCTCAAACGCAAATTGACAAGCAATTCAAGGTAAAAGGCGGGAGAACAATTCTGAGAAGCATGTTGCCATATTCCAAATTCTCTTATATTAAAAATAAATCTATAGAATAGTGGAAAATATGATAGAGTTCGTATGGGAGATTACATTCAAGTCCCAACTTTACAGACACTACTATGTCAAGCTTAATGAGCAAACAAACAAGAGCACTTGCAAATACTGAAACACCTAACATACAGTAAAATTTTTGGATTTACCTAGCAGAGCGACTCTTCTTTGCAAAACATTATGGGAAAACATAAACAAACCTAATTAACAACAATTAACCATAATCGTTACCCTGACACAAATTATCCCTAATTAACCCAAATTTAACCCAATTTACCTAAATTAACCTAATTAACCCTAATCAACATCCTAACTCTTTCAAATTATCACTAATTAACCTAAATTAAGCATATTCTCTAATTAACCCAAATTAACCTTAGCCACCCCAAACCTGAACCAAACCCTAACCGCAACTAACTAACCCTAACCCTAACACTAACACTAACTGACCCGAACCCTAACCCTAACTGACCCGAACCCTAATTAACCCTAACCCTAACACTAACTAACCCTAACCCTAACCCTAACTGATCCGAACCCTAATTAACCCTAACCCTAACACTAACTAACCCGAACCCTAAACACTAAACTGAACCCTAACACTAACCCTAACCCTCACCGTAATCAACAAAAACAGAAACAAACGAATAATTAGAAGTAACAATAAGAAATTTACTAACCTGTAGCGATGACGAGGGGATGGAGATAAGGCGCAATCGACGACGAGGCGCAGGCGGTGGCGAAGAGGAAGTCGACGAGGAAGTCGACGGTGATGTCAGAGACGAAGAGGCGCGCGTGGGAGGGAGGTGGTGACGAGTCGCGGGCGGTGGCGATGAGAGGCGCGCGCGGGAGAGAGATGAGGGTAATTTTTTTGGGAACGAGTTCAATGTTCTGTGCTTTATTTTTATTAATAACCCTTTTATCTGCCCCTACGGATTAAACCGTAGGTTCTTCTTTTGAGGCTCCGTAGGGTCAAATAAGAAATTACGTTTTCTGTGCTTTATTTTTTATTAATAACCCATATATATGCCCCTACGGATTAAACCGCAGGTCCTTCTTTTGCGGCTCCGTATGGCCAATTAACAAATTACGTTTTAATATTTTTAAATTAATTCGTATAGTACCGTAGGGACAACTACAGGGAACTACGGATTAATCCATAGGGACAACATTTTATTGTCCCTACGGATAACGTTATGCGTAGGGGCAACCCCTTATTGTAGTAGTGCGTGCAGTGAATGGCTTTCCGCTTATTTAGTTTAGTGATACTTTAGATTTAATTTCTAGTTCTGGACTTATCGTTTTATCGTTGTGATCTCGTAAGGGAGAAGCCTAGGATATTGTTTCTTTTATTGGATCTTTATTTGCTTCCGCTATCTTTCTCACTATTATTTATTATGGCAGTTTGGACATGAGATAGATAGATGTTTATTTTCTGTTCCTGATATCTGATTGACAGCCGTAATATGACTATGGAAGGATATTTCCTCACCATAGGTAGCATGGTTGGTTTTGTTATGTTCCGTATTTATGTATTTTGGGAAGCGGGCCGTGACAGAAATTACATGCAGGTTGTTAGAAGTTACAGGAAAGTGCTTGCAAGTTACACGCAACTTCTTAGAAGTTATAGGCAACTGCTTATAAGTTGCAGGTAAACAGAAAATACACACACACACACACACACTTAAACATATTACTTAATCTAATTTTAATACCCATAAGTTTCTAGCCTTCTGCATTCTACTTAGAGTTGGCTTTTAAAATATCCATTTTCTGCCTCTAACAACACTTTGTTTATTATAAAATCAACTTAATAAAACTCATAACAATTAAAAAAAACAATGTTACGATAAAAACGACACTAAAATTGCATCTTCATTAAAAAATTCCACAAAACTTGCATTTTTCTTAGCCACTTCAATCAACATGCTTAATTGGGCAATTCATCAAACAATTACCGTGCAAAAATAAAAATAACACTGTAACTGAAAATTAAGAAAAACCCATAACATGAAATTAGGCATAGATCGAAGTTATTAACCCAAAAATTGAGAGACAAACAATAAAAAAAATTAAGAGACACTAGAAAAATTACCTTTGCAATGTTGAAAACACTCGATCATCAAAATACACTCATGCAATTAGAGTTAGGAGACAGAGAGCAATCGACAAGGATGAGGATAGTCTCTTGTGTTATGCTGCGTTGCTTTTTGGGGAGGCGAGGTTGCGACGACGGCGACGGCGAAGCCGGCGACGACGACGAAAAGAGACGAATTGGGTTCTCTGAGATCGAGTGAGAGAATGACGATGACGATGGCAAAGGCGGTGATGATGATGGCGAAGCCGGCGACGATGATGATGAGTTGGGTTCTCTTTGATCGAGAGAGAAAGAGGAAATTTTGAACGGTTGTGAATGAATAAGGGGTAAGGGCATTTTTGGGATATACTAAAATACTCACTGCTTTGAGTATGTGAGGGAAAATTGATGGGCCTAGGATTTTTTAACATGTTCAAAAAGCCGAGGGATTTTTTGACCCCTTTTTCTTGGGTCGGAGGTTTTTCAGCAATTTACTCTTCTTTTCATAAAGCAAATCGACTTCGATTCTTGAATAATCCACATCACCTCTGATTCTATTGTAACAAAAGATTCCTTTTTTGTGGAAAAGACCCGTATCCATAATACTTGAGTTTGCGAGATTTGGATCTCTGAAACTACATTACAATTATTTAAACATAAGGGTTTTAAAACAAATTTCATTTTCTAGACAGTAGTGAGGGGGTGACTGTGGGGCATATATCATATTGTTATACTTAGTTCTGAGTCTCGGGTTATATAGAAAATTTGTAGGTCTATCAATTGGGCATCCATACATCTAAATTTTGATGCAAACTGATTTCTGTAGTTCGAGTTATGTCATTTTTAAAAACAGTGCGCAAATCAGGACAAATTCTGTCCTAATTCGACAAACGGTTTAAAAAGGCAAAACTGGGGTAGGTCCGTCGATTTTCAGAGGTCGGAAAAAATTAAGAAAATCTAGAACATTCTATCTAGTACAATTTGGACCTTGGAAGACAGGGTTATAGACTTTCGAAGAAAGTTGTTACAAACGGTTTTTGTGTAGAATTCAAAACAATGACTAAAAATGCGACGTAAAACATAACTATGTTCCTTTTTAAATTCCGAAATTTTTTTCACGGCACATTTAAAAAACTACCTAGTTGTTAGACCTAGTTTTCTTGAAATCTTCGGATATAAACTTATATTTTTATCCTTTCCGAATTCGGTTTAGCAACCAAAGTTGATTTTGTTTTGAAACATGGGGATTCCATTATAAAAACATATGGTTCGCATTCTAAAAATTCTGGAGATTATAGCGGCCATTTGTAATGAATATTAATGCAAGTCAAGCTACATGTCACAAGCATTTAGATTGTCCATAAGTGTACGATAAGGCGACATTAAAACTTTAGTTAAGGTGGTAGTCTTTTTCTTACCATTAGCAGGATTAATGAGTCGTCATATATTATATTGCGATGTGAAGCTTATATTCATAACTACAAGTGATAACACTCATAAACTTGGACAAAAACAGTGAATAATATAATGTTGAACAAAAGACAACCAAAGTTTAATCAACAATATATATGTGTATATAAGTGTATTTATATGCTCCATTGGTGACTTCGGCATGACAAAGGAAGCTAGTTCATAAAAGAAAGCACGAAAATGGGAGGAGAAAAATAGGCGGGGACTTACGTGATGCGTGAGTCGGTCTAGCAACCAACCCACCGATCGATTCTAGCAGCGGAAAAGATTCTTGGCGACCTACGGCTTAAGGGAAAACAAGATAAGGAGAGTTTTAGTCTCTACAAGTATCCTCCATGAAGGTCTTAGAGAAACAAAACAAAACAAAGTTATGGGAGGAACAATTGATTAGTTCGCCTCATTTCAATTTTTTTCAAACGAAGTGCGAACGCTGGGACTATGAGAGCTCTAAAGATGAAGATGGATAGATTTTGTTTAGGTTTTCATCTGAAATTTGAGTATGAAAAAGAAGGGAAGAAAACAAATAAAGAGGAAATGAAATTAAGTGCATTGAATCAAGAATAATAGGGAGAATTAAGGGCTGGGGTTTCTGAATTAAATTAGGAGTCTTAGAATTCAAAAAGCTAACACCTAAGTGTCGAAGAACCCGTTCTCAAAATCTGAGCATGATGACAGTACGTTAATAAACCCTAGAGGGAGGTGAATAGGGTTACGATAAAAGTCTCTAACTTTAAAATTTTTAGAAAAAAATTAGAGCAATTTAAGCCCAATTTAAATTCAAGCGATGATAATGAATTAAGCAATAAATATAAATAAAGTGAGAAGACAATTGAAAACTCAAACACGATGATTTTAGAGTGGTTCAGCCCCTCCGCTTTGTCCACTACCTAAATGCTCCGCTGCCTTTAGGACTTTTCCCAATCCACTATAATGCTCCTTCATCGGGTGAAGAAACCCTTACTCTTTTCAGTTTCATCCCACGAAACTCACGATCTCTTACAAAGTAGACAATGCTTCTCTTTTGAACAAAATGAGAGAACGTTACAGCCCGAACACTTACAACCTTTTTTTTCTATAGGGATAAGAGAGTAATGAGCTTGAGAGAATTTGAAAGTGATGAAAAGCTTTTGCAAAAAATGAGGTTTATTTTCTTGTTAAAAATTATGTAGTATATATAGATGATGTGTAATTTAATTTAAAAATAACTTCTCTAAGAAAAATAGTGACTTCCTTAAGAGAATTAACGGCTAATTGATTGAAATATGTTGATATTTAATAAATTTCCATAAAAACTAAAACTAGCCGTTGTAATGGATATATTATAAAAATCTCATGCACTGAATTTTATCCCAATTGTTAATTCAAATATGGTGCTAAATTAAACATCCAAAAATTAAATCCATAATATTTTGCCTCAGAAGATATTTTACTAAAATACACATGAAGGCATTCAAGATCTCAATTACTACTTGAGTTTTGTACATGTCATTACCAGAAAAGTTCATAATGGTTATATTTTTCAAAACCAATCATACACTAGTAGTAGGCACATGGATAATGAGAAAGGAAATAAATTAGGAATAAAACATTATGCATACTTTAAAATACTTTCTATATAATGAAGGAAATAGAAATCAAAAGCCTAAAGATTTGCAATGGTTAAAAATGTTTAGGTTCCTTTCACTAAAATTAATTTTGACTTGAAAAAATAATATAATATTTAGGCTCAAAAATGATTTTGTTGAATTATGATGCAGTATTAAAATGTGTTTGTTTTTCTCAAAATCATTAGAATCTAACCCTTTTATATTAAGGTCCTTAAAAGAATGAATAGATAAATAAATACAATAAAAATAAAAACAAAGCTCCAAAAACCTAACTATACCTTAGCCGATCTTTGAGTTTTATTTTTCATGTTGGCATCAAATTTTGATCCTGAAAAGTTTGGCTTGTGAAGTTGCAACATTTGCCTCCGTCCTCCTTTTAGATATGACATTTGCAGCATAGTCCTTCTACCTCCGTTTAAATGTTCCATATTATATAATCCAGAAAAAATGATTATCTTGAACGTAGAACAATGTGTTTGGCAATAATAAAAACTTAACTGGAGTGAGTCCAACAATCTCCCCCTTTTTGATTATTGACAAACTATAATATGATACATGTTAAATAGATATAAAAACTAAAAACAGTATATGTATCATCAATTTTTCTCCCCCTTTGGTAAAATCAAAATGGGGATGAGAGAAAAAAATTATAAAGAGAAACAAAGTTCCCCTATCAACATGCATAATGTAACTGGATATCAGAAGTAAAGAAAATTTAATCATTAAGAGTGTACATGCCTATATCACGTCTATTACGACAAAAATCATTTTCAGATAATGGTTTTGTGAAAATATCCGCTGGTTGATTTTTTATGTCAATAAATTCAAGAAAAATATTTTTCTTTTCAACATGGTCTTTCAAAAAATGATGCCGAATATCTATGTGTTTAGTTCTGGAATGAAGCACAGAATTCCTAGACAAATTAATTGCACTAGTATTATCACATAGAATTCGTGTAGTGGAAAATTTTATACCAAAATCTAAGAGTGTTTGTCGCATCCTAATTATTTGGGCACAACAAATTCCAACTGCAATATATTCCATTTCAGTAGTTGATAATACGACACAATTTTGTTTCTTAGAATACTAAGAAACAAGACAATGACCAAGAAATTGGTATGTCCCACTAGTATTTTTACGATCGGTCTTGCTACCTGCATAGTCTGCATCAGTATAGCCAAGCAAATCAAAAGAAGATGCCTTTGGATAAAATAATCCTAATTCCAAAGTACCTTTAATATATCTAATAATACGTTTAGTCGCAATTAAATGTGTTTCTTTAGGAGCCAACTGAAATCGAGCACATAAACAAACACTAAATAATATATCATGAAGACTAGCCGTTAAATACAATAGGCTTCCAATCAAATCTGTATACAATTTTTGATCCACATTTTTACCTTTCTTGTCCTTGTCTAATTTCGTTGTGGTGCGCATTGGAGTTGGTATGGATTTGGCATCATCCATTCCAAATTTCTTTACAAGCTCCTTGGCATATTTTCTTGATTTATGAAAATTCCCTCTTTGGTTTGTTTGACTTGTAATCCGAGAAATAAAGTTAATTCTCCCATCATGATCATCTCGAACTGATTCTTCATCAAATTGGAAAATTCTTCACACAAAGAGACATTAGTAGAACCAAAAATAATATCATCTACATATATTTGTACAACGAGTATGTGATCTAGCTTAAATTTAACGAAAAGAGTTGTATCAATCCTACATTTTGAAAAACCATTTTCAATAAGAAAAGTATATAATCTCTCATACCAAGCTCTCGGAGTTTTTTTAAGACCATATAAAGCTTTTTTAAGACGATAAACATGATCAGGGCTTCACTTTCCCTTCCGAGTAGCTAGAAGTCTAATTTATAATTTTCAAAACCAGGTAGTTGTGCAACATAAACTTTTTCAATAATAAAACCATTTAGAAACGCACTTTTAATATCCATTTGAAAAAGTTTAATATTTTTGAAAGATGCATATGCTAAAAACATTCTAACAGACTCAAGTCTGGCAACTGGAGCAAAGGTTTCATCAAAATCGATACTTTCTTCTTGTGTATAGCCTTGAGCAACTAATCTATTTTTATTTCTAGTCACTATACCATGTTCATCAATCTTGTTACGAAAAATCCATTTTGTTCCAATAATAGTATGATCTTTAGGTCGAGACACCAAAGTCCAAACATCATTTTTAGAAAAATTGTTAAGTTCCTCTTGCATTACCAAAATCCAAAACTCATCATTAAAAGCACCATAAAATTTTTTTGGCTCCAACTGAGATAAAAACGCTGAATGAACACATTCACTTAAACCCTTAGATCGAATCATAATACCACTAGATGGATCCCCGATAATAAGGTCCATATGATGACTTGATGCATGTTTCCAATTATGAGGAAGTTTTTGAGTGTTGAACATCTTCAACCTTGTTATCGACATTTTGAAAATTATCCACCTTTAAAGGTTGTTTATTCTCATCGTTATAAAACTTAGAAGAATTTGAAATATTTGTTTCAACAAATTTCACATGGATAGATTCTTCAACACTTAAAGTTCACTTGTTAAAAACTTTATAAGCTTTGCTTGTCGAAGAATACCCAAGAAAAATACCAATATCAACTTTTGAGTCAAATTTTTCTTTTCTTTCTTTAATGTTTAAAATAAAACATTTACATCCAAAAATCCGAAAATAACAAACATTGGGGGATTTTTTGGAATAAAATTCATAAAGAGTCTTTTTTAAGCATTGGTCTAATAAGTACACGATTAAGTACATCACTGTAGGGTTCCTAGGCACACCCATGAGATTTCACAACTGATCAAACATGGCCAATTCAAAATTTTTCTATGTGCCAAGTAACCCTAAGCAAGATCGTAACTAGAGGTATAGGCGAAACAACAAGTTAACAACTTAACTAGATAGTGAAAGGGGCTACAACCTTTGTAGATCCGGTCCTCCACTTCCTTAGCTCCATGATGATGTCCCTCTGCTGCGATCATCGGATCCCGGACTCTAGCGATGGTTTCATCGAAAAAATGATCGGGCTAGATCGTCGACTTCGATGCCGAAGATGATCTACGTCGAGGCAACTCAAGATCAAGCTCCAACTTCACCAAGTCATGAAACTTGTGAAGAAAACACCCTATATTACATGGCAAGTGGTAGAGGATGAAGAAATAGGAAGTGGGTTCACTTTAGAATTGGATTTCTCACTCTTTTTCTCAAGGCACCATTGAAACTAGAATTGTTTCTTCTTCTTGAAGAAGAAGAAGAAGAAAAAGAATATGATAAGAATTATGAAAAAAGAAAATAAAGTCATTCTTATCATTTTAGCAACCATGGTTTAGTGTAGAGAATAAACTATAGTTTAGTTGAATGGTTAGGTTAAGGGATCAAGACAAAATGGTAGACTTTCAAAGATGCTTTGAAGCTTCAAGAAGCTTCAAGCAAAGAAAGAAAAGAAAGCCTCCATTTTATCCTTTCCAAAATAAATAAATAAAACAAACCCTAACCATTAACCTAATCATAGTTTAAAGCGCACACACACACCCAAGTTTGCATGTATCATCAAATATGATACAAACTAGTGCACAAAACTATATCATATACACAATGTGCACATCAAGTGAGAAAATCCATCTTAAGTGAACAAATACTAGTTAATGTAAAATAATATATCTAATATATAATTATACATTAAATCATTAAATCAACACTTGATTTAACGATCCGGTCATATTGCATATGACCGACTAATATCCAATGTATCGACTTATCGAATCAATCCTCGATTCGATAACTAGGTTATATCGCATACAACCAATCGATACATTCATCGCGAGAATAGAATACGGTATCATATACACGCATTATTTTTGGTCCCGCACATATCTCATATGCGCTCCTATTTCGTTTCGCTTGAGCCAGGAAACCTCTGTGTAGGACTCTAAAGACTCGTCAATACGCCGGCAGCAGATGATGATCATATCAAGCACCCACAAGCCCCAAACGGTCTGCTAAACGTAACGGCCACCCGGGTATTGAGCGATCAGAAGATCGACGAGCAAGCCCGCTCACACTCCTCTGAATCCAACCAGTAACACTTACCGTACTGTCCGGTCTGTTCGTCTGATATGCCGCATATCTCGCCCAGGGGTGGTAAACGTCAGACCCCAGTAGCTTGATAAGTCACGCCGATGTAAGGTCCATAACAATCGTGAAACTACTGATAACTCTTACCAGTATATCACTGCAACCCTGGCCAGGGATTTCCAGTTATGGCCAGTCGAGCATAGCGCAACATCAACCCCCAATACCGGGAAAGACGAATCCCCTCCTATCGCTCATTGCCTCCATGTGAATCGGGACTATACCCAAAAACCACCTGTTTGCACGACTCAATAGAGCCGTGGTAGGGTGGAAATCAAAGCACAGTGGGAGACACACAAGACTCTATGACGATCTCGGGTCAACAGACTAAGCTGTACCAGTGTCACCAGAGAACTGCCATCTGACGTAAGGTATAATACCATCTGGGAGTTCTCGGCGAGTCCGTTCAGTGTACCCAGTCACCACTGAGCACCCGCATACCATCTCTGATGTCAAACACCAATGGATATGGGATTATCCATCGCCCATCACATGGGTCGAGAAGATATACGCCAGTCTACTCTGGAATATCGATGCCCCGTCTCGATATTCCCACGACTAGGAACATTGAAGGATGTACCCATGGACTATCCAGCCCCCACTAGTATGATCTGCATCATAGTCGTGGAAGTCAAGTACACATCCTAAGGGCTTTATCAACATGTAACAGAGAGACAGAAAGTATACATGTTAAGATAAAGAGCAACCAGATAGCGTACTATCATGTCGAGCAAGAAAGTCCCACCTATATATGTCCCAGCATCCACTACAATATACATCCAATGTACAGTAATGGCCTCTAGGGCATACATATAACTAACAATCTCCCACTTGCACTAGGGCCATCTGTAGCGGTAGTTGTAGTATCTAATACTCAACCATCCCCTAAAAGTCTCTCTTTGGGAAAAGGCCTTCGTGAGTGGATCCACCGTGTTGTCCTCTGAGTCTACTCTCCTAATCTCGATCACCCTGGAGATCAACTATCTCCATGATCAGGTGATGCTGCCTCAGAATATGTCTGGGTCACTGATGGGACCAGGGTTCATGGGCCAAAGCCACACTTCCATTGTCACACAATGGTAGGAACCTAGTTCATCTCATGAACTATTATACACCCAAACTGCCTCTTTGGTAGTATCTTTAATAGCGATGTTACCAGCCTTTATCGTCTAGTTTGCCACGGTATCTAACTTGGAACTCTTCCAACATATCGTCCCTTTACTGAGGGTAAAGACAATGCCTGCGACTGACATTCAGTCGTCCTTATCACCCTGGAATCTTTCCAGTGATCCTCCCCAGGATCGATTGATACAATCTTATTACAGCTAGTGAGAATCCTAACATCCATTTAGATCTATCTCATAGATCCAAATCCCAGGATTTAGGAGGTATCAACTTTATCCTATATAGAGAATCCATGTGATAAGAGGAGATTGACCGTGCGTAGTATAGGAAACTCTTTTCTTATCAAGAGTATGTTGTCCACGTACTCTACGAGGATCATCACCATACTCCATACTACCTTTTTGTACATACAAGGTTCATCTACCATTTTGATGAAGTCAAACTCTTTGACTACCACATCAAAACAGATGTTCCAACTCCGCGATGCCTGCTATATCTTGTAAAGCAACTTGCACACGTTTTTACTGCTCCCACTGTCTATGAGGCCCTCTGGCTGTGTACTTATAGACGTTCTCTTCTAAATCATTATTTAGAAAAGCAGTCATGACACCCAACCGCCAGATATTGTAGTCATGGTATGTAGTCGTGGCAAGTAGGATCTGGATGGACTTAAGCATAGCTCCTTAGAAAAGGTTTCATCATGATCCATACCTGGTCAATGATGCAAACCTTTAACAAGTCTAGCTTTGAAAGTCTCAACTTTTCCATGTACACCAAGTAATCTTCTCAAGATATACTTGCTCCTGATGGGGATTTAACCCTTCAGATAAAGCAACTAAAGTCCATACTTTGTTGGTGTATAAGGATTCCATCTCAGATCGCTAAGCATCCAGCCATTCTTACAGAGTCCCACTCTTGATGGACTGCTCGAAACTAGTTGGGTCATCATCTCATGATGCAATCCTCGCTCCCACTGTCATCGAGTAACCGAAGTATCTCTCAGGCGGATGAGGAACCCTACCAGATCGGCGGAGAGGCTGAGGTTCGTTGAGGACTATTGAATCCTTTGGTTCTATCAAATCATCAGCTGCAGTTTGTATAGCTGGAACCTTTCCAGTTCTTCAGAACTGACCTTGCCTCGATCTTGTCCGGATTTTGCTTTTAGACATAGGCCGGACAACCCTAAATCTTAACTAACTTAAGATATGGGCTCTTCCCTTTCCATATCTCATATGAAGTGGTAGGCAACTGATTTGATTTGAACCCAATTCAATAGGTATGCAGCTACTCAAGTGCATAACCCCCAAAAAGAAATAGGTAACTCAGTAGTACTCATCATAGAGCACACCATATCTTATAGGGTGCGATTGCTCCGCCCTGATACACCGTTGTGCTGTGGTATATTCAGAGAAGTAATACCGAGAGAGAATCTCATTCTCCTTTAGAATATTCCAGGAATTCTATGCACAAGTATTCTCCTTCCTGATCTTATCATAGGACATAATACTTATACCCGTATTTTGGTTCTCTACTTCTAACTTATATTCTATGAATATCTCAAAGGGTTCGGACTTATGTTTCAACAGGAACATATGTCTGAATCTTGAGAGATTATCAGAGAATGTAATGAAATACAAAGAACCGGTCTTGGCATGTGTAGACAGGGGACATACATACATCAACATGTATCATCCCAAGAGTTCACTTACTCTTTCTCTGTTTCCAGTAAACAGGGCTATGGTCATCTTATCTTTGTGACATGACTGGCAAGTTTCATAAGATGTAAATTCAAACTGATTTAAATATACATTTAAATGTAACTTTAGCTAGTCGGGTCACATTGATCTGACCTAGTCTACAATACCTCAAGAAGGATCCGTTCATTTCTGAACTCATCCTCTTGTGTGTGTTCTGTATACTAGGAACTGTAGTTTGATTTAGAACGTCAATGCTTTTAGATAACGTGCCTGAACCGATCAAATTTTGAAATGTTCAAAACAATGTTCAACAATACAAAATTATATCCTTCTTTAATAAATAAGGAGATTGATATGATTTTGTATATCAGGTTCGGTATCTAATAGTATTTGTTCAGAATCAATGTATCTGTAATACAGGGTGACAGTGACCAACAGACTTGGCTGCAACATTTTCCCCGTTTTCTGTCTCATGAAACTTATCACCCGTTCTCAGTTCTCTGCCTTTCTGTAGCCCTATGTAACAAATTACATATCTGGGATCCTGATCCGGTATCAAATACCCAGGATGCAGAGGATACTGAGAAATAGTTCTTTGTAATGAACACACCCGAAGGAGATGCATCTCATGCACTTTCTTCGTTTGGACGGCATGGGAATCCTGGTATTCCCCTATTTCCTGCTCGGTCTTATAACAATTATAAGTTGGAGCGGGACCAACGTTCCCCAGCTCAGTATAACAAGAGGGTTCGGTCAATTCATCCATATTATTATCTTGATTAAGGCGTGATATGGTCGCTACCTGGAGAGAGAGAAAAGAAAACACTCTGCGTGCGCTCTTGCAAGATTAGATTGGTTATTTATTTTATCTAATCAGGATGGCTCCCACTGTTTTTTTATCAAATCTTCCTTTAAACCCTAAAAGGAAAGACTAGCCGGGATTAATTACACTCTACAAGTTCGCCAATCTTTCAGCCAGGCCAGTGTTGGTACTTTGAGGGAGGTTCCCCGTGCTTTCACACGGACCTAATTACAGTAAACCTGGTTTTCCCAGAGGCGTAACCCCGTTGACACCTTTCTAGACACCTACTCGATCGGCTAATTGCAAAGTGCAAAACTCTCCCAGGAGTAACAATTACTCACAGTGGGTATCGGGATCCAACTATCACATAGAAGGTATGCAATCTCATTGCAAATTTCAACACTTGAAACTCTTGATAAAGGTTTTTACCCCTAGCACCTATGACCTTAACTATGGTCAACAAATCATAAGCACTAGTCAAGTTCTACTCGTCATTTCGTGATTAATTAGACCCACCCACATGACCCTTAACTAAGGTCAACAAAGTCACGTTACTGTCCTAACTAATCGCATCATATGCTGTGTAGGAAGACATCACTTAGCTACCGTACACTGTGCCTTGACTATGGTCAACAAACACAGCACGAATACTAAGTACTTTACTTCCTAAAATGACGGAGGGTTGCGGCTGGTTTTTAAGAAAACCTTTAACGCTTTGAACTTGATCTCGTTGCGGAATCAAATGGTTTTTAAATGGAGTGTTTTTTAGGCTTTTCTAGTTTTGCTAAAGGGGTCACTCCCGGTGAAGGGATCGTCGGCCCTTTCCTCATCGAATAAGGTGCAGGATATATCATATATACCGCTGTGCAAAGCGAAAACTATAGAAGCAATCAAAAGACAAACCGAGAGTTGTAGCATCTGCCAGTTATTGCTAAAGGAGTCACTCCCGGTGAAGGGATCTCGGTCCTTTCCTTATCGAATAAGGTGCAGGATGTTCTACAAGGAACACCGCGATGCAAAGCAAGAACTGTAGCTACCTGTTTTATTTTTGAAATTCGATTCCACAACATCTTTTAGGTTTATTTTCTTTCATTAATCTCATTAATGAATGCCCAATCATTTAAGTCCACCTAAACATCACAGATAAATATAACGTACGCTTATGCCATCCGCATTCATCTCGATGTCCCGTCTGCACCGTTAGGTTAGGTAACTAACGCCAGAACGAGGCAGGGCTAGCGCGGGTGTAAAACATAAGCAACGTCTATATAATATATCATATATACTATATATAATATCTATCTGAACAAATCACATGATCACATCACAGATAACGCAGCAGAAAATATCATATGAAATATTGGATATACTAGGACGTCCGTGTTTTATATTGAGCCAGTATAAAACACGGATTCCACGGTCGTGATGAATAGCCAATCCCACACCCCTAGACCCCTACGAGAGCGGCAAGCAACCCTACCAATTCTAGGGTTAGGAGACCCAGACTCGACTCCTCGAGATAGTCTCCCACTGGACCCTAGAACCCGGCTACTTGTGCTCCCCTCCTTGGGTCTATCCTAATGCGGAAAAGTAAATAATATACAAAAGGTGACATCTTCCGCAACCTGGAAGTGCCCCAATAAAAGAATATTACATACAAGTTTTTTTACATGAATGAAAATGAAAAACACTCATCTCACATAAAAACCCCCGGCTATTCAAACACGACAATCCAATATAACATATCCAGCAACACATAACATCACATGCCATCAACGTAAGTAAATATGCGCATCCCAATTGTCGTTGACATATAGCAACGAAACCGGCGATATCACATATTAAACTTACAGTCACAGAAAAGAAAGTGTAAAACTACAGCAGTTGGAATCCGCAAACTCTTTAGACATCGCATGCCTAACCAAATGAATTCCTTAGACATCGCATGCCTAACAATTATAAACCCCGCATTTTAGTATCATTATCGAAAACACTTTTCAATATAAAGTCGGGCAATTCAACAGGATTCCCGGCATTTTGATCGAATGCTCGTCGCAAACTTTAATAGACGGCCGCACCCCCGATACCGTCGACGAAGTGCACCAAGGCGGAACACCACTACCGCGAGCACCCGAACGATGCTTTCGGCGACGGGGTTCTCCTGCAGTCACTTGGTCGGGGCTATGGGGCATGGCTGTCTATTAAGTTTACCCGGCGAGTATCCATGTACGCTACGTGATTGCGACGGACTTTTGATCACGTCAAAATTCCGCGGCAATCGATCAAGTGAGACTAAACTGCTATGTTTATAACATTCAAATCAGTTATCTCATAACTACAGGTGGATTCCAAATATTGTATCATATTCCAGATAAAATAGAAAATGTTAAACTTTCCGATCGAATAATCAAACACCCAAGTTTTCCCGAAACAGCTCAACACATGAAATAAGTTTAAAAACATTCACTTCATGCCTCAGTACCAACGGTCCAGCCGTAGAAGGGTCAAGCCAACGCCTCACATGTGGCACGCCGTACTGCCCTAAACCCTAAGGTTCAAAGGGCAGTTCAAGACGGTCACATAATCGAGTTAAGGTTTGTTTTCTTCTAGAGGGACCATCGCGTTACTTGCACTACTTAGAACATGATTAAACTACGGAAATATCCAACAATTGGAAATTTCCCGGCAGGGAAAAAATTGGGTATTTATATCCGGTCGAACTTTTTAACATATTCTAAAATTACCCGGAAAAACACATAGACAAAATTAGACAATCCGATCGAATCTACAAATTCCCAATACAACCCAGAAAAACTCAACTGTTGAGTATCAATTAAAAATTCCCATAAAATACAGCAACTTTAGATTGAGATTACTGTGCAAACAGAAGTGAACAAGCCCACTGTATTGCCGCGGAACCGCCGCCGAACCTAGGGTACGGCCGCGGTTCCGCGGCGGTTTAATTAAGTTGGGTCCACGAATTTCACAGTAATTTCTATAAAACCCTGCTGAATTTTTTGGCTATTTTTAATTCACAAAAATCCAAAAATCCAGAAAATTTCCAAAGAGTGATTTTGAGTTAGGGTTTCGGGTTCGATCGGGTTTCTAACTTCGTCTACCCATTGCCTAAGGCTCTAGCTGGGCTCTGATACCACTGTAGGGTTCCTAGGCACACCCATGAGGTTTCACAACTGATCAAACATGGCCAATTCAAAATTTTTCTATGTGCCAAGTAACCCTAAGCAAGATCGTAACTAGAGGTATAGGCGAAACAACAAGTTAACAACTTAACTAGATAGTGAAAGGGGCTACAACCTTTGTAGATCTGGTCCTCCACTTCCTTAGCTCCATGATGATGTCCCTCCGCTGTGATCATCGGATCCCGGACTCTAGCGATGGTTTCGTCGAAGAAATGATCGGGCTAGGTCGTCGACTTCGATGCCAAAGATGATCTACGTCGAGACAACTCAAGATCAAGCTCCAACTTCACCAAGCCATGAAACTTGTGAAGAAAACACCCTATACTACATGGCAAGTGGTAGAGGATGAAGAAATAGGAAGTGGGTTCACTTTAGAATTGGATTTCTCACTCTTTTTCTCAAGGCACCATTGAAGCTAGAATGGTTTCTTCTTCTTGAAGAAGAAGAAGAAGAAGAAGAAGAAGAAGAAGAAGAAGAATATGATAAGAATTATGAAAAAAGAAAATAAAGTCATTCTTATCATTTTAGTAACCATGGTTTAGTGTAGAGAATAAACTATAGTTTAGTTGAATGGTTAGGTTAAGGGATCAAGACAAAATGGTAGACTTTCAAAGATGCTTTGAAGCTTCAAGCAAAGAAAGAAAAGAAAGCCACCATTTTATCCTTTCCAAAATGAATAAATAAATAAATAAATAAATAAATAAAACAAACCCTAACCATTAACCTAATCATAGTTTAAAGCACGCACACACACCCAAGTTTGCATGTATCATCAAACATGATACAAACTAGTGCACAAAACTATATCATATACACAATGTGCACATCAAGTGAGAAAATCCATCTTAAGTGAACAAATACTAGTTAATGTAACATAATATATCTAATATATAATTATACATTAAATCATTAAATCAACACTTGATTTAACGATCCGGTCATATCACATATGACCGACTAATATCCAATGTATCGACTTATCGAATCAATCCTCGATTCGATAACTAGGTTATATCGCATACAACCAATCGATACATTCATCACGAGAATAGAATATGGTATCACATACACGCATTATTTTCGGTCCCGCACATGTCATATGCACTCCTATTTCGTTTCGCTTGAGCCAGGAAACCTCTATGTAGGACTCTAAAGACTCGTCAATACGCCGGCAGCAGATGATGATCATATCAAGCACCCACAAGCCGCAAGCGGTCTGCTAAACGTAACGGCCACCCGGGTATTGAGCGATCAAAAGATCGACGAGCAAGCCCGCTCACACTCCTCTGAATCCAACCAGTAACACTTACCGTACTGTCCGGTCTGTTCGTATGATATGTCGCATCTCTCGCCTAGGGGTGGTAAACGTCAGACCCCAGTAACTTGATAAGTTACGCCGATGTAAGGTCCATAACAATCGTGAAACTACTGATAACTTTTACCAGTATATCACTGCAACCCTGGCCAGGGATTTCCAGTTATGGCCAGTCGAGCATGGCGCAACATCAACCCCCAATACCGGGAGAGACGAATCCCCTCCTATCTCTAATTGCCTCTATGTGAATCGGGACTGTACCCAAAAACCACCTGTTTGCACGACTCAGTAGAGCCGTGGTAGGGTGGAAATCAAAGCACAGTGGGAGACACACAAGACTCTATGACGATCTCGGGTCAACAGACTAAGTTGTACCAGTGTCACCAGAGAACTGCCATCTGACGTAAGGTATAATACCATTTGGGAGTTCTCGGCGATTCCGTTCAGTGTACCCAGTCACCACTGAGCACCCGCATACCATCTCTGATGTCAAACACCAATGGATATGGGATCATCCATCGCCCATCACATGGGTCGAGAAGATATACGCCAGTCTACTCTGGAATATCGATGCCCCGTCTCGATATTCCCACGACTAGGAACATTGAAGGATGTACCCATAGACTATCCAGGCCCCACTAGTATGATCTGCATCATAGTCCTGGAAGTCGAGTACACATCCTAAGGGCTTTATCAACATGTAACAGAGAGACAGAAAGTATACATGTTAAGATAAATAGCAACCAGATAGCGTACTATCATGTCGAGCAAGAAAGTCCTACCTATATATGTCCCAGCATCCACTACAATATACATCCAATGTACAGTAATGGCCTCTAGGGCATACATATAACTAACAATGACAAGCCTTACTAACCGCTTTAGCCCAAAAATATGTGGGTAAATTGTATGAATTAAGCATACACCTTGCTATTTCTTGAATGGTTCTAATTTTTCGTTCAACAACACTATTCTGTTGAGGTGTTCTTGGAGCGGAAAATTGATGAGTGTTGCCATTTTCTAAACAAAAAATTTTCAAAACCTTATTTTCAAATTCACCCCCATGGTCACTTCTAATTTTAACAATAGACAAATCGCATTCCATTTCAACTCGTTTCAAAAAATTTGAAAACATAAGAAAAGCCTCATTTTTATTTGCTAAAAATAAAACCAATGTAAATCTAGAAAAATCATCAACAATAACAAATACATAACGTTTACCACCTAAGCTAGTAGTACTCATTGGACCAAATAAATCTAGATGCAATAATTGTAAAGGTTTAGAAGTAGAAATATCACTTTTAGAATGAAAAGAAGATTTAACTTATTTACCATTTTGGCATTCCTTGCAAATGTAGTGATTTATACGATTAAGTTGAGAAAGTCCACCAACCAACCTTTCTTCGATAACTTCACTATCAAGTCCATGATAGCATGCCCAAGTCTTTTATGCCATAACCAAGATTTCTCATTCATAGCTGCTAAACATTGATACTTTGTGCAACTAATTCATCAAACTCAAAAGCATACACATTAAAGCGTCTATATGCAATAAAAGCAACTTCATTACTAATTTTAACGATGCATTTATCAGGTTTGAAATTAACTTCATATCCTCTATCATATAATTGACTTATGCTAAGAAGATTATGATTTAAATCTCGAACCAAATAAAAATAATCAATAACAGAATTAGGTTTCTTACCAATCGAACCAATACATATAATTTTTCCTTAGTCATTACCTCCAAAGGTGACTGTGCCGCCTTCAAATCTTGATAGCGATGCGAATAAATTAGGATTGCCTGTCATGTGATGTGAGCATCAACTATCGAGATACTATATTTCCTTATGTCTTAAAGCTAGGCACACCTACATAAGAAGGGATCGGCATGCTTTTAGGTACCTAAATTTTGTTGGGTCCTTGAGAGTTAGTTTTGACACCTATTGGTGTCTACATCAAACCATAATAAGACAAATTATTTTTTATTTTACAATGACTAGATAAATGTCCATGATCCATGCAATAAGTATAAATTACTTTAGATCTAATATGAGCTCTATGAAAATAAGAGGAGTGAGAATTATAATCAGCGTTCAAATTCCTCCTTTGAGGAGCATCATTATGAGATCTAATTTTAGCATTAAATTCAGCTACTTGCTTCTGAAGTGAATTAATCAATTTTTACAAATTTTCATTTTGAACTTCTAAAAATTTATTTTCATATTCAAGATCATTAAAAGCGGTGAGCAAATTATTCTCAAGTTCACTTAGTTTACTTTCAAAGCTAGAATGGTCCTTTTTGAGTAAACTGTATTTTAATCCTAATTTTTTGTAACCATCGTTCAATTCACATATAGCATCTTCAAGGTCTTCATATGAAAGAGAATCAGAAGGATCTTGGTTTACCTTATTTTCTTGCGCTATAAAACATATGTTGGGGTTTGACTTTGCAAATCTAGCCGTTTCGCAAGCTTCATTTCCTTCCGAGTCGCTTGGTTCCGATTCTTCCTAACCAACATACATACCCTTTGACTTGCCAAATTTCTTTTGCCCCACTTTAAGTAGAGGACAATCTCATTTTATATGACCTGGCTTATTACATTCAAAGCAATTTCCAAAGTTTTCTTCTTTCTTACCGAATACTATTTTTGCACCTTTCCTTTTTCGGATTTTGCTTTTGTGCATCATCCTGGCAAATCGTCTAGTGAAATTGGCCGCCTCTTCTTCCAAATTTCCATAACTGTCATTGGAAGAGAAATCGTCGATTTCACCTCTTAGTGCTACACCGTGTTTCTTTATTGCTGGTGCACGCGATTGTTCTTCTCTTGCCTGTTTTTAAAGGGTAAGTTTTGTTGTTTTTAATCTGCTAGTCAATTATTCAAAAGATATCACTACTACTATGAGGGGTTGCCCCTAAGGATATAGGAATTAGTAGGGGCAACTTTTTATTGCTCCTACGGATTGATCTATAGGGCCATCGGTTTACCCTACGGTACCCACCGTAGGGACATAAATAAATTAAAAAATATTAAAATATAATCTTTTATTTGTCCCTACAAAGCCGCAAAAGAAAGCCCTACGGATTAATCCATAGGGGCAACAAAGGGTTATTTATAAAAAAATAAAGCTACGTAATTTCCCACCGTCCCCAAAATTTCTTACCAACTCCCGATCGATCACCCACGCATCGTCGCTGCCACACCCATCGTTATCGACTTTCTCATCGCCACCACACCCATTGTCGTCGACTTCCTCGTCGCCACCACACTCTCGTCGTTTCCACCACAGTCTCGCCGCGAGCACCTCTTCGAGCTCCATCCCCGGCCTCCTCCACCTCGTCGAGCTCTTTGCCGCCGGCCGGTGACTACTGAGGTGAGTTAATTTCGATTTTAATTTATAATTATGCAGTTTTTTTGTTATTATTGTTGATTTTAGGGTTATGGTTAGGGTTATAGCTAAGGCCGGGTTAATTGGGGGTTAATTTGGGTTAGGTTTAGGGTTAGGGTTCGGTTGATGTTTAGGGTTAGGGTTAGGGTTAATTAGGTATGGTTAGGGTTAGGGTTAGTTTGGGTTAATTAGGTAAAATAGGGCTGGTGATGATTAGGGTTAGGGTTAATTAGATTAATTAGGGTTAGTTTTGGTTTGGGCTAGGGTTAATTTGGGTTAGGATTTGGGTGATGATTAGGGTTAGGTTAATTTGGGTTAGGGTTTGGGCTAGGGTTAATTTGGGTTAATTAGGTAAACTAAAGTGTATTTGTGTTAGGGTGTTGATTAGGGTAAATTTGGTTTAATTAGCTTAATTTTGGGTTAATTAGGAATAATTTGAGTTAGAGTGATGATTATGGTTAATTTGGTTTAATTAGCTGAATTTTGTGTTAATTATGGATAATTTGAGTTAGGATGATAATTATGGTTAATTTGGGTTAATTAGATTAATTGGATTAATTAGGGTTAGGGATTAGGGTGCACTAGTTTCTTTAGTAGGATACTCGATGATAACATAAATATACAACTTTATCGTAAAAGTAAGAAAACTTTACCTTAAATTAAAAACTTCGAACCCTTAAAAACGAAACGTAAACGTAAAACCTATTCAAATTAAATGTTCAAGTTAAAACCAATACTCGATGATAATATGAAACTTTCATATTCTCATCGATACTCATATGTGAAAATCAAAGCACGACTTAGTCCCCGTCTATCGGTTAACATATGTTCGATATTCGTTGTGACATAGAATTATACGAAGGTTGTTAAATATCGGACGGTATAGTTCGGTACTAACAACCGTCGTGTAGTATATGTGACGAGAAGATTCAATCGTATGATAACCGATAGATTTGTCCAGTGTGGACAAGTTAGGAATGTATAAAGCAAACACATGTATTCACTTATGTTTTCATTTGTTTCGAGTTATTTCGTCGGTACTTTTTCGCTGGTTCTCCGTGAATTAAGATAGATTAGATGCTCATTTCAACGTTGTTTCACTGCATTAAAATGATTATCTATTCTATTACAGTGTACTCGGCGAACAGCGGGGAGGTGCTGCCGAAATTTACTTGAAACGGATGAAAGAACAAGTGAATGAGTGTTTGCTCTATACATTCTTAATGGGATAGAAGCTTTACCCCTGACAGCCGAAACACACACATACAACACGAATACACAACAAACGCATACACAAAGCACATACACACTAAAAACCCTACACTTAAGCGAAATCATAAATTGAAACACACGTACACAGAATACAACTCATACTTGGATATCTTCAAATCTAACTTTGTTTAACGATAATTTATTCTTTTCAACGACAAACTTACCTCTACGAATTTTCTTCTTTGTCAGTAACCATCCCGTTATTAGATTTCTCAATATAGTCACCATAACCTACAATTTATATGTTATATAGTCTAACATGACCCATGAGTACATCAGAGTTAAGGACTAGATCTAGGTGGATTGGCAACAACGCATGCAATCTAAGTTTGTCACAGGAGTTGCTGCTTTCATTGAATTTGCACGTGCACATAATAAGATTATGTTAAAGAAGATTCTCTGTCCGTGCGATAGATGTGGGAATAAGTTCTGGCAGAAGATAGAAATTGTAGAGATTCACATCGTTAAACATTGTTTACTAGACTTTATACAACTTGGTTATATCATAGGGAAGGACAAGAAGAAGACGGTAATACGGCAGAAGAAGAAGGAAAAGACGGTAATGCGGAAGAAGAAGAAGGAAAAGACGGTAATGCGGAAGAAGAAGAAGAAGACGATGACTTCTTTCCAGAAGAAGAAATGGAGGATATGGTAGAGGCTGCCCTGGGTGATAGTATTCCTACCGAAGATGACATTTCTTCCGGTCAAGGACCGCATGCGGATAAGTATGAAAAGATCATGAATGATACTAGAAGACTAATTTATTAGAATGCAAATTATTCCACCCTATCATGGTTCGTCCAACTTTTCCAGATTAAGTGCCTAAATGGATGGAGCAATAAGTCATTCACGATACTTCTGAAGTTCCTAAAAGATTCTATGTCCTCGGGAAATAACGTGCCCGATAGCTGGTATGAAGCCTAGAAGATGATGTCTGATTTGGGTCTGAAATGTGAGAAGATTCATGCATGTCCTAAAGATTGCGTGTTATACCGGAAAGAGAATTTGGATTTGAAAGAGTATCCAACATGCGGAGAGGCCAGGTATAAGCCAAAATAATCTGATAAGAAACCCGATATACCTGTCAAGATAGCACGATAATTTTCCATAACACAGAGGCTGCAGAGACTATTCAGGTACAAAAAAATAGCCAAGGCAATGATTTGGCATCACCATGCTGCTCCAAGTGAAGATGGAAAAATGAGTCATCCAAGAGATTCACCGGCATGGAAGGATTTCGATAGAAGGCACGAAATATTCAGTAGTGATTCTCGCAATGTCAGGCTTGGAATCGCTAGTGATGGCTTCTGCCCATTCAACTATATGGCTGGAAGCCACAGCACATGGCCCGTTGTAATGATAGTTTATAATTTTTCTCCTTAGTTGGCTATGATTCAATCCTATTTTATGATGCTTCTTCTTATTGATGGGCAAAACTTACCGGAAAACAATATCGACGTCTATCTTCGACCTCTGATCGATGAGCTAAAATCTTTATTCATTGATGGTGCAGAGACTTACGATGCAAACACAGATACAACCTTCACAATGCATGCGGATTTAATATGGACAATTAATGACTTTCCTACATATGGAATGCTATCAGGTTGGTCTGTACATGGTCACAAAGCATGCCCTTATTGCCATCAATGTACAACATCAAAATGGTTGAATTTTAGTAGGAAGGTTTGTTATTGCGGTCATCGGCGTTTCCTCCCACTAGAACATCCATACAGGTTAGACGCTGCTCACTTTAATGGTCATCAGGAGTTTTTTGGGCCTCCAGCCTCATTGTCCGGAAAGGACATAACTGCTCAGTGGGATGGTTACAATAATGTGACCTTCGGGATAGATCCGGAAAAACAGGTCAAACCACCATACTGAAACAAGTTAAGCATTTTCTACGAGCTTTCATACTGGTCAACAAATTTAGTGCTTCATTGTCTAGACTTCATGCACATAGAAAAGGGAGTATCCGAGCACGTACTCAACTTGTTTCTTTGTAAAGATGGAAAATCGAAAGACAACCTCCATACTCGGATGGATCTTCAGGACTGGGAAATTAGAAGTGAATTGCATCCTAAATTGATAGCGGGTAAACCAAGTAAGTTTGTACTTCCCAATGCCGCGTATCATATGTCACAACCAGAGAAGAAAAGGTTTCTACAGGTGTTGCATGATTTGAAAGTTCCCACAGGTTTCTCAGGATCATTTAGCAAGAAAATAAAAATTGTGAAAGGCAAGGTCGATGGACTGAAAATTCATGATCGCCATGTTATTATGGAGCACCTTCTCCCATTAGCCCTCAGGATTTCCCTTCCCGAATAGGTTATTCTAGTAATCAATGACCTTTGTTGCTTTTTTAGAGAATTGTGCGCTAAAACCCTGGATGTTGTGACGCTGGAGAATCTAAAAAATTCTATTTCATTAATACTTTGCAAGCTTGAGCGTATTTTCCCACCGTCATTCTTCGATATCATAATACACCTGACGGTTCATCTTGCAACCGAGGCTAAGTTAGCCAGACCGGTACAATATTGATGGATGTATGTCATCGAAAGGTACGTGGAATTTTTCGTTTCACGCAATTTGTAAAATTATTGTTGTCCTATATGCCCGTATTTATTTATTTAACATATTTTTATATAGGTACCTCTACACTCTAAAAAAGTATATACGCAATAGAAATCGACCAGAGGGTTCTATCATGCAAGATTATCTTCTAGATGAAGTAACAATATTTTTTTCCAGCTATTTGGACGAGAACATTGAGACAAAGCTTAACCGGTCTCGGAGAATTCAAGACGGGTCATATAGTAAAACTGATTATAAGAGAGTAGACACTATATTTATCAACAAGATATATCGGTTTATCCTCCTCAATAGCGTATGCCTTGAAGAAATTAGAAAGTAAGTTTTTTTGGATTAATTGTTATATTTGTGTTTGTGTGTGTATGAAATGATATAATATTAATTTCATAATTTATTGTTGAGAACATAATTCATATTAATGAGGTATGTGAAGGGCATCCTGATTGGAATGATGAACCATTGGAAAAATATCATCAGAATAATTTTTGCGATTGGGTTGTAGATCATGTAAGTTGTTCGAATAACATATTATTGCTACCAGTCTTAATCTACACTTATATCATTATGTATTTGCCGTAAAATTTGTTTTGTCAGATCCATGATCCAAACTTGTTTGCATCATTAGAGAGAGATTCAAGATGTTTAGCTCAGTTTCTAAGTATGGAGGTTGCATATTATAAAGGATTCGGTGTCCTTGGATACAAATTTAAAGTTAAAGATATAGAAATATCTCGAACCACTCAGAATAGTGGGATTGCGACGGTAGGATCGGATGGTGTGATTTATTATGGATACTTAAATTGCATACTTTGCATCCAATAACCCGGACGATCAGAAACATTTTTTATATTTCAGTGTACTTGGTACAATACACGAACCTATATGGATAAGTAGAGAAACAATCTCGGGACATGGAAAGATGGATATGGGTTGACTAGTGTGAACACACTTCGATTTTACGGTCAGGACAATCCATTTATATTTCCGAACCAAGCGTTCCAAGTATACTACTCACAGTGCTTGAAGCATCCGGGATAGAGTGTCGTATGCCGTTGGAAACCCATGGATGTTTACGATGTCCCAGAATTCGAGGATCGTATGGAGGATAACGATGAGGATGAAGAAGTTAGAAGACTTAGAGTTCTCCGACCGTCTGTTTCAAAAGACAGGTTGTCTTTGGCTGATCGTGAAGTTACGTGGGTTAGAAATGATATCGATGATGAAATCCAAATAGATATGGCTAATGTGTCCACGAAACGAAAAAGGGTATCAGTAATGTTATATTATTACTTTACATTTCTATGATCTATACATATATTGCATGCATAGGTAATGATTGTACTCTTATCTAGGTTTGATGACGACAACTAGAGCAACAGGAGCACCAGCCGTGGCAGCGGCAGAGGAAGAGCGGTTCTGCCACCCGGAGAGCTATGTAGGGAGCTTCAGAGAGCTGGTTTTGCACCCCGATCGATATCCCTTTCCGATGACTCCTTCCGTGTGGACTTTGCCATACCTCCAGGTATATTGCACATATATTCATTTTGAATGTAATATTATAGATATACACACATATTTATTTCAAAATTACTTATATAGTCAATGTTTAATTGACTAGTTGTTGGTGGCGCGTCCACATCAGAGGCAGAGGCCACTACCGCACCTGCAGGTATGCTTATATATCCTATAGTGTATGTATATTGATTTAGAATGTTATATCATAAATATACACACATTTTTTTGCTCTTACTTAGATAATCATTTTTTGATTGTCTAGCTGTAGGTGGTGTCTCCACATCTCGGGCAGAGGTCACCACCGCACTTGCGAGTATATTTATATATCCTATAGTGCATGCATATTGATTTAGAATGTTATATTATTGATATATACATTCTTTTTGCAATTACTTATATAATCTATTTTTAATTGTCTAATTATAGGTAGTGCATCCACATCTGGCGCAGAGGCCACTCCCGCCACTTTCGTACCCTCCGCTCGGTCTGCAAGTTAGTATGAATAAATATAAAATATTTATTCATTTTACATATCCTCTAAGAATAAACATGAACTTTATGTAATTTTACCGTCAATGTTTATTTTCAAGTTGGAGGGGATGCGTCCACGTCTGGGTCACCGGCTGTTCCTCACTGGAGGAACTATCGTCCCGCTCGTGCTGCTGCCTAGGCCCAGGCTCGTGCTACTGTCGCCGGAGGTATATATCACACTTCAATTTTTGTTAATCCTTGATTTCTTAATACCGCTTTGTCTAATATTGCTTGTCTTGATATTTCTTATAGATGCAGGGCAGCCCCATTCCGAGAGGGGAACTCGAGGGCCGAATCAGTCCCACAGGCTGATGATCGATAAAGCTAGGGGGGCACCATTCCCCTTCTTCTTTACCCCCAATTATCACTATACTGGCGATTATGCCGAGAGGTTCGACCGGTATATGGGGGATGAGAGCCGCATCCAAAAGAAGTATCCACTACACGTTGAGTGGGGCGATCAGCACCGGCGCTCATTTGCCCTCTTCTGGGATCAGGCCCGGGTATTAATATATATTTTTATTTGACTTATCCAATATATTTATTATTATTTAACACTTGCAATTTAAATACATTATTTTTTTGTATTTGCAGTTAGATTACGACTTTCAGCCTGTACCCGACCCTGATCACCCTGAGAGTGTAACACCCTAGTTCATTTATACCAGTTCTATTTTGGTTATTTCTTTATTTATGGTTATTTCTTAATTTAATTGTGTTTTAGGAGCGAATAGTGTAATTGACATCTGTATTTGCATCCGACCTGACCCGCATGCTGGAAACCCGTCTTGATTCCTGTTTATAATTTATCTTGGCTATTTATGAGGATCCGTGCACTTTCATATTTTTTATATACTGCATACTGACATTATATCTGGCATCTGCATTTTTTAATATAATATTTAAAGTCAAATAAAATATTTAAAAAAATATCTTGCATGGCCTGTACCATACCCCTAACCCTGTTGTAGCATCCGTACATCGTGTTCTCGTTCCGTTTAGTGAAACAGACTCGTTTGGATAGTTACGTGCACGCTACGTGCATCCGTTCTTGGGGGTATGCATTTTCATTACCCGAATATCGTATTTTGGTTTTGATTAATACGTATATTATCGGTATTTTTAAACCGTAATTTTAGACCCGACCCGAACATATTTTGGACTATTTTTGTATTAGCCAGAAAACTCAAATTTTCCTAATATTTTATTCATTTAGTTTTAACCATTTATATAAGATTTTTCAACCAAAAAAATATATTTTATATATTATACAAATCTTTCTTCACGTCTCTCTCTCTTCTGTATGATATATATATTTTATATTATATATATAATTTTTTATTATTAAAACCTACCCATACTTAATTACCCACGTTCTCTCTTTCTTTCTCTTCTTATTCATTTTCATTTTTTCCCGCCTTCGCCTCTTTCTCGCGAGAACCTCCGCCTTCGTCCGCGCCTTCGGCCGCCTCGTCTCACCCTCGACCCCATCCACTTCTCAACCTCAACCTCATCTCACTCATCTCTCCCAGCTGCATCCCTGAAGACGAGACGCAGTGAACCCAAGAACCAATGACCCAACCTCGCCTCTGTCCTCGTCGCCAACGTTCACCTCGTCGTCGTCGACCATCCCCTCACCCTCGTCTCTACCTCCTCGTCTTCCTGCTCTTCTCCTATCTTTCCCCGCTACAGACCCACAACCCACGTGAACCCATCGCTTCCCTCATCATCGTCGCCTCACCGCCGTTGTCGCCTCACCATCGCTTCCGTCCCCTCTAACCGTCGACTTCCCCTCCTCGACCTCTCTCTTCTCCCCTGCACACCCACCGCAACACTCCCCGACGACAATCTTTTCCCTGCACAGCAAGAAACCCGACACCCATATCCTCCACCGCCGGAACCCCGTCAACGACTGTACCCCGTCATCCTCATCACCCCCTTCGACTCCTAACACCATCACCACCACCCTCACCCTACAGCCATCAAGAAACCCTCAACCGAACAACCCCGCAACCAAACAACTCATGACCTAGCCTCACCTACTTTCTCGCCGGAGCTCCGACCTTCCCGTCGCCTCCTTGTCATCTCAAGAACCTCCTTGCCTTCTCCCAAACTCGGAACACCAAACCCCAGTCTCCTTCTTCTTTTCTTTCTTCTTCATCTTCTTTCTTTCTCTTTTCTTTTCTTGATCTGGTTTTTCCCGGCCATCACCGGAGCTGTGCCGTCTCTGTCGATTAGACCGACCCAGTAGACGTTCCCAGCCGCGTGTTCATCTTCTTGCTTTGCCTGGACCTGTCCTGTGTGCGCGTGTGTACATTACGACGTTTACCCGACGTCGGACACTGCGTATACACCCCGTCGTGAGATCTGTTCAGGCAAGTTTATCTTGCTACATGCTATGTTATTATATTTGAATCCATATGAATAAAAATATTACATGTTTATTACATTATGCATCCATATTACAAATTTACAGTTTTTTGATATGCATCATACCGTTATTTACATATCTAGTCGCATGCAAGTTTGCCTTGCTACATGCTATAACATATATTTTGCATCCATATGAATACAAATATCACATGTTAATTGCATTGTACATCCATATTAATGTTTTAGTGTTTTCGGATACCCGTTTGTATCCGTATCATTTATTATACATCTAGTTGCATGCCATGTCATATTAATTCATATTACTTTTATATTAACACTCCATGCTTGATAATGTGCATCGTACATAGTCATGGAGTTGTAGATGTAAACCCTGATAGATGTTTGTGCATCCATGTTTTTACCGTAAATCCATATTTTTCCGTGATTCGATACTTGCTATATTTTACTGTTGAGCACACATATGATACACTGTGCACTACTTGACATGTTACCTGATCCTGTTTCTAATGCCGACAATCCTGACATGTTGTCCTGACGAACGTATCCTGTTGTCTTCATAGACAAACCTGTACCAGCTTGATCCTGTGTTGGCATTAGCTCCAGATTTATCAATACCTGACTTGAACACATAACCTTGGGGGTTAGGGGAAATCAAGAATGTAACCGAACGCAACTCAAAGGGCTATTATATTGTTTGCCGTATTTCCGGACGTTACGGAAAAATCCTGTTATCGTGGTCCCGTAGGGAATGAACATGGCATATACCGATTAATCATGTTACCGTGGTCCCGTGGGGAATGAACGTGGCATAGACCGATGGGTTACGATGAGGATTACATTAATTGATTTCGAAGACTTTAGAATAGATAACCCAGTAGTATAGTTTAGATTACTCACTGCACTTCACCTGCACGTATACACTTCACTGTTCCATATCCATGTTACTGGTTATATTCATGTTATTGTTTATACTCATGCCTGCATATCTCGTGTATCCTATTCATTTATTATTGTTTGATATTATGACGCACTGACGTCTGGGTTTTGCATGGCCCAGATCCTTTACTTCTTTTGCAGGCCGATCAGGAGTATTTCAGCCGTCAGGCCGAGCAGTGAGGATCATGTTAGTGTTTAGTTTAGTTTAGTTTTCTTTCAGCACTTTCATTTCTTGATGTGAGCCCGTATTTGGGACGTACTTTCCAGATATTATTGTTTATTGATTTTATTGCTTCCGCATATATTATTTCTTGACTCGTTTATTCTGGCATATGGACATGTACTAGATAGTTTATTTTCTATTTTATTGTTCTTGATATCTTATGGACAGCCGTAATTTGACTGTGGAGGGATGTTTCCTAGCCACAGGTAGCATGGTTGGCTCTGTCACGTACCGATCTTAGCGCACTCTGGGAAGCGGGGCATGATAGAGAGAGTGCTCGATCTTCACGCTCTGTACCAGGGCCAGATGAAGAACATGCAATCAAAGGTCCGATACAATAGGAACGAGACGAAGATCGACTGCTATTCCCTATGGATGGCGACCCCCGAGACAGAGAGAGTGGCTCTCCTACATACTCCGGCCTTTGCTAGAGTCGACGTAGATACATGGCCTCTCTTGTACTAATATTATGACTCTTAGCGCATACAGGTTTGTAATTTAAATGTAATTCATTGTTTAGTATATAATTTATTTTTTTGTGTTGCTTAATTAGAAAACTAAATCTGAATGTGTTGTGCAGAAACAGGCCGATCAAAATAAGGAGAATAGAAAGTTGGCGAAGAGGGATCGCCCCACTTATACAGGTGGCTCGAGGAACATTACTCGTGCCATGGAGGCATCAGTAAATTACAATAGATCTATTTTGATATAATGTAATATTAAGAGTTATTTTATAATATATGTAAATTTTTGGCGAATTGCAGAGAGCTCAGGCCCTGGCACATGGTGGTACACCGAGCGTACCGAGCGCTTATCTTGCCGTCCACAGCATCTCGACAGATCCCGCCACGGGCGAGCTTCGATTCCCTGACACCGCTACCGAGGAGTATTGCGTAAGTGTTAATATTTATTCTAATTCGAATGAAATTTTTGTTTTGATAAGTTCAAATTTAAATGATATACTTATATTTTAATGGTTAATGTGGGTGTAGGAGCAGGTGGTGGAGCAAGCGGAGGCATCGGGGATCGATTTTAGTGGAAAAACCGATCCGATGCTACTGACCCCAGTCCTAGACGCCACATACGGAGGGCACCACGGAGGTTGGGAGAGAGGCCGGGGACTGGGTCCTAGCAGGGCCCATATGAGGTTGGTCTCTACACCGGCGGTTACTTCCCCTACCCTCGTGAGCGACGTCTGGAGCATGTTGTTGCCGCTTTGAAGACCACCGTCGAGGAGTTGAAGGGGATGTTGGTACGTATACTACTTAATAGTAAAATATTATATTACATTATAAATAGTAACATATGCAATATTAGTAGCCTGAGCTTATTTGGTTGTAGACTTAGCTTTGATTAATCATACTTACATAAAACTATCTAACTAAAATAAACTACGGTTTTCCAAACTAGATACCCAAACAAGGCCTAAGTCCCTAAGTATTTTTAGATCGGGGTTTCGCAATAAGCTGATAATGATGACTAAAATCTAATACACCGTTCTTACTCGTTTATTACACACAAAATTTAACAGATGCGACAGGCTATTTCGGCTGTGGCTCCATATGCATCTCCTTCGGCTACGGCTACGCAAGCCACTACCTCGGCTGTGGTTGTGCAGACCACTGCTGCAGCTCCACAGCTTGCTCAGACTCCCGCACAGTCTGCTCCTTCATTAGTTGAGTTTTTGACGACTCAGGGCTGAACTGAGGAGCAGATGCGCCAGATTACGGCGTTTTATCAGAGGTGGAGGAGCTGGACCGAGCTAGGGTAGCTTTTTTTTATATATATTTTTGAGGATGTATGTACTTATCTGATACATATTTTATATATTTTGGACGATATTGGTAGTTGTTTGCTTGTTCACGATGATTTAGATTGATATCGTATTTTGATTGTATATTTCTTTTATATATTATGCGTGAGATGTTGATCATGAATATTTCTGTATTTGGTTATATGATGTATCACTACTACAAATAAGGGTTGCCCCTATGGATTTATCTGTAGGGGCAAACCACTGCCCCTACGGATATATCCATAGGGGTGAAAAAATAATCTGTAGGTGCAAACTCCGTAGGTGCAAGTTGAAACGCTGAACTTGGCCCTACGGGCAAAAACTTACCCTTACGGAGTTCTGTGTAGGTCCATTGTCACCTACGGAGTAGGCCGTATAGGAAAAAAGTTATTTTATTTACGGTTTTTTTAAATATATTAGCTGTACCTACGGAGTTATCCGTAGGGCCAAGTACTATCCCCTACGGATACAGCCGTAGGTACATATCCGTAGGGGCAAAATATCAGAAATCTTGATATTTTGCCCCTACGGATATATCCGTATGGGCTTTTGTTTTCCCCTACGGATATATCTGTAGGGGCAAGTCGAACCCCCTGATACTGAGATCATGGGGGAAATATCAGTTAATGCTGATATTTTGCCCCTACGGATTAAACCGTAGGGGCAACATGTGTACCTACGGATTAATCCGTAGGTACATATTATCTGTTTTTTTTTAAAAAGGGCTGCCTGATTTTTTCTCGCCCTGTGCACAATAATATATATATCAATAAAATATAAAATTAATCATCACACAACATATATCGCAGTATTCATAATCACATCTCACGCATATAATATACAAAAGAAACCCAAATACTGAATATGATATACATATAAACCAATATCAATATCAATATCATTTCAAAATGTAGTACAATATGTATGATATAAATAAATACATGTTTCAAAAAATAAGAATCAAAAAGCTACCCTAGCTCGGTCCAGCTCCACCTCTGATAAACGATAGAATAAGGCGCGCCTGCTCCTCGGTCAATAAACCACGCAATTCGGCGCGAGCGGGAGTCTGAGCGTCCTATGGAGCTGGCGATGTGATCTGCGCAGCCGCCGTCGAGGTAGTAGCTTGCAGAGCCGCGGCTGCGGGAGTCTGAGCGGGCGGTGGAGCTATAGGAGCTGTCTGCGGAACCGCAGCCGATGTAGTGGCTTGCGGAGCAGCAGCCGAAGGAGATGCATGTGGAGGCTCGGCCGATGTATCCTATCGCGTCTGGACATAACGTGTGTAAGAAGCGTATAAGAACTGTGTATTATTCGAATTCGTATCATTATCAAGTTATTTCGAAATCCCATTTGGATATCTAGTTTGGAAAACCGCTGTTTATTTTAATTACATATGTATGTATGATTAATCAAACCTAAGTCTAAAACCAAATAAGCTCAAGCTACGTACTAATTATGGATATGTTGATATCTATAATATGACATGATATTTTACTATAAAGTAGTATACATACCAGCATCTCCTTCAACTCCTGAACGGTGGCCCTCATCCTCTCCAGTTCCTGCTAGACACGTCGCTTACTGGAGACGGAGGAAGTAACCGCCGGGGTGGAGTCCAACCTCATATGGGCCCTGCTAGGGCCCAGTCCCCGGCCTCTTTTCCAACCTCCGTGGTGCCCTCCGTGTGCGGCGTCCAGAACTGGGGTCAGCAGCCTCGGATCGCTCTGTCCGATAAAATCGATCCCCGAGGCCTCGGCCTGCTCAACCACCCTCTCCTACACCCACATTAAACAGTAAAGTATAAGTATAAAATTTAAACTTGAACCTTCCAAAACTAAAATTTCAAATATGGGTAGAATAAATATTAACACTTACGCAATACTCTTGGGTAGCGACGTCGGGATATCGAAGCTCGCCCGTGGCGGGATCTGTCGAGGTGCCGTGGACGGCAAGATATGCGGACAGCACGCTCGGTGTACCACCTTGCGCCACGGTCTGAGCTGTCTGCAATATTAGAAAATAACTCTTAATATTAGAAATATTAGAAAATAACTCTTAATATTGCAGAATATCACAAAAGTCGGTCTATTGTAATTTACTGATAACTCTATGGCTCGAGTAATATTCCTCGAGCCACCTGTGTAAGTGGGGCGACCCCTCTTCGCCGACTTCCTGTTCTCTGTATTCTGAGTGGCCTGTTTTTGCACAATGCATTAACATTTAGTTTTCTAATTAAGGAACACAAAAAAATAAATTATATCCTAAACAATGAATTACATTTAAAATACATACCTGTTTGCGTTGGGAGTCAAAATATTCGCACAATAGAGGCCATGTCTCTACGTCGACTCTCGCAAACGCCGGAGTAGATAGGAGGACCGATCTCTCTGCCTCGGGGGTCGCCATCCACAGGGAGTAGCAGTCGGCCTTCAGCTCATTCCTGTTATATCGGACCTTGGTATGCATGTTCTTCATCAGGATATTGTACAGAGCATGAAGGTCGAGTACCCTCCCAAGGTGATCAGGGTCGGGTACAGGCTGAAAATTGTAATCCGACTGAAAATAAGAAAAAAACATTGTTATTAGATTGCAAGTGTTAATAATAAATCTATTGGATAAATCAAATGAAAATATATATTAATACGTACCCGAGCCTGATCAAAGAAGAGGGCGAATGAGCGCCGGTGCTGCTCGCCCCACTCAACGTGAAGTGGATAGTTCTTCATGAGCCGGCTCTCATCCCCCATATACCGGCCGAACCTCTCGGCATGAGGACCGGTATAGCGATAGTCAAGGGTAAAAAAGAGGGGGAATGCTGTCTCCCCCTAGCTCTGTCAGGCCTCAGCCTATGGGACTGATTTGGGCCTCGAGTCCCCCTCTGGGGATAGGGAGGCCCTGCATCTGCACGAAATATCAAGACAATCAATATTAAGACAAAGTTGTATTAAGAAATCAAGCTTAAACGAAAATTGAAGTGTGATATATACCTCCGGTGACTATCGCACGAGCTTAGGCCCGGGCAGCAGCACGAGCGGGACGATAGTTCCTCCGGTGAGGAACAACCGGGATCCCGGATGCGGACGCATCCCCTCCAACTAGAAAATAAACATTGACGCTAAATTTCCATGAAGTTCATATTTATTCTATAGAGCATATGTAAAATGAATAAATATTTTATATTTATTCATACTAACCTGCAGACGATGCGGATGGTATGGAAGCGGCAGGAGTGGCCCCTGCGGAAGATGTGGATGCACCACCTATAATTAGACAATTAAAAATAGATTATATAAGTAATTGCAAAAAGAATGTGTAAATCAATAATATAACGTTCTAAATCAATATGCATGCATTATAGGATATATAAACATACCCGCAGGTGTGGTGGTGTCACCACCTACAGGTAGACAATAATAAAAATTGCTAAGTAAGAGCAAAAGGAATGTGTGTATATTTATGATATAGCATTCTAAATCAATATACATGCACTATATGATATATAAACATACCTGGAGGAGTGGGAGTGGCCTCTGTCCCAGATGTGGACGCATCACCAACAACTAGACAATCAAACATTGACAATATAAGTAATTTTGACATAAACAGGCATGAATATCTGTAATATTACATTCAAAATGGATATGCGTGCATTATACCTGGAGGTGTGGCAAAATCCATACGGAAGGAGGCATCCGAAGGGGTCTCCGATCTGGGTGCAAGACCGGCCCTCTGAAGCTCCCTACGAAGCTCTCCGGACGGCAGAACCGCTCTGCTTCTACCTCTGCCTCTGCCGCGGCTGGAGCTCCTGCCGCCCCTCGCTGCTCCCGACATCGTCATCAAATCTAGATAAACGGTTCGTGGACGCATTAGACAATCATTAAAAGTATTGACTATATATGTATAGAGCGTAAAATGTGAAGTAATAATATAACATTACTGATAACCTTTTACGTTTCGTGGGCGCATTATTCATATCTACTTGGATTTCATCGTCGATGTCATTTCTAACCCACGTAACTTCATGATCGGTCGAAGAAAACCCGTCCTTCGAAACAGACGGTCGGAGCACTTTAAGCCTTCTCTCTTCTTCGTCCTCATCGCTGTCCTCGAATTCTGGGATATCGTAGACATCTCTGGGTTTCCATCGGCATACAACACTCCATCCCGGATGCTTCAAACACTGTGAGTAGTATACTTGGAACGCTTAGTTCGGAAAGATAAACGGATCTTCCTGACCGTAAAATCGAAGTGTGTTCACACTGGTCAATCCATATTCATCTTTCCAAGTCCCAAGATTGCATCACCACTTGTCCATATCGGTTCGCGTATCGTACCAAGTACAATGGAATATATAAATGGGTTCTGATCGTCCGGGATAGTGGATGACGAGTATACAATTTAAATACCCATAATAAATCACACCGTTTGATCCTACCATCGCAATCCCACTATTCTGAGTGGTTCTAGATGTTTCTATGTCCTTAACTTCGAATTTGTATCCAAGGACACCAAATCCTTTGTAATATGCAACCTCCGTACTAGGAAATTGAGCTAAACATCTTGAATCACTCTCAAATGATGCAGATAAGTTCAGATCGTGGATCTAACAAAACAAATTTTACGACAAATACATAACGATACAAGTTTAGATTAAAACTGCTAGCAATAAAATGTTATTCGAATAACTTACATGATCTGTGACCCAATCACAAAATTATCCTGATGATATTTTTCCAATCATTCTTCGTTCCAATCAGGATGCCCCTCACGTACCTCGTTAAAATGAATTCTGTTTTCGACAAATAATGGTAATATTAATATTATATCATTTCATACACACACAAACACAGATATAACAATTAATCCAAAAAAAACTTACTCTCTAATTTGTTCAAGACATGCCCAATTAAGCAAGATAAACCTGTATATCTTGTTGATAAACATAGTGTCTACCCTCTTATACTCGGCTTTACCATATGGCCCGTCTTGAATTCTTCGTGGCCGGTTAAGCCTTGTCTCAATGTTCTCGTCCAGATAGCGGGAACAAAATGTGGTTGCTTTATCAAGAAGATAATCTTGCATGATAGAACCATCTGGTCGATTTTTATTGCGTATATACTTCTTAAGAGTGTAGAGGTACCTAATGAAAATATATTGAATAAATAAATACGGGCATACATGTCATGCCCTGCTTACCAGAGTACACTAAAATAGGCACGCAACATAGCCAACCATGCTACCTGTGGTTAGGAAAAATCCTTCCACAGTCACATTACGGCTGTAGAGATATCAAGAACAGGAAAGTAAACTAACTATCTAGTACATGTCCATAAGCCAGAGTAAAAGAGTCAAGAAATGCTATAGTATGCGGAAGCAAAAGATCAAATAAACACCTGGAAGGTAAGACTGGATACCGACATGATCTCTACCGCTCGATCTAACAGCGGCAAAACTCCTGATCAGTCTGCAACAAAGGTAGAGGATCTGGGCCATGCAAAACCCAGACGTCAGCGCGTCATAACATCAAGAAATAATAAATGAACAGGATACACGAGATATGCAGGCATGAATCATAAATAGTAACAAGTCAACAAGGATGTATAACAGTGAAGTGTATCAGTATATGTGACGTGCAGCGATCAATCTAAACTGTGCTACTGGGTTGTCTACTCTAAAGTTTGTTTGAAATCAATTAATGTAATCCTCCATGTAACTCAAAGGACATGTCCCGTTATCTCCCGGGACCACGGATCAGGAATATATGAACCAAGAGTGGTTCTGTCCCGTTACCCCCCGGGACCACGGATCAAGATGTAAGAGTCACGAATGGCTCTGTCCCGTTACCCGCCGGGACCACGGATCAAGTAATACCCTTTTAAGTTACACTTTAGTTTACACTTTTGATTTCCCTATACCCCCAAGGTTATGTGTTCAAGTCAGGTATTCCGTAATCAAGAACTAATGCCAACACAGGATCAGGTAGGTGTAGGTTTGTCTGGATAGACAACAGGAACGGTCCGTAAGGACTACATGTCAGATTTGTTGGCATTAGATACAAGATCAGGTAACAGGTAAATCCATGGTACATCAGGTCAGGTCAAGTAGTGTATTTAGGTGCCAGGTCATGTCGAGAGTGTACGGTACCGTGTCGGGTCAAGTAATATGTGTGTAGCAAGTCATGTCAGGGTGTAAAAGATATCATGTGGGTGCTCATAATCAACTAACATAATCATGGTTATAAATAAACAAGCATGGGTATTATCAGAACAGTAAACTGGCACATGTAATATGATATGCGAATAGGTACAGATTAAACTACTTGGATGCATGGTTATCAGTTTGGGTTTAAGAGATAGTTTCAACATTACATCATTGCAGTATAATAAATGTGGATGATAAAATCATATTAATATGTACTAAAAAAATCTAGAGATGTGTTTGAATATGAATTAGACTAGATGTATGCAACCGGTCGTCCGATAGTGTATAAACTACAAAAGGGTATTATAGCTATGCAAACAATTGGGATTATGAGATCTAACATATAAATGTGGTTATTAGGTTCAGTAAACTAAATGCGACAGTTAGGTTTCAAGTTCTAGATCTGAAATATGTAAACGGGACATCGTGCTCCTAACTTGGAACTCATGGATTTAGATTCTATTTACAGATTTAATAAGAAAATAGATAAATTAATATAGGAATAGTATGAATAGCATGTAGCAAGTTTCACTTGCCTTGACGGATCGCGAAGCGGTAAAAGGAACGTCACGCGTCGGCGGGAAAAGTCGTGACGCGCGCACGGTACACGGAATGAGTCCAAACAACGAACAGTGGGATCACACGGGTCAGATATCATCGCTGGGTCGTCGAGATCGTCGACGGCCCGACCGGATTCCGGCGATCTAAAAACAACAGTGAATAAAAAAGAACAGAAAATGCACAAAGAAACAAAAAGAGAAGAAGGGAAAGAAAGGAAGAGGAATGAGACTAAACTAGCTTACTGGGTTGTAGTGAGGTGATCTGGTGATGGCGAGGTGAGGAGACGACGACGAGGCGACGGGCGCGGACGAAGAAGGAAGGCGGAAAAGAAAAATATAATGGGGAAGACGAAGAGGGAGGAGAGAGAGACGTGTTAAAATTTAAGGGTAACAAATCTTTTATGCATGTGCAGAGAGAGATAGAGAGAGATATAAACTGTTTAAAAATATAAAATATATTTTTTTAGAGATAGAGAGAAAATCAGGAGAGAGAGAATCGGGAGAGTGAAAGACGAGACAGAGAGAGAAAGAGAGAATCAGCAGAGAGAGACGAGATAGAGAGAGAAAGAGAGAATTAAGAGAGAGAGAGAGAGACGAAACAGAGAGAGAAAGAGAGAATTAAGAGAGAGAGAGAGAGACGAGACAGAGAGAGAAAGAGAGAATCGGGAGAGAGAGAGAGACGAGAGAGAGAGAGAGATTTTAATTTTATTAAATGATTATAAAATATTTATATAGCTAAAAAAGATTTGAACAATATTATAATATTAGTCCGTTTTGAGATTTTGGCAAATACAAATTTACTCCAAAACACGCCTGGGTCAGGTCTAAAAATTCAGATTTAAAATATGAAAAATATATGTTACTTCCGAATTTCAAAACGAGTGCTCAGGTAATGAAAAAGCATACCCCAAAAACGGATGAATGTACGTGCGCGTAGCCATCCAAACACGCCCGTTTCACTGAACGGGACGAGAACAAGATGCGCGGATGCTACCACGGGGTTAGGGGTATCATACAGGCTATGAAATGCAATTTTAAATTATTTTACATGATTTAAATTGTTATATGCAAAAGATGCGATACTAGATAAAATGCCAGTATGCAGTATACATGAGATGCACGTGTCTATATAACAAGTCAGGGTAATATATAAATATGAATCAACCAGTTCAAGTAAGCGGGTCGGGTCGAATGCAATGTAAATGTAAACTACCATTCGCATCCAAACATGATAAATCAATAAAATACCATATACAAACAAATACGGAAACAGAAATTGGTATAACTGAACTCAGTTGTTACATTATACCCAACTACAAAAAGAATTTCGTCCTCGAAATTCCAAGAACAAGAAAGGATAAACAATCAATACACTACAAGAATAGATGTGGAAACTTCTGCCGGATTTCATCTTCTCATTCCCAAGTTGATTCTCCATCTGAGCGATTACCCCAAGAAACAAGTACAAGAGGGATAACTTTGTTCTTAAGAACCTTTTCTCTTCGATCCACAATCGATATCGGTCGCTCCTCAAAAGTCAAATCTTCTCGGACAGTCAGCTCCGAAAGATGCAGCACGTGTGTTTCATCTCGAACATATTTACGGAGTTGAGATACATGAAACACGTCATGAACATTCTCCAAAGATTGTAGTAACACCAAACGATATGCCACTTCTCCAACACGCTCAAAATCTCAAAAGGTCCAACGAATCGAGGACTAAGCTTTCCTCGACTTCCGAAACGAATCACCCTTCTAGTCAGTGATATCTTCAAAAATACCAAAACACCCACGGCGAACTCTAGAGGTCTTCTCGACGTATCTGCCCAACTCCTTCTGTCAGTCTTGTGCTGCTTTCATAGGATTCTAAATAGTATTAACCTTCTCAACTGTCTGCACAACCAAATCTGGTCCCAATAATCTTCGTTCACCAATATCGTCCCAACAAACGGTGAACGACACTTGCGACCATATAAAACCTCGATGGAGACATCTGAATAGCTGCCTGGAAACTGTTGTTGTAAGAAAACTCCACCAAATGTAGATGATCCTCCCATGAACTCTTGAAGTCTAACATGCAAGCTCTCAACATGTCTTCAAGAGTTTGGATCGTTCTCTCCGACTGGCCATCTGTTTAAGAATGATAAGCTGTGCTAAACTTCAATCGAGTCCCCAAACTTTCCTGTAAGCTCCTCCAAAAGTGTGATAAGAAACGAGTGTCACGGTCGGACACAATGCTCACCGGTACTCCATGCAATCTTACAATCTCCTGCTGCCAAAACTTCTGTTGATTGACCAACTCGAAAAGGTATGAAATGAGCTTCCTTGGTCAATCTATCAACAATCACCCCAAATTGTATTGTGGCCCTTTGGACTCCGCGGTAAAGCCGTCACGAAATCCATGGTTATATGTTCCCACTTCCATTGGGAAATCGGAAGTGGTTGCAATAAACCAGCAACCCTTTGATGTTCAGCCTTAACTTGCTGACACACCAAGCACCTTGCCACAAAGCGAGCGATCTCCCGTTTCATGCCTTCCCACCAGAAATGCTGTCGTAAGTCTCGGTACATCTTCGTGCCTCCTGGATGTACGGAATAAGCTGAACTGTGTGCCTCCTTCATAAGTTCTTCATGAATATCACCCTTTGGCACGAACAAATGGCTACCATACCTCATCGAACCATCTTCGTGGATCAATAAATCTGTTCGCAGTCCGGCTTCAACCTGTTCTCAAAACTTTTGCAATCTAGGATCCTGTGATTGCGCTGCCTTAATGTTCTCGATCAACGACGAATGTACTTGCAGCTGCATCAACTGTCCCGAAGAATGCGGTAGCACAACCTCCAAATAAAATCTTCGAAAGTCTTCAACGAGTTCTTTCTGCGTAGTCAACATCTAAATTGCTGGTAACCGACTGAGCGCATCCGGTACGACATTAACCTTCCCCGGATGGTACTTGAGATCAAGATCGTAATCAGCCATCAGCTTTAACCATCTACGCTGCCTCATATTAAGCTCCTTCTGTGTGAACATATACTTCAAACTCTTATGATCCGTGAAAACTTCGACCCTTTCGCCCAAAAGGTAGTGTCTCCAAATCTTCAGAGCGAAAATCATAGCCGCAAGCTCAAAGTCATGAGTTGGGTAATTCTCCTCATGGGTTTTCAACTGTCTTGATGCGTACGCAACAACCTTCCCATGCTGCATCAAAACACATCCCAATCCTTTTCCAGATGCGTCGCTGTGAATCACCAATCCTCCGGAACTATCTGGCATAGTCAGAATAGGGGCGGTTATCAATTTCTGCTTCAACGTCTCAAAACCTGACGCACATATATCCATCCACACGAAAGGTTCCTCTTTGCGTGTAAGCTTGGTCAACGGCTCCGCCAGACGAGCAAAGAAATTCTCCACGAACCTTCTATAGTATCCTGCAAGTCCAAGAAACTTCTGATCTTTACAACGTTCTTCGGAATCGGCCAGTCTTGAACTGCTGCAATCTTCCCTGGGTAAACGGCGATGCCATCTCTAGCTACGATATACCCCAAAACTTTACTTCTTCAAGCCAAAACTTGCACTTGCTCATCTTTGGATATAATCTTTCTTGCCTCAATGTCTGCAGTGCGATCTTCAAGTGTTCTGCATGCTCTTCAATGCTCCTCGAGTAGACAAGAATATCCTCAGCGAGCACCACTAAAAACTGGTCCAAGAATGGTGAAAAGATTCGGTTCATCAAGTCCATGAATATCGCTGGTGCATTCGTAACTCCGAAGGCATCACTAAATACTCGTAATGTCCATACCGAGTTCGGAACGCCGTCTTGCAAATATCCTATGCTTTCACTCGGACCTGATGATATCCGGATCGCAAATCTAGCTTCGAGAATACCCTCACGCCACTAAGCTGCTCAAATAATTCGCCAATGCGAGGGATCAAGTACTTGTTCTTAATAGTCACCCGGTTTAATTCTCGATAGTCGATGCACATCCTTCTTGTGCCATCTTTCTTCTTGACTAGAAGAACTGGAGTTCCCCAAGGAGAGTTACTGCTTCGAATCCAACCCTTCTCAAGTAATTCGGTAACCTGCTTCTTAATTTCTTCCAACTTCACTGGTGCCATTGGATAATACGCTTTAGAAACTGGCGCTGCACCAGGAACAAGATCAATCGCGAACTCCACGTCTCGCCTCGGCGGTAAACCTGATATGTCTTCAAACACATCCATGAATTCTTGAACTATAGCCGGCGCTTCTTTCTTATCAATTTCCATCGACAAAAGGACATTGTTTGTCGGCCTAGCCCTAAACTCGACTGGCCCGACAGAACTGCTTCCTCCAACAAAACAAACTCCGGATATCCGGAAATCTGGAGAATCACTTTCCTTTCCTTACCATCAATATAAGCGTGGAAAGTGCCACAAAAATCCATTCCCAAGACAACAACAAACAAAGGGATACACCAGAATTGAATAATCCTAATGCGGGAAAATAAGAACAAGTAAGATACCGAGATGACTTCATCCGAAGTCTAGATACTGAAGAGGATTAAGCACAGTAAACATAATTCAAGCTGGCGATAAAACAAGAACTGGCAAGCAATGAAACCGAGAGAAGCAAGGTAATATAGCGATCATGGAATAAGGAAGTGAATCAAGACTAGGACTCCAAGTTACTCAAATAGAGTACCGCATTGTAACCATGCTGCAGTTCATGGGTATAATTATATAACTCCACTCAAGTCGCCCAGATCCTAGTATCAGAATCAAGGAACAGGGAGGGACAATAGTGAACCCAAAAGGTTTCAAGCCGAGATGCAAAGTCGTTTGCATATCGTCAAGAAAAGGATCAAAAGAAAGATATGATTCAAGAATCACGATAACAAGGTGGCAGAACATGTTCCTAATCACGAGTATTCTGATTCGTGTATTGGGTCCAATACCCAACTACAAAAGAATCAAACCCGATTAACCTATATCCCATGGCTCTGATACCAAAAAAATCATGTCACGCCCCGCTTCCCAGAGTACGCTAAAATAGACACGTGACATAGCCAACCATGCTATCTGTGGTTAGGAAAAATCCTTCCACAGTCACATTACGGCTGTAGAGATATCAAGAACAGAAAAGTAAACTAACTATTTAGTACATGTCCATAAGCCAGAGTAAAAGAGTCAAGAAATGCTATAATATGCGGAAGCAAAAGATCAAATAAACACCTGGAAGGTAAGACTGGATACCGACATGATCCCTACCTCTCGATCTAACAGCGGCAAAACTCCTGATCAGTCTGCAATAAAGGTAGAGGATCTGGGCCATGCAAAACCCAGACGTCAGCGCGTCATAACATCAAGCAATAATAAATGAACAAGATACACGAGATATGCAGGCATGAATCATAAATAGTAACAAGTCAACAGGGATGTATAACAGTGAAGTGTATCAGTGTATGTGACGTGCAGCGATCAATCTAAACTGTGCTACTGGGTTGTCTACTCTAAAGTTTGTTTGAAATCAATTAATGTAATCCTCCATGTAACTCAAAGGATATGTCCCGTTACCCCCCGGGACCACGGATCAGGAATATATGAACCAAGAGTGGTTCTGTCCCGTTACCCCCCGGGACCACGGATCAAGATGTAAGAGTCACGAATGGCTCTGTCCCGTTACCCGCCAGGAGCACGGATCAAGTAATACCCTTTTAAGTTACACTTTAGTTTACACTTTTGATTTCCCCATACCCCCAAGGTTATGTGTTCAAGTCAGGTATTCCGTAATCAAGAACTAATGCCAACACAGGATCAGGTAGGTGCAGGTTTGTCTGGATAGACAACAGGAACGGTCCGCAAGGACTACATGTCAGGTTTGTTGGCATTAGACACAAGATCAGGTAACAGGTGAAGCCATGGTACATCAGGTCAGGTCAAGTTGTGTATTTAGGTGCCAGGTCATGTCAAGAGTGTACAGTACCGTGTCGGGTCAAGTAATATGTGTGTAGCAAGTCATGTCAGGGTGTAAAACATATCATGTGGGTGCTCATAATCAACTAACATAATCATGGTTATAAATAAACAAGCATGGGTATTATCATAACAGTAAACTGGCACATGTAATATGATATGCGAATAGGTACAGATTAAACTACTTGGATGCACGGTTATCAGTTTGGGTTTAAGAGATAGTTTCAACATTACATGCATGCAGTATAATAAATGTTGATAATAAAATCATATTAATATGTACTAAACAATCTAGAGATGTGTTTGAATATGAATTAGACTAGATGTATGCAACCGGTCGTCCGATAGGATATAAACTACAAAAGGGTATTATAGCTATGCAAACAATTGGGATTATGAGATCTAACATATAAATGTGGTTATTAGGTTTAGTAAACTAAATGCGACAGTTAGGTTTCAAGTTCTAGATCTGAAATATATAAACAGGACATCATGCTGCTAACTTGGAACTCATGGATTTAGATTCTATTTACAGATTTAATAAGAAAATAGATAAATTAATATAGGAATAGTATGAATAGCATGTAGCAAGTTTCACTTGCCTCGACGGATCGCGAAGCGGTAAACGGAAAGTCACGCTTCGGCGGGAAAAGTCGTGACGCGCGCACAGTACACGGAATGAGTCCAAACAACGAACAGTGGGATCACACGGGTCAGATGTCCTCGCTGGGTCGTCGAGATCGTCGACGGCCTGACCGGATTCCGGCGATCTAAAAACAACAGTGAATAAAAGAGAACAGAAAATGCACAAAGAAACAAGAAGAGAAGAAGGGAAAGAAAGGAAGAGGAATGAGACTAAACTGGCTTACTGAGTTGTAGTGAGGTGATCTGGTGATGGCGAGATGAGGAGACGACGACGAGGCGACGGGCGCGGGCGAAGAAGGAAGGAGGAAAAGAAAAATATAATGGGGAAGACGAAGAGGGAGGAGAGAGAGACGTGTTAAAATTTAAGGGTAACAAATCTTTTATGCATGTGCAGAGAGAGATAGAGAGAGATATAAACTGTTTAAAAATATAAAATGTATTTTTTTAGAGATAGAGAGAAAATCAGGAGAGAGAGAATCGGGAGAGAGAGAGAGACGAGACAGAGAGAGAAAGAGAATCGGGAGAGAGAGAGACGGGAGAGGGAGAGAGAGAGATTTTAATTTTATTAAATGATTATAAAATATTTATATAGTTAAAGAAGATTTGAATAATATTATAATATTAGTCCGTTTTGAGATTTTGGCAAATACAAATTTACTCCAAAACACGCCCGGGTCGGGTCTAAAAATTCAGATTTAAAATATGAAAAATATATGTGGCTTCCGAATTTCAAAACGAGTGCTCAGGTAACGAAAAAGCATACTCCCAAAAACGGATGCATGTACGTACGCGTAGCCATCCAAACACGCCCGTTTCACTGAACGGGACGAGAACAAGATGCGCGGATGCTACCACGGGGTTAGGGGTATCATGCAGGCTATGAAATGCAATTTTAAATTATTTTACGTGATTTAAATTGTTATTTGCAAAAGATGCGATACTAGATAAAATATCAGTATGCAGTATACATGAGATGCACATGTCTATATAACAAGTCAGGGTAATCTATAAATATGAATCAACCAGTTCAAGTAAGCGGGTCGGGTCGAATGCAATGTAAAAAGTAAACTACCATTCGCATCCAAACATGATAAATCAATAAAATACCACAGACAAACAAATACGGAAACAGAAATTGGTATAACTGAACTCGGTTGTTATAATACAGGACAACAATAAATTTATAAATTGCGCGAAACGAAAAATCACACGTACCTATTGACGGGATACATCCATCGATATTATACCGGTCCGGCTAATTTCGCCTCAGTTGCAAGATGAACCGTCAAGTGTATTATGATATCGAAGAATGACGGTGGGAAAATACGCTCAAACTTGCAAAGTATCAACGTAATAGAATTTTCTAGTTTATCCAGCGTCACAACCTACAGTGTTTTAGCACACAACTCCCTGAAAAAACAACATAAGTCGTTGATTACTAGACCAACCGATTCGGGGAGAGAAGTCCTGAGGGCTAATGGAAGAAGGTGCTCCACGATAACATGGTGATCATGACTTTTCAGCCCATCGATCTTGCCCTTCACAATTTTTATTTTCTTGCTGAATGATCCTGAGAAACCTGTGGGAACTTTCAAATCATGCAACACCTGCAGAAATCTTTTCTTCTCCGGTTGTGACATATGATAAGCGGCATTGGGAAGTACAAACTTGCCCGGTTTACCCGCTACCGGTCTAGGGTGCAATTCACTTCTTATTCCCCACTCTTGTAGATCCATCCGAGCATTCAGGTTGTCTTTCGATTTCCCGTCTTTACAAAGAAGCAAGTTAAGTATGTGCTCTGATACTCCCTTCTCTATATGCATGACGTCCAGACAATGACGCACTGAATTTGTAGACCAGTACGGAAGCTCGAAGAAAATGCTTAGCTTGTTCCAAAATGGTGGTTTGATCTGTTTCATCGGATCCATCCCGAGGGTCACATTATTGTAACCATCCCATTTAGCAGTCACGTCCTCTCCGAACAATGGGGATGGAGGTCCAAGAAGCTCTTGATGACCATCAAAGTGAACCGTGTCTAACCTATAGGGGTGGTCTGGAGGCAGGAAACGTCGATGGCCGCAATAACAAACCTTCCTGCTAAAATTCAAGAATTTCGATGTTGTGTGTTCATGGCAATGAGGACATACTTTGTGACCATGTACGGACCAACCTGATAGCATTCTATACGCAGGAAAATCATTAATTGTCCACATTAGAGCCGCACGCAGTATGAAGGTTGTATTTGTGTTTGCATCATATGTGTCTACACTATCAATGAACAAAGATTTCAACTCCTCGATCAGAGGTCGGAGATAGACGTCAATATTGTTCCCCGGTGAGTTTGGTCCGTCAATAAAAAGAGGCATCATAAAGTATGATTGGTCCATAGACAACCAAGGCGACAGATTATAAATTATCATTACAACGGGCCATGTGCTGTGACTTCCAGCCATATAGTTGAATGGGCAGAAACCATCAGTAGCCAGTCCGAGCCGGACATTGCGAGGATCGCTACTGAATATTGCGTGCCTCCTATCGAAATCCTTCCATGCCGGTGAATCTCTTGGATGGCTCATTTTTCCATCTTCACTTGGAGGAGCACGGTGATGCCAAATCATTGCCTCGGCTGTTTTCTTGCACCTGAATAGCCCCTGTAGCCTCTGTGTTATGGGAAAGTATCGTGCTATCTTGACAGGTATATCGGGCTTCTTATCAGAATCTTTCGGCTTATACCTGGCCTCTCCGCATGTTGAACGCTCTTTCAAATCTGAATTCTCTTTCCGGTACAACACACAATTTTTAGGACATGCTTGAATCTTCTCGCACTTTAGACCCAAATCAGACATCATCTTCTGGGCTCCGTACCAGCTGTCGGGCATGTTATTTCCCGGAGGCATAGAATCTTTCATGAATGAAAGAAGTATTGTGAATGACTTGTTGCTCCATCCATTTAGGCACTTAATCTGGAAAAGTTGGACGAACCATGAGAGGGTGGAATACTTCGCATTCTCATAAATTGGTTTCCTAGCATCATTCATGAAATTTTCATATTTATCCGCACGTGGTCCTTGACCGGAAGGAATGTCATCTTCGGTACGAATAGATTCACCTAGGACAGCCTCTACCATATCCTCCATTTCTTCTGATGGAAATAAATTACCGTCTTCTCCTTCTGCCGCATTACCGAATTCTTCTTCTTCTCCTGCCGCATTATCGTGTTCTCCTTCTTCTTCTGCCGCAGTACTGCATTCTTCTCTTTCTCCGTGATATTTCCAAGTTGTATAAAGTCTAGTAAACCCATATTTTACAATATGAAGCTCTGCCAATTCTACCTTCTGCCAGTACTTATTGCCACATCTATCGCATGGACAGAGAATCTTCTCTATTATGATCTTATTATGTGTGCGAGCAAATTCAATAAAAGCAGCAACTCCTTCGACAAACTTAGGTTGCATACATTGTTGCCAATCCACATACATCCAGTCCTTAACTCTGACGTACTCATGGGCCATGTTAGACCGTATAACATATAAATTGTAGGTTATGGTGACTATATTGAGAAATATAAGAACGGGATAGTTACTGACAAAGGAGAAAATCCGTGTATATGCTTTGTGTGTGCGTTTGTCGTTGAAAAGAATAAATTATCGCACGTATGTTAACCGATAGACGGGGACTAAGTAGCGCTTTTAGTTTCATATATGAGTATCGATGAGAATATGAAGGTTTCATATTATCATCGAGTATCATATATTGGTTTTAACATGAACATCTCGAATCACTCTCTAATTATACGTTTGTTGTGTATTGTTGTCGTATGTGTGTGTTCCGGCTGTCGGGGGTAGGCTTCTATCCCATTAAGAATGTATAGAGCGAACACCCATCACTTGTGCTTTCAACCGTTTCGAGTAAATTTTGGCAGCACCTCCCCGCTGTTCTCCGAGTATACTGTAATAGAATAGATAATCATTTCAAAGCTGTGAAACAATGTTGAAATGAACATCTAATCTATCTTTGTACACAGAGAACCAGTGGAAAGGTACCGACGAAATATCTCGAAACGGATGAAAACACAAGTGAATGAAGGCGTTTGCTTTATACATTCTTAACTTGTCCATACGGGACAAATCTATGGGTTACCATACGATTGAATTTTCTCGTCGCGTAGACTATACGACGGTTGTTAGTATCGAGTTATACCGTCCGATATTAAACAACCTTCGTATGGTTCTATGTCACGACGAACATCGCACGTATGTTAACCGATAGACGGGGACTAAGTGGCGCTTTTAGTTTCATATATGAGTATCGATCAGAATATGAAGGTTTCATATTATCATCGATTATCATATATTGGTTTTAACCTGAACATCTCGAATCACTCTCTAATTATGCGTTTGTTGTGTATTCTTGTTGTATGTGTGTGTTCCGGATGTCGGGGGTAGGCTTCTATCCCATTAAGAATGTATAGAGCGAACACCCATCACTTGTGCTTTCAACCGTTTCGAGTAAATTTCGGCAGCACCTTCCCGCTGTTCTCCGAGTACACTGTAATAGAATAGATAATTATTTCAAAGCTGTGAAACAACGTTGAAATGAACATCTAATCTATTTTTGTACACGGAGAACCAGCGGAAAGGTACTGACGAAATATCTCGAAACGGATGAAGCACAAGTGAATGAAGGCGTTTGCTTTATACATTCTTAAGTTGTCCACACGGGACAAATCTATGGGTTACCATACAATTGAATTTTCTCGTCGCGTAGACTATACGACGGTTGTTAGTATCGAGCTATACCGTCCGATATTTAACAACCTTCGTATAGTTCTATGTCACGACGAACATCGCACGTATGTTAACCGATAGACGGGGACTAAGTGGCGCTTTTAGTTTCATATATGAGTATTGATGAGAATATGAAGGTTTCATATTATCATCGAGTATCATATATTGGTTTTAACCTGAACATCTCGAATCACTCTCTAATTATGTGTTTGTTGTGTATTGTTGTTGTATGTGTGTGTTCCGGCTATCGGGGGTAGGCTTCTATCCCATTAAGAATGTATAGAGCGAACACCCATCACTTGTGCTTTCAACCGTTTCGAGTAAATTTCAGCAGCACCTCCCCGTTGTTCTCCGAGTACACTGTAATAGAATAGATAATCATTTCAAAGCTATGAAACAACGTTAAAATGAACATCTAATCTATCTTTGTACACGGAGAACCAGCGGAAAGGTACCGACGAAATATCTCGAAACAGATGAAAACACAAGTGAATGAAGGCGTTTGCTTTATACATTCTTAACTTGTCCATACGGGACAAATATATGGGTTACCATACGATTGAATTTTCTCATCGCGTAGACTATACGACGGTTGTTAGTATCGAGCTATACCGTCCGATATTTAACAACCTTCGTATAGTTCTATATCACGACGAACATCGCACGTATGTTAACCGATAGACGGGGACTAAGTGGCGCTTTTAGTTTCATATATGAGTATCGATGAGAATATGAAGGTTTCATATTATCATCGAATATCATATATTGGTTTTAACCTGAACATCTCGAATCACTCTCTAATTATGCGTTTGTTATGCATTCGTGTTGTATGTGTAACATGATTTTAAACCATTGATATCAAGATTTGAGAAATTTTATAAGTGGCCGTTAACATGATAACAATCATCTCTTCTTATCAGTCCATATCTGAATTCTAAAGGGCAGTATATTTGCTATTAAAAAATCATGTTCAACTCTAAAGTAAGGGAAAAACAGAGGAATATAGATCTATTAAAGTCAAGCCATAAATCTAATCACATATTTATAACATTGCAAATACATTAACGCAAAACATAATTATAATGCTTCAAAAGAATCAATTATCAAGGATCTGGGAGTGGAGATGAACATACAGTTTCCCGTCAATAAGATCAACAGGACAGAGACAGATAAAATATAAGATTAGAATGATGAACAAGATAATATGCTTGAAAGATGCTATATTTGATGATTGAATATAAATGAATCCACCAATAAGATTATATACATGATAATATATGTAGAGGAATTCAGGCCATGAACACAAACCACCAACTATTTCATATGCTGGCTGAAAGAAACGGGCGAAAAGATTCATAGTTTTCCATAAACTACAAGCAGATTCTGCCATTACTAAGTACAAAACAAAATGGATTATAATTTAAAGGAGAAAGAAGAGCTTGAAGCAAAATCAGATCAAATTATATTGTCCCATATGGGTTGATCGCCCAGACATTCGATAGCATACATGTCACAAGAAAAATAACAGAAAAACAATTTCTTAAGCTTAAATACCCTCTAAATATGCCAAACAGCTTGCTTACAGTTCTACTGATACATTATTAAACATAAAGTCCCTGCAGACGCCAAATCTGGAACAACTATCACCTTATCATCGAATGTTATGTCCACAAAAGTGAAGGTAACAGAATAAATGCACCAGTACAAACTCGACCTCGAATTAGCCTAAAGCTTTGCCGGGATGGAACTAAATCAACAAGCAAAGCATATTTACACTACAAGCTTACACCTACTGCAAGGGATAAATAGGGCACTCTACAGTTCACATCTCACAGCCCAACCAAACCCTAGCCCCAGCCCAGCCTCAGCCCCAGCCCCAGCCCCAGCCCCAGCCCAACCGAGCCCTAGCCCCAGCCCAGCCCCAACCCTAACCCCAACCAAACCCTAGCCCCAGCCCCAGCCCCAGCCCCAGCCCCAACCTAACCCCAACCCCAACCACAACCGAACCCCACAACCTAACCCTAACCCTAACCCTATCCGAACCCGATCGATGCCGACGCCGACGCCCTCACCCCTACCCGAACCTGGCCTGAACCCTAGACTACAACATCAAAATTAAAAATTATTTGAGATTTACTTACAAACCGTGCGCGCGGTGGAGGAGACGGTAGAAATTGGTGGTCGCCGATGATCGGCGAAGGTGGCGACGAGGCGCGGGAAGTCGACGAAGGTGTGGGGAAGACCGACGAAGCTGGCGACGAGGCGCGAGCGCGGTGGCGACGAAGCGCGGGAACAGGCGACGAGAGGCGCGGAAATGAGAGAGAGAGAAATTTGGGAACGATGAATATAATTTTTCTGTGCTTTTTTTTTTATTAATAACCGATGTAGATGCCCCTACGGACATAACCATAGATCCCCGGCTTGCGGCTCCGTAGGGCCAAAGAAAAAATTAGAACGTAAGGCACCGTAGGGACACCGATTTGTCCCTACAGATAAATCCGTAGGGACAATAAATATTTTCCCCTACGGATTTCTGAGTCCGTAGGGGCAACCCCATATTCTAGTAGTGTATATATTATTGTGCATAAGGCGGCGAAAAAATAGGAAGCCCATTTTTATAAAAAAAAACCTGATATTTTGTCCCTACGGATTAATCCGTAGGGATAAATGTTGCACCTACGAATTAATCCGTAGGTGCAATGTTTACCCCTGCACAGTTCGTCGTAGGGACAAAATATCAGGATGCCTGATATTTTGTCCCTATGGACTCAGTAACAGGGGCAAAACTTGCCCCTACGGATACATCCGTAGGGGATTCTATCAGGCTCAACGGATAAATTTGTAGAGGCAGGTATTTTATTTTATAAACCAATAAATTAAATAAAGATTATGTCTCAGGGATAAATGTCCTTACGGAGTAAGGCGTATGGGCAATTATTACTCCGTAGGGGAATGTTCAGGGCGAAAACTTGCACCTACGGCCTTTGCACCTACGGGGGAATTTTATGTCCCTATGGATATATCCGTAGGGGCAACCCATTATTGTAGTAGTGCATGTTTTTAAGATCCATAGTGATACTAATAGGTTGCATGATAGAATTCCACTCTTTAGGAAAACATTCAAGCAAACGTTGATTCATCTGACTAACCAGAATAACAACACCTAGAATATGCAATTCATTTATAATAGTTTTGAATTTGGTAACACATGCATCAAGAGTATCATCAACATCCATTTTAAAATTTTCCAAGTCGTAGGTTAGCAAACGAACTCTACTCTCCTTAACTTAAGAGGTGGCCTCATGATTAACTTCTAAAATGCTCCACATTTCTTTAGCGGGTTTTAAATGCATAATTTTATGAAATTCTACTCTAGAGATATCGCAAATAATCGCACTAACAGCACGTGCATTTAAATTAGCTAGTTCGAGTTCATTATCATTCCATTAACAATCTTTGATGAAAATTCATATCCATCTTCGATCATACCTTATACTCTCCAATATATAGACTGAATATGAAATATCATGCAGTTTTCAAATATGGGTAATCAGTACCATCAAAATAAGGCGGTCTAACAGTAGACCTATCTTCATGAAACCCGGTGGCATATCCGGAAGTGGGTGTGTAAGTCATATGGTTGGTCATGGATCATTACTCTTAGGGTGTTAATCCAATATCAAGAGCCCAAGCTCTAATACCAAATGAAAGTACGCTAATAAACTCTAGAAGGGGTGAATGGGGTTACGATAAAAGTCTTTAACTTTAAAACTTGTAGAAAAAAATTAAATTAATTTAAGCACAATAAAAAAAAACGATGATAATGAATTAAGCAGTAAATATAAATAAAGTGAGACGAGAATTGCAAACTCGAACATGATGATTTTAGAGTGGTTGGGCCCCTCCGTCTAGTCCACTACCTAAAGGCTCCCCCGCCGTTAGGACCCAATCCACCATAATACTCCTTCACCAGGTGAAGAAATCCTTACATTTTTCAGTTTCGTCTCACGAAGCTCACGATCTCTTACAAAGTAGACAATTCTTCTCTCTTGAACATGATTAGAGAACGTTATAGCCCGAACACTTACAACTTTTTTTCTATAGGAACAAGAGACTAATAAGCTTGAGAAAATTTGAAAGTGATGAAAAACTTTTGCAAAAAATGAGGTTCATTTTCATGTAAAAAATAATATAGTATATATAGATGATGTGTAATTTAATTTAAAAATCACTTTGCTAAGAAAAATAGCAACTGCTTTAAGAGAATTAACGGCTAGTTGATTGAAATGTGTTTATATTTAATAAATTTCCATAAAAACTAAAACTAGTTGTTGTAATGGATATAATGTACAAATCTCATGCTCTGAATTTTATCCCAATGGTTAATTCAAATATGGTGCTAAATTAAACATCCAAAGATTAAATCCATAATATTTTGCCTCAGAAGGTATTTTGCCTAAGATATGTCCCCTAGAGAAAAACCCTAACCCTAAAGCGCGATACTTGATCTGCTTAAGATTCATCGAAAGAGAGAGATTCTAGGGTCGTTACAGCTCGAATGATGTCGAGGGATATGATGAAGCCTTGAATAATCTGAGGAGTTTGAGCTCGCGGTTCTTGCCTGAGATCAGGGGATTGCCATGGCGATTTTCCATCAGATTCGTAAGGCTGTGTTTCAAATTCTTGCTGTTAATGTCTTGGGTTTTTCTTGATAATTGTTTTGATCCAGTTTTTATGCGAATCCGAAAACACTGTCCCGATGCAGCAAATTTATTATATCCTAAACCAGATTCAAGGTATTGAGGCCGGGTTCTTATCAGTTTTTTCTTTGTTAAATGAATATAGTAACTAGTGGGTTTGACCCTACAACGTTTAGATTTATCAAGAATATAATTGCAGCATATGTACATAGTTATTAACTATGAGTTAGTTAACATTGGATCAAATTTAGAGGCTTGGAGTAGCCCAAGAGGAAGACCGGGATCGAGCCCAGAATCTCCTATTTATGAGGGGGTGACTGATTTATCCAACTTATTATCTCAAAAAAAAATCTCAATAAAAAATAAAACATAAATTAAAGATTCGATCAAATTTTCTCTTGATTGACGAATGACTAAAATATTTAGTATAATTTATATATTTTTATTTATATGTAATGTTTTACGAACGTAATATATAAAATATTCTATTGTTTTGGTGGATTTTGTTTTGTTCCATAACCACATCCATTAATTTTTGGAAACTTTTTTGAAATTCGGACTGGTTCGATTTTGATCAGGTCTCAAAGATATATGGAACCTTGGTTTTTGAGGGTTTTCGTTTTACATTTTAATGAGCACTACTAAACTTTTTATAAAAAAAAAACCAGTTTGGAATGGTTTTATTTGGTAACTGATATGGTAATGGTAACTCCTTAATTATTTTCTTAATAGTTATTAGCTGATATCAATGTGTTGTATTGGGAGTCTGTGACAATATTAGTGTAGACATTATTATTGGAAGTATTCATAAAGTGGAAAAACATCGCTTGATTTTGTTCCAAGCATAATTTCTAGATTGCGTTAATAGTTGAAGGTTTGGGTTATTTGGAGGCAAAATTTTAATTTACAAATTTCTACTTCTGAATATCGGATTTTCTACAAACAAAATGGTATCTTAGAATTTTTAATGTGATTGTACATTCTAGTTTGGACTAAAAAGCAATGGCTTGATCCCAGTTTGGACTAAAAAGCAATGGCTTGATCCCAGTTTGGACTAAAAAGCAATGTGCTAGGAGTTGTATGCGGTCTATGAACGATGGAAAGGGATCGACGCACGCGCGGCTACGGCACGAACGCGACGGCGACTACTTATGCTCGGCTACGCTCGACGGCGTTTCGTGACCGCTGGAGGCGGAGTGGGGTGCTGTTGATCTCCTGTGAGTGTGCTGGGGTCGGCGATGGTTGGCGGTGGTCGGCGGAGTTAGCTCCGGCGATGGGTGCAGCGGTGGCGAGTTCGGGTGCTTGGAGCTTGGTGTGGGGTTTGCAGCGAGGGAGTGAGGTAGTGGAGGGTCTCGGGTTTTGGAGGTGATGGTGATGAGGTAGAAGGGTTGATGAGGCAGTGGGGAGCTCGTCGGCGTGAGGCTGTGCAGGGGAGACTCAGTAGCGAGGAGGGTGTGCAGGGGAAGGTTCGGGCTCGGCGGTGCAAGAAAGGAGCGGGAAAAGGTTGAGTGGGGAAGAAGATATGGAGCGGGTCAGGTCGGGCGCGGGTAGGTAAACGGGCTGGGCCGACTGTGATTTATTATTTGGTTTTTATTATTCTGTTGTGTCGGGTTGGCTGAATTTGTTGGGAATTATATATATATTTAGTTAGTTTTGGCTGGGCTGGTGTTTGGGGGGAAACGGGCTGGGGTATTTAGTTTTTGGGAATTTGTTTAATTAATTTTGTTTGTTTTGGGCTTTGATTTTAAAGGTTTAGAAAAATTTAAATACTACAAACCTAGCAACCAATTTCCTACAAAATTACGAGGAAAAAAGGAAAACAATCGGGGGACTAGGAAAAATATAGAAAGATTTTATTGACGGAAACGGAGATTTACAGATTCAACACAAAGTTTCTTGATTTTTTTTAAAAATCCAATTAATATAAAGATACCCAAAATTAATCTAAAAATACAAAAAAATTAATCAGAAAATACAGAAATAATTTTAACTGTATCTATGCCCTAATTTGACCAAAGTAAAAGAAAGACAAGTTAAATTATGCTTTATCGGTATACAGAAATCTCATTTTCTATAATTAAAGTAGTAAAATAGTTTTTGATCTTGCAAACATTTGGAAAAAATTAAATATTTTCTAGTTGATCGATGAAAAAAATTCATACATCTTTCAAACGTATCATTACAACTATTATTTCTTTGATTTAATCTAATAATGATTTTGTTTGCATATATAACTATAAGCATAGCTCGGTTGGTCATAGAGATCTACTAGATAATTCATTGACATCGATTTTTTTTAAAATAAACTAGTATCGCATGTTCGAATTTAGTTTGGACTGCACCAATAAAAAATAAATAATCTAATATTTTTTATTTTCAGTTCTTGTTTAATTCTAGAATCCAATAAAAAAAGTCCAAGTTATATAAAAATGTCCTGGTTTCAAAAGTTCTATTTTTACTTACAAGTCCCAATTTACCAACAGGCCCTTAGGGTATTTATAGGTCTACATAACACCGCTAAAATATCTCTAGAGATTTCTATAAAGAGAGTTTTAGATAGGTCTATGACAGTTCCACTAGCACACCTTCTAAGCCCACTTTGAGTAAGGAGTTGAGAAAACTGATGTTTATTAATTTTTAAGTGGAGGTACATACTGGCTATGCAAACTATAGCTTGTAAGGCCTTGTCTCATTTTTAAAACTTAATTATGATGAATGGTTGGCTTTGAAGTTTTCTAAACTATAAGACCGTGTTTAGTATGGAGTTTGGAAAACTGGAGTTTATTTTTAAGTGGAGATAGAAGGTATGCAAACTTGAGTTTGCAAGACCCTATCTTCATTTTAAGAACTTTAACATTGATGGGCATTTCCGTGTTTGGCTCGGAGTTTTCTATTGTTTTGGGGGTAATCAAAATACCAAAATGGGTGTTTTCTTCATAAATTTTGGAGTTTAGATTGCTTTGTTTGGATCGGAATTCTGCAAACGCAAGTTATCTCAACTTCAAAGTTTAGATAACTAGAGTTTTCTAAACTCCAGAGTCCATGGTAAATATGGAGGCCGATTTGGGAATGGAGTTAAGCTTTGTAAACTGTGATTTCATAAAGTTAGAAAAAGTGAACTCCTAAATGCTAACTTTGGCTTGTTTAGCACAAATTTTGGAGTTGAGATAACTGCATTTTTCAACCTTAAACTGCAGTTATCTCAACTCCAATTTGATCAAAGTTTTGTAGACTCCATTTTTGGAGTTTGGGGCTTGCAAACCATAGTTTGCATGCCTCCTACCTCCACTTTAAAATAAACCATGGTTATCCTAGCTTTGTATCCAAAGAGGGACGGAATAGTTAGGATTTTGTAGTTAAGTATAGATAACTTTATGAAACTCTAGTTGTGCCATTCCCAAACAAACAAGGCCTTAGTGCTTTAACATAATGGTATTTTGGCAACAAGGAGTGGCAGAATACCCAAAAAGAGGAAAGAAAGAAGGAACGTGCGTCAATTAAATTAGAAGGAAACTGGCACATCTGCTTGAAAAAGAAAAATCTACATATCCTTGCTTCTGCACCTATTACAAGCCTCCTGCGCATAAAACAAAGGTAGGAAACAAAAATAAAATGTTGAAGGTCCCTCAATCGGAAAAAGAGTGGCTGCTATATGGGAAATAATAGCATGGATGCCCTTGTGGGATCTTGGCTATAAATCCTACGTGCAAAGCACGTAAAATACACCAATACCAAAGGCCACATGTTTCACACAAATCTCGACCGTTCATTTCTATTTTGGATGGATCTGGACCATTCGATGTAATAGCATGGGTGCTATTATTCCAATAATAGCAGCCACTCCGAATCCCCCTCAAACAATTAGGCTGAGAGAGCGAGTGCTGCTATAGCTTACTGGTAAAGGTTCTTATAGTTGAGTTAAGAAGTCTTGATGTCATGTTACAACCTACTATTGTTAAAATTTTTAAAGTGTGTTTTTGGAAAATTATCTAGTAGTATTTTATCTTTGTTTTTATTATATATTTTATGAGGGGTGTAGTGAAGATATTATGTTAAGAGCTAATTTTGTATTTTTGGAGCCTGAACATGTGTGGGAGGTATATGACACATCCATCCATCTATCCATCCTCCATTCTTCTCTCTACACATTTCTCACCACCCTGCTTGCATGAGTAAGTTTGAACTTGGCTTAATTAATCCACCCATCTTTTATCCTTTTCAAGATCATTAATGACTACATTTCCCCATTTCACTTAATGAAAAAAGTGTTTGACAAATTAATCAACTCATGCCAAAATTATGACAACTTCTTCTTCTTCATGAAACCATTCCACACAAACACATCTCCATTGCTTCAATAATGTGCAAGTTCTCCAAGCTCTATTATTTTGTATGATCATGAATTATTAATGAAATTTATCCACTAATCATTGTCTCCACCATTGATGTCTCCTTATATAGATGTCCAGATCTGGATATTCTCCGGATTTGGATATTCTCCGAATACGAATATCCCGATAATATCCAGATCTGGATATTTTCCGGATAATGTCCAGATCTGGATATTATCCGGATTTGGATATGATTTTTCAGATCCGGTTATATATATATATATATATATATATATATATATATATATATATATATATATATATATATATATATATATATATATATATATATATATGGTAAGACTAATTTACTCTCATGGCATAACCAGCATGTTATGCCCTGTGGGTAATTACTCCATTTGACTTTCATGAATGGATAAAATATAGGTAGTTTTTGTCATTTTCATGGAGAGTGGAGAATCTTGTAAAGATCCTAAAGAGATTTTCTCTCTCTTTGTATTAATCAATTACCTCATTAATTACAAGATTGTTTATTTTTTCTCTCCTTAAAAATGACAAATACTATACTTATTTTATCCAATTCATGAAAGGTAAATGGAGTAATTATTCATATGACATAACTAAGCTGGTTATGCCTTGAGAGTAAATTAGCCCCCCCTATTCTTGGATATAAATGCGGATACGGTTTTAGCAAAAAATGATACGAATACAGATATAAAATACTGCAGAAAAATACAAGAAAATATATCATTTCAGATTTATATTTTTAGTTAATAACATTTATTTAAACCATACATTTTTTACTCATTTTATATGTTATGCTTTTAATTAAAAGAGCATTTTGACATATTTGTTTCAAAATAAGTAAACTACTAATAACGGTTATAGTATGTTTGTTAAACATATTTATTTCATCATACTCATTTGCATGCATATCTGTCTTTATAATATATTTTAACCAGTCATATTGAATCTATATTCAATGAAATGTATCGATTCATACCAAATATCGTTCCGCATTTATATTTGTTTTATCTTAAATCATTTTTAGACCAATAACTAATTCGTATTCATATCCGACTCTTTAATATTCGCTTTGCATTTGTATATCCATTTTTGTCAAATACGAATATGACTTTTTATTGCCGAACAATATCTGTATTTGTATATGACAATTTGTCACTAGAAAACAAGTAGGGATATAATAATACTCATATCAACTCCGTATTTGATCCGGATGCAACCATATTGGTCACGAGCGTAGAATTCTGATGAAAATATTGTTTCAAAAGTATCCTAATTTTCCATCATCAATCATAAAATTGGAATTCAAAAAACTAAAAAATAGCCTCATTCAATCTTTTCTATATAACCCAAACCCGAGAGGATTACAATGTTACAAGGAACCAACACAAGCATAATAGAAAAGACCAAGTGCCCTAACTATCAAGAAAGTTAATGGACCGGCCCCTTGTATATTTTATGCTTACAAGTTAGTAGTTACAACTCAAAAACAATATTTTTGCATGTTCAAATGTCTGATGAGAGATGATCTATGTTTGAATCCTGCTGATACAGCAATAATGCATGCTACCGTGCCATCGTCATCTCCAGGCAAGTACCCTACTTGCTACATGCTAGATTATTCTGTTACAATTCAAAATCCTATTAATTCCGTGTAAATAATTCGTGAAAATTTTTAAGACGCAAGTGTTTGATGCAAAACCCGAACGAAACCTTCCATTAAACTGACGGAAATTGATCATATAAGCTGGCCCATGTGGTAAAGAACATTGTGTTAAAATTTTACTGAAAAATATAATCATTACTGACTTGAACGATCATCCCCGATCACACCCGTCAAAACTGAAAATTTCCCGTGTCTGGAACTTGTAAAAATCATAATTAATTGTTTACAAATTGGAATGATACGTTCGAGGGCTCAAATCGAAGCCGACTCGACGAACTGGAACCCCATAAAAGTTATAAATTGTTTCTATACTGAAAGGATGATGGAAACTGGTTTAGAGAGTGGCTCTGGACTGCAGTCCAGAGCAGCTCTGGCTGTTGACTTCCTTCTTGTAATGTTTACCCTCTACTTCTTGAACATGTTGTATTGCGGAACCCTCCACCATATTGAATAGGAAACAGTTAGATAAATAATGAATGTGATTTCACCCCCTTTTACCGTCGTTTACTATTTAAACCGTAATTTAAATGAACTGGACGTATAGAAGTCCCAAACAGAAACAGAACTGATACCCTATTGTTGAACAGTGCATAACTTCTGACGTAGAGGCGCGATTGAGAATCCGTATGGTGCATTGGAAACCCTATTGAAAACCCTAAATTTCATTTAACAATAGCGTTGCTAAATTCTGATCCCAACAGGGTGAAAATTGTGTCGCGAAACGGACGTTCAGTTCAGAAACTGAATTTCCTGCAGCGAGCACTTAAAATAAAACGGCTGTAACTTGAAAACCCGAAATCCGATTGCACTGAAATAAATTTTGCTGAACTTTCGACTGTGTTTACTTGTTACCTTCTTTGTATCATTTCACTGAATTTTGAACGTATGATTTACTACAATTTTTATAAGCTCATAAGGTGCATAATAGTTCATATTACACATGACTTGTTAACTGCATAAATGCACATATTTTACCCGATTGCCATACACCTAGTGATAGTGAGTGTTATTATTCAGTGTACAATGCATTATCGTGCGTGCATGGTATTGGTTTAGGAGTGTCAAGTACGCCAATGGAAAGTGAATGATTCGTGACAGTGAATAATACAGTGAACAGTGACAAAACCGTGTCATTGGTGCTTACTTGTACACGACTAGAACATACTCATCAATAGTGTAAACTTGGGGGAAAAGGAGAAATCGAAGTGGAAAGAGCATCGTATTTAGCGAGGACGGTGATTTAGAGGATGATCATTCGAACAACGGCTCTTATATATATTAGGTTGGGTCTAGCGGTCCGGCTGACAGGGTTACATCCCGGGCGATAGCGGGCCGTAGTCTCGGGTATATACGAGACCCTCGTTAAAAATGATCCTCCTTTCCACAACTCTATTTTAAAGATGACTTAGAGACTGATAGGGACACAGAGCATACTTTGCATCAGTTAGTGATATATTGATCACCTGCATTTTACTTCCACTGTTATTACCTTCTATGCTTGTTACTTGTCACTATTATAATATTGCTATTACGTCGCTCTGACGACCTGAGTATGCATGCCCAGACCTCGAGTAAGAACCAGTGCAGGAGTCGGACGTGCCCTTCGAGCTTGCGGAGATTTAGTCGGGAGTACCTCATTCACTTTTTCTGCTTTTCCCAAAGAGACCTTGTAATCGAACTTGGTTAGTAGTCCTTTTTCTTGTTTTATTGTAAATTGTGAACATGAAAGTTGATGGATTTCCTTTACTTCCGTGCTTTGTTTACTGATTACCATGTAATGCTAGAAGCGAAAGTATGACTACGGCGGGATTATTCCTTGACCGTAGGAGCATGGCTGGCCTAGCCATCCATCGTTTTCCGTATTTTGGGAAGCGGGGCGTGACAGGGTTTTGTTGGTATCAGAGCCGCGTTTAGTAGTAAGGGATAACATTAACTACACTTTATTACGTTATTTTTGCTTCACTATTCCTGACTTTCATCCTTATATCTAATCATATCCTTTTAAATATCTTCCAGCGATATGACGTCCCCGAACGACCACTCCTCGGACTCAAGTTCTCAGGATCGCATGGAGAGGATACTTAGTGCACTGACCTCTCTCGCAGAAGCCCAGGAGAGAAAGACGGACCTACTCACCGAGGGACTTAGGGCTATTACCGCTGTAGGGGACCCTCCGCCCTCATTACCGCCCATGAGGGCACTGCTCCACCAGCTTTTTCTACTAGGGCTGGCACCGTATCAGATTTCCGGAGGTTACATCATGCTGCATTTACGGGACTAGCCAAACCACTCGAGGCCGAGCAATGGCTGGTTAATATGGAGAACCCACTGACGGCCGCCACGGTACCAGATGAAGATAAAGTGAATGTGATAAAGATCCAGTTGGAAGATTAAGCCCGTACTTGGTGGTCAGTTGAAGAAAGCAGACTAGAAATGCCAATCGAATGGAGCAAATTCAAGGAGTGCTTCTTGGACCACTATTTCCCTTCCACCGCCAAGGCAGAGATGGAAGAAAGATTCATTCTACTGAAGCAGAATGGCCATCCCGTGGACGTATAAGCGGCAGAATTCAACCGTCTGAGCCGATTTGTTCCGTACATGGTCGCCTCAGAGGCCACCAGGGCCAGGCTCTTCTTACAGGGACTTGATTTCGAGCTGCAGCAGTTGATCGTGTCACTCGAGTTGCAGACTTTTGCACAGATACTCAACGCGGCGCGAAATCAGGAGAAACTGATCAACAAATTCAGGAAGCCCCCAGTTGTTCCAGCACGCACCCACGCACCTTCTTGAGGAGTCATACCAGTTCACAGGCCTGGAACGACACAGATAAAGCGTCCATTAGTGCCCCAGCATCGCCCCAGAGCAAGAACGTAGGTTGCGGCTACTGCAACAGGGATAGGCACACCCAGAAAGACTGTCGCCGCGCTAAGGGACAGTGTTTGATTTGCGGATCCAGTCAGCACAGAGTTAATGGTTGCCCCGAGAGATCAGAGTTACAAGGAGGGTCTGGACCGCAGCAGCAGAGAACACTGGAGCAGAGGCAACCCTACACAGGCCGCGGTCAGGGACAGGCTTTCACCTTAACCGCCGAGCAGGCAGAGGCTTCAGGCGAAGTTGTCACAGGTATTCTACTCGTACATTCCATGCCAGCTAGAGTACTATGTGATTCTGGAGCATCGCGCTGTTTCATATCTGCGCATTTCGTTGATACACACTCCATACCACATGAATCATTAACCAAGGGTTGGAAAATACATACGGGTAATGGTGTTATAATATCTAATCGAGAATGTAGATCATGTCCGGTTGTAGTGTGTGGCAGAGAATTCTATGCGAATTTCCTTTTGATCGGAACAGGCAGCTATGACGCAATTCTCGGGATGGATTGGATGAGTACCTTCCATGCAGTTATTGATTGCCGAGCAAGGAATGTGATCTTCCGCATTCCCCATCACCCAGAGTTTATTTTCGAAGACGGGAGCGAATTTTTGGAGCCAGCCAAGTATAGAGCCAAGCCGAGAGAGTTGACAGCTATGGAGATTGATGAGAGCCCAGCCCCAGAGATTGTTCGGGACTTTCTGGACGTGTTCCCTGAAGATTTACCAGGTCTACCACCTCCACGCGTCTTGGAATTCTCGATCGATTTGACTCCAGGTACAGCACCAGTTTTCAAGGCCCCGTACAGAATGGCATCGGTTTGGTTGGCAGAATTAAAGAAGCAAATTGAAGAACTCCTGGAGAAGGGATTTATCCGGCCAAGCGCTTCACCGTGGGGTACACCAGTTCTGTTAGTGAAGAAGAAGGATGGATCACTGCGGATGTGTATAGACTATCGAGAGCTGAACAAAGTGACAATAAAGAACAAGTACCCAATTCCGCGCATCGACGACTTATTCGATCAGTTAAGTGGGGCAAGGTATTTTCGAAGTTAGATCTCCGTTCTGGATATCATCAAATCAGAGTAGCAGCCGAGGATATATGAAAGACGGCTTTCAGGACCCGATACAGACATTATGAGTTCCTTGTGATGTTGTTCGGTGTTACCAATGCTCCGGCGATATTTATGGATTTGATGAACAAGGTGTTTGCGAAGTACTTGGACACGTTTGTCGTGGTATTTATCGACGATATACTAGTCTACTCGAAGACCCGGGAGGAGTACGTCGAGCATTTGCGCACGGTTCTACAAATTCTTCGGGAAGAGAAGTTGTACGCAAAATTGAGCAAGTGTGAGTTCTGGCTCGATAAGGTTCAGTTCTTGGGACACATTGTTTCGGGCGAAGGCATCTCAGTGGACCCGGCAAAGATAGAATCTGTCAGAGATTGACCAACACCGAAGTAGTGGCCGAGATCAGAAGCTTTCTGGGACTGGCAGGATATTATCGGCGGTTCGTCCAAGACTTTTCAAGAATCGCTGAACCGTTGACGAGGTTGACACTGAAGGAGGTACCGTTTGTGTGGACAGAGGAGTGTACCCGGGCATTTGAGACACTGAAGCAGAAGTTAACCACGATGCCCATTCTTACAGTACCAGATGATTTCGGTGGTTTGGTGATACATAGTGATGCCTCAGGGAAGGGATTAGGCTGTGTTCTGATGTAGCACGGTCGGGTGGTTGCTTACGCCTCTCGACGGCTGAGAAATCATGAGAAGAACTACCCTACGCATGACTTGGAGTTAGCCGCAGTGGTTTTTGCATTGAAGATCTGGAGGCACTATCTGTTGGGCGAGAAGGTGGAGGTGTACACGGATCACAAAAGTCTGAAGTACGTCTTCACTCAAAAAGAACTAAATATGAGGCAGCGCCGATGGTTAGAACTGATGGCGGATTACGACTTGGACCTTCAGTATCATCCAGGAAAATTAAATGTTGTTCCAGATGCTCTCAGTCGCAAGCCAGCGGTTATGATGTTGACCAGCCAAAGGAGTATCATTGAGGATTTTCAGAGACTCAAGCTTGAAGTCGTTACACCGAGCGCAATCAGGCAGTTTTGGCAACTACAGGTGCAGTCTTCCCTTATGGATCGCATCAAGGCTGCACAAGTGGATGATCCTCGATTGAAAAAGTTCAGAGCGCAAGTAGAAGCCGGGCTAAGAACGGACTTAATCATACATGAAGATGGTTCTCTGAGATTCGGTAGCAGACTCTGCATACCCAAAGGGGATGTTCGAGAAGAGGTACTGGCTGAGGCGCATAGTTCAGCTTATTCTGTGCATCCGGGAGGTACGAAAATATATCGAGATCTAAAGCGGCATTTTTGGTGGAACGGGATGAAGCGAGAAATTGCGCGGTTTGTATCCAGGTGCTTGGTATGCCAACAGGTAAAGGCGGAACATCAGCGGACAGCAGGACTGTTACAACCGCTTCCGATACCAGAATGGAAGTGGGAGCACATTACCATGGATTTCGTGACGGCCTTACCACGGAGCCCTAGAGGCAAAAACGCCATTGGGTTATCGTCGACCGCCTCACGAAAGCTTCACACTTCTTACCATTCTAAGTGGGACAGTCGACAGAGTCACTTGCAAAGAGATACATGCAGGAGATAGTGCGACTTCACGGAGTTCCGGTCAGCATTGTGACAGATCGAGACACCAGATTTGTTTCGCATTTCTGGAGGAGCTTGCAGGAGAGTTTGGGTACCCGCCTCAAGTTCAGTACAGCTTATCACCCGCAGAAGGACGGTCAATCCGAGCGTACGATTCAGACGCTCGAGGATATGTTGAGAGCCTGCATGTTGGATTTTCAGGGTTCCTGGGAAGATCATCTGCATCTAGTCGAGTTTTCTTATAACAACAGTTATCAGGCTAGCATCCAGATGGCTCCTTTCGAAGCACTTTACGGGCGGAAGTATCAATCCCCAGTTTGTTGGGATGATGTAGGAGAACGAAGATTACTGGGTCCCGAGCTCATTGTCCAGACAGTCGACAAGGTCCAGATGATCAGGCAGCGCATTAAGACGGCTCAGGATCGACAGAAGAGTTGGGCGGATACCAGCAGGAGAGCGCTAGAATTTGAAGTCGGAGATCACGTATTCCTGAAGATTTCCCCTACCCATGGAGTTATCAGGTTTGGAGATCGGGGGAAGCTCAGTCCCCGTTTCATCGGACCTTTTGAGGTGCTAGAGCGAGTAGGAGAGGTGGCCTATCGACTTGCCTTACCTCCATCACTAGCTGATGTGCACAATATCTTCCGCGTGTCTCAGTTGCGGTGTTATGTTCGGGATGGGATCCATGTTCTGGACTATTCGGAGTTAGTTTTGGGTACCGATCTATCTTACGAGGAGCAGCCCACCACCAACCTCGACCGCAGAGAGAAAGTGCTGAAGAATAAGGTCATTCCGTTAGTCTGAGTCTCTTGGGACGGTCGTTCCCCAGGAGAATCTACCTAGGAGCGTGAAGAAGATATCCGTGCATATTTTCCATATCTCTTTGTTTAGTACTGTTGTTTCCTTGTCTCTTTTAAATTTCGAGGACGAAATTTTTGTAAGGGGGGTATGATATAAATCCCCGTTTCCGTCAATAAAATATTTCTATATTTTTCATAGTCCTCTGATTGTTTTCCTTTTTTTCCTCATAATTTTGTAGGAAATTGGTTGCTAGGTTTGTAGTATTTAAATTTTTCTATACCTTTAAATCAAAGCCCAAAACAAATACCCCAGCCCGTTTCCCCCCAAACACCAGCCCAGCCAAAACTAAATAAATATATATAATTCCCAACAAACCCAGCCAGCCCAACAGAATAGAATAATAAAAACCAAATAATAAATCACAGCCGGCCCAGCCCGTTTATCTACCCGCGCCCGACCCGACCCGCTCCATCTCTTCTTCCCTATTCAACCTTTTCCCGCACCTTTCTTCCACCGCCGAGCCCGAGCCTTCCCCTGCACACCCTCCTCGCTGCCGAGTCTCCCCTGCACAGCATCACGCCGACGAGCTCCCCACTACCTCATCGACCCCTCTACCTCATCACCATCACCTCCAAAACCCGAGCCTTTCCACTACCTCACTCCCTCGCTGCAAACCCCACACCAAGCTCCAAGCACCCGAACTCGCCACCGCTACACCCATCGCCGGAGCTACCTCCGCCGACCACCGCCGACCATCGCCGACCCCAGCACATTCACAGGAGATCCACAGCACCCCACTCCGCCTCCAGCGGTCACGAGCCGCAGTCGAGCGTAACCAAGCACAAGCAGTCGCCGTCGCGTTCGTGCCGTAGCCGCGTGTGCGTCGATCCCTTGCCATCGTTCATAGACCGCTACCGTGCCATCGTCATCTCCAGGCAAGTACCCTACTTGCTACATGCTAGATTATTCTGTTACAATTCAAAATCCTATTAATTCTGTGTAAATAATTCGTGAAAATTTTTAAGACGCAATTGTTTGATGCAAAACCCGAACGAAAACCTTCCATTAAACTGACGGAAATTGATCATATAAGCTGGCCCATGTGGTAAACAACATTGTGTTAAAATTTTACTGAAAAATATAATCGTTACTGACTTGAACGATCATCCCCGATCACACCCGTTAAAACTGAAAATTTCCCGCGTCTAGAACTTGTAAATATCATAATTAGTTGTTTATAAATTGGAATGATGCGTTCGAGGGCTCAAATCGAAGCCGGCTCGATGACCTGGAACCCCATAAAAGTTATAAATTGTTTCTATACTGAAAGGACGACGGAAACTGGTTTGGAGAGCGGCTCTGGACTGCAGTCCAGAGCAGCTCTGGCTGTTGATTTCCTTCTTGTAATATTTACCCTCTACTGCTTGAACATGTTGTATTGCGGAACCCTACACCATAGTGAATAGGAAACAGTTAGCTAAATAATGAAAGTGATTTCACCCCTTTTTACCGTCGTTTACTATTTAAACCGTAATTTAAATGAGCTGGACGTATAGCAGTCCCAAACAGAAACAGAACTGATACCCTATTGTTGAACAGTGCATAACTTCTGATGTAGAGGCGCGATTGAGAATCCGTCTGGTTCATTGGAAACCCTATTGAAAAACCTAAATTTCATTCAACTATAGTGTCGCTAAATTCTGATCCCAACAGGGCGAAAATCGTGTCGCGAAACGGACGTTCAGTTCAGAAACTGAATTTCCTGCAGCGAGCACTTAAAATGAAACGGCTGTAACTTGAAAACCCGAAATCCGATTGCACTGAAATAAATTTTGCTGAACTTCCGACTGAGTTTACTTGTTACTGTATTTGTATTGTTTCACTGAATTTTGAACGTATGATTTACTGCAATTTTTATAAGCTCATAAGGTGCATAATAGTTCATATTACACATGACTTGTTAACTGCATAAATGCACATATCTTACCCGATTGCCATAGACCTAGTGATAGTGCGCGTTATTATTCAGTGTACAATGCATTATCGTGGGTGAATGGTATTGGTTTAGGAGTGTCAAGTACGCCAATGGAAAAGTGAATGATTCGTGACAGTGAATAATACAGTGAACAGTGAAAAAACCGTGTCATTGGTGCATACTTGTACACGACTAGAACATACTCATCAATAGTGTAAACTTGAGAAAAAAGGAGAAATCGAAGTGGAAAGAGTATCGTATGTAGCGAGGACGGTGATTTAGAGGATGATCATTCGAACAGCGACTCTTATATATATTAGGTTGGGCCTAGCGGTCCGGCTGACAGGGTTATATCCCGGGTGATAGTGGGCCGTAATCTCGGGTATGTACGAGACCCTCGTTAAACATGATCCTCCTTTCCACAACTCGATTTCAAAGATGACTTAGAGACTGATAGGGACACAGATCATACTTTGCATCAGTTAGTGACATATTGATCACCTGCATTAATTTTACTTCCACTGTTATTACCTTCTGTGCTTGTTACTTGTCACTATTATAATATTGCTATTACGTCGCTCTGACGACCTGAGTATGCATGCTCAGAACTCGAGGAAGAACCAGTGCAGGAGTCGGACTTGCCCTTCGAGCTTGCGGAGATTTAGTCAGGAGTACCTCATTCACTTTTTCTGCTTTCCCTAAAGAGACCTTGTAATCGAACTTGGTTAGTAGTCCTTTTTCTTGTTTTATTGTAAATTGTGAACATGAAAGTTGATGTAATAATTTAGTGATGGATTTTCTTTATTTTTGTGCTTTGTTTACTGATTACCATGTAATTCTAGAAGCCGAAGTGTGACTACGGCGGGATTATTCCTTGACCGTAGGAGCATGGCTGGCCTAGTCATCTCTCGTTTTCCGTATTTTGAGAAGCGGCGCGTGACAGAATCAATTAGATTTGGTCGATAACAAAATGGGACAAAAGAAATTTGAAAGCTTACATAAAAAATGAGGGGAGAGGGGGAGGGGGGAGAAGACTAGGGTTTGTAGTTTTGATTTTTAATTTTTGTTCCATCCAAATAGATTGGATAATTTTTAAGGATTGAACACTCAATTTATATATGAAAAGTTCTAACCGAAACATTTTTTCTTTAGCTCTAGTTCCAATTCGATTCATGACTAACACTAAATTTAGAACTTTAATTCCAGTTCTAATTGACTAATACTAACTTATTGTTCCAGTATGTCCGGTTCTAACTCTTTATTCTAATTGACTAACCACTTAAGAGGGAAACCAAAGAGATGTAACCAAAAATCATTAACAACCACAACAACCTTGCAGTAAATCCTCCTTAATAAAATTCATATTTCTCTTTATATCGTTTACTCACTTCTATTAACTGTCAATTCTTTTGATCAATACTTCTTCACTTAGAAAATCCATTCAATTATTACAATATCAAAACTAGATATCTTATGGGAGGTATCATAGCTAGTCTCTAATTTCTCACTAGTGGTATATAAGAGACAAATTCTTCGAAAAGGATTATCATCAAGGTAGCCAGTGATTCAAACGTTGGAAAAACATCTGTAAAAGAAGTGAAAACGGCCAATTATCTATCATCGCAAATAGTGTGCACAAAAATTGGAATTTTTGACTTTATAACTTCAAATAATTTGCCTTCGGGTTGATATCTCTTGTTTTGGAATCAAAATTACTTCAAATAACTAAGAAGGGACAATCCAAGTTCTTCAGCAAGGGTTGTGCATTCATTCTCAAATATTCATTCTCCAATAGATCATACGATTAAGTGATAAATCATAAAAATATGATTACTATACAAAAAGCGAGTATAATTACTCTTGCAGTCTCTCGAGTCATTTAAAGGTTTAACATTGGTAAATTTTCTTCTTTCGTGCTTAGCTCGGCATTGGCTTTGGATCATTGTTAATTTCTTGCTTTCATCATCACTAGCTATTTTCATTATTTTTACATTGTTCTTGTGATTTTCTTCCTCCTAATTAGTCGGTCGATATAGTGTCACAAAATTAAGTGAGAAGAGACAAATTCCGAGAAGAGAACGACGTGTTATAATCTTGAATGACCAAGACGTCACACTTCTTAGATCTAAAAAAAAGTCCAGGAAATGGTAGAATGCATATTAAAAGGAGACCATAAAAGCGAGTGAGAAGAGAGGGGATGTACAAACAAATTGCATGTTAAAAATAAATGTCAAAATTATTAATTAAGCCAACTAGCTAGGAGTAAATTGGTTTAAAAATTAAAATTAATTAAAACAGCTAGCTAGCTAGCTAGGAGTGAATTAGTATGAAACCCATCTACAATTGAAGTGAATCACAGTTCAATACACTAAGAGTGTGGAATTCCTTCTCTTGATATAGAGCGGATAAAGTTTTCTACGCCCACGAATAAAAAATACCAAAAATGTGAGGGAAAAAGATAGGGCCGTTATGAATTATAAGAAAAAGAAAATTAATTAGCAGATGAAGAAATGATAAAATTAAGCACACTAAATCAAATTGACATATGATTATTGATAAAGCCAATACATGACTATAACTCTTATTTCATGCAAACATTGCTAATCCCAAATCTTAACAAACCAAAGTTCTTAACCAACGCAAAGTATTGGAAACAACCAAATTGAAAATTACTACCAAATGCATGCAGAGAGAACCAAACCACCCTAACTCAAACCTTAACACAAACACAAACAGTTGACAACACTTGGTCCCTAAAGAGTTCATTTCTTGAGCATGCATGCTTAATTCTTCCGGTTAAAAATAGATATGTTCCACATTAAGCTCGGGTCCAGCTTCAAAACCTGCGGCGTCAAGCCCTAGACGAACAGACGGACCGATCGTCCAAGTCGGATAATTATGAGATGGGGATGGCACCTCCCCATTACCATAATGATTCTGCAACATGCATTTAAACCTTCTAATATGCACAAAATAATTTCAACATATTATGAGTCTATTCTAATATTTAGTTGGTATTAAATTCAAACTAATTACCTCATCTCTGATGTAGGCGTTCTCTACCCTTAAAAGTGCATTTCGAACAACCACCTCACCGGGCGAACCGTCGCATTTTCTGCAAAGAAGCGCTTGCTTGCAAGCTATGTTATCAACATGAAGCTTCCGATTTTCCATTTTGAGTTGTTGGTGGTGTTCCTTCTCAGTTGGTATCTGTTACATGAATAAGTTATTGGAAGAAATGTGCTTATTTTAATTTTTTTTCCCTCAAATTAAAAACGTGCAAATGGTTAATCTATGACTTATTATGATATGAATAAATTACATAATATGTATGGTATAATCATGTAAGTCATTTTCCCTACTCTGGCCATCAAAAAAATTTCATTAATATGAATTGAAAAATTAAATTTGTCAAAGAATTGTAAACAAAAGAATGACTTGTTATAATTCTGAAGGACCAAGAGACCCCACACTAGTAAAATAATGGGTTGCCCCTACGGATAATATCATCCGTAGGGGCAATAAAAGTTTGGCCCTACGGATTAATACGTAGGGCAAAGTGGTTGCCCCTACGGTCGTTCAATATTTATTTAAAAATTATTAAATCTCAAAGTGTTTTTTGCCCCTACGGTGGCGCAAACCAAGTACCTACGGGTATATCCGTAGGGACAACTAAATAGCTATTTAAGTAATCGTTCCCTACGCTGATTATTTCTTATTTCCTTTAATTTACGCGCGAACCCAAATCCCCAAACCTTGACGTTCCCGCCGATCGCCGTTCTCGTCATCGCCAGCGCCGGCCGAATCGTCGTCGCAACCGCCTGCAGTGATCTCGTCGTCGCCACCGCCGGCCGAATCGTCGTCGCCACCGCCTGCAGTGATCTCGTCGTCGCCACCGCCCTCGTCGTCGCCGATTGCGTCTCCGTCGTCTCCTCCACCGCCTAGCCTACAGGTTAGTTAAACATTATTTTAATGATGTTAGGGTAGCGATGAGGGTTATGGTTAGGTATCGGTTGTGGTTAGGGTTAGGATTAGGGTTAGGGTACGGGTTCGATCGGTTGGGGTTCGACTGGTGTTGGGGTTAGGGTTAGGGTTAGGGTTCGGTTGGGGTTTGGTGTTGGGGTTGGGGTTCGGCTGGGGCTGGGTTGGGGTTAGGGTTTGGTGTTGGGTTGGGGTTCGGCTCCGGCTGGGTTGGGGTTAGGGTTTGGTGTTGGGTTGGGGTTCGGCTGGGGCTGGGTTGGGGTTAGGGTTAGGCCGGGTTAGGGTTTGGTGTTGGGTTGGGGTTCGGCTGGGGCTGGGTTAGGCTTAAAAAGGTGAAATTTTAGGGGATTGATCTGGAAAATAGTGAAAGTCGATACTGTTTATTTGTGAATAACACAGTCCATGATTTTTATATGAGAAAATGGTCCATGAAAGTCTATGGGATTTATCTAAAAAACGCTGAAAGTTCATGTATTTATTTGTAAACAACAAAATTCATGGTATTTATCTGGAAAACGTTGGAGGTCAATGGTATGTATTTGTAAACAACAAAATCTATGAAAATTATGTGAAACGTTAAAACTTCATGGTATTTATTTGTAACAAACAAAGTCTATGGTATTTGTTTGATAAATATTGAAAGACCATGACATTTATATGTAATGGGTCAAAGTCATTTGGGTTATGTCAATCTTATTGGCGATACTTTCTTTTTGTGCATATCCAAAAACTTTGAAAGTTCTTGGTACCTATTAGAAAATATAAAAGGGTTTTGTAGTGAAAGGAAAGAATTGGATTTAGAAAAACCGTGTGTAACTTTTAGAAATTCTATACACTCAAGTATATAGAAAAGGGTTAATTGCGGATACAGCCTATGTACTATGGGGATCAAGCACTTATAACCTCTGAAGTATAATAATAAGCACTTTTGTTTGTTTTTCATTAGTGATTAATTTTTAGTTTGCTATTTATTCTTTTTCAGTATGGATACTTGATAGAATTATAATTGCTTTATTATTGTTTGCCTTTTTCCTTTTGTGTAGAAAATATATCCATTGTGTCATATGGACACTATTAATTTCACATCGATTCAAGGGAAAAATTGAGGAAGATTGTGTTTGTTATATCAAAAACCTTTCTGTTGAACCCAACAGGTGAAACTTTAGAGTTGTTATAGATAGCTCTACATGTTTAATGCATGTACCATTGTTAAGAGAGTGCAAGGTGGAGAACAATAATTTGTTTCAACGGCACGTTTTTCAAGTTATAACCAATATATGATACTCGATGATAATATGAAACCTTCATATTCCCATCGATACCCATATATGAAACTAAAAGCGCCACTTAGTTCCCGTCTATCGGTTAACATACGTGCGATGCTCGTCGTGACCTAGAACTATACGAAGGTTGTTAAATATCGGACAGTATAGCTCGATACTAACAACCGTCGTATAGTCTACGCGACGAGAAAATTCAATCGTATGGTAACCCATAGATTTGTCCCGTGTGGACAAGTTAAGAATGTATAAAGTAAACGCCTTCATTCACTTGTGTTTTCATCCGTTTCGAGATATTTCGTCGGTACCTTTCCGCTGGTTCTCCGTGTACAAAGATAGATTAGATGTTCATTTCAACGTTGTTTCACAGCTTTGAAATGATTATCTATTCTATTACAGTGTACTCGGAGAACAGCGGGGAGGTGCTGCCGAAATTTACTCGAAACGGTTGAAAGCACAAGTGATGGGCGTTCGCTCTATACACTCTTAATGGGATAGAAGCCTACCCCCGACAGCCGGAACACATACATACAAACGCATAATCAGAGAGCGACTCGAGATGTTCGGGTTAAAACCAATATATGATACTCGATGATGATATGAAACCTTCATATTCCCATCGATACCCGTATATGAAACTAAAAGCGCCACTTAGTCCCCGTCTATCGGTTAACATACGTGCGATGCTCGTCGTGACCTAGAACTATACGAAGGTTGTTAAATATCGGACAGTATAGCTCGATACTAACAACCGTCGTATAGTCTACGCGACGAGAAAATTCAATCGTATGGTAACCCATAGATTTGTCCCGTGTGGACAAGTTAAGAATGTATAAAGCAAACGCCTTCATTCACTTGTGTTTTCATCCGTTTCGAGATATTTCGTCGGTACCTTTCCGCTGGTTCTCCGTGTACAAAGATAGATTAGATGTTCATTTCAACGTTGTTTCTCAGCTTTGAAATGATTATCTATTCTATTACAGTGTATTCGGAGAACAGCGGGGAGGTGCTGCCGAAATTTACTCGAAACGGTTGAAAGCACAAGTGATGGGCGTTCGCTCTATACATTCTTAATGGGATAGAAGCCTACCCCCGACAGCCGGAACACATACATACAAACGCATAATCAGAGAGCGACTCGAAATGTTCGGGTTAAAACCAATATATGATAATATGAAACCTTCATATTCCCATCGATACCCATATATGAAACTAAAAGCGCCACTTAGTCCCCGTCTATCGGTCAACATAACGTGCGATAATTTATTCTTTTCAACGACAAACGCACACACAAAGCATATACATGAATTTTCTTCTTTGTCAGTAACTATCCCGTTCTTATATTTCTCAATATAGTCAGCATAACCTACAATTTATATGTTATTCAGTCTAACATGGCCCATGAGTACGTCAGAGTTAAGGACTGGATGTATGTGGATTGGAAACAACGTATGCAATCTAAGTTTGTCGCAGGAGTTGCTGCTTTCCTTGAATTTGCACGAGCACATAATAAGATCATAATAGAGAAGATTCTTTGTCCGTGTGATAGATGTGGCAATAAGTACTGGCGGAAGGTAGAATTGGCAGAGCTTCATATTGTAAAATATGGGTTTACTAGACTTTATTCAATTTGGAAATATCACGGGGAAGGAGAAGAATGCAGTACTGCGGTAGAAGAAGGAGAACACGATAATGCGGCAGGAGAAGAAGAAGAATTCGGTAATACGGCAGGATACGGAAATTTATTTCCATCAGAAGAAATGGAGGATATGGTAGAGGCTGCCCTAGGTGAATCTATTCGTACCGAAGATGACATTCCTTCCGGTCAAGGACCGCGTGCGGATAAATATGAAAATTTCATGAATGATGCTAGGAAACCAATTTATGAGAATGCGAAGTATTCCACCCTATCATGGTTCGTCCAACTTTTCCAAATTAAGTGCCTAAATGGATGGAGCAACAAGTCATTCACAATGCTTCTTTCGTTCTTGAAAGATTCTATGCCTCCGGGAAATAATGTGCCCGAAAGCTGGTACGAAGCCCAGAAAATGATGTCTGATTTGGGTCTAAAGTGCGAGAAGATTCAAGCATGTCCTAAAAATTGCGTGTTGTACCGGAAAGAGAATTCAGATTTGAAAGAGTGTCCAACATGCGGAGAGGCCAGGTATAAGCCGAAAGATTCTGATAAGAAGCCTGATATACCTGTGAAGATAGCACGATATTTTCCCATAACACAGAGGCTACAGAGGCTATTTAGGTGCAAGAAAACAGCCGAGGCAATGATTTGGCATCACCGTGCTCCTCCAAGCGAAAATGGAAAAATGAGCCATCCAAGAGATTCACCGGCATGGAAGGATTTCGATAGGAGGCACGCAATATTCAGTAGCGATCCTCGCAATGTCCGGCTCGGACTGGCTGCCGATGGCTTCTGCCCATTCAACTATATGGCTGGAAGTCACAGTACATGGCCCGTTGTAATGATAATTTATAATCTGTCGCCTTGGTTGGCTATGGACCAATCATACTTTATGATGCCTCTTCTTATCGACGGACCAAACTCACCGGGGAACAATATCGACGTCTATCTCCGACCTCTGATTGAGGAGCTGAAAACTTTGTTCATTGATGGTGTAGAGACATATGATTCAAACACAAATACAACCTTCATACTGCGTGCGGCTTTAATGTGGACAATTAATGACTTTCCTGCGTATGGAATGCTTTCAGGTTGGTCCGTACATGGTCACAAAGCATGTCCTCATTGCCATGAACACACAACATCAAAATTTTTGAATTTTAGCAGGAAGGTTTGTTATTGCGGCCATCGACGTTTTCTGCCTCCAGACCATCCCTATAGGTTAGACACGGTTCACTTTGATGGTCATCAGGAGCTTCTTGGGCCTCCATCCCCATTGTCCGGAGAGGACGTGACTGCTAAATGGGATGGTTACAATAACGTGACCTTCGGGATGGATCCGACGAGACAGGTCAAACCACAATATTGGAACAAGTTAAGCATTTTCTTCGAGCTTCCGTACTGGTCTACAAATTCAGTGCGTCATTGTCTGGACGTCATGCATATAGAGAAGGGAGTATCAGAGCACATACTTAACTTGCTTCTGTGTAAAGACGGGAAATCGAAAGACAACATGAATGCCCGGATGGATCTACAAGAGTGGGGAATAAGAAGTGAACTGCACCCTAAACCGGTAGCGGGTAAACCGGGCAAGTTTGTACTTCCCAATGCCGCTTATCATATGTCACAACTGGAGAAGAAAAGATTCCTGCAGGTGTTGCATGATTTGAAAGTCCCCACAGGCTTCTCAGGATCATTCAGCAAGAAAATAAAAATTGTGAAGGGCAAGATCGATGGGCTGAAAAGTCATGACCACCATGTTATCGTGGAGCACCTTCTTCCATTAGCCCTCAGGACTTCTCTCCCCGACTCGGTTGGTCTGGTAATCAACGACCTATGTTGTTTTTTCAGGGAGTTGTGTGCTAAAACGCTGGAGGTTGCGACGCTGGATAAACTAGAAAATTCTATTGCGTTGATACTTTGCAAGTTTGAGCGTATTTTCCCACCGTCATTCTTCGATATCATAATACACTTGACGGTTCATCTTGCAACTGAGGCGAAATTAGCCGGACCGGTACAATATCGATGGATGTATCCCGTCGAGAGGTACGTTAAATTTTTCGTTTCGCGCAATTTATAAATTTATTTTTGTCATGTATGCCCGTGTTTATTTATTCAACATATTCTCATTAGGTACCTTTACACTCTTAAGAAGTATATACGCAATAAAAATCGACCAGAGGGTTCTATCATGCAAGGTTATCTTCTTGATGAAGCAACCACATTTTGTTCCCGCTATCTGGACGAGAACATTGAGACAAGGCTTAACCGACCACGAAGAATTCAAGACGGGCCATATGGTAAAGCCGAGTATAAGAGGGTAGACACTATGTTTATCAACAAGATATACCGGTTTATCTTGCTTAATTGCGTATGTCTTGAACAAATTAGAGAGTAAGTTCTTTTGGATTAATTGTTATATCTGTGTTTGTGTATGAAATGACATAATATTAATGTCACAATTATTTGTCGAAAACAGAACTCATTTTATCGAGGTACGTGAGGGGCATCCTGATTGGAACGAAGAGCGTTTGGAAAAATACCATCAGGATAATTTTTGTGATTGGGTCACAGAGCATGTAAGTTATTCGAATTACATTTTATTGCTATCGGTTTTAATCTAAACTTGTATCGTTCTGTATTTATCGTAAAATTTGTTTTGTTAGATCCACGATCCGAACTTGTCTGCATCATTTGAGAGTGATTCAAGATGTTTAGCTCAATTTCCTAGTATGGAAGTTGCACATTACAAAGGATTTGGTGTCCTTAGATACAAATTCGAAGTTAAGGACATAGAAACATCTAGAATCACTCAGAACAGTGGGATTGCGACGGTAGGATCGGACGGTGTGATTTACTATGGGTACTTAAATTGTATACTCGGCATCCACTATCCCGGACGATCAGAACCCTTTTATATATTCCACTGTACTTGGTACGATCCGCGAACCGATACAGACAAGTGGAGAAGCAGTCTTGGGACCTGGAAAGATGAATATGGATTGACAAGTGTGAACACACTTCGATTTTACGGTCAGGACGATCCGTTTATCTTTCCGAACCAAGCGTTCCAAGTATACTACTCACAGTGCTTGAAGCATCCGGGGTGGAGTGTTGTATGTCGATGGAAACCTAGAGATGTCTACGATGTCCCAGAATACGAGGACAGCGATGAGGACGAAGAAGAGAGAAGGCTTAAAGTGCTCCGACCGTCTGTTTCGAAGGACGGGTTGTCTTCGACCGATCATGAAGTTACGTGGGTTAGAAATGACATCGACGATGAAATCCAAGTAGATATGTATGATGCGCCCACGAAACGAAAAAGGTTATCAGTAATGTTATATTATTACTTCACATTTTACGCTCTAGATCATATATAGTCAATACTTTTAATGATTGTCTAATGCGTCCACGAACCGTTTATCTAGATTTGATGACGATGTCGGGAGCAGCGAGGGGCGGCAGGAGCTCCAGCCGCGGCAGAGGCAGAGGCAGAGGCAGAGCGGTTCTGCCGCCCGGAGAGCTCCGTAGGGAGCTTCAGAGGGCCGGTCTTGCACCCAGATCGGAGACCCCTTCGGATGCCTCCTTCCGTGTTGATTTGGCCACACCTCCAGGTATACTGCACGCATATCCATTTTGAATGTAATATTACAGATATTCATGCATGTTTATGTAAAAATTACTTATATTGTCAATGTTTGATTGTCTAGTTGTTGGTGATGCGTCCACATCTGGGACAGAGGCCACCCCCGCTCCTCCAGGTATGTTTATATATCATATAGTGTATGTATATTGATTTAGAATGCTATATCATAAATATACACATTCCTTTTGCTCTTACTTAGCAATTTTTATTATTGTCTAGCTGTAGGTGGTGACACCACCGCACCTGCGGGTATGTTTATATGTCCTATAGTGCATGCATATTGATTTAGAACGTTATATTATTGATCTACACATTCTTTTTGCAATTACTTATAAAATCTATTTTTAATTGTCTAATTATAGGTGGTGCGTCCACACCTTCCACAGGGGCCACTCCTGCCGCTTCCATACCCTCCGCATCGTCTGCAGGTTAGTATGAATAAATTTAAAATATTTATTTATTTTACATATGCTCTATAGAATAAATATGAACTTCATGGAGATTTAGCGTCGATGTTTATTTTACAGTTGGAGGGGATGCGTCCGGGACCCCGGTTGTTCCTCACCGGAGGAACTATCGTCCCGCTCGTGCTGCTGCTCGGGCCCAGGCTCGTGCGCTATTCACCGGAGGTATATATCACACTTGAATTCTTAATACAACTTTGTCTTATTATTGATTGTCTTGATATTTCGTGCAGACGCAGGGCCTCTCCACCCCCAGAGGGGGACTCGAGGCCCGAATCAGTCCCATAGGCTGAGGCCTGATAGAGCTAGGGGGGAGGCAGCATTCCCCCTATTTTTTACCCTTGACTATCGCTATACCGGTCCTTATGCCGAGAGGTTCGGCCGGTATTTGGGGGACGAGAGCCGGATCGTGAAGAACTATCCACTTCACGTTGAGTGGGGCGAGCAGCACCAGCGCTCATTCGCCCTCTTCTTTGAACAGGCTCAGGTATGTATTAATATATATTTTCATTTGATCTATCCAATATATTTATTATTAACACTTGCAATCTAATAACAATGTTTTTTTGTATTTTCAGTTGGATTACGATTTTCAGCCTGTAGCCGACCCTGATCACCCGGGGAGGGTGCTCGACCTTCATGCTCTGTACAATGGCCTGATGAAGAACATGCAGGCCAAGATCCGATACAACAGGAATGAGCTGAAGGCCGACTGCTACTCCCTGTGGATAGCGACCCCCGAGGCAGAGAGAGCGGCCCTCCTATCTACTCCGGCGTTTGCGAGAGTCGACGTAGAGACATGGCCTATATTGTGCGCTTATTTCGACTCCGAACGCAAACGAGTATGTATTTTAAATTTAATTCATTATTTATGATATAATTTATTTCTTTGTGTTTCTTAATTAGAAAACTAAATGTTAATGCGTTGTGCAGAAACAGGCCGCTCAGAATACGGAGAACAGGAAGTCGGCGAAGAGGGGTCGCCCCACTTACACAGGTGGCTCGAGGAACATTACTCGAGCCATGGAGTTATCGGTAAATTAAGAGTTATTCTCTAATATTCTGCAATATTAAGAGTTATTCTCTAACATTTCTAATATTAAGAGTTACTTTCTAATATTGCAGACAGCTCGGACCGTGGCGTCAGGTGGTACACCGAGCGTGCTGTCCGCATATCTTGCCGTCCACGGCACCTCGACAGATCCCGCCACGGGCGAGCTTCGATGTCCCGACGTCGCTACCCAGGAGTACTGCGTAAGTGTTAATATTTTTTCTACCCAAATTTGAAATTTTAGTTTTGGAAGGTTCAAGTTTAAATTTTATACTTATACTTTACTGCTTAATGTGGGTGTAGGAGCGGGTGGTTGAGCAGGCCCAGGCCTCGGGGATCGATTTTACCGGACAGAACGATCCGAGGCTGCTGACCCCAGTTCTGGACGCCGCACACGGAGGGCACCACGGAGGTTGGGAGAGAGGCCGGGGATTGGGCCCCAGCAGGGCCCATATGAGGTTGGACTCCACCCCGGCGGTTACTTCCTCCGTCTCCAGTGGCCGGCATGTCCATCAGGAACTGGATAGCTTGAGGGCCACCGTTCAGGAGTTGAAGGAGATGCTGGTATGTATACTACTTTATAGTAAAATATCATTTCATATTATATACATATCAACATATCCATAATTAGTACGTAGCTTGAGCTTATTTGGTTTTAGAATTAAGTTTGATTAATCATACATACATATGTAATTAAAATAAACAACGCTTTTCCAAACTAGATATCCAAACAGGGTTTCGAAATAACTTAATAATGAAACGAATTCAAATAATACACAGTTCTTACACGTTTCTTACACACGTTATGTCCAGACGCGACAGGGTAGATCGGCCGAGCCTCCACATGCATCTCCTTCGGCTGCGGCTCCGCAAGCCACTACATCGGCTGCGGTACCGCAGACAGCTCCTGTAGCTCCACCGCCCACTCAGACTCCCGCAGCCGCGGCTCCGCAAGCGACTACCTCGACGGCGGCTGCGCAGACCACAACGCCAGCTCCACATGCCGCTCAGACTCCCTTATCTGTAGCATTGGAGAGTGTATTTACCGAGGAGCAGGCGCGCGTTATTTTAACGTTATTCGGAGGTGGAGCTGGACCGAACTAGGGTAGATTTTTGGTTTTTATTTTTTGAAACATGTATTTATTTATATCACATTGTACTACATTTTGAAACGATATTGATATTGGTTTGAATTTATATCATATTCAGTTTTTGGGTTTCTTTTGTATATTATATATATGCGTGGGATGTGATTATGAATACTGCAATATATGATTTGATTGATGTATATAGTATTGTGCACAGGGCGGGAAAAAATCTAGCAGCCCTTTTTTAAAAAAAAATACAGACAAACTGTACCTACGGATTAATCCGTAGGTATATATGTTGCCCCTACGGCGTTAGCCGTAGGGGCAAACTATCAGGAAACCTGATATTTTCCCACCTGATATCAGTGCAGGGTGTTGGGGATGCCCCTACGGATATGTACGTAGGGGCCACTGTTTATCCCCTACGTATATAACCGTAGGGGCAAAATATCAGGTTATCCTGATATTTTCCCCCCGATCTCAGTGCAGTGTGTTGGGAGTGGCCCCTACGGATATATTTGTAGGGGCTACTTTATATCCCCTACGGCTGTAGCCGTAGGGGAACTAATAGGACCTACAGATATAGCCGTAGGTACAGACAATATATTCAAAAAAAAAAATTAAATATATGATTTTATTACCCCTACGGGGTACTGCGTAGGGGCTATAGCACCTACTGAGTTATCCGTAGGGGCATAAATTTATCCGTAGGGGCACGTTCGGGGCCTCAACTTGCACCTGCGGCCTTTGCACCTACGGGGTATTTTTTAGCCCCTACGGATATATCCGTAGGGGCAGTGGGTTGCCCCTACGGATAAATCCGTAGGAGCAACCCATATTTGTAGTAGTGCCAACTTATTGTATCTAATAAATCAATCTATTTAACTACCTAGCTAGGAATAGATTGGTATTCACAAGGATCAATACACAAAGAATGTGGACCTCCTCCCCTTGTTTTAAAGGGGATTAATTTTTATCACCTTCCGTAATAAAATGGTGGGTGTGGGGGTGGGGGTGGGGGGGGGGATAGGGCCATTACGAATAATAAAAGAAAAAATTATAACTGAAATCTATTATAGCATATAATAATAGATAGAGATAAAATTATAACAAAGACGGAGTGGAAAATGAAAGAGATGCCCCAAAAGCTCAAGAACTCACTTTTGGGCTCAAGCACGCCATGAACTCTCCGCTCAACCACAAATAATACTACCTTATAATAGGATTGAGCTCTGAGCCTCAAAATCTTTCCCTGCATATTTCTACATTTCATTGCACTTATCAATTAGCAATACATATCAATTAATTTTTATTTATAGGCTACACAATGATCATGTAATGTTCTAAAAAATCTTTTAATTTATGCTTCAGGATTTTATCATTTAACTAATTACGGTACATTCATAACATATACCAAAGAATTAATATTATGCATGAACTCTCTGCCTAATTAATGCATGAACTCATGATTTATTTGGAGATATGATTGTGAGGATCATGTGTTAGGGTGGGTGAGCTGTATAATTTCATGGTGCATGTACATAAAATTAATCATTTATAAATTATTTAATGCACCCTTAATTTGTTGAAATGCATGCACTTTCGTTTGCAAGATTTTAGAATTTTTTATTTTGGATGGAAAATAGGGCATGTGTGTCTACTATGATATACATGGACAGGCCAGGCCTCCTAACCGGACCTAGGCAAGTTGTTTGGCTTCATGATTGATTATTGGCCCACTCATGTTTAATATTAGGGCAAATTGTCAAAAAGCCCCCGATCCGTTCAGAACTTGTGTACAAACCTCTGGCCTTTTTAGCCTTGTCAAAAAACCTTTAGGCTACGCTTGGTACAACGAATGGAAGATTAACGGAAATCCTCATATTGCTGGGAATATGATGACCGGGTGTCTAATTTTAGGGAATCTTGCATTAATGTGCTTGGTATAATCATCTCCGGTAATATATGTATATGCAACCGTCGATCGGCCGTGGCCAATGGACGACGAGAGGAAAAGAAAATAGCGAATGGCCGATCGGCGGCGGGCGGCGAGGCCGGTGGGAATGGCCGACCGGTTGCGACAGGCTGGCTGACAGGCGGCAGCGATGAGGGCAGGCCCAACCGGCGGGTGGGGAAGGAGGTGGGCGACCACCGGCCAGCCGGCAGGCGGGCTGCGAGAGAGGCCGACAGTCAATTGTGGACAGTAATGCCACATCTCCTATCAGGTGGGTATATTTGATGGTAATCAAGAATAGACACCAATTTTAGGGGGAATGAGATTACTATTGAAGGGGGTTATTTTATTACCTTGGTAATTCTATATTTCCGGAAATATTTTTTCACCTAAACAAGTATGACAATATTTCATGCTAATCTAGAATTACCAACTGGATTACCTCCTACCAAACGCAGCCTTGGGTCCATCTTAAACCCCTCGTATACCAGTTGCGTGTAATATCTTAGTAGTTTCCTGCAAAATCCAAACATTTGACTGTAATTTCTAAGCAGTGTGAGGGATATACGGGCCTAAATGAAATCCAATTCAGTTGTTTTTTCACAAGGATTTTTAAGAGTAGGCCCTTCGTAACAATTTCGAAAATTACATGGCTCTTAGACAACTCCCGAGTGGGCCAGGGGATTTTTGACCTTTTATCCTTAATATTACGATTGTTATACAATTTTATTATTATTTTTGTTTTAACAATATTATCACGCCCCGCTTCCCAAAATACATAAACACGACACGCGACGGAGCCAACCATGCTACCTATGATTAGAAATCATCCCTCCATAGTCGTATTATGGCTGTCAATCGGATATCAAGAACAATAAAATAAAATCTAGCTAACACATGTCCATCTGCCACAATAAGTAAAATTAAGAAATGCATAAAGCGGAAATTAATCAAGATCCAATAAACAATAGTATCTGAATCACGTCCTAATATGGGCTCACATTAATAAAATAAAACTGTAGAAATGAATAAACCAAGCATCTCTAAAATACACATCTAGCTCCTCATTGCTCGGCTTTCTTGCTAAAATACTCCTGATCTGCCTTCGATAAAGTCAGAGGATCTGGGCTATGCAAAACCCAGACGTCAGTACGTCATAAATACCATAATAATAGCAATAACCAGGATATGATACTTTGATTAAACATGAATATAAAAAATAAACACAGATATAAATAGTGATATATATGTATGTGATGTGTATTCTAAAGTATGTGCTTCTAGGTTATCTATTCTAAAAGTCTTTAAAATCAATTAATGTAATTCTCATCGTAACTCAACAGTATATATCCCGTTCAAACCCCCACGGGACCACAGCACAATGATTATTCCGTTCACGTCCGGAATCACGGCAAATAATAAACAATGATTATTCCGTTCACGTCCGGAATCACGGCAAACAATAATAATATTCTCTTGAGTTACGTTTCGGTTACATTCTTGATTTCCCCTTTTCCCCAGGTTTTGTATTCAAGTCAGGTATTGACGATATAAATCTAATGCTAACACAGAATCAAGCAGGTACATGTCTTGTCTATGTAGACAATAAGTTACGTCCGTCAGGACAATAAATCAGGATTGTTGGCATTAGCAATAAGATCCAAGTACCAAGTCTGGTAATGTGTCGTGAACATGTCATGTAATGTATATTAACGAAAATAGATACCAATGTAAAACTATAATCAATATCGAAACACAACTAATGCCACAATGCATATGTATCTATCTGTAATAACCGTTATACGTCCATTACCATGTATGATGCAATCTAGATAACATATTGAACTGATATAGTAGTATGATAATATCATGATGTTTCGGCATGCAACTAGATAAACTATTATCAGTACGGATACAGACGGATGCTATAAAACTATAAATCGGTAATTTCTGCTGGATAGTAAAACACATGCACTATAATTTATCAAATAAATATTGATATAATAAAATAGCATGTTGCAAGTTTAGAACTTGCCTGATCGAATCTCACATCGAGGTATGGATTTTCCGAACGACAGCGATGTCCGAAATCACGACATAAATACAACCTTGCCCACAAATGACGGCGTAACTTTCTGGAATAGGTGAGGACAGAGGAGATAGTTGGCGATGAGGTGACGGGGACTAAAACAAAGTTGTCGACAGCGAGGTCGACTGGACGAGGTACGTTTGAGGTGATCGGGGGGTCAGTGGTGATGTGTTGGTGGTTTGGGTTTGCTGGGGAGACGAGGAGGTGATGGAGGTGGTCGGTGATGATGGGTTTCCGGAGACGAGGTCGGCGAGGGGAGGTTGGAGGTGGGTTTATGGCATCGGGTTATAGGGTTGGGTGGTGCTCGGGAAAGAGGAAGGAGGGGATGATGACGGCGAGGCAGAGGTGGACGCGAGGAGACGGGGATGGAGACGATAAGAGGGCGGCGATGATGAGGAGCTAGGACGAGAGCGTGGGTTAGGGCTCGGCTTGGCGAGAAGGAGAAGAAGGAGAGAGGGAGAAGAAAGAGAGAAAGGGTTTTTTTTTTTATATAAATTTTATATTATAATATATTTATATATATTGTATAGAGAGAGGGAGGAGGTAGGGACGGGGGATTAGAGAGAGAGAGACACAGAGAGACGAGAGAAAGAGAGAGATTTTATTATTTAAAATTAATTAATATTATATATATAACAGTATATATATATTAGTTATATAAAATATATTATATATATTGTGGGATTTTAAAGATAATACCAGATTACTTCGAATATTACCTGTATCTCTTCAAAAATCTAGTTTTTAAATATGGAGAATATGCGTAAGAATTTAAACCATGATGCGATATCCTGTAAATAAAAATATATACCCCAAATACGGATCTATGTAAATATACGCAGCGATCAAATAATCTGTCTGTCTAACTCTGAGGATATGAACATGATAGATGGGCGCAACCACATGATATTGGATACTATGACATGCAATGCTAGATAAGAAAATATATTATTTGGTTTTATATTGTATCAAGAAAAGATATTTAGAGTCTAGAAATAATATTATGTATGTATATATAATCTAGATTTGCATGGATACACTGTACTAGCAAATATTTGATATAATCTCGAACCATGTTAGGTTCAAACATGAGGGTCGGGTCGGATAATAACCACAACTACCAATTGCACTATCCGCAACCCAAAAGCAATACTGGTAAGGAATTTTTGCCGCAAGATTTGAAATAACCCAAATATATAGTATAAATGCACTAGGGTGTTACAAATATATATTAACTTAGTATCTAAAAAATTGAATAAATTAGAGAAGAAAATATACAACTTGACTAGCATATGCTTATCTATTATAAAAGCGATACTAACTTGACCTACAAAAATAGAAACATGTAAGAATATTGGTTGGGTCTTCTCCAGCAAAAGTTCCTTAGGCGTTCAAGTTAGATCGAGTTATGAAAAGTTAATGAGAATGTAGAATAATAGGAGAGTCCCGCACGATTTTTGTCAAACCCTGACCTTTAATTAGTTGCATGTAATTTCTATGCACTTGCCTTTAAGTTCTAACCACTTACCTGTAACTTCTAATTAGTTGCATATAAATTTTAATTAGTTGCCTGTAACTTCTAATAACTTGTCTGTAACTTCTAACAACTTTCCTGTAACTTCTAATTAGTTGCATATAACTTCATATCATAGAATCGGCTAATATCAGTTATATAAAACAGAAAATATCAACAAAAATATCATTTGTATCACAATATCGACCAAACATCGGCGATATTAAAGTAAATATGTGAACAATTTTTTACATTTATTAGACAAACCAGTAACATATAAGTAATTTGTCATTCTCACTCAAAATAAATAATAATATCGGCGAAAATTGGCCAAATACAAATAGATAAATATATGTACGATAACAAAGAGTTCAAACTTCGGCCAAACAAAAACTGTCAAGCCATTTCTTTCTCGTTCGCCAATAAAATTTGTGCACTTCCTTTTTCACACATTCTTCCAATGCATCGCTTGTGCTTCAAAAGACATGTCCTTCACATTGCCCTTCTCATCTGGTTTCTCAACAAATCGTTTCTCCAGAACCTACACCAATGAAAACCACAATATGTTATAATCAAGTTAAAATTAGATTAAGTAATAAGCTTAAGTGTTAGAAATTATAGGCAAGTTAGAAATTACAGCTAAGTGCTTACAAGTTATATGCAACTTATTAGAAATTATATGCAATTAATTAGACATTGTAACACCTTAACACGATAGTACCCTTTTTTTATTAAATAGATTATTTGGGCTATTTAAATCATTATTATTGTTATTGGGTTAAGATTGGTGTTTAGATGGTTAGAGTGATAATTCTATTATCTTACCTTGCCTTAATCCCTAGTTCAAATTGATATAATATTTGCACCCAACCCGCTTGCATATAAAACTAATTTTATTTATTATTGGAGTTTAATATTTTGTAATGAAAGAATATAATTAGGGTTATCAAGTTGGTTAGATAGATGATAGTTAGTGTTTAATATTTATTTTAGTAATATATATATATATATATATATATATATATATATATATATATATATCTTATTCATATGCATAGATTTTATTTTCTAATATTAGTTTGGTAAACTAAACATTCTGCCAAGATCCCTAACATTAATCTTTAGGTAGAATATTGAATGTGTTTAGTTACTAGAATATTTTAGTGGTATTTTAAGATTTGTTTTCTACTCTAGCAATATCTTATTTTAATATGCATATAATAATTTGTCTAACATTATTGTGTAACCAAAAATATATTTTTTGGTAGTTTAAATAAGATATCTTAAGATATTTAATCTTTAAATAATCGTTTAAAGATAAGCTTATGGGGGTTTGTTATGAGACGATAGATCGTTAGGGGGTTTTGAGCAATTTTCCCTCTAAACCTATATATAATGAACCCATCATCATCATCTTCTCTCACAATTAATATATATAACCCTTTTTCCTTACTCTTCCTCGTACCCGGACCCCCCGAGACCGCCGACGCCTCCTCTCTCATGCCCATTGCTCGACTCCATTGCCACCCTCACCGTCGTCACCATCATCTTCTCCGATCTAATCTCTTCAGCCAACCCAACAACCCCGATCCCTTTCTCCTCATCTCAACCTCGATTGAAAATCCTTCGACCGCCGCAACGATCTCGCCTCACCGTCGACCCAAGCATCGTCACTGTCATCGTCTCCCTCGCCTTCATTTTCATTGCCTTCCTTGATCGCCATGCACCACCATCATCGCCCCTCAACTTCATCGACCTCGCCTGAAACCCACCACCGCACCACCGTCGTCACTCCTCCATCAGCACCTTTCCGACGACCCCATCACTTCGACTCTGCCACCTTCGACCAAAAGAACCCAGCACCATCATCACCCTCAACCGCAGCCATCTCCCTCTACTCGAGATCTTCCGGCTACTGCAACCGAGAACCCCATCACCGAGCACCCTCATTACAACAACCCAGCACCCGAGCCTTAACTACAAGGTCACGACGCCTATAGCCGAGCCAACTTCAAGCCGAAGCACCATATCGAGATCCCTAGCCGAGATCAAGTGTCAATCTTTCTTCGTTCAGGCTATCGTGTCGTCGTTTCCTCTTTCTTGATCATCGTCGTATACGAGGCAAATATTTTACTTGCTACATGCTAGTTACGGCCTACACACACATATCGTGCTGTAATATTACTATATTTATCATATCTTTCATGATATTAATTAACTGATAATATAAAGTTTTAGTTTAGTAATAATAAGTTTAATATAATAATATATTTAATTAATATTATGTTAATAATCTTTGACAGGAGACAATTTTAATATGGTTAGATTGTTATAATGACTTATACTCGCTAATATGATCATGGTTGTATTCGCATCTAGATAAGTATCATAACTACATGGTTAACGTGTAAATATCGTTACAAGAAAACATATGATATTTAATTAACAATATTTACCCATTCAATTAAACGCTTGTTCATCTATATCAGTTAATGATTACCATTATAGCATTGACTATATTGCCTATTATACATTATGACTTGTTTGTGCTAGGCGATTGTGATAGCCATACCGTACTTGATTGATTATATCATCCCTGACATATTTGTATACTGATTCACGAATTTATGTTATCCTGTTACTGTTACTGCTATTGCTGTCATACTAGAATCTATTTTCCTGCAATACTTACTGATGCCAACAATCCTGACTTGTTGTCCTGATGGACGTAACTTGTTGTCTTGGAAGACATAACCTATACCTGCTTGTTCCTTTGTTGGCATTAGGTAGACTTTATTTCTATACCTGAAATGAGGATAAAACCGGGGGAAATGGGGAAATAAAAAATGTAACTGAAGTATAACTCAAAAGGATATTACATTTTTCCGTGGTTCCGGGGGTTAACGGAACAATCATTCTTGATTCATACATTTTTCGTTGTCTCAGGGGTAACGAGATATATACTGTTGAGTTACATGGAGGAGTATATTAATTAATTTCAAATACCTTTAAAATAGATAACCTAGAAACATAGACCCATAGGATACACGTGACATATTTGGCTACCTGTATTCTGCTTGTTATATCACATGTGACTGCTTTTGTTTATTCTCATGACATCTCACTCTTGCACATGGCATCCTATATAGCATACTATTCATATTATTATTATGATATTTATGACGCACCGACGTCTGGGTTTTTTATGGCCAAGATCCTTTAACCTTATCACAGGAGGATCAAGAATACTTTGACAGGATTGCCAAGCATTGAAGACCTTTCCGCTTATTTAGTTTAGTATTTCTTTAGATTTAATTTCTAGTACTGGATTTATCGTTTTATCGTTGTGATCCCGTAAGGGACGAGCCTAGGATATTATTTTTTTATTAGATCTTTATTTACTTCCACTACCTTTCTTGTTATTATTTATTGTGGCAGTTTGGACATGAGATAGATTGATGTTTTTTCTATTCCTGATATCTGATTGACAGCCGTAATGTGACTATGGATAGATATTTTCTTAGCATAGGTAGCATGGTTGGCTTTGTTATGTTCCGTATTTAAATATTTTAGGAAGTGGGACGTGACGAGGTTTTGTTGGTACCAGAGCATAAGTTTTAGTTAGCTGGGCTTGGTTTAAATTGTAGTTGGGTATTATGCCCAATACATTGACCTTAAAACCTGGAATAAGGAACGTGTCCTGTCACATTGGCGTGCATCCAGCAGGAATTGAACCTACGAATTTGCCAATTATGAGTTGGCCTTGCCATTTTTGAATCTATAGTTTATTGATTTCTTATTCCATTGAATCGTCTTTCCGTTGCTAATCCTCTTCAATTGTTCTTGACTTTAGAATCATGGCGGGAAAAGATTTACGGGCGTATCAAAGGCGTGTTGACGACACCTGTAATGACCTTGAAATCCTTGTACAATTGTAACACGGTCAATGTATAAAAAGGTGTATTTCAGCCTGAGTAGGAGTTATAAGTAATTCTTGTGAAATAAGTGCAAGAAACAACTTGTAGCTTATTGGTTAAGAATCTCCGCTACTGTCCTTTAGCCCAAGTGTTTGAATCCCAATGAAAAAAATATTTTTTATTATTTATTTTTATGAAGTTTTAGAAGCCCAAAAGTTTGCACAAGAATCACACAGAATTACGAAAAGTTTCAGAAGAAAAGATTTATGTAAATGGACCAAATGAAGTGACTCGAGTACATGGCATGAACCTCGAGGACTGAACCCAACTTTGGGCCGAGCTTTGGCCGAGTTTTACGGCCAGGTTAACTCCAAGTGGGTCCGTGCATCCCTTGGCTTCCCGACTGTTCGTTTCAATACCCCAAACTTCGTCATTCAACCAAAGACTGCTCAGTTTTTTCATTTCTCCATTAAACCTTTTTTTAATACACAATTTATTATAATTTTTTACACCATCTTAACCCTAATTTCCCTTATAAATACCACCACATCTCCTAGCTCTCCCCTATTCAGAAAAACTATAGAAAAACTTTCTCAAAATTCTCTCTAAGTCTCAAGTCTAAGAGGAGTTAAGCTATTTAAGTGGAGTTGCCCAAGTGATGTTGCGACGATCAATCAATCTTTCATATCTTTTAGTCTCGATTCTACCAACCGAGGCATCCTCTTCAGTCTTGATCTAGCTCAACCAGTAAATCCTTTCTTTCTTTCCATTGTTTCATCTAAAACATCTCTTAAAAATGATATCGACAAAAGTAGAGTTAGGTTTTAATAAAATTTCTTTTAAATAATTTATCGCATTTGCTATGCTAATTAATTATCTTAACTTGTTAACAACAACCTTAAATGATGATCATCCAATTACCCTTTTTACGTGTTTAGAGTTTCATATAAATAAACCATATATTGAACATTTTACGCTAAAATACCATGAACCTTATTTATACCTATTTAGCATTATCATGACCTATACTTTAGAAAATTCATGGGGTAACGACCTATCTCACTCACATACACTATGTTTCATAGCACGATACCTTGGTTAAACATTTATTTTAAAAGAGAAATAATTTTCATTAAAATACCATCGCTTTATAAAAATACGTTTTTAATCGCTATTTTTTAACACCTTTTCAATTACGCCTCTACAACTCTCTTTAGGGGACTCAATTGTGGATGGTACGGGTTATCGCATGTCCTTAGGATAGTTGAGTGAGATGCAGAACTCCTCACGGAGAATTCGGCCTCAAAAGAATAAAAATACAATTTTAAAGAAATACTACTTTTAAAGCAAATTAAATCATTGGAAAATTATATAAATCATAAAATCCATATTTTCAATGCAATCAAATTGTAAAGACTATATATTAAAATGAAAAATTTAAGTTTTAATAAAATACCATCGAGTTTCCAAAAGTGGTAGTTTTCATTAAGATACTATAAACTTTAAAAGTTAGGTTTTTTACACTAAAATACCACAAAATATAAAATATGTTTTTATATAAAACACTTGACTTTTAAACGACATACTTGTAACGACCATATTTTGTTCTATCTTAATAAAAGGTCGTTTGATAACTTTCCTCATATCGTGTGTTCTTTGAGAGTTATTTATGCAACATACCTTTGAAAAAAATGTTTATATTTTAAAAGCTATTTTAGAAAAAAATTTCAAGCATTTAAAACATAGGTATAGAAATTTTATACGGTTATTATATTTACTAAAACTTGGAAAAATATTTTCATATAATTTATAATGTCCAAAAAAAATTTTACAATTAAAATAATTATCATTTCATCATTAAAATGATTTTCAAAAATAAACAATTTTTTTTAAAATAATTATAATAACTAACAAATAATTTAGATATATGAATATTATTTAGTTTTAGCTCAAAGTCATTTTTAAACCGAAGATAGAACCCAATTATATTTTCTGAATTTTTTTCATAATTTTTCTTATTTTTATAATATTTTAAAAAAAAATTCAAAACCAATTCGATATTATAAAAACTGTTTTAAAAATGATTTAGAAATTAAAAGAATTTTTTATATATATTAATATATAAAGGGAGATTAACCTGGACCGTTGGATCTCAAATCCAACGACTAGGGAATTGTGGCGGCGACAACTAGCGCGGGGCCCACGCGCCTACGATCGCAGGCGCGTGAATTCTCATGGCCACGTGGCCACGAGATGAGGCTCGCGCGTGAGAGCCATTGGATTTAAATCCAATGGCTCTCGATCACTGGCAGCGGCGGCTAATTATTGCAGGTCGTTTCGTAATAATTGGAGGAATGATTTGGGCACGGATTTTTATGGTTCTGATGGGTTATTTTTAACAGTGGAGGATTTAATTGTTACCAGTTAAATCCCCTATAAATACAACCGTTCTCAATCACTTTTCTCACACCATAGAACTCCGAAAATTCTGGAAAAAAAATACCCAGACCTTCGTATCGACGATGCCGACGCTGTGGTTCCACCCGAACGTCGAGGAAAAATCAGAACACGGAGGTATTAGTGTTTCAGTGAAATGAGATGTTTCGGTTTCATCATCTCAAAACAAAGGTAGGATCTGCCTCTCACCACTTGTCTGTTACATTCTTTCATTTAGGGTTTTTAGTTTCAAATTCTAATCTCCAACCTTGCTTTAAAATAATGTTAAAAAATAATTTTGTATGCATTTTATAATACCTCATAATTATAGACTTGACACATGATGATTAAATTATTCTTATATGCGTAAAAAAAATTGTACCACCGTTCTACATGGAAAATGATATGCTGGATGTTATAACCACGGGGTATCAATCCACCCCTTATATATACACAGTTACCTATGATACCAATTAGATCTCAAAATAGTTTGTTTCCACAAAATACCCTCATTTTATTAATATATTGTATCGAATTAAAATACCCATATGATATAAGATGATTTGAATAAAATACTTTAGTCACTCTAAAACGATATTTTTTTTACTTGTACTCTTATCCACTAATTACTTTAGTTTTATTAAAATCCTTTTACCTTTTGAAAAAGGGGTAATACTAATCTAAATAATTATATTATGGTTTCCAACTTAACCCCTTTCACTCAGAGAGAATATTTTTATATTAATATTTTTTTCAGCCTCTTAACCAAGGTTTAATAAAATACTCTAATAGGGTAATATTTTACATGACATACCCCAGGGTTACTAGACAATCGTCCCTGAAAAGGACACAAATCCTGCCGTCCTTGTGCAGCGGTTGTCAACGCGGAGTTGTTTTTGTAGAATAACTTTTAATAAAACACCCTAATCTAAACAGGATAATTTTTTACGTAAATATCTCGTGGTTAATAGGCAATCGTCCCTAAAAGGTCACAAATCCTATCGTCAATGTGCAGTGGTTGTCAACACGGACGTATTTTTAAAATATTATCTCCAAATAAACACCATAACTTTATAAATTATTATTTACAATAAGATATCTTAATCCTTCCTAAAAGGATATAATTACATTTAAATACCTTGACATTTAATAAAAGGCTATTTTCAACAAAACTTAAAACCTTTTATAAAAAAATATTTTCCAAAAGAATACCTAAATCTTTATTAAAAGATGGTTTCAAATAAATACCATAGTTTTTCATTAAAAGATATTTTCATTCAAATACCATGGGTTCCCAAATTATATTTACTCTAAAATACCATGGTTCTCTGGTAAACAATAACTACAATTAAATACCATGATCCTTCTTAACTAAGGTTTTTATAAAATACTATGATACACCTTACAAATTTTAAAAGGTAACAAGATAAAATGAGTGGTTATGGAAAACCATATTAAATGAGATCGACTATTTGAATATGAACTTACGACATACCTGACATATGATACGGTTAGGGTTAGAATGCGTTAACTTAGGTTTGAAATACTTTATAAATGAAGATCCCTGCAGGCAGGGTGAACAGTCTAATATGTAGGCGACTACTAACTCGATATTCGGGCGAATACTAACCCGATATTCGAGCGAATACTAACCCGATATTCGGGCGAATACTAACAAAATGTGGATGACATAAAATGTGGAAATTCCATTCCTAGATGATATACGCACTAACACTAATTCGTCAAAACCCTTATACTGAACAACGGGGATGGGTAGTTTGATTAGGCAAGGATGTGCGGAACTCGGATTCCCCTACTACTTGATCATGATCCCGGAAAGTTGAAACCGTACATTTCACTTCCTCAGTTGTTGTTCCATGGCCGCAACGGAATAATCGCGGGTATTCGGACCCTTGTTTAACAAACTAATGCAAACATTTACCTAGTAGATACATCATACAACATACCCTTATATACAACATACCTTTATATACCACATACCCTCTTACACATATACATCATACCTATATACATATATCACACCGATATACACTTGTTTGTTTCTCCTGTACCCTTATTTCCTTATAAGGCAATCCTACCCGAGTGTAACTCGCTGATAGACTTTCCTTTCCTCTTTTCTCTATCTCTGTAATGTCCGCTAGACGAAGACGAGTATCATGTTGAGGATCAAGGTGTGGAGCCTACTAGTGAAGATTATGCGGACTTGGCGACGAAAGAGTATCTAATTATATTTTTTGTTTGTTGCCCACATGTTTAGGGCTTTGCTTCTTTCCTTCGATGTAATTAAACCATTTTGTTTATTTTACTTTTCCCTTGGGATGTAGTAAAGTTTTTGTTAATGGAAATAAATGCCTTCCTCTTTTATTATTTCATTTTGGAATATATCCTGCATGTTATAGATATTTATACGCTTAATGTAACTATATTGAATAGACCACCTTCAATACAGTTAGGTTGCGGACTGTGCCACATTACCTCTTTACTTTTTTTTGGGAAGCGGGGCGTGACATGTTTTAGTGGTGGCCCATGCAGGTCCCAATGTACTAAAATAAAACCGTTAACTGACTTATTATATCACTAGTAAAATAAGGGGTTGCCCCTACGAATAATGACATCCGTAGGGGCAATTTAAGTTTGGCCCTACGGATTAGTCCGTAGGTCCAAAAGGTTGCCCCTACGGGTCCTCACATATTAATTTAAAAATATTAAATCTTAAATTGTTGTTTGCCCCTATGGAGCCGCAAACCAAACACCTACGGACTTATCCGTAGGGGCAACTAAATAGAGATTTAATTAAAAAGGCACGGATCGATCTCTACGCTGATCATTTTCTTCCGCGCGCGCGAACCCAAATTCCTCCCAAACCCTCGTTCCCGCCGATCGATCGTCGATCTCATCGTCCCCACCGCCGGCCGATTCGTCGTAGCCACCGCCTGCGCCTTTCGTCGTCGCCAGCGCCGGGTCATCTCTGTTTTCATCGTCGCCTTCGATCAGGTAAGGAAATCTTCAATTACTCAAATTTTTGATTGTTTTAGGGCTATGGTTCATTGTTTGGGTACCGATGAAGCATCGGTTGGGGTTGGGGTTAGGGTTGGGGCTCGGGCTCGGGCTGGGGTTCGGCAGGGGGTTGGGGTTAGGGTTAAGGTTGGGGTTCGGCTGGGGCTGGGGATGGGGCTGGGGTTAGGGTTAAGGTTGGGGTTGGGGTTTAGCTGGGGCTGGGGCTTAGGCTGGGATTGGGGTTAGGGTTTAGGTTGGGGCTGGGCTGGGCTGGGGCTGGGGCTGGGGTTAGGGTTAGGTTGGGGTTGGGGTGGGGCTGTGCTGGGCTGGGCTAGGGCTGGGGCTGGGTCTGGGGATGGGGCTAGGGAAGAATTCGTGGAGTCATGAGGAATTAATGTAGTCTCTGACGATGTTGCCCCAATTTCCATGGAGACATGAGGAGACATGGGAAGAATTCGTGTCTTTCGTGTTGTAGATATAGAATCAAGTAGCTAGCTATAGATTGATTGCTCAAAAATTATAATTGTATGCTGATTGGTAGAAATTTAGCGTGCTTGCGCTTTCTAAAAGATAGATCAAAAATATTTGTAACCGCAATCAAGAACGGCGTCGCTTTGCAGCTAGCCGGTGAGTACGGGTCGGTCCACAGGGATGTTGTGAATTTCCTAATCGCGCTAACGAGTTAATTCCGAAGGGTGTTCGGATTGATTATTAAATCTAAAAATTGAAGTTGTATGATACTAGGATTAGAAACTTGCTAGGATTGGGTTTAGGGAAAATTTGGTAAACAAAGATCTACATCTCTTTCCATTGCCTTTAATTAAAGATATCATATTAGTGTTATGGTAAATCTTAACAAAGGGGATTAGGATGATTGGGAAGATTGATTCTTCCTCTAGATCCTTGTCCTTCCTTTCTTAACTTTACCCTAACCTCCATGGAAAACCTTAAAATCCGGGCCTTTAGACTACGGAATCACCGTTACCTCGAGGGTAGAGTGCCGTAGGGAGCGGAATAAGAAGATATGCATGGAGTTCTAATTTTCATAAAAGATTGGCAGAGAAAAGAGATGAGAGATCTTCGTCTCTCAAATCCTTCCCCATTCCTAACCCTAACAAGCGAGAAAACTACTCACTCATTAGGGAATTGAAGAACATTTATCTAGGGCGGAGAATAAAAATTACCTAGGGCAAGAATTGAAATCTAAACTAGAGCAAGGAATTAAATCTACTTACAGATGCATCTCTCCTATCATCAACGCAGGGTTGTCAGATCTGAATTCATGAATTGAAAAGAAACACCGATGCTCTCCATAAAGAATTCTCGATTTATCATTAAAAGGAGGCATAAGAAAAATACAATGTTTTGGGTTCCTATTTATAGAGAATAGGAAACCCTAGGGTTACAATGACTCGTATGTCTGAAATTACAAAAACAGCTCTTAGGTTGGCTAGTCAGCGCCGCACCAAAAAAATGGTAAAAAGTTTATTTTTCAATCTCTTAAGATTGCCGCGGAACCGCTGCCCGAGGCCTGGTTTGGCCGCGGTTCCGCGGCCAAAATGATGAGTTGGATGCTGAAATTTCTTGTCTTGGTTCCTGGCTCTCTGGTCTTCCTACTTCTTTATTTCTTTTCTTAATTTAACTTCTGACTCTCTTCCAGATTTTGCAGTGAACATTGTTGTGGACTTAACCGTGGCTTTGTGTCGACGTCTTGAACCTTGCTTTATGAACTGTTTCTTATGTAGGCTTAATCAAGATCTTCTGTTTATTGGTTAAAGTCCACTTTTTCATCGTCTTTACCTCGTTTTCACTGTTTTCTGTCCAAGAACCTGTAACCTGTAACACGTAGCAGACATGCGTCAAAAGCACCCGTTTATTTATAAAAAGAATAAGAATGGGGAATATAATAATACAATATTATGGTCTGAACAAATACCCCCAAACTTATCTTTTGCTAGTCCTCAAGCAAACTTATTTTTATTCACTAATATCCTAACCGCACTTTCGCAGGGAAACGCGATTGCACTGAGCTCGTGCAACAAGCCGTTAAACCTCTAGGTATCCCTAGTAGGAGGAGTGTTGTCTCCTGAGGGTTTTCAGCGGATTACACCCACAAAATCCTATCAATTCGGCTTTTCGACTTTTGTTCTCCAATTAGGTTTTATAACAAGGAATTCTATTATCTTTTAACTCGCAAATTATCCACCCATATTCTTCACACTTCCCCATTATTTAACTTAAGATTATATATATCCTGTAGAATTACTTAGCTTTCGGCATCTCTTAAATCTTTCTTCTAGGGTTTCATCTCCGCTTAGGAATTTCTATCAACCCTACTAAAGATACAAGTTTTATTCTTCATTCCTTTCTCTCATCTAAACTCTAATCACATATCCCTACGTGTGTGTATAGATCACCCCTACACTTGGAAATTCAAATCAAGCAATCGTACTCTCGTCCATTGTCCAAAGCACTTATTAATTGGTGAATTTTCGCTTACACATCCTTCATGCAACCGTTAATACTTCTTGAGGTACCAACAACCGATTACAAGATGCGTTAGCACTTTAAAGCGTAATTCCTAGTCTTGCAACACCCAAGGCTTTTAGCAGTGACTCCCAAACCAGTTGGTCTAAGGCACTAGGTGATGAAGCACCCTCGCTAAATATTTTTCTATTTTTACAGCCTTAAGTAATCACAAAAACCAGTGTCCATTTTTTTATTCTTTATTCACTTTTTTTTTTCTTCGTACTAAGGACTTTAGACAAAAGCATTTCAAGGTCTCTTCTACTATTCCAAGTTTCAAGGTTCGTGATTGTGCAAATTGTAGGGTATACATTTTCAAAATCTAGACTTAAGTTAGGAACTATTTTTCAAACTTATACTCTAATAAAAGTTTCAATATTTTTCCTTCGTTTTGACTTAGCCCAAGAAGTGAACCCAAAATTTGCCTATCTCTAAATAAACTACAAAGGCATATACTTTCTACCGTTAAACTTTAAGGAATGTTATTTTTAGGGTTTTTAATTCACTAAGTCTAAGATCTAGTTGTTCCTAGCCAGTTAACTTATTTGTCAAACTCAAGTCAATTAAGCCAAAATTGAATACATTAATTTTTATAATTTTTTGAAATTTTTTAATTTTTATGGGTTTTAAAATAAGTATGCAAATGCAAAAATATACAAATGAATGCGAAGGAAGAAGACGTACCGAGCATACCCCCAAACTTGAACTTGACAGTGTCCTCACTGTCATGCTACACCAAGAGGGTCAAAATGCCGGTACTCCCATGTTTATTTATTTATAATTTTTTTTTATTTTTAATGTTTTGAAATTTTTTTTATTTTTTATAGAAAAAGAAAACAAAAAAAATATATACATATATACAAAGATTTCCCCAAACTTAAGCTTGGCCTTACACAAGCCAAATGGTTAGCACCAACCATTCAAAAATATTATCGTGGAAATGGTATAGTTGGTGCAAGAAAATGAGAAGCACGCGAGACCGTGTGGAAAGAATAGTAGAATATGGTCTCGGTGGGGGAGAAGAATGGCGAAAAGAAGAAGGAAGTGGAGTACGATCTTGAGGGTGTAAATTGAGTGAATAAATTAGCGCAATATGTGATGACCGATATGTTATAAGCGATTGCGCTAACCTATCAACCCGTCGGGAAATTGGGTCAAATCCCTCAAGATTCGCAAGAAAACATGGGTACGCCGAACTTGGTATAGGAGATGAAAGCGTAACGGTCATTTGTTCGGTTGGAACAATGGGAAAGACGAAAGGGAGTGAATTAGGGATAGTCTCATTCTCACCGTAGTAAACTGTGTCGAACTGGAAAGATTCCATCAATGGTTCGAAACGACTGTAAGCAACCGAGTCTGATGGATTAACTAACTCATCTGAAAATGCAAAAGACTCAAACTCGGGCGGTGAGACTTCAACATCGTCCGAAAAAGTGAAACACTCGTACGTGTCATCGGCTGTGAGAACTGTGTCAGATTCGAAGGAAAAGTTTTCAAGCTCACAGTCGTCAAGTGTGAAATGAGGCGTGGTCGGAACGATGGAAAAGAGGGAGGGTGATTTAGGTAAAGGTTCAAGAGGATGAATTGGAAAATCCGACACATCAAAGAAAAATGGTTCAACCTCAATATGATCCTCACTACTCTCCTCAATATTATCCTCATAATTCTCCTCAATATTCAACTCATCCATGCCATTATCATCAAAATCAAGACGCATATGAGATTCGGGAGAAACATTTAATAACTCGGGATGATGATTTGAACATAAAATTTCAATTAAATCGACAGGTTCATCATCCGAAATATTCCCGGCGTCTATATCCTCAATCAAGTGAAAATCAATTTTCTTAGACACCTCATCAAAAGCATGGATATTTATCGATTTAGGTTCTAGATGGGAGGTGTAAAGATCGAAAGGATTAGGTGTGGTTTCACTCGAAAGGGGTTCTTCACAATTTGGCAAATCAAACACTATAAAATCACACAACTCATTTTTATTTTGAACAGGTGAACTATTTAGGGCAATCGATGGAAAACTGGAGTTGTGGGATTCAATTGGATAAGGGTAGGTTTGATTTGGAAATCCTCTCACATTCTCATTCTGTCCAACCGCCTCCTCATACATTGAAAAATTTGGGGCTAGCGGGAAACTAGCAATCGGTTCAGCAGGTTGTATAAGGGCGGCCACTGACGCTTCCACATTCCTAACCATTTTGTTTGTTGCTGCGATATACGCCTCCAACGCCTCTTCCAAACTAGACGTTGGTGGTAAAGGGGTTTCGGCAAAAGATTCGAAATTGTTTGGATATGTGAAACTCCCAAAAGGATGTGTAGAAGCAGTGTCTAATGAAGGTGGGAAGGTCGGGTAGGACTGGTAGGAAGTGGGTGATTGGACAGGGGTAGGGTCAACATATGGATAAAAAGGTGAATAGTCTTATGGATCCCTAGAACTAGATGAGTGGAGAGGGTTGAAAGATCGGCTGCGAGATTGAGCAATATGCTCAGCAATGGACATCGGCTTAGAAGAGACGGTAGGACTTGAAAAAGTGGTGTCAACATATGGAGGTGGTGAAGGTTGACTCGGTTGACACAAATTGGGTTGAAAAGTCAAACTGTTTCTCCTAGACTCCTCTATGTGATCTTTCAACGATTTTTTAGGCATGGAAGGATCGTCTTTAAATTGACCGAACACATTGACATATGACGGAAATTTAGGTTCGGGATACCAAAGTTCGGCTAATGATTTATTGTGCGGGGTACCCATGTTAGAAAAGTGACAAGAAGGAAGGTTGGGTGGTGTAAGGATTTATTTGGGGCTAAAAATTTTTGCAAGTTCTATAAAATATTTGTCCTTTTTATTTTCATTTTTCATTGATTTTTTTTTCTCTTTATTTGGAAAAATTTTGTTGTAAAAAGATTTTAGAGAAAAGATATGCAACAACAAAATATTTTATAGAAAAGATATGCAACAGCAAAATATTACTTACAATTGGTTATTATTTGAAGCATATCACAAGAATCTTTATTTGGAAAAAATTGTTGCAAAAAGATATTCGAGAAAAGATATGCAACAAAAAAGATTACTTGCAATCAATTTCAATTTTGAGCGGGGCCCAAAAATCCTGCACAAGATCGTTATTTGGAAGGGAATATATTTGTAAAGCGCACCAAATCCTGCAGGCATTTTTCAGAAAATATATTGAAATTTGCAGGGGAGAAATAACAGAGGAGCTTACAGTGCAAATTGCAGAGGGTGATGTCACCAAAAGGCCGCGTTTCCGCGGTTAAAGAGGGCCTACCGCGGCGGTTCCGCGGTTATACGTGCGAGACACGTGTTCAGATTTTGCTGACGTCACCAGATGGCGGCGCTTCCACGGCGGGAGCAGGTTAATGCGGCGGATCCGCGGTATCTTGGACGATTCAGATCTCCAAATTTTCTCTGGTGTTCTGTTGAATTAATCCCCTGCTGTTTAGATCTTCTGATTTTTGTTTTGATTTCTGGAAATTTCCAGATCCGATTTTGTATATCCTGCAAAAATTCAAACAACAAAGTATCCCTTCCAAAAAAATAACAGATGAAATATTTTTATATTTTTTATGATTTTTCAGATTTTTATGATTTTTTTAAATTTTGATTAACCCGAAATTGCGAAAAGGAAAGTTCTACGCCATCCCCGGCAACGGCGCCATTTGATTGGTAGAAATTTAGCGTGCTTGCGCTTTCTAAAAGATAGATCAAAAATATTTGTAACCGCAATCAAGAACGGCGTCGCTTTGCAGCTAGCCGGTGAGTACGGGTCGGTCCACAGGGATGTTGTGAATTTCCTAATCGCGCTAACGAGTTAATTCCGAAGGGTGTTCGGATTGATTATTAAATCTAAAAATTGAAGTTGTATGATACTAGGATTAGAAACTTGCTAGGATTAGGTTTAGGGAAAATTTGGTAAACAAAGATCTACATCTCTTTCCATTGCCTTTAATTAAAGATATCATATTAGTGTTATGGTAAATCTTAACAAAGGGGATTAGGATGATTGGGAAGATTGATTCTTCCTCTAGATCCTTGTCCTTCCTTTCTTAATCTTTACCCTAACCTCCATGGAAAACCTTAAAATCCGGGCCTTTAGACTACGGAATCACCGTTACCTCGAGGGTAGAGTGCCGTAGGGAGCGGAATAAGAAGGTATGCATGGAGTTCTAATTTTCATAAAAGATTGGCAAAGAAAAGAGATGAGAGATCTTCGTCTCTCAAATCCTTCCCCATTCCTAACCCTAACAAGCGAGAAAACTACTCACTCATTAGGGAATTGAAGAACATTTATCTAGGGCGGAGAATAAAAATTACCTAGGGCAAGAATTGAAATCTAAACTAGAGCAAGGAATTAAATCTACTTACAGATGCATCTCTCCTATCATCAACGCAGGGTTGTCAGATCTGAATTCATGAATTGAAAAGAAACACCGATGCTCTCCATAAAGAATTCTCGATTTATTATTAAAAGGAGGCATAAGAAAAATACAATGTTTTGGGTTCCTATTTATAGAGAATAGGAAACCCTAGGGTTACAATGACTCGTATGTCTGAAATTACAAAAACAGCCCTTAGGTTGGCTAGTCAGCGCCGCACCAAAAAAATGGTAAAAAGTTTATTTTTCAATCTCTTAAGATTGCCGCGGAACCGCTGCCCGAGGCCTGGTTTGGCCGCGGTTCCGCGGCCAAAATGATGAGTTGGATGCTGAAATTTCTTGTCTTGGTTCCTGGCTCTCTGGTCTTCCTACTTCTTTATTTCTTTTCTTAATTTAACTTCTGACTCTCTTCCAGATTTTGCAGTGAACATTGTTGTGGACTTAACCGTGGCTTTGTGTCGACGTCTTGAACCTTGCTTTATGAACTGTTTCTTATGTAGGCTTAATCAAGATCTTCTGTTTATTGGTTAAAGTCCACTTTTTCATCGTCTTTACCTCGTTTTCACTGTTTTCTGTCCAAGAACCTGTAACCTGTAACACGTAGCAGACATGCGTCAAAAGCACCCGTTTATTTATAAAAAGAATAAGAATGGGGAATATAATAATACAATATTATGGTCTGAACATATGCATTCATGTGGTGGTTGTAGTTTGTGGCCAAATAAATCTTTGCATGCTGCCATTGGCAAGTCTTTGTCCAACCAAAACATGATTCAACATACTGAGCTTGTGGTACCAGACCATTCATAATGCAAAAAAAGACACATTTCTGATTTGAAGAAAAGGAAGGGCAAGATAGGGATTTAGTTATGGATTTTACTTGGACGTCAGAAAACTTTTCTGACACCGTGTACCCAATTTTCCCACACATACCCCTTCATACATGAAGGTTGGCAGAAGATGTTTTTCTGGTAACATCTTCAGCATCATCGAGACTTAATTGCATTTGAAAGGAGGATATATATTCTTTCAACTTAAATTTATATTATATTCATCTTGTTTATTGATTTCTTTTCTATGTTGCAGGTATGTATCTCAATCTCAAGTCTAATGCATCTTAGTTCTTTAATGCTCAATTTTCAAAGGAGCTTAGTTCTCCATAGGAGCTTAGTTCTCCAAGATAGGAGCATGCTCCTCCCCATAATGCGCATATGCGCAAGCGCCACATTCACTACGTGCAACGCACGTGTGCCCGCCATGCGCGCACCACGTGCAATGCACGTGCGCACCACATGAGAATATTTAATAATATTAAAAGGAGCTTAGTTCTCCATAGGAGCTTAGTTCTCCAAGATAGGAGCATGCTCCTCCCCATAATGCGCATACACGCAAGCGCCATGTGCGCTACGTGCAACGCACGTGTGCCCGCCATGCGCGCACCACGTGCAATGCACGTACGCACCACATGAGAATATTCAATAATATTAAAAGGAGCTTAGTTCTCCAAGTTAGGAGCCTGCTCCTTCCCATAATGCGCATATGCGCAAGCGCCATGTGCGCTACGTGCAACGCACGTCTGCCCGCTATGCGCGCACCACATGCAATGCACGTGCGCACTACATGAGAACATTTAATAATATTAAAAGGAGATACGTTCTCCGTAGGAGCTTAAGTCTAATGCATATACACGGATTTTCTCCTTTGTCAGTAACTATCCCGTTCTTATATTTCTTAATATAGTAAGCATAACCTATAATTTATATGTTATACAGTCTAACATGGTCCATGAGTACGTCGGAGTTAAGGACTGGATGTATGTGGATTGGAAACAACGTATGCAACCTAAGTTTGTCGCAGGAGTTGCTGCTTTCCTTGAATTTGCACGCGCACATAATAAGATCATAATAGAGAAGATTCTCTGTCCGTACGATAGATGTGGCAATAAGTACCGGCAGAAGGTAGAATTGGCAGAGTTTCATATTGTAAAACATGGGTTTACTAGACTTTATACAACTTAGAAATATCACGGGGAAGGAGAAGAATGCAGTACTGCGGCAGAAGAAGTAGAACACGATAATGCGGCAGGAGAAGAAGAATTCGGTAATGCGGCAGAAGGAGAAGGCGGTAATTTATTTCCATCAGAAGAAATGGAGGATATGGTAGAGGCTGCCCTAGGTGAATCTATTCGTACCGAAGATGACATTCCTTCCGGTCAAGGACCTCGTGCGGATAAATATGAAAATTTCATGAATGATGCTAGGAAACCAATTTATGAGAATGCGAAGTATTCCACTCTCTCATGGTTCGTCCAACTTTTCCAGATTAAGTGTCTAAATGGATGGAGCAACAAGTCATTCACAATTCTTCTTTCGTTCTTGAAAGATTCTATACCTCCGGGAAATAATGTGCCCGACAGCTGGTACGAAGCCCAGAAGATGATGTCTGATTTGGGTCTAAAGTGCGAGAAGATTCAAGTATGTCCTAAAAATTGCGTGTTGTACCGGAAAGAGAATTCAGATTTGAAAGAGTGTCCAACATGCGGAGAGGCCAGGTATAAGCCGAAAGATTCTGATAAGAAGCCTGATATACCTGTGAAGATAGCATGATACTTTCCCATAACACAGAGCCTACAGAGGCTATTCAGGTGCAAGAAAACAGCCGAGGCAATGATTTGGCATCACCGTGCTCCTCCAAGTGAAGATGGAAAAATGAGCCATCCAAGAGATTCACCGGCATGGAAGGATTTCGACAGGAGGCACGCAATATTCAGTAGCGATCCTCGCAATGTCCGGCTCGGACTGGCTACTGATGGCTTCTGCCCATTCAACTATATGGCTGGAAGTCACAGCACATGGCCCGTTGTAATGATAATTTGTAATCTGTCGCCATGGTTGGTTATGGACCAATCATATTTTATGATGTCTCTTCTTATCGACGGACCAAACTCACCGGGGAACAATATCGACGTCTATCTCCGACCTCTGATCGAGGAGTTGAAATCTTTGTTCGTTGATGGTGTAGAGACATATGATGCAAACACAAAGACAACCTTCATACTGCGTGCGGCTTTAATGTGGACAATTAATGACTTTCCTGCGTATGGAATTCTATCAGGTTGGTCCGTACATGGTCACAAAGCATGTCCTCATTGCCATGAACACATAACATCGAAATTCTTGAATTTTAGCAGGAATGTTTGTTATTGCGGCCATCGACGTTTCCTGCCTCCAGACCACCCCTATAGGTTAGACACGGTTCACTTTGATGGTCATCAGGAGCTTCTTGGACCTCCATACCCATTGTCCGGAGAGGACGTGGCTGCTAAATGGGATGGTTACAATAACGTGACCTTCGGGATGGATCCGACGAAACAGGTCAAACCACCATATTGGAACAAGTTAAGCATTTTCTTCGAGCTTCCGTACTGGTCTACAAATTCAGTGCGTCATTGTCTGGACGTCATGCATATAGAGAAGGGAGTATCAGAGCACATACTTAACTTGCTTCTTTGTAAAGACGGGAAATCTAAAGACAACATGAATGCTCGGATGGATCTACAAGAGTGTGGAATAAGAAGTGAATTGCACCCTAGAGCGGTAGCGGGTAAACCGGGCAAGTTTGTACTTCCCAATGCCGCTTATCATATGTCACAACCGGAGAAGAAAAGATTCCTGCAGGTGTTGCATGATTTGAAAGTCCCCATAGGTTTCTCAGGATCATTCAGCAAGAAAATAAAAATTGTGAAGGGCAAGATCGATGGGCTGAAAAGTCATGATCACCATGTTATCTTGGAGCACCTTCTTCCCTTAGCCCTCAGAACTTCTCTCCCCGACTCGGTTGGTCTAGTAATCAACGACCTATGTTGTTTTTTCAGGGAGTTGTGTGCTAAAACACTGGAGGTTGTGACACTGGATAAACTAGAAAATTCTATTGCGTTGATACTTTGCAAGTTTAAGCGTATTTTCCCACCGTCATTCTTCGATATCATAAAACACTTGATGGTTCATCTTGCAACTTAGGCGAAGTTAGCCGGACCGGTACAATATTGATGGATGTATTCCGTCGAGAGGTACGTGTAATTTTTTGTTTCGCGCAATTTATAAATTTATTGTTGTCCTGTATGCCCGTATTTATTTATTCAACATATTCTCATTAGGTATCTCTACACTCTTAAGAAGTATATACACAATAAAAATCGACCAGAGGGTTCTATCATGCAAGGTTATCTTCTTGATGAAGCAACCACATTTTGTTCCCACTATCTGGACGAGAACATTGAGACAAGGCTTAACCGACCACGAAGAATTCAAGACGGGCCATATGGAAAAACCGAGTATAAGAGGGTAGACACTATGTTTATCAACAAGATATACCGGTTTATCTTGCTTAATTGCGCATGTCTTGAACAAATTAGAGAGTAAGTTCTTTTGGATTAATTGTTATATCTGTGTTTGTGTGTGTATGAAATGACATAATATTAATGTCACAATTATTTGTCGAAAACAGAATTCATTTTAACGAGGTACGTGAGGGGCATCCTGATTGGAACGAAGAACGTTTGGAAAAATACCATCAGGATAATTTTTGTGATTGGGTCACAGATCATGTAAGTTATTCGAATAACATTTTATTGCTATCAGTTTTAATCTAAACTTGTATCGTTATGTATTTGTCGTAAAATTTGTTTTGTTAGATCCACGATCCGAACTTGTTTGCATCATTTGAGAGTGATTCAAGATGTTTTGCTCAATTTCCTAGTATGGAGGTTGCATATTACAAAGGATTTGGTGTCCTTGGATACAAATTCGAAGTTAAGGACATAGAAACATCTAGAACCACTCAGAATAGTGGAATTGCGACGGTAGGATCGGACGGTGTGATTTACTATGGGTACTTAACTTGTATACTCGGCATCCACTATCCCGGACGATCAGAACCCTTTTATATATTCCAGTGTACTTGGTACGATCCGCGAACCGATACGGACAGGTGGAGAAGCAGTCTTGGGACTTGGAAAGATGAATATGGATTGACCAGTGTGAACACACTTCGATTTTACGGTCAGGACGATCCGTTTATCTTTCCGAACCAAGCGTTCCAAGTATACTACTCACAGTGTTTGAAGCATCCGGGGTGGAGTGTTGTATGCCGATGGAAATCCAGAGATGTCTACGATGTCCCAGAATACGAGGACAGCGATGAGGACGAAGAAGAGAGAAGGCTTAAAGTGCTCCGACCGTCTGTTTCGAAGGACGGGTTGTCTTCGACCGATCATGAAGTTACGTGGGTTAGAAATGACATCGACGATGAAATCCAAGTAGATATGTATGATGCGCCCACGAAACGAAAAAGGTTATCAGTAATGTTATATTATTACTTCATATTTTACGCTCTATACATATATAGTCAATACTTTTAATGATTGTCAAATGCGTTCACGAACCGTTTATCTAGATTTGATGACGATGTCGGGAGCAGCGAGGGGCGGCAAGAGCTCCAACCGCGGCAGAGGCAGAGGCAGAGCGGTTCTGCCGCCCGGAGAGCTCTGTAGGGAGCTTCAGAGGGCCGGTCTTGCACCCAGATCGGAGACCCCTTCGGATGCCTCCTTCCGTGTGGATTTTGCCACACCTCTAGGTATACTGCATGCATATCCATTTTGAATGTAATATTACAGATATTCATGCTTGTTTATGTCAAAATTACTTATATTGTCAATGTTTGATTGTCTAGTTGTTGGTGATGCGTCCACATCTGGGACAGAGGCCACCCCCGCTCCTCCAGGTATGTTTATATATCATATAGTGTATGTATATTGATTTAGAATGCTATATCATAAATACACACATTCCTTTTGCTTTTACTTAGCAATTTTTATTATTGTCTAGCTGTAGGTGGTGACACCACCGCACCTGCGGGTATGTTTATATATCCTATAGTGCATGCATATTGATTTAGAACGTTATATTATTGATCTACACATTCTTTTTGCAATTACTTATATAATCTATTTTTAATTGTCTAATTATAGGTGGTGCGTCCACATCTTCCGCAGGGGCCACTCCTGCCGCTTCCATACCCTCCGCATCGTCTGCAGATTAGTATGAATAAATTTAAAATATTTATTCATTTTACATATGCTCTATAAAATAAATATGAACTTCATGGAAATTTAGCGTCGATGTTTATTTTCTAGTTGGAGGGGATGCGTCCGCATCCGGGACCCCGGTTGTTCCTCACCGGAGGAACTATCATCCCGCTCGTGCTGCTGCCCGGGCCCAGGCTCGTGCGATAGTCACCGGAGGTATATATCACACTTGAATTTTCGTTTAACCTTGATTTCTTAATACAACTTTGTCTTATTATTGATTGTCTTGATATTTCGTGCAGACGCAGGGCCTCCCCATCCCCAGAGGGGGACTCGAGGCCCGAATCAGTCCCATAGGCTGAGGCCTGACAGAGCTAGGGGGAAGCAGCATTCCCCCTTTTTTTTACCCTTGACTATCGCTATACCGGTCCTCATGTCGAGAGGTTCGGCCGGTATTTGGGGGACGAGAGCCGGCTCGTGAAGAACTATCCACTTCACGTTGAGTGGGGCGAGCAGCACCAGCGCTCATTCGCTCTTTTCTTTGATCAGGCTCGGGTATGTATTAATATATATTTTCATTTGATCTATCCAATATATTTATTATTAACACTTGCAATCTAATAACAATGTTTTTTTGTATTTTCAGTTGGATTACGATTTTCAGCCTGTAGCCGACCCTGATCACCCGGGGAGGGTGCTCAACCTTCATGCTCTGTACAATGGCCTGATGAAGAACATGCAGGCCAAGGTCCGATACAACAGGAATGAGCTGAAGGCCGACTGCTACTCCCTGTGTATGGCGACCCCCGAGGCAGAGAGAGCGGCCCTCCTATCTACTCCGGCGTTTGCGAGAGTCGACGTAGAGACATGGGCTGTATTGTGCGCTTATTTCGACTCCCAAAGAAACAGGTATGTATTTTAAATGTAATTCATTATTTATGATATAATTTATTTCTTTGTGTTTCTTAATTAGAAAACTAAATGTTAATGCGTTGTGCAGAAACAGGCAGCTCAGAATACAGAGAACAAGAAGTCGGCGAAGAGGGGTCGCCCTACTTACACAGGTGGCTCGAGGAACATTACTCGAGCCATGGAGTTATCGGTAAATTACAATAGACGGACCTTTATGATATTCTGCAATATTAAGAGTTATTTTCTAATATTTATAATATTAAGAGTTACTTTCTAATATTGCAGACATCTCGGACCGTGGCGTCAGGTGGTACGCCGAGCGTGCTGTCCGCATATCTTGCCGTCCACGGCGCCTCGACAGATCCCGCCACGGGCGAGCTTCGATATCCCGACGTCGCTACCCAGGAGTACTGCGTAAGTGTTAATATTTTTTCTACCCAAATTTGAAATTTTAATTTTGGAAGGTTCAAGTTTAAATTTTATACTTATACTTTACTGCTTAATGTGGGTGTAGGAGCGGGTGGTTGAGCAGGCCCAGGCCTCGGGGATCGATTTTACCGGACAGAGCGATCCGAGGCTGCTGACCCCGGTTCTGGACGCCGCATACGGAGGGCACCACGGAGGTTGGGAGAGAGGCCGGGGACTGGGCCCTAGCAGGGCCCATATGAGGTTGGACTCCACCCCGGCGGTTACTTCCTCCGTCTCCGGTGACCGACGTGTCCATCAAGAACTGGAGAGCTTGAGGGCCACCGTTCAGGAGTTGAAGGAGATGCTGGTATGTATACTATTTTATAGTAAAATATCATTTCATATTATATAGATATCAATATATCCATAATTAGTACGTAGCTTGAGCTTATTTGGTTTTAGACTTAAGTTTGATTAATCATACATACAGATGTAATTAAAATAAACAACAAACTAGATATCCAAACGGGGTTTCGAAATAACTTAATAATGATACGAATTCGAATAATACACAGTTCTTACACGCTTATTACACACGTTAGGTCCAGACGCGACAGGGTACATCGGCCGAGCCTCCACATGCATCTCCTTCGGCTGCGGCTCCGCAAGCCACTACATCGGCTGCGGTTCCGCAGACAGCTCCTATAGCTCCACCGCCCGCTCAGACTCCCGCAGCCGCGGCTCCGCAAGCGACTACCTCGACGGCGGCTGCGCAGACCACATCGCCAGCTCCACAGGCCGTTCAGACTCCCGCTCGCGCCGAATTGCAGAGTTTATTGACCGAGGAGCAGGCGTGCGTTATTCTATCGTTATTCAGAGGTGGAGGTGGACCGAACTAGGGTAGCTTTTTGGTTCTTATTTTTTGAAACATGTATTTATTTATATCATACACATTGTACTACATTTTGAAACGATATTGATATTGGTTTATATTTATATCATATTCAGTTTTTGGGTTTCTTTTGTATATTATATATATGCGTGAGATGTGATTATGAATACTGCGATATATGTTGTGTGATGATTAATTTTATATTTGATTGATGTATATATTATTGTGCACAGGGCGGGAAAAAATCAGGCAGCCCATTTTTAAAAAAAATACAGATAATATGTACCTACGGATTAATCCGTAGGTACACATGTTGCCCCTACGGCTATAACCGTAGGGGCCAAATATCAGCAGTAACTGATATTTCCCCCCTGATCTCAGTACCAGGGGGTTGGGAGTGCCCCTACAGACATATCCGTAGGGGCCAAATATCAGCAGTAACTGATATTTCCCCCCTGATCTCAGTACCAGGGGGTTGGGAGTGCCCCTACGGACATATCCGTAGGGGCCACGTACTAGCCCCTACGGCGTTATCCGTAGGGGCAAAATATCAGGAATCCTGATATATTGCCCCTACGGATAGGTACCTACGTAGATATCCGTAAGGGGTAGTGCTTGGCCCTACGGTCATGTCCGTAAGTACATTTAATATATTAAAAAAACCGTAAATAATATAAATTTTTTTACCCTACGGCCTAGTCCGTAGGGGCAACAGGACCTACACGGAAATCCGTAGGGGCAAGAATTTACCCGTAAGGGCAAGTTCAGGGCTTCAACTTGCACCTGCGGCCTTTGCACCTACGGGGTATTTTTTCGCCCCTACGCATATATCCGTAGGGGCAGTGGGTTGCCCCTACGGATAAATCCGTAGGGGCAACCCTTATTTGTAGTAGTGTATTTGTGCTTCTCATCCACTTATATCGATTTCATAATTTCCCCATGTTCCTTGTCCTTTCTTTGGCATTCTGCATCCTGACCATGGCCTTCCTTTTCAGGTCATGGAAAATCTTTCGGACAAGGACAATCTTTCGGACATCACCTTTGAGTCTACTCTTGGATATTTGGAAGACGAAGTATTAGGTCCCCAGACAAATATCTCCGATGGCAACTTAGAAGATGAAGAAAAAGAAGCCCCGACGGAAGAGGAATCTATTAAAGGGGATTCGGTGGAGGAAGAACCAGAGGAAGAGGAGGCTCATGCGGAGGAAGAAGTGCCTGAGGAGGAGGCCCCTGCTGAAGAGGAGGCTCCCATTGAGGAGGAGGAACAGGAAGAATACGGTCTGCACATGTGGTTTATTGGGAAGACACTTTATATTCGAGGACATGTTTATCGATGTGTTCGTCGTACCCCTCCATGACTCTATCGCCGGAATGTACCATGCTCGCTTTTCTTTTATAGTTTTGCAAGGAAGGTCAATAAACGCCGAGCCAGCGTTGCGCAGTTTCCTCCATATGATTGATGTACGATGACCAAAATTCTTATGATTGGTTCTTGTTTATGTTTAGTTTCTTAGTTCCTTGTTCATATCAGAATTTTGCATTATTATATAGCCCATTCTTAATCATATTGCAAATAAATAGGTACTTTTGATCCATGTCTGCTGAATAGTTGCAAGTTACAGGTTCTCGGAACAATACAGTGAAAAGGACGAAAAAAACGCTACAAAAGTGAGACTACGACCAACAAATAGAAGAATCTTTATGACGGCGCCTACATTTTAAGGAACAAATGAAGATCAATGAACAGTTCGATTTCACAAAGCATGAAGGCAGCACAAGATTCAAGATTTCAACACGAAACGAATGGTAAAAGTCCACAACATTTCTGCACTTTGGAAATCTGAAAGAAACTAGAAAAGATTCTGAAGAACCAAGTGAAGAAAACAGAAGCAAATAGCAACATGAAGCAACCCAGAGAAAAAGAGACAGAGACCTCATCAAACGGCCGCGGAACCGCGGCCAAACCAGGCTTATGGCCGCGGATCGACGGCCGTGCATCGCACGTGTCGGTGCATGTCGGTGGAGTCGGTGCATTGACCCGGTTTTCTCAGGGTAGTTTTGTAATTTTAGATATGGATCAGATGTAAACCCTAGATTTTCTATTATCTATAAATAGGAAGCCTACAGCTCTTTTTGGAGTGTGCCTCTTTTGGGTGCCTCCTTTGAGATCCCTCTTTTTATCTAAATTTTCAATTCCATTGTAATCGTCAAGAGGTCATCAATAAAGAGTAAGTTTTTTTATCTTGAATTTCTTATTTGCCATAGTTTACTCTTTTTTTTATCTTGAATTTCTTATCTGCCCTGGTTATTTTTCTACAATTTTTTATCTGCCGTAGTTGTTTTCTGCAAGTTAATTAGGCTATTAAAATTATAAAAAAAATGAATTCCATTGTTAATTGCCTAATGAGTGAGTAGTTCCTCACTTGTTAGGGTTCGAAGAAGGAAGGTTTGAGAGAAGGATATCTCTCTCCCTCCTTTTCTTGCCCCCATAATTTTTAATAAGGACTCTATGCAAATCAACCACACACCGCTCACTACGGCACCATATCCCATGAGATAGCAGTGATACCTTAGTTAAGACCGGTTGTGATTGATTTCCATAGAGGTTAGGGATAAGAGTTAAGAAAGGACGGACAAGGACCAAAAGGAAGAAACTACGTTTCTTCCCGATCGCGCTAATTCCCTTTGCTAATTATTACCCTAACACCTAAAATCCTAACTAGGGCATTAAAAGTAGTGAGAAGAATCCATATTTTGTACTGACCTAACCCTAACCCTAGCAAGCCTTTTTATCAATTTATTCTCATTCATAGATCTTAAAATAAAAGCACCAATTTTTTGGACTTAACTCGCTAGAACATAAAGAAAAGGAATCAATCTCCCTGTGGACCGACCCGTATTCAACCGGCTAGCCACCAAGTGACACCGTCTTGATTGCGGTATATTCTTTGATTTCAAAACGCATACGCGCGAAAAATCTCTCTCAATCAAATAGCGTCGTTGCCGGGAAGACGGCAGTCTCTTTCTTTGTGTGATTTCGGGTTACAAAATAATTTAAAACTTAAAATTATAAAAATTAAAAAATTTTAAAACAAAAAAAATAATAATAATAAATAAAATAAAAATAAAGATCTTCTTGTTCTTTTTGAGAGGTATTGTGTGAATTGCGCAGGAAAAGAAGATGGACTGATTCAGATCTCGAAAAAGCCGGTGAACAAATCACAAACAGAAAATCTGAACAGACAGAAGAGAATCACAACATGCAACAGAAAAATTTTGGAGATCCAAACCAACTTAACCACCACGGAACCGCGGCAGATTCAAGCGTTTGACCGCGGAACTGCGGTCAACTGCTAACGTCAGCACCCCAAAAATTTTCTGTAAGTATTTTTGTCCTCTCTTCTACCCTCTGAACTCCACTGAAAAAAAATTTCTGCAGGGTTCTTTGCGCAAACTTCTTCTCCCTCTCTAATAAATTTTTTTTGTGCAGGATTCTTTGCGCTACTAAATAAAAAAATTTTGCAAGTGTTTTAGATTTTGTGTGTTTACTGCTTTGCATTTTTAAAACGGACTTTTAAGGGGCTATAACACCAATCAAGATTGGGTGGGGATTTCATTACCCTTCCTAAGACCCCAAAAATCACAAAAAGCATATGCATCACCATTGAGCTAATTAAAAAATATCTAGACTCAGCCAACTAAGGACTGTCGTGCTCATTAGGACAGAGGAAGGTTGTGGGCAATCGGTTGTTTATCTAAACCTGACTTTGTGGTGCTTAGGCTAGACAAGTAGGAAATGTAATTTTAAAAGGCTCGTCTCACGGTGATTCGTGAGCGGATCCCTCCTTTCTTTACTTGTGCTTACCTTGCCACAATTGGCGGTGAATAGGTGATTTGAGAGATATATCTCACAACTTGTCCTTTGGATCAGTTAGGAGTGGTCTAGTTGACTTAGGAGACCCTAGCTCTAGGTTTGATTGTGCATGTTTAAACTGTGGTTGTTTGAAATTGTGCCGTAGTTCCGTACAAATTTTTGCAAAAAATCTTTCAACACTTTCAAAAATTTCAAAACTCCAAAAACAAACTATTTTTTTAAATAAAAAAAATTTAAAAAAATAATAAAATAAAAACTGGAAAAAAATCATCACATTCTTTTTCTTCTCCTTTCTCACATCATGGGTACCCCTCCTCGCAAAACTCTTGCCGAACTTTGGTACCCTCAACCAGACATTAATTCCTACGCTCACCGTTTTGGTTGAATTACGGACGACCCCACCATGCCCAAAATTTCTTTGAAAGATCGAATAGACGCGTCTAGGAGAAACAGTTGGACTCCGCAATCCACTTTGTATCAACCGTTTTAACCTTCACCACCTTCTTACGTTGATACCCCTTTTGAGAGTCCGGAGGTAACTCCGAAACCTATGTCTATTGCTGAACATATTGAACAATCTCGTAACCGATCTTTCACTCCTTTCAACACTTTTAGTTCTTAGGATCAATAAGTCCATTCACCTTTTTATCCAAATGTTGATCCTACTCCTGTCCAACCATTCAATTTCTACCAGTCCTACCCGACATTCGCACCTTCCCTAGACATTGCTTCTATACAGCCATTTGGGAGTTTCCAGTATCCAAACAACTTTGAATCTTTTACTGAAACCCCTTCACAACCCATGTCTAGTCTGGAACAGTCGTTGGAAGATTTTTTGGTAGCGTCAAGAAAACAGATAATGGAGTTGAATGCGTCCATGGCCGCCCTTATACAACCTAGTAACCCGGTAGCTAGTTCCCAACTAGCTCTAAATTTTCCAATGTATAATGAGGCGGTTGGACAGAGTGAGAATTTGAGTGGTGAGAGTGAGCTGTACACACTTCCAAATCAAACCTACCCATTCCCAATTGAATCCCATAACTCCGATTTTGAATGTCTATCAAGTGTTCCAAATGATTCACAAGCTGAAAATAAAACGTTTAATGAGTTGTGCGACTTTGTAGTGTTTGATTTTCCAGATTGTGAAGGGTCCCTTTCGAGTGAAACCATCACCAATCCTTTTGAACTCTACACCTCCACTCTAGAACCTGAATTAATTGATATCCATGCTTTTGATGAGGTGTCTGAGAAATTTAATTTTCACTTGATCGAGAATATTGACGTAGGGAATATTTTGGATGATGAACCAGCAGATTTGACTGAATTTTTCTCTCCAATTCATCATCCTGAGTCATTAAATGTTTTTCCCGAACTTCATATACGTCTTGAATTTGATGAGAATTGCATGGATAAGCTAAATATTGAGGATAGTATTGAGGATGAACCAGTTTTGTTTGATGAGTCGGATTTTCCAATTCATCCTCCTGAACCTTTAACTGTTATACTTCCTAAATCACCCCCTTCATCCTTTCCATCGTTCCGACCACGCAAGAGACCGTATCCCTTTCATTTTCAATGTATGGTTTACCAAGTTCGACGTACCCATGTTTGCTCACAAATCTTGAGGGATTTGACCTTATTTCTCAGTGGGTTGATAGATTAGCACAATCGCTTTTTATACATCGGTCGTTATAAAATGTGCTAATTTATACACTCCATCTCCACCCTCAAGTTCGTATTCAACTTCTTTCTCCCACTTTCTCTGGTTCTTCTTCTAATCTTCTTTTAATGTACCGAGTGTTAATGAATCACAATCCGGTGTTTTGAGTTCGATAATTCTAGAAAAACAACTTGATTTAAACTCTTTTGAAAATGAGGTAGACGAGCCTTACGAGTCTCCTAGCTCCATGATTTTTGAAAAGTCAAGTGTGTTGAATTCCGGCGTGACACTTATTGACATTGAAACGTTCAATCGAACCTTCGATGAAAGTTTCGAAGATATTTTCGACGACGAACTCGCATTCTTAAACGACACGGATTTTGTGATTAATTAACCTCCACCTGAAGAAGTCGAACCACCACCATTTCTTTTTCCCTTCCACCATTTTTCTCCTCCACCGAGACCGTATACTGCTTCTATTTCCACACGGTCTCGTGTGCTTCTCATTTTTTTTCTTTACACTCCATTCTTTCACCAACCAAACCATTATAATAATAAAATTTTGAATGGTTGGTACTAACCTTTGACCTGTGTAAGGCATTGTATAGCTTGATACTGTGTTTTTCTCCTCCCTAACTCTGAACTTTAATGCTTCAACAATGGAAACACTGTTTCACTTAAGTTTAGGGGGGACCTTTTTGTGTGTATATATTTTATTTTCTTTTTCTGTTAATAATAAAATAAAAAAATAAATTAAAAAAAACAAACAGGGGCCGACAATTTTGACCCTCCTGGTGTGGCATGACAGTGAGGACACTGTCAAGTTTAAATTTGAGGGTGTGCTCGGTAAGATTTCTTCCTTCGCATTCATGTGTATATTTTTTCATTTGCATACTTATTTTAAAATCCATAATAATCAAAAAAATTTAAATTATAAAAATTGAAAAATTCAATTTTGGCCATAATTGACTTAAGTTTAACAAGACGGTTAACTAGCTAGGAAAAACTAGATCCTAAACTTAGTAAATTAAAAACCCTAAAAATAACCTTTCTTAAAATTTAACGGTAGAAAATATGTCCTTGTAGTTTACTTAGAAATAGGCAAATTTTGAGTTCACTTCTTGGGCTAAGTCAAAATAAGGGAAGAGTATTGAATTTTTATTTGAAGTGTAAGTCTGAAAAATAATTCTGAACCTTAAGTCTAAATTCTGAAAATATATACCCTACAATTAGCACCTACACGCATCTTGAAACTTGGAATAGCAGAGGATACCTTGAAATGCTCTTGTCTAAAATCCTTAGTATGAAGGAAAATAAAATAAAAGTACAAGTGTGAATAAAGAGATAAAAAAAATGAACACTGGTTTTGTAATTACTTAAGGCTGCATAAATAGAAAAATATATAGCGAGGGTGTCTTATCACCTAGTGCCTTAGACGGGAGTCGCTGCTAAGCCTTAGGTATTGCAAGACGAGGAATTACGCCTTAATGCGCGAACACATTTTGTAATCGGTCGTTAGTACCTCAAGAAGTATTAACTGTCGCATGAAAGATGTGTGAGCAATTTCATCTAAAATTCACCAACTAAAAGTACTTTGGACGATGGACAAGGGTATGATAGCTTGAATTGAATTTCCAAGTGTAGGGGTGATACATACACACACGTAGGGGTATATGATTGGGGTTTGGATGAGAGATATGGATGAAAGATAGGGCTTATACCTTCAGTAGAGATGATAGAAATCCCTAAGTTGAGATGGAACCTTAGAAGGAAAATTCAAAAGATGCTGAAAGCTGAATAAATATGTAGAACATATACATTCTTAAGTTAAATAATAAGTGAGTGTGAAACATACGGGTTGATAATTTATAAGTTGAAGATAATAGATTTCTTGCTAGAACACCGAATTGAAAAATGAAAGTCAATAGGCCAAATTGATTGGATTTTGTGGGTAGTATCCGCTGAAAACCCTCAGGAGACAACACTCCTCTTACTAGGGACACCTAGAGGTTTAACGGCTTGTTGTATGAGCTCAGTGCAACGCGATTCCCTGCGAAAGTGAGGTTAGGATTTTTTCGAGAATAAAATTGGCTCTGCTCGGGACGAGCAAAAGATAAGTTTGGGGGTATTTGTTCATATCACAATTTTTCATTATTATATTCCCCATTCTTAATCATACTGCAAATAAATAGGTGCTTTTGATCCACGTCTGCTGAATAGTTGCAGGTTACAGGTTCTCTGAACAATACAGTGAAAAGGATGAAAAAACGCTACAAAAGTGAGACTACGACCAACAAATAGAAGAATCTTTATGATGCCGCCTACAGTTTAAGGAACAAATGAAGATCAATGAACAGTTCGATTTCACAAAGCACGAAGGCAGCACAAGATTCAAGATTTCAACACGAAGCGAACGGTAAAAGTCCACAACATTTCTACACTGTGGAAATCTGGAAGAAACTAGAAAAGATTCTGAAGAACCAAGTGAAGAAAACAGAAGCAAATAGTAACATGAAGCAACCCAGAGAAAAAGAGACAGAGACCCCATCAAACGGCCGCGGAACCGCGGCCAAACCAAGCTTATGGCCGTGGATCCACGGCCGTGCATCGCACTTGTCGGTGCGTGTCGGTGCATGTCGGTGGAGTCAGTGCATTGACCCTGTTTTCTCAGGGTAGTTTTGTAATTTTAGATATGGATCAGATGTAAACCCTGGGTTTTCTATTATCTATAAATAGGAAGTCTACAGCTTTTTTTGGAGTGTGTCTCTTTTGGGTGCCTCTTTTGAGATGCCTCTTTTTATCTAAATTTTCAATTCCATTATAATCGTCAAAAGGTCATCAATAAAGAGTAAGTTTTTTTATCTTGAATTTCTTATCTGCCTTAGTTTACTCTTTTTTTATCTTGAATTTCTTATCTGCCCTAGTTATTTCTCTGCAATTTTTTTATCTGCCGTAGTTGTTTTCCGCAAGTTAATTAGGCTATTAAAATCATAAAAAAAATGAATTCCATTGTTAATTCCCTAATGAGTGAGTAGTTCCTCCCTTGTTAGGGTTCGGAGAGGAAAGGTTTGAGAGAAGGATATCCCTCTCCCTTCTTTTCTTGCCCCCATAATTTTTAATAAGGACTCTATGCAAATCAACCACACACCGCTCACTACGGCATCCTATCCCACAAGATAGCGGTGATACCCTAGTTAAGACCGGTTGTGATTGATTTCCATAAAGGTTAGGGATAAGAGTTAAGAAAGGATGGACAAGGAACAAAAGGAAGAAACTACGTTTCTTCCCGATCGCGCTAATCCCCTTTGTTAATTATTACCCTAACACCTAAAATCCTAACTAGGGCATTAAAAGCAGTAAGAAGAATCCATATTTTGTACTGACCTAACCCTAACCCTATCAAGCTTTCTTATCAATTTATTCTCATTCATAGATCTTAAAATAAAAGCACCAATTTTTTGGACTTAACTCGCTAAAATATAAAGAAAAGGAATCAATCTCCCTGTGGACCGACCCGTACTCAAACGGCTAGCTACCAAGTGACACCGTCTTGATTGTGGTATATTCTTTGATTTCAAAACGTATACGCACGCAAAATCTATTACCAATCATTCTTCAGTGGGAAAAATAAGCTATGTATAGCAGTAGGGCCATATTTAACCTTAATTGTATCTCCTTTGACATTTATTAATAAAATCTTAGTTTCAAACAAAATCACCCTTGTGTCTCTTGCTTTTCCTTATTTAGTTTTGCTCTTGCATTAATTTTTGCTTTTCATGCAAATTACTATCTTACGCCATCCCTGGTCTGTTTGTAACCTAACCCCTTCCAATTCCGATCATAATGGCCGGACGACACCATAACCGCAACAGAAGAGAAAATAGGATCAATGAAGTCGCTGCTCAACAAGCAGCTATGTTACAAATGATGCAAGGACTACTAGAACAACATCAGCAACAGACGGCTGCCCTTCATCGGGAGCTGCGAGAAAGTAGGCAGCAATAAGCGGTGATTTTAAGAAAGGCACTAGCCCCAGTTCCTCAAGGTTCAGCGGGAGTGAAGCAATTCAGATCATTTCACCCTAAGACCTTTTCAGGGAAGGAAACTCCCTTAGAAGCTGAGGAATGGCTCAAAGGAATCGTCAATGATCTCGGTGCCGCTCAAATTCCTAGGGATGCATGGGTAAACAATGCTAAACCACAACTCACAGATAATGCAAGAATATTGTGGGAGGCAGAGGAAAGTAGACTGAAGGAACCCATCGATTGGGAAACGTTCAAACAGCGTTTTGATACTCAGTACTTTCCAGCCGTGGCACACCTAAAGACGGAAAGAGAATTTGTACAATTCCAACAAGGGAGCATATGGGATAAGCCTGTGGATGAGTATGCTTCAGAGTTCACAAGGTTAAGTCGGTTCTCAAATCATCTTGTGGCAACCCCAGAACTATATGCTAATAGGTTCTGACAAGGGTTGGATCTGAACGCGCAGTCCTCCATGTCTTCTGCTACACTTTCGACTTATGATAAAATCTTTGAAGTGGCGCGAAAATTTAAAGATCTACAGAAGCGCATAAGGAAGAATGACCATTTGTCAGGTGTTAAGCGACCGGCCAATCAGCTTTCTGGGGGATCATATTCCAAATTCAATGGAAGTTAGAAACTCAAGAGGCCACCAGGGCCAACTTTCTCCAGAAACCAGCTGTTATATGCAACCATTGTGGTAGAGCCAGACATTACATGAGAGACTGCCACGTTTTGAAAAAACTTTGCATAATTTGTGGGTCACAAGATCATGCTATAGGGGATTGTTACCAGAGAAGAAGACAACTAGTCCCTAACAACAAACCAGCCAATCATGGAGTGCATCAACAGGGAACCCGGCTACCTCCCACTACTAAGACAATCGGGCAAGGTCCGCCAGCTAGGGGACCACCCCTGCCCTCTCAGAAACGAGTCTTTTAGCAAGCTCAGCGCAACGGTCCAAAGCGTCAGGCCTTTACTATGACAGCAGAAGAAGCTGAGACAACGGGGGAAGTTATTACAGGTACCGCTACTTTTCATAGCTGTCATACTTCCAATATTACCCTCCTTTCGTGTATCCATATCTTGTTAGAATCATAATTATTTTCCCTTATAAAACGTAGGTACCCTACTAGTAGCCTTTACACCTGCACTCACACTTTTTAACTCTGGCGTGTCGCACTGCTTCATGGCATAAAAGTTTGCGACCGCCAGTTCCATTCTAGTGGCACCTCTCATCACTGAATGGAATGCAAACACGGGAAATGGTGTGATTAAGTCCACTATGGGATATGACCTGTGTCCCGTAGTGATCTGCGATCGAGGTTTCTACGCTAACTTCATGGTGATAGATATGCCAAATTTCGACGTGGTCTTGGGTATTGACTGGTTGAGTACTTTTTACTCTACCATCGACTGTCGTCAAAGGAGAGTAGTGCTCGAAATCCCTGACCACCCAATGTTCATATTAGAGAGCGGAAGTAAGTCCTTGGATCCATCAACTTACAGAGCTGTACCGAGGAAGGAGGAGATCTTATACACCGTACAGGAGGAAGAAGGCATGTCGATGGTTGTACAAGAATTTGAAGATGTATTTGCAGATGTGTCGGGTCTACCACTAGATCGGGCAATCGAGTTTACAATAGACTTGATGCCGGGGACTCAACCTAACTTGCGAACACCATACCAGATGGGACCAGCGGAATTGAAGGAGCTTCGGATGCAAATTGAGGACCACCTTGATAAGGGATTTATTATTCTGAGCACATCATTTTGGGGTGCCCCGGTTCTATTGGTACCTAAGAAGGATGGAACTAAGCGGATGTGTATCGACTATCGGGAGTTAAATAAGGTAACGATCAAGAATAAATATCCCTTACCAAGGATAGACGATCTGTTTAATCAATTGGAGAAATCTCGAGTGTTCTCAAAGTTGGATCTGCGAACGGGTTATCATCAACTCAAAGTAAAAATGTTTGATATACCTAAGACGGCTTTCAGGACTAAGTATGGACACTATGAATTTCTAGTGATGCCTTTTGGAGTAACCAATGCCCCAGTAGTATTTATGAACTTGATGAACCAAGTGTTTAATGAATACTTAGACAAGTTTGTCGCTATCTTTATCGACGATATTCTGGTGTATTCGAAGAATCGGGAGGAACACGCGGAGCATTTGCACGTGGTGCTCGAATCCTTGCGTCAACACCAACTATATGCAAAGTTCAGCAAATGCGAGTTTTGGTTGATGCGGGTAGCTTTCTTGGGACTTGTTGTGTCAGGTGAAGGAATTTCAGTAGATCCGATCAAGATTATCGCTATTCAGAATGGCCAACACCAAGAACAGTTACGGAGATCACGAGCTTCTTAGGACTTGCCGGATATTACCGCCATTTTATTAAAACCTTCTCCAAGATATCAGAACCACTGACTACCTTGACTCGGAAGGATGTGCCATATATATGGTCTGATGTTTGCGAGGATGCATTCTCAAAGTTGAAGACTCGTTTGACATCAGCACCCATTCTTACAATTCCCGACAGAACTGAAGGTTTTGACATACATTGCGATGGCTCAGGAAAAGGTTGGGATGCATATTACACCAACATGGTAAGGTAGTGGCTTATGCATCAAGACAGTTGAAGATTCAAGAATGCAATTACCTAACGCGCGATTTAGAGCTTGTCGCGATTGTCTTCGCACTCAAAATTTGGAGGCACTACTTATTGGGAGAGAGGGTAGAGATTTATACCGATCATAAGAGTTTGAAGTATATCATCACACAAAAGGAACTCAACATGAAATAAAGAAGATGGCTAGAATTAATGGCGGATTTCGATGTAAATTTACAGTACCATCCGGGGTAGGTGAATGTAGTTCCGGACGCTTTGAGTCGTCAACCAATGGCTTCGAGTCTGACTGCTCATTGGAGGAATCGTCAAGACCTCAATGAACTAGAGACTGAGATGATTATGCCAGGAATGCTCGCATCCTTTATGAATCTGCAAATTGAGTCTACGTTAGTCGAACGAATCAAGACAGCTCAAATTGGGGATACTAGATTGCAAAGGATCAGAGAACAGGTAGAAACGAATTTGTGGGCGGACCTTATCATCCATGAAGAAGGTTCGTTAAGGTATGGAAGCAGAATCTGTGTGCCTAAGGGTGAGATAAAAGAAGAATTGCTAAGAGAAGAGCTTAGTTCTCCATACTCTGTTCATCCCGGAGGAACAAAGATGTACAAGGACATCAGAAAAAACTATTGGTGGCATGGGATGAAGCGAGAGATATCCAAGAGTGTGTCCAAATGCCTAGTTTGCCAACAGGTAAATGTTGAACACCACAGAACGACATGTCTACTACAGCCTTTACCGATACCCGAATGGAAATGGTAGAATATCACAATGGATTTTGTGACTGCACTCCCTCGTAGCTCCAAGGGAAACGATGCAGTGTGGGTGATAGTGGATTGACTCACCAAGTCGGCACATTTTATTCCTTTTCAAGTCGGTCAATAAACTGAAAGTCTCACAAAGAAGTACATATAGGAGATTGTCAGATTGAAGGGAGTGCCAATATGCATTGTGTCCGACCGAGATACGCGTTTTAGATCTCAATTTTGGAAAAGTCTATAAGAGAGCCTAGGTACGAATTTGTGTTTCAGTACCGCCTACCACCCTTAAACCGATGGCCAATCAGAAAGAGTTATTCAGATTCTCGAAGACATGCTCCGAGCCTCTATGTTGAATTTTAAGGGATCTTGGGAAGATCACTTACATTTGGTAGAGTTTTCTTATAACAATAGCTACCAGTCCAGTATCGGCATGGCACCATTCGCCGCTTTGTATGGGCGAAAGTGTAGGTCGTCATTAAGTTAGGACGATATTGGAGATCGAGAACTTTTGGGCCTCGAGATGATTGTTGAGACAGCGGAGGTGATAAGAACAATCAGGGAACGCATAGCACAAGATCGGCAGAAACATTAGGCTGATACGAAGAGAAGGCATCTAGAATTCCAACCAGGAGAACATGTGTTTTTGAAAATTTCTCCTAAACGAGGAGTGATACATTTGGGAAACATAGAAAACTCAGCCCGTGGTTCGTAGGTCCTTTTGACATCCTCGAATGAGTTGGGGAGGTTGCGTATCGCCTAGCCTTACCACCTTCTCTGAAAGGTGTAAACAACATTTTCCATATCTCATAGTTGAGGGGGTATGTCGGCGACCCTGGTCACGTTTTGGATCATTCCGAAATCACCGTAGGGGCTGATCTAGCCTACGAACAACAACTGGTCGAGATTCTAGACAGGAAGGAGAAGACCTTGAGGGACAAGACGATCAAATTGGTTAGGGTCATGTGGAGGAAGGACTCTCCGGGCGAGTCCACATAGGAAAGAGAGGATGTGATAAGAGAACGTCATCCTTATCTATTTGAATTTTCTCCTATGTAAATTTTCTTTTTCATTTACCTCTATAATTTCGAGGACGAATTAACTCAAGGAGGGTAGATTATAATGACCGTGTTCTATTTTATCTTAATAAAAGATCGTTTGATAATTTTCCTAATATCGTGTGTTCTTTAAGAGTTATTTATGTAACATACCTTTGAAAAAAATGTTTATATTTTAAAAGCTATTTTCGAACTTTTTTTCAAGCATTTAAAACATAGGTATAAATTTTTATAAGGTTATTATATTTACTAAAACTTGGAAAAATATTTTCATATAATTTATAATGTCCAAAAAAAAGTTTACAATTAAAATAATTATCATTTCATCATTAAAATGATTTTCAAAGATAAACAATTTTTTTAAAAATAATTATAATAACTAACAAATATTTTAGATATGAGAATATTATTTAGTTTTAGTTCAAAATCATTTTTAAACTAAAGATAGCAACAAATTATATTTTCTGAATTTTTTTCATAATTATTCTTATTTTTATAATATTTTAAACAAATTTGATATTATAAAAACTGTTTAAAAATGATTTAGAAATTAAAAGAAAAAAATAATATAATAATATATAAAGGGAGATTAATCTGGACCGTTGGATCTCAAATCCAACGGCCAGGGAATCGTGGTGGCGGCCACTAACGCGGGCCCACGCGCGTGCGTTCACAGGCGTATGAATTCTCTTGGCTACAAGATGAGGCTCGTGAGAGCCGTTGGATTTAAATCCAACAGCTCTCGATCACTGACAGCGGCGGCTAATTATTGCGGGTCGTTTCGCAATAAGTGAGGGAATGATTTGGGCATGGATTTTTATGGTTCTGATAGGATTTTTTTTAACAGCTGAGGATTTAATTGTTACGAGTTGAATCCCTATAAATACAATCCTTCTTAACCACTTTTCTCACACCACAGAACTCCGAAAATTCTGAAAAAAATACCCAGACTTTCGTATCGCCGACGCCGAAGCTATGGTTCCACCCGAATATCGAGGAAAAATCAGAATGTGAAGGCATTCATGTTTTAGTGCAACAAGACGTTTCAGCTTCTTCATCTCAAAACAAAGGTAGGATCCACTTCTCACCACTTGTCTGTCACCTTCTTTCATTTGGGGTTTTCAGTTTCAAATTCTAATCTCCAACCATGCTTTAAAATGATGTTAAAAATAATTTTGTATGCCTTTTTATGAAACCTCATAATTATAGACTTGACACATGATGATTAAATTATTCTTATATGTGTAAAAAAAACTGTACCGCTGTTCTACATGGAAAATGATATGCTGGATATTATAACCAAGGGGTATCAATCCAACCTTTATGTACACATACTTACCTATGATACCAATTAGATTTCAAAATAGGTTGTTTCCACAAAATACCCTCATTTTATTAATATGTTGTATCTAATTAAAATACCCATATGATATAAGACGATTTGAATAAAATACTTTAGTCACACTAAAATAATATTTTTTTACTTGTACTTTATCCCACTAATTAGTTTAGTTTTATTAAAATCCTTTTACCTTTTGAAAAAGGGTAATACTAATCTAAATGATTGTATTATGGTTTCCAACTTAACCCCCTTTCACTTAGAGAGAATATTTTTATATTAATATTTTTTCCAACCTATTAACTAAGGTTTAATAAAATACTCTAATAGGGTAATATTTTACATGAAACACCCCGTGGTCACTAGACAATCATCCCTGAAAAGGATACAAATTCTGTCGTTCATGTGTAGCGGTTGTCAACGTGGAGTTGTTTTTGTAGAATAACCTTTAATAAAATACCATAATCTAAATAGGATAATATTTTACGTAAATAGCTCATGGTTGATAGGCAATCGTCCCTGAAAAGGACACAAATCCTGCCGCCCATTTGCAGCGGTTGCCAACACAGACGTATTTCTAAAATGTTACCTCCAAATAAACACCATAACTTTATAAATTATTATTTACAATAAAATACCTTAATCCTTCCTAAAAGGATATAATTTCATTTAAATACCTTGACCTTTACTAAAAGGCTATTTTCATCAAAACTTAAAACCTTTTATAAAAAAATATTTTCCAAAAGAATACCTAAATCTTTATTAAAAGATAATTTCAAATAAATACCATAATCTTTCATTAAAAGATATTTTCATTAAAATACCATGGGTTCCCAAATTATATTTACTCTAAAATACCATGGTTCTTTGGTAAACAATAACTACAATTAAATACCATGATCTTTATTAACTAAGGTTTTTATAAAATACTATGATACACCTTACAAACTTTAAAAGGTAATAAGATAAAATGAGTGGTTGTGGAAGACTATATTAAATGAGATCAACTATTTGAATATGAACTTACAACATACATGATACATGATACGGTTAGGGTTAGAATATGCGAATCTAGGTATGGAATACTTTATAAATGAAGATCTCTGCAGGCAGGGTGAACAGTCCAATATGTGGACGACTACTAACCCGATATTCGGGTGAATACTAACCCTACTTAAGGGCGAATGATTCCAAAAAGTGGATGACATACAATGTGGAAATTCCATACCTAGATGATATATGCATTAACTCTAATTCGTCAAAACCCTTATACTGAACAACGGGGATGGGTAGTTTGATTAGGCAAGGATGTGCGGAATTCGGATTCCCCTACTACCCGATCATAATCCCGGGAAGTTGAAACCGTACATTTCACTTCCCCAGTTATTGTTTCGTGGTTACAACGGAATAATCGCAAGTATCTGGACCCTTATTTAACAAACTAATGCAAACATTTACCTAGTAGATACATCATACAACATACCCTTATATACAACATACCCCTTATATACCACATACCCTCTTACACATATATATCATACCTATATACATATATCATACCGATATACACTTGTTTGTTTCTCATGTATCCTTACTTCCTTATGAGGCAATCTGTAACAACCGAGCCCAATGCTACTAGTTTTTGTTACCGTATGAATGGTGTATGGTATTTATTTCATTGATCCTACTTGACTGTTGCTTGTTGAAATTTACCCCGACAATTCTGATGCTGCATATAACAATTTAAGGCATCTAAATAAAATTAAAAATATTTGACTTAGCCTGCTTGACACCCCTAACCCTGTGGTAGCGTCCTTGCATCGTGTCCTCGTCCCACGGATGGGTTTGGACGGCTACGCGCACGTGCGTGCGTCTGTTTTGGGGTATGCTTTTTGATTGTAAAACACTTCATTTTAAATTTTGGATCCCGCCTATAATTTTCTTATTTCAATTTCAAATTTTTAGACCCGATCCGGGCGCAATTCGGAAATATTTTACATTTGCGCCAAATCCTAATTTCTAATTTTTTTTACCGTCGAATAAACCCCAGATAATATTTCCTATCATCTTAAAATCTTTTTTTTAAAAATTTTTCTAACTGTAAACCCCACCAATCTTTTCTTTCTTCCCTAAATTTTGGCCACGAGCCAATCAGCAACCACTTTAACCCTGCGGGCCCCACCATTTCTCTTTCTCTCTCCCTTTCTCCTTCTCTTTCTCTCTCTTCTCTCTCTCGCGCAGGCGCTAGGTGCCAAGATTCTCTCTCCTCTCCCCATTTCTCTCTCCTCTCGATCTCTCACCTTCTCTCTATCTCTCTCCTCTCGCAATCTTTCTCTCTCTCTCTCTCTCCCCCCGTCTCTCTCTCTCTCTCTCCCATATAAATATTTTCTCTTCCTCCTTATTTCTCCAGAACGCAGAACCCACCAACACCGATGCCATCACCGCCTCGTCCTCCCTTGCCTTTGTCCCAACACCGACGCCATCACCGCCTCGTCCTCCCTTACCTTTGTCCCAACGCCGACGCCATCACCGCCGGCCTCATCGCCTCCTCGCCCTCGTCAACTCCACTACATCTCCTTCCTCCTCCCCCAAGGACCCTTCACGAGCACCGCGCACCCCTGCTCGCTGCAGCACGTCGAGGGATCGCCACCGGTGATCTTCATCCGTTCCCTGGCCTCGCAAGCACCCTCCTCGGTGAGCATAGCATCCCCCTCCTCTTCTCCTTTCTTCTTCTTTCTTCTCTGTTCATGTTTTCTTGATCTGTAGATTTGTCGCCATCATCGTAGGCTGACCGCCGGAGCTCCGTCGACGTGATCGGCGACCACAACCTCCCCACAGATCCTCGTGAGCACCCCCTTCTCTATCCTCCTTCCCTTCTTCTTTATTTCTTTTCTTTTCTTGTTTGCATTTTTGATTGTTCACTGTTTTGGGTTCGCCGGAATCCGGCCGCGCCGGCGATGTGTCCCGACGATCCAGCGAGGTACTCTGACCTGTGTGGTTCCACCGTTTGTCGTTCGGACCTATTCCGTGAACCGTGCGCGCGTCGCGAGATTTCCCCGCCGACGTATAACGTTCCGTTTTCCCGATTCGCGACCCGTCGAGTCAAGTGAAACTTGCTACATGCTATTTTAAACTATTCATATGCTAAATTAATTATTTCCTGTTAAATCCCTAATTAGAATTGATAGAAATAGATTTCATGATTAACCGTTTAAAGTGCCGTACACATTTTTATAATTCCGGACTTGAAGCTTAATCTTGCACCTGATTAGTTATAACTAACAATCACCTGTACATGATAGATCACATTGTTTATTGCCATGATCCCCTTTATCCAGTATAGCCTATCAGACATCCATGTGCAACTTAAACCGGTCTAATTACAACTGCATCCATTAAACAGATTATACATGTCGTCGCATCTAGATTTATTAACATGTTTTTCTGCATTCATATCTATCATACTGTATTTACATAATGCTGACACTGTTTGTTAAACACCACCGATAACTGTACAGCTAGTTAATTGAATCTGCTTATTGCTTAATTCTTTGCTTAGATCATGTTGTTGATAACCAGGCTTGATTATGTAACTGATTATGAGCACACCCATGATATTGTTTACATCTTGACATGACTTGCTACATACATATTGATTGACCCAACATGATACCGTATACTGTTTGACTTTACCTGATGTACCATGACCTAACTCGTTACCTGATCTTGTGTCTAATGCTAACAAACCTGATATGTAGTCCTCATGGACCGTTCCTGTTGTCTTTTCAGACAAATCTGCTTACCTGATCCTGTGTTGGCATTAGTTCTTGACTACTAAATACCTGACTTGACATACACATATAACTTGGGGGTATGGGGAAATCAAAGGTGAAACCTGACTTGTAACTCAACAGTTCGCTACTTGTTCTGATCAGTTTTAGAGACTAGGCCAACCTTGGAATGATGCTGCTGACATCATTCATCTGTACACATTCCTGTTTTAGTGCCTAGCGGCATGTCTCGGTTTCAACCCGAGAATCTGGACCGTGGTCCCGGGTATGCACAGGATACTATTGAGTTACATCGATGATTCATTAATTTGATTTCAAAGACTTTAGAATAGAAAACCTGATAGAACAGTTTAGTTTACCCACTACACACTACCCTGCACTGCCCTGATTTATATTACTGTTACCCTTGCTTTATTCATGTTTATATTCGCATTGCATGTTACACTGTTCATATTTTATTACTTGATGACACGACGCGCTGACGTCTGGGTTTTGCATGGCCCAGATTCTGTTCCGTTGTTGCAGTCCGACCAGGAGTACTTCAGCCAGCAGGCTGAGCTGTGAGGTGTCAGTATTAGTTAGTTCTTTATTTCCTGCATTTTATTCCTGATGTGAGCCCGCATTATGGACATACATTCCAGTTATTGTATATTGGATCTTTTGCTTCCGCACTTTTATTATTCTTGACTCATGTTATTTTGGTTCATAGACATGTTTTAGATAGTTTTATTTTTGTTCTTGATATCTCTACAGCCGTAATGTGACTGTGGATGGATATTTCCTACCCACAGGTAGCATGGTTGGCTATGTCACGTGCCCATTTTAGCGTACTCTGGGTAGCGGGGCGTGACATGGTTCTTTTGGTATCAGAGCCATAGGTAAGTCGGGTTGATTCTTTTGTAGTTGGGTATTGTACCCAATACACGAATCAGAATACCCGTGTTTAGGAAACATGTCCTGCCACCTTGCCGTTTTACCATTCTTGAATCAAATTCTTCCTGATTATATCTTTTACGATGTGCAAACTTCCTTTGCATATCGACTCGAAAACCTGATTCCTTGTTATCTCTAGGACTTAGGCGACTTGGGTGGAGTTATGTAATTGTGGCTATGATACCGCGGCATAGTTACAATGCAGTACTCTATTTAAGTAACTTGGAGTTCTAGCCTTGATCTATATTTTGAATCTGTTATCATGCTAATGTTGGGTGTTTTGATTTCAGGAATATGGCAGATAAGAATTTAAAGACGTACCAAAGGCGCGTGGACGAAGCCGCCATGCTTGGAGTGATAAGGGGAATGCTGGAGAATCAAAAAAGGCAGACCGAGCTGATCCAGCAGCAAGCTGAATCGTTTCAGGGAGGTTTGCAGATCGTTCAGTAGTCTGTGAACAATGTTGGAGCTAAACCAGTTGACCGAGTAGGGACCGTAGCAGATTTCTGGCGTTTGGGTCCGTCTACATTTACTGGTTTGGAGGAGCTGTTGCCAGCGGAGCAGTGGCTAGTTGACACAGAGAACTTGCTTATTGCGGCACAGATTCCAGATGAGAAAAGAGTTGATGTGGTACGCATTCAGTTAGTGGACTACGCCCGAGAATGGTGGCTTGTGGAGGAGACCCGCTTGCCCAAGCCGATCAAGTGGGCGGATTTTTCGAAGAGTTTCTTAGAGAAGTTCTTCCCGCGGACTGCACGGGAGGAAATGGAAGAGAAGTTCATCGGGCTAAGGCAGATGGGAGCACCCGTGGATGTGCATGCAGCAGAATGGACAAAACTCAGCAGATTCGCTGGACCTTTAGTTGCCAACGATGCAGACAGGGCACGGAGGTTCATGCGCAGCTTGGATGTGAACATCCAGAGGCAGATTGTCTCCCTGGGTTTGACCACTTTCTCACAGGTTCTTACGGCAGTTCGAGAACAGCAGAGCCTATCAGGAAAAACTGGGAGTTCACAGCAGGCAGCAGTTGCGGTAAGGAAGCCGGCATTTGTACCAAACCGAGCTCATGGTCGCAGAGGTATTCCAGTGGACCGTCATGGCGTAACACCAATGAAGAAGCATGCTGTAGTTGACCAGAGAAAGAGCGTGACTTGTAACTACTGCAATTTACCTGGCCACGTGCAAAAGGATTGTCGAAGGAGGCTGGGACTCTGTTTAGTTTGTGGAGCGGCAGATCACGCTGTCAGCGCTTGTCCGTCGAAGCTTCGTACGAGGGTTGATATTCAGAAGCCTCCGCAGAAACCGTTCCAGGGGCAGAAGTAGCTGACTCAAGGACCTAATCAGGATCGAGCTTTTACCTTGACGGCTGAGGAAGCTAAGGCGTCGGGAGAAGTTGTTTCAGGTATTCTACCCGTTCATGGTTTTCCCGCATTAGCGTTATTTGATTCTGGTGCATCCCATTGTTTTATGTCATCCAAGTTTATAACTACACACTCGATTGCCTGCATGATCCTGTCTAGTTTCTGGGACATACACACTGGGAATGGGAAAATCATATCTAGTAGGGAATGTAAAGATTGTACAGTTGTTGTTCGCGGACGGGAGCTTTTTGCAGATTTCTTGGTGATTGATACCGGCAGCTACGAAGTCGTCTTGGGAATGGATTTTCTTGGCACTTTCCACGCTCATATTGATTGTAGGGCAAAGAAAGTAATTTTTCATATTCCCGGACATCCCGAGTTTACCTTCACTGGAGGAAGCAGTTCTGTCGGGCCAGTTGAGTTTAGGGCTAGGCCGACAAATAATATTCTTGCATCAATGGAAGTTGATAAAAGTGAAGAGCCAACTGTTGTTCGTGATTTTATGGACGTGTTTGAAGATATATCGGGATTACCGCCGAAGCGAGACGTGGAGTTCGCAATTGATCTTATTCCTGGTGTAGCGCCAGTATCCAAAGCATATTATCCAATGGCACCAGTGGAGTTGGAAGAAATCAAGAAACAGGTTGCCGAATTGCTTGAAAAGGGTTGGATTCGAAGCAGTAACTCGCCTTGGGGAGCTCCAGTTCTTCTAGTTAAGAAGAAAGATGGCACGAGAAGGATGTGCATCGACTATCGAGAATTAAACCGGGTGACTATTAAGAACAAGTACCTGATCCCTCGCATTGGCGAACTTTTTGAGCAGCTTAGTGGCGCGAGGGTATTCTCGAATCTGGATTTACGATCCGGATATCATCAGGTCCGAGTGAAAATAGAAGATGTTTGCAAGACGGCGTTCCGAACTCGGTATGGACATTACGAGTACTTAGTGATGCCCTTCGGAGTGACGAATGCACTGGCGATATTCATGGACTTGATGAACCGAATCTTTTCACCTTTCTTGGACCAGTTTATTATGGTGTTCATTGATGATATTCTGGTTTACTCGAAGAGTTTTGAAGAGCATGCTGAGCATTTGAAGATTGCACTGCAGACGTTGAGACAAGAGAAGTTGTATGCGAAGATGAGCAAGTGCGAGTTTTGGCTGGAAGAAGTAAAGTTTTTGGGGCATGTTGTGTCTGGCGAGGGAATCGCCGTAGATCCCGAAAAGATTGCAGCAGTTCGTGACTGGCCGATTCCAAAGAATGTTGCGGAGATAAGAAGCTTTCTTGGACTCGCCGGATATTACAGAAGATTTGTGGAAAACTTTGCTCGTCTGGCGGAGCCTTTGACCAAGCTTACGCGCAAGGAGGTACCTTTTGTGTGGACGGATAGATATGCGTCAGCTTTTGAGACGTTGAAGCAGAAATTGATAACCGCCCCTATTCTGACCATGCCAGACAATTCCGGAGGATTGGTGATTCACAGCGACGCATCTGGGAAAAGATTGGGATGCGTTTTGATGCAGCATGAGAAGGTTGTAGCGTACGCATCAAGACAGTTGAAGACCCATGAGAAGAATTACCCAACTCACGACTTGGAGCTTGCGGCTGTGATTTTCGCTTTGAAGATTTGGAGACATTACCTTTTGGGCGAAAGGGTCGAAGTTTTCACGGATCATAAGAGCTTGAAGTATGTGTTCACGCAGAAGGAGCTTAATATGAGGCAGCGTAGATGGTTGGAGCTGATGGCTGATTACGATCTTGATCTTAAGTACCATCCGGGGAAGGTCAATGTCGTGCCGGATGTGCTCAGTCGGTTACCACCAATTCAGATGTTAACTACGCAGAAGGAGCTCGTTGAAGATTTTCGAAGATTTGACTTGGAGGTTGTGCTACCGCATTCTTTGGGACAGTTGATGCAGCTGCAAGTACATTCGTCGTTGATCGAGAATATTAAAGCAGCACAATCGCAGGATCGTAGATTGCAAAAGTTTCGAGAACAGGTTGAAGCCGGACTACGAACAAATTTATTGATCCACGAAGATGGTTCGTTGAGGTATGATAGCCGTTTGTGTGTACCAAAGGGAGATACTCGTGAAGAACTTATGAAAGAGGCACACAGTTCAGCTTATTCTGTACATCCAGGAGGCACGAAGATGTACCGGAATATTCGACAGCATTTCTGGTGGGAAGGCATGAAACAGGAGATTGCTCGCTTTGTGGCAAAGTGCTTGGTGTATCAACAAGTTAAGGCTGAACATCAAAGGGTTGCTGGTTTATTGCAACCACTTCCGATTCCTCAATGGAAGTGGGAACATATAACCATGGATTTCATGACAGCTCTACCGCGGAGTCCAAAGGGCAACAATGCAGTATGGGTGATTGTTGATCGTTTGACCAAGGCAGCTCATTTTATTCCTTTTCGGGTTGGTCAATCAACAGAAACTTTGGCTGAGCGGTACATGCAGGAGATTGTAAGATTGCATGGAGTACCGGTGAGCATCGTGTCCGATCGTGACACTCGGTTTTTATCACACTTCTAGAGGAGTTTGCAGGAAAGTTTGGGGACTCGATTGAAGTTTAGCACAGCTTATCATCCTCAAACTGATGGTCAGTCGGAGAGAACGATCCAAACTCTTGAAAATATGTTGAGAGCATGCATGTTGGACTTCAAGGGTTCATGGGAGGATCATCTATATTTGGTGGAGTTTTCTTACAACAAAAGTTTTCAGGCAACTATCCCGATGGCTCCATTTGAAGCTTTGTATGGCCGCAAATGCCGTTCACCTGTTTGCCGGGACGATGTCGGTGAACGAAAATTGTTGGGACCAGATTTGGTTGTGCAGACAGTTGAGAAAGTTAACACTATCAGAAATCATATGAAGGCAGCTCAAGACAGACAGAAGAGTTGGGCAGATACGTCGAGAAGACCTCTAGAGTTCGCCGTGGGTGATTTGGTATTCTTGAAGATATCACCGACTAGAGGGATGATTCGTTTTAGAAGCCAAGGAAAGATCAGTCCTCGATTCGTTGGACCCTTTGAGATCTTGGAGCGTGTTAGTGAGGTAGCGTATCGTTTGGCGTTACCGCAGTCCTTGGCGAATGTGCACGATGTGTTCCACGTATCTCAACTCCGTATTTATATTCGGGATGAAACGCATGTATTAGATCATTCGGAGCTAACGGTACGAGAAGACTTGACTTTTGAGGAGCTACCGGTTGAAATTGTGGATCGAAGGGAAAAGGTTCTTAAGAACAAGGTTATCCCTCTTGTACTTGTTTCTTGGGGTAATCGCTCGCATGGAGAGTCCACTTGGGAATGAGAAGATGAAATCCGGCAGAAGTTTCCTCATCTTTTCTTGTAGTTTGTTTTCGCCTATCCTTGTACTCTTGGAATTTCGAGGACGAAATTCTTTTGTAGTTGGGTATAATGTAACAACCGAGCCCAATGCTACTAGTTTATGTTACCGTATAAATGGTGTATGGTATTTATTTCATTGATCCTACTTGACTGTTGCTTGTTGAAATTTACCCCGACAATTCTAATGCTGCATATAACAATTTAAGGCATCTAAATAAAATTAAAAATATTTGACTTAGCCTGCTTGACACCCCTAACCCTGTGGTAGCGTCCTTGCATCGTGTCCTCGTCCCACGGACGGGTTTGGACGGCTACGCGCACGTGCGTGCGTCTGTTTTGGGGGTATGCTTTTTGATTGTAAAACACTTCATTTTAAATTTTAGATCCCGCCTATAATTTTCTTATTTCAATTTCAAATTTTTAGACCCGATCCGGGCGCAATTCGGAAATATTTTACATTTGCGCCAAATCCTAATTTCTAATTTTTTTTTACCGTCGAATAAACCCCAGATAATATTTCCTATCATCTTAAAATCTTTTTTAAAAAATTTTTCTAACTGTAAACCCCACCAATCTTTTCTTTCTTCCCTAAATTTTGGCCACGAGCCAATCAGCATCCACTTTAACCCCACGGGCCCCACCATTTCTCTTTCTCTCTCCTTTTCTCCTTCTCTTTCTCTCTCTTCTCTCTCTCGCGCAGGCGCTAGGTGCCAAGATTCTCTCTTTTCTCCCCGTTTCTCTATCCTCTCGATCTCTCACCTCCTCTCTATCTCTCTCCTCTCGCAATCTTTCTCTCTCTCTCTCTCTCTCTCACTCTCCCCCCGTCTCTCTCTCTCTCTCTCCCCCATTTAAATATTTTCTCTTCCTCCTTATTTCTCCAGAACGCAGAACCCACCAACGCCAACACCATCACCGCCTCATCCTCCCTCGCCTTTGCCCCAACGCCGACGCCATCACCGCCGGCCTCATCACCTCCTCGCCTTCGTCAACTCCACTACATCTCCTTCCTCCTTCTTCCCCCCCAAGGACCCTTCACGAGCACCGCGCACCCCTGCTCGCCACAGCATGTCGAGGGATCGCCGCCGGAGATCTTCATCCGTTCCCTGGCCTCGCGAGCACCATCCTCGGTGAGCATAGCATCCCCCTCCTCTTCTCCTTTCTTCTTCTTTCTTCTCTGTTCATGTTTTCTTGATCTGTAGATTTTTCCCCGTCATCGTAGGCTGACCGCCGGAGCTCCGTCGACATGATCGGCGACCACAACCTCCCCACAGATCCTCGTGAGCACCCCCTTCTCTATCCTCCTTCCCTTCTTCTTTATTTCTTTTCTTTTCTTGTTTGCATTTTTGATTGTTCACTGTTTTGGGTTCGCCGGAATCTGGCCGCGCCGGCGACGTGTCCCGACGATCCAGCGAGGTACTCTGACCTGTGTGGTTCCACCGTTTGTCATTCGGACCTATTCCGTGAACCGTGCGCGCGTCGCGAGATTTTCCCGCCGACGTATAACGTTCCGTTTTCCCGATTCGCGACCCGTCGAGGCAAGTGAAACTTGCTACATGCTATTTTAAACTATTCATATGCTAAATTAATTATTTCCTGTTAAATCCCTAATTAGAATTGATAGAAATAGATTTCAAGATTAACCGTTTAAAGTGCCGTACACATTTTTATAATTCCGAACTTGAAGCTTAATCTTGCACCTGATTAGTTATAACTAACAATCACCTGTACATGATAGATCACATTGTTTATTGCCATGATCCCCTTTATCCAGTATAGCCTATCAGACATCCATGTGCAACTTAAATCGGTCTAATTACAACTGCATCCATTAAACAGATTATACATGTCGTCGCATCCAGATTTATTAACATGTTTTTCTGCATTCATATTTATCATACTGTATTTACATAATGCTGACACTGTCTGTTAAACACCACCGATAACTGTACAGCTAGTTAATTGAATCTGCTTATTGCTTAATTCTTTGCTTAGATCATGTTGTTGATAACCAGGCTTGATTATGTAACTGATTATGAGCACACCCATGATATTGTTTACATCTTGACATGACTTGCTACATACATATTGATTGACCCGACATGGTACCGTATACTGCTTGACTTGACCTGATGTACCATGAACTGACTCGTTACCTGATCTTGTGTCTAATGCCAACAAACCTGATATGTAGTCCTCATGGACCGTTCCTGTTGTCTTTTCAGACAAACCTGCTTACCTGATCCTGTGTTGGCATTAGTTCTTGACTACTGAATACCTGACTTGACATACACATATAACTTGGGGGTATGGGGAAATCAAAGGTGAAACCTGACTTGTAACTCAATAGTTCGCTACTTGTTCTGATCAGTTTTAGAGGCTAGGCCAGCCTTGGAATGATGCTGCTGACATCATTCATCTGTACACATTCCTGTTTTAGTGCCTAGCGGCATGTCTCGGTTTCAGCCCGAGAATCTGGACCATGGTCCCGGGTATGCACGGGATACTATTAAGTTACATCGATAATTCATTAATTTGATTTCAAAGACTTTAGAACAGAAAACCTGATAGAACAGTTTAGTTTACCCACTGCACACTACCATGCACTGCCCTGATTTATATTACTGTTACCCTTGGTTTATTCATGTTTATATTCGCATTGCCTGTTACACTGTTCATATTTTATTACTTGATGACACGATGCGCTGACGTCTGGGTTTTGCATGGCCCAGATTCTTTTCCGCTGTTGCAGTCCGAGCAGGAGTACTTCAGCCAGCAGGCTGAGCTGTGAGGTGTCAGTATTAATTAGTTCTTTATTTCCTGTATTTTATTCCTGATGTGAGCCCGCATTATGGGACATACATTTCAGTTATTGTATATTGGATCTTTTGCTTCCGCACTTTTATTATTCTTTACTCATGTTATTTTGGTTCATGGACATGTTTTTGATAGTTTTATTTTTGTTCTTGATATCTTTATAGCCGTAATGTGACTGTGGATGGATATTTCCTACCCACGGGTAGCATGGTTGGCTATGTCACGTGCCCATTTTAGCGTACTCTGGGAAGCGGGGCGTAACACAATCATATCCGAGTGTAACTCGCTGACGGACTTTCCTTTCCTCTTTTCTCTATCTCTCAAATGTCCGTTAGACGAAGATGAGTATTATGATGAGGATCAAGGTGTGGAGCCTACTAGTGAAGATTATGCAGACTTGGAAACGGAAGAGTAGCTAGTTATATTTTTTGTTTGCTGCCCACATGTTTAGGGCTTTGCTTCTTTCCTTCGATATAATTAAACTATTTAGTTTATTTTACTTTTCCCTTGGGATGTAATAAATATTTTTGTTAATGGAAATAAATACCTTCCGCTTTTATTATTTCGTTTTGGTACATATCCTGCATGTTATAGATATTCATATGCTTAATATAACTATATTGAATAGACCGCCTTCAATACAGTTAGGTTGCGGACCGTGCCACGTTATCTCTTCACTTTCTTTTGGGAAGCAGGGCGTGACAATATTTTTATTAAAAACCTATTCGAGCCTTTAGGACGAATTAAAAACTCTCGAGAATTTTTAAATAACATTTTTATAAAAATACCATAGAAATCAAAAGACTAGTTTGATTACGTTTGTAGGTTGCAGATTAGTTTGAGTGGCATCTTCTCTTGTCAGTTGCTTCGGGGTTGCCGGAGAAAATAATGCACCACTTGCCTCTCCCTAAATATAGATCGTAATTTTATGGTAGAAATTATCAAATGAAAATCGTATTTGAAAAAGACACAAATCATGCCGTCCACGTGCAGCGGTTATCGATATTTTCCAAACTCATGAAATTCACAAGATTAAAGCCATTAATATGATATTCTTAGAACCTTAATACAAACTCGAACTTGATTTGAACTCAAACTCAGATTTGAAACTTGAACTTGAACACCTAACTTGACTTAACCCAGGATTGCAACTGATATGACTCGCATTCTACTCAACTTACTCGACTTCATTCTTCACCTTTTGCAATATATAGGTTCGATCAAGACTTGTAATTTTAACTATAAATTAACATATGCGGGGATAAGGATAGTCTGGTAAGAAATGTATATTGTGGCACGAGAGTCCACTAAAAACCACCTAACATGAATCAATGTACTGTTGTCCCGTGGCTTCACGGGGCCTTGAACGAAACGTGCAGTTGGTCCGTGGCTTCATGGACTACTCTCGTACATACATGCATACTTTTTTTTACCGAACTACAAATAACACATTATAATAGAGTAATCAAGTTTACAGACATTGTCATGCTTTTATATAACGCTATACTTAAGAGATATTTCCATACTCACGTTTAAAAGTCACTTTAAACTATCTTTTACAACACTAAAAATTCACATTCTACTTATATGCTGTCTTTTATCATATTCATGTGCATAATTATTTTTGGGGACTTACCAAGCACTAGTTCGCTGACGACATTCTTTTCTCTTTGTTTTCTTGGAATGTTCATCAGATACTGAGGAGATTGAACCAAGTTCAGAGGCTGACGCTCAGTTCGAAGCACAAACTAACTTCTAGTTTCATTCAGCAGTTTATTTCAGTATACCACCTGTCAGGAATTTTCATTACACTTTTATTTTCAATATCTTGTATCAAAACTATGTGGAAGTTGAATGTAAATAAAGTTGTTGAAGTTTTATTTTACTTGTCAAATTTTCTTGTATGCTATATTGCTTATAAACGCTTAACGTATTTATTGCGGGAATTGAACTTCTCGGAATAAATACGTCGCAGGCTTGTCGCATGCCTATTTCCGTCTTTTTTTGGGAAGCGGGGCGTGACAGGTTTTATTGGTGGCCTATGCAGGTTTGTTCTGCGTGGATGTCATAAGCAATATATAACAAGAATTATGAAATTCAACAACTTTAACATTACTTTCATTTCAAATTCCCTTGAATCCATCATAATCCATCTTTTATCTATCCAAGGTGATGTCATCCTCGGACCATATCAACGTCAATGGAAATGCTCCACCACCATCACCACCTACTATTGCGGATCTACTTATAGAACCCATGGTACTTCTGGAGGCAATCAAGAGCCTAGTTGAAGGACAGTAGTAGCAAGCTGCTCTCCTTCACCACGAAATAGTTCACGCTGAGGCAGCTTTGAAGGCAGCCCGTCATTATACTAAGAAGAAAGGAAGGAATCAGTCCGTCGGAGAAAAATGTTCAGTCCGTTAGATACCGGAGGAGTATCTTTAAGGAAATTTTTCACGGCACCACCCAAGAAACCAGTAGGATCGTTTTCCAACAATAGTCCAAACGTCTGTCATTACCGTAAGAGGCCGGGACATCAAATAACGGACTGCCGACGAGCTAACGGACTTTGCCTCGGTTGCGGATCATCAACACACTTTTTAGGAGCATGCCTATAGTACAGAGCTCGCTCAATCCCTGCACCAAGACCGACCATACAAGCTCCCGCACTTCATTTAGTCCTCTCTGCACCACCTCCACACGGACCACCCTTACTACCTCAGTAACATGCGTACCATCAGGCGCAGAGAAATGCGCCAAAATGCTTGGCTCTCAATATGTCGGCCATAGAGGTCGACGCTACAGGTCAGGATACCACTGGTAAATGCCGTTCCATTTTTTAGCCATTTCAAATCCTTGCATTCTTCGGTTTCTTTTTTTACTCGATTTTTCCCACGTAACTTAGGTATGACACTAGTAGTCCCATACGACTTTATCCTTAACTTTCCCATGCTTGTTGCAACGTAGGCCTCGGGAAAATTTCGCGGACGAAATTCTTTTAAGGAGGATAAACTGTAATGACTCACCATTCTTCAATCTAGCTCGCTTCCTTCATCAGACCATTTCTTGATTTCTTGTATTCCTAAAATTCAGGTTTGTTTCTCCTTGCATCTTTTCGGTCATCTTTTACATCCAAGATTACCTTCTTGCCGATTTGACTACCGAATGGTGGTGCGATGACGGAACACTACTGCATTCCCTAATCCTATCTCCTTGAATCTTTTCTTATTTCCCCAGTGATCATGTCTCGACGAGACAGAAACGGATGTAAACTTTTTCATCGCCATATCAATCTTTCTTGTGACCATCTTGTTTCCTTGTTCGATTGCACCATCTTTCTTGAGTTATTTCGAGAACGAAATTTATCTTAAGGAGGGTAGAATATAACGACTCTAAAATTCCTGTACAATTGTAACACAGTCAATGTATAGAAATGTGTATTTCGGCCTGACTAGGAGTTATAAGTAATTCTTATGAAATAAGTGCAAGAAATAACCTGTAGCTCACTGGTTAAAAATCTCCGCTACTATCCCTTAGCCCTAGTGTTCAAATCCTAAGAAAAAAAATATTTTTTATTATTTATTTTAAAAACGGTTTGGAAGCCTAAAAGTTTGCATGAGTATCACACTGAGTTATGAAAAGTTTCAGAAGAAAAGATGTATGCAAATGGACCGAACGAAGCGACTCGAGTACTTGGCATGAACCCCGAGGACTGAACCCAATCTTGGGTCGAGCTTTGGCCGAGTTTTGCGGCCATGTTAACTCCAAGTGGGTCCGTGTTGGGCCCGTGCGTCCCTTGGCTTCCCTACTGTTTGTTTCAATACCCCAAACTTCCTCATTCAACCCACGACTGCTCATTCTTTTCATTTCTCCATTAAACCTCTTTTTATTACACAATTTATAACAATTCTTTACACCATCTTAACCCTAATTTCCCTAATAAATACCACCCCATCCCCTAGCTCTCCCCTATTCAGAAAAACTATAGAAAAACTCTCTCAAAATTCTCTCTAAGTCCAAAGTCCAATAAGAGTTAAGCTATTCAAGTGGAGTTGTCCAAGTGAAGTTGCGACGATCGATCAATTTTTCATACCTCTTAGTCTCGGTTCTACCAACCGAGGCATCCTCTTCAGTTTTGATCTAGCTTAACCCGTAAGTCTTTTCTCTCTCTCCATCGTTTCATCTCAAACGTCTCTTAAAAATGATATCAAAAAAAGTAGAGTTAGTTTTTAATACACTTTCTTTTAAATAATTTATCACACTTGCTATGCTAATTAATTACCATAACTTGTTAACAACAATCTTAAATGATGATCATCCGATTACCCTTTTTACGTGTTTAGAGTTTCATGTAAATACACCATGTATTGAACATTTTACACTAAAATACCATGAACCTTACTTATACCCTTTTAGCGTTATCATGACCGATACTCTAGAAAATTCATAGGGTAACGACCTACCCCACTCACATACACTATATTCCATAGCACGATACCTTGGTTAAACTTTTATTCTAAAAGACAAATAATTTTCATTAAAATACCATCGCTTTATAAAAATACGTTTTTAATCGCTATTTTTTTTAACACTTTTGCAATTACGCCTATACAACCCTTGTTAGGAGACCCAATTGTGGATGGTGCGAATTATCACACGTCATTGGGATAGTAGAGTGAGATGCAAAACTCCTCAAGGATAATTCGGTCTCGAAAGGAATAAAAATACGATTTTAAAAAAATACAACTTTTAAAGAAAATTAAATCATTGGAAAATTATATAAATCATAAAATCTGTATTTTTCAATGCAATAAAATTGTAAAGAATATATTTTAAAATGAAAGATTTAAGTTTTAATAAAATACCATCAAGTTTCCAAAAGTGATAGTTTTCTTTAAAATACCATAAACTTTAAAAGTTAGATTTTTTACAATAAAATACCATAAAATATAAAATACGTTTTTATACAAAACTCTTGACTTTTAAACAACATATTTTTATTAAAAACTTATTCGAGACTTTAGAACGAATTAAAAACCCTCGAGAATTTTTAAATAACATTTTTATAAAAATACACTAGAAATTAAAAGACTAGTCTAGATTATGTATGTAGGTTGCAGATTGGTTTGAATGATATCTTCTTTTATCAGTTGCCTCGGAATTGCCGGAGATAATAATGCACCATTTTTCTCTCCCTAAATATATATCGTAATCTTATAGTGGAAATTATCAAATGATAATTGTCTATGAAAAAGACACAAATCATGCTGTCCATATGTAGCAGTTATCGATATTTTTCAATCTCAAGAAATTCACAAGATTAAAGCTATTGATATGATATGCCTAGAATTTTAATACAAACTCGAACTTGATTTGAACTCGAACTCGAATCCAAAACTTGAACTGGAACGCCTAACTTGACTCGACCCAGGATTGCAACTGACATGACTCGCATTCTAGTCGACTTACTTGACTTCATTCTTCACCTTTTGCAATCTATGGTTTCGATCAAGACTTGTAACTTTAACTATAAATTAACATACGCGGGGATAATGGGTAGTCTGGTAAAGAATGTATATCGTAGCACGAGAGTCCACTAAAAACCACCTAACATGAATCAATGTGCTATTGTCCCGTGGCTTCATGGGGCCTTGAATGAAACGTGTTGTTGGTCCGTGGCTTCACGGACTACTCTCGTATATACACGCATACCTTCTTTACTGAACTACAAATAACACGTTAGAATAGAATAATCAAGTTTACAGACATTTTCATTCTTTTATATAACGCCATACTTAAGAGATATTTCCATGCTCATGTTTAAAATACACTTTTAACTATTTGTTACAACACTAAAAATTCATATTCTACTTATATATTGTCCTATATCATATTCATGTTCATAATTCTTTTTAGGGACTTACCGAGTGCTAGTTCGCTGACGACATTTCTTTCACTTTATTTCTTTGGAATGTTCGTCCGATATTGGGGAGATTGAACCAAGTTCCGTGGTTGATGCTTAGTTCGAAGCACAGAGTAACTTCTAGATTCATTCAGCAGTTTATTTTCAGTATGTCAGCTGTTAGGCATTTTCATTTTACTTTTATTTTCAGTATCTTGTATCAAAATTATGTGGAAGTTGAATGTAAATAAAGTTGTTGAAGTTTTATTTCACTTGTCAAATTTTCTTTTATGTTAAATTGCTTATAAACGCTTAGCGTATTTATTACTGAAAATGACCTTCTCGGAATAAATAAGTGTGGGCTTGTTTCTATCTTTTTTTTAGGAAGCGGGCTATGACAACGCTGCACTACTTGGGGTCATATGCATTGTGCTGGAGAACCAGAAACGTCAGACAGAGCTAAACCGGCGACAGACTGAGGCTTTCTAAGAGGGCTTGAGAACGGCCTAACAGATTCCTATCAGAGCAGCTGAGAGGGCGGCAGTTGCTAGACCAGCTCAGCATGAGGGTACTGTTGCAGACTTTAGGAAGCTCATTCCGGCAACATTTACAGGATTGGAGGAGCCATTACCGGTAGAGCAGTGGCTGATGGATACGGAAAATGTTTTAGTTGCTGCATAGATTCCGGACGAGAAAAGGGTAGATGTGGTACGCATCCAGTTGGTGAATTATGCTTGCGAATGGTGGCTTGTTAAGGAGACATGTTTGGAAAATTCGATCGGCTGGACGACTTTTACACGGAGTTTCTTGGAGAAATTCTTTCCGCTGTCTGCTAGGGAGGAAATGGAAGAGAAGTTTATTGGCCTAAAGCCGAATGACAGATCTGTGGATGCATATGCGGCTGAGTGTACCCGGCTCAGTCGATTTGCAGGGCCCTTGGTTGCCAACAAGGCAGATATGGAAAGTCGATTCATGAGCAGTTTGGATGTGGAGATTCAGAGGCACATCACATCGTTGGGGTTGACTACTTTTTCTCAAGTTCTCACAGCGGTTATAGAATAACAGAGATTATCAGAGAGAAAAAATGGTACTCATCAGCAGGAGGTTATGGCACGGAAGATCTTGCATGCACCAACCGGAGCTTCTAGACATAAGGGAATTCCGGTTAGGAGACGGTTCCTATGAAAAGGCCTTTCGTGTCAAATCAGAAAAGGAGTGTGGTTTGTGATTACTGCCATTTAACCGGTGTTCATATCATAAATTTACATGATTATATTCCCCATTCTTAATCATTTTACAAATAAATAGGTGTTTTTGATCCATGTCTGCTATATAGTTGTAGGTTACAGGTTCTCGGAACAATACAGTGAAAATGGTGAAAAGACGCTACAAAAGTGAGACTACGACCAACAAATAGAAGAATCTTTATCATGCCGCCTGCAGTTTAAGGAACAAGTGAAGATCAATGAACATTTCAATTGCACAAGGTACGAAGGCGGCACAAGATTCAAGACTTCAACACGAAGCAAACGGTAAAAGTCCACAACATTCTGCACTGTGGAAATCTGAAAGAAACTAGAAGATGTTCTGAAGAACCAAGTGAAGAAAATAGAAGGAAAAAGCAACATAATGAAGCCCTGAAGAAATGATGCAGCAAGACCATCAAATGGCCGCGGAACCGCGGCCAAACCATGCTTATGGCCGCGGATCCGCGGCTGTTCTGTACACGTGTCGGCGCATGTTGTCGGTGGGTGTCGGTGCGTTGACCAGGCTTCTTAGGGTATTTTTGTAATTCTAGATATGGATAAGATGTAAACCCTAGGTTTTCTATTATCTATAAATAGGAAACCTACAGCTCTTTTTGGAGCATGCCTCTTTTTAATTCTAGATCTTAAATTTCCATTCATTGTAATTATCAAAGAGTGCATCAATAAAGTAAGTTTTCTTATCTGCCGTAGTTATAAATTTCTTATCTGCCGTAGTTATAAATTTCTTATCTGCCGTAGTTATCACATAAAAAATGAATTCTTTTATTAATTCCCTAATGAGTGAGTAGTTTCTCACTTGTTAGGGTTAGATTTGGAGAAGGTTTGAGAGATGAAAATCTCTTACCCCTTTCTTGCCCGTTATACATTTTAAAATAGGAATCTATGCAAACTAACACACACCACTCACTACGGCACCTTATCCCAAGAGGTAGCGGTGATTCCATAGTTAAAGACCGGTTGTGTATGATTTCCATAGAGGTTAGGGTAAGAGTTAAGAAAGGACGGACAAGGACAAAAGGGAAGAAACCTAGTTTCTTCCCGATCGTGCTAATCCCCTTTGTTAACTATTACCTTAACACCTAAAAGTTCTTAATTAGGGCATAGAAAACGGTGAGAATAATTGATTATCCAAACTAACTTACCTAACCCTAGCAACGTTTTAATCCTTATCAAACTCAACTTTAGTTTTTATTGATAATCAAACCTACCACAATTGGAATTGACTCGTTAGAACAACTAGAAAATACACAAAATCCCTGTGGACCGACCCGTATTCAACCGGCTAGCTACCAAGCGACACCGTTCTTGATTACGGTTAATTCTTTGATCACAAAAACGCACGTAAGCATAAATATCACCAAATCAAATGGCGCCGTTGCCGGGGATGGCGTAGTTATTTTCTTTTTGTAATTTCGGGTTAATTAAAAACTTGAAAAAAATCATAAAAACAAAAAATATAAAAAAATTTATCATCTTGTTATTTTTTGTTTTCGTGTGAATTGTGCAGGATCGGAAAGACGGACAAATTCAGATCTGGAAAAATCCTGTGAGCAAAACAGTAAGCAGCAGATCTGAACAAACAGAGGATACCCACAACAGAGGAACAGAAAAGGTTTGGAGGCCTGATCCTTCTGCTAAACCACAGAACCGCCGCGAAACTGTGCTTTTGACCGCGGATCCGCCACAGTCTGGTGACGTCAGCTATCCAAATCTTCTCTGTAAGTACTCTTTTCCTCTCTTCTGCCCTCTGTTGTCCTCTGAAAATTTTTCATGCAGGGTTCTTTGCGCAAAAAAATTTTCCCCCCTCTCCAATAACTTGATCTTGTGCAGGATTCTTTGTGCCGCAATAAAAGAAAAAAATTTGGCAAGTGTTTTGTGTGTTTACTGCTTTGCATTCTTAAACTGACTTTTAAAGGGCTATAACACCAATCCAGATTGGGTGGGGATTTCATTACCCTTCCTAGAACCCCAAAAATCACAAAAAGCATTTTGCATTAACCTTCGAGTTAATTAAAAAAGATTAGACTCAGCCTATAAGGACTGTCATGCTCATTAGGACAAAGGAATAGTTGCAGGCATCGGTCGTTTATCTAAACCAGACTTTGTGGTGCCTAGGCTAGACAAGTGGGAAAGGTAATTTTAAAAGGCCCGTCTCACGGTGATTCATGAGTGGATCCTTCCTTTCTTTACTTGTGCTTACCTGGCCACAATTGGCGGCGAAGTGGCGATTTGAGGAACTCATAACTTGCCCTTTGGAACAGTTAGGAGCAGTCTAGTTGACCTAGGAGATCGTAGATCTAGGCTTGATTGTGCATATTGTGATTGCTTGAACGTGTGTCTAAGCTTCTTATAAAAATCTTGCAAAAACCCCTTATAAAAGGAAAAAAAACAAAAAACAGAAAATTTTTACAAAAAAAACTTGCCAATTTGTCGCTAGAAATCCATTGCACCCCACTTGCACCCCACTTTCTTCCATTAACGTTTTATTACCCCCGCCTTCTGTTTTTACATTTTTGACTACACTACCCCTCTTTAGTGTATGTCCAGTTGGACTAGGGACACTAGCACCCTTTAGTCCGTGTCTCGTTAGTACCGACTGATGACGCTTTCGACTCCGAAGTCGAAATTCCCTCCACTTCTTTACCTTCATCTTCATATTCATCATCTTCTAAGGAAATGTCGTGATTCAATCCTAACAACCCTTTACCCGCGGGACTGATTCCACCTCCACTGGGTGCGAATAACCCACCACACCCTCCTGTCGAAGCGTCCCAAAGAATCGCGCTCCAGGATCTTTTCTATCCTATCCGCACCGCACTTCCCACTTGTCTTTCACTTCCACCAGCTAATGGGGATAACTTTGAGATTAAACCCCACTTCATCAACATGTTGCCTAAATTTCACGGGCTGGAATCCGAAGATGCCTACATCTTCATTAACAAATTCCATAATGTTTGCGCAATGATGAAGGTCACACAACTTTCTGATGATGCTATAAGACTACGTGTCATTCCATTCACTTTATGTGACCTAGCCGAAAAATGGTTATATAGCACAACATCACACTCGATAAAAAATTGGGAAGAGTTTGTTAAGGCTTTTCTAAAAATGTTTTACCCACACCACAAGACCGTGAGAATTCGCAACGAAATTATTCAATTTTCCCAGCTTCCTTCCGAACCTTTTTAGAAGTGTTTTGAAAGATTTAAGGACCTCCTTGTTGAGTGCCCTCACCACGGTATCGAAAATTGGCAACTTTGCCAAACTTTATACAAAGGACTGAACCCAGCAACTAAGCAGTTGTTGGAAACCATTTGTCAAGGTCACTTTCTTACAAAATCTAGCGGGGAAGCTTGGCAATTTCTCGACGATCTTGCTGAACAAACACTTCAGTGGGAAAACACTGAGACCACCCATCTACTTCATCAGGTCAGTCTAGGATAGGAATACATCAACTTGATATGTCGATTGCAATGAAGGCTGAAATGGCTGCACTCACGAAAAAACTAGAAGCAATTTAGAGCGAATTCTCATTGCCTTCTCCTGCCCCTGCTTTACCCTCACGCACAGTTTGCACTTGTTGTTCGGATCCGTCCTATCTTACTGAAGAGTGTCCTTACAATCCACCTGTTCAAGGACAAGATCAAGTCAATGCTGCCTTTCAGCAAAGACAAAGAAATGATCCATACTCTTCAACTTACAATCCTGGTTGGAGGAGCCACCCAAATTTTGCTTGGAATCAAAATCAACAACAATTCTAAGGCAATAACAACTTTCAAAGGCCTCCTCCACAACAACAAGCCCCTCAACAAACTCAATATCCGCAACCTTTCCAACCCCAACCTTACCCAAACCAAATGAACAATTTTGTACCCAACAACTCTTATCCTCAAAACAATTTTGTTCAACCGAATAACGATAAGGTTTTCTCGCTAGAACGAAGTTTGGAAGTATTTTTAAAACAATCTACACAATCCTCAGCAAGGTTGGAGTCTTCCATTCAGTCTTTGGTACAAAACAGTGCTTCACATGATCAGAGCATCAAATCAATTAAGACCCAAATTGCACAACTGAGTGTTGCGTTAAGCGAGCGAGAAAAGGGAAAGCTTCCGTCTCAACCATTGCCAAATCCCGGTCACACACACAACGCACATGTTTCTTATGAACCACAAAATCATAATGTAAATGCTGTGACCACGTTGAGATCTGTAAGAATGTTGCACAATAATGTGGGTATTAGTAATGAAACCCCGACCGCGGCTTCTTCTTCTTCTTCGAATTCTTCGTCATCTTCTTCTTCGTCTGAGCCTGTTCTTCATTCTTCACAAGGCTCTACTGCTTCTAATTCGAACGGACCCATATCTCACTCCACGATAACACCAACAATGGGATCCGTTCCAACTCCGCAATCTACTCCACAAACATTGGTCTCAACAAATTTTCAAATTATTCCATTTCCAAACAGGTTGAGATCCAATAAACAAACTCCACAAATGGAGAAGATTGTGGAGTTATTCAAACAGGTTAGCATTAACATACCTGTTTCCCTAGTCAGAGCAAAGCTCTGTTCAAATTCCAAGATTTGAAATGAAGCGACGCTTCCGTTTCCCCCAATCAGAGCAAAGCTCTGTATTGAAATTCTAAAGTCAAAAATTGAAGCAACGCTTCAAATCCAGTGCCAGGCGCGCCGTGCGCCACGTGTCAAACACAGATGGGCTAGCGCCAGGTGTGCCGCGCCCTAGGAAGCGCACCCTAAATCAGAGCAAAGCTCTGTCTTAAATTTTAAAATTCAAAAGTTGAAGCAACGCTTCAGTTGCGCTGCGCGCCACGTGTCAAACACGGGTGCGCTAGCACAGTTGCGTTGCGCTCTGCGCTGCGCGCCACGTGTCAAACACGGGTGCGCTGGCGCAGTTGCGCTCTGCGCTGTGCGCCACGTGTCGAACGTAGGTGCGTTGGCACAAGGTGCGCCAGCGCTGGAATTAAAAATTCCCCACCATTAGATCAAAAGATCTAATAATAATAAATTATTAATTAATCAAAATTAAAATTCTGTTATGCAAAGATCTTTCCAATCTTGTTAAAAACAAGAAGAATGTCTTCTGAAAAACATAAGCCCTAGGATCAAAGATCCAACGGTGGGGAAACATCCCCAAATCAATCAGAGAAAGATCTCTTTAACTGATTTAATAAATCAATTTGCCCTATAAAAAGTCCCCTAGTCTTCAAGTCTCAAGAGACACACAGAGAAATATAGAGAAACCTCCCTACAAATTTTGAGAAAACTCAAAAGGAAAGAGTGCAAGCTCTTGAAAGAAGATCATTCCTTCAAGGTAAAAAGAATGATTCTTGAACAAAGAGATGAAATCATCTCCTTAAAAAAAGAAGAACTATCTTCTAAAAAAATCATAGATCTACAAAAGACCAAAGTCTTTGATATAAAAGAGATCAAAAGATCTTATTATAAACAAAAAGAAAAAGAAGAAGTATCCACTTCATTCACAGATCCTTGATCTACAAAGGCAGTGCCTTTTTATAAATAAACAAGAACTTTTGTTTTTGAATCTTGAGGCAAAGCTTCCTTCAGAAGAACATAAACTTGTTCTCTGATCATAAATTTGATCAAGTACGCTCTGCGCTATTGAAAAGTTCCTTGCACTCAAGAACTGCGCTTTTGCGCTCACTGAACCGGCGCTCAGCGCCAAAACGTGCCACGTGTCAACCATAGACATAACTTGCGCTTTGCACTTCTAGAACAGCGCACTGCGCTCATGAACCGGCGCTCAGCGCCAAGCGCGCCACGTGTCACTCACTGGTGCGCCATTAAATCAGCGCAAAGCGCTCATAAATTTAAAGCGCAATGCGCTAATAAACTAGCGCTTAGCGCTAAGCGTGACACGTGTCATCTTCGTGTGCGCTACCCGACAGAAGCGCTATGCGCTCTTTGATTGGCATAAAGCGCCTGGCGTGCCACGTGGCGCACTGTCAGAACACACATCGTTCTGATGAATGCTATGCATTCAGTACAAGACAAAAGATGTCAGAACCCAATGCTTCGCATTATTAAAAGGGCCAAGCCCAAATAAAGGCTCAATAGCCAGAGTAATAAAATGTTAAACATTTTAATTGGACTTAGCCCAACATTGGCCGTAAATCCTCAACTTATATTGAACTGAGCCCATCTGCTCATGAATATTCAACATATCTTAGTCCCAAGATGGGCTACAGATCTTCCAATCAATTTACACCCGGTTTGAGGGTACATCTCTTTACTCCTCTGATATCTGTCGTTGTAATCCTTCAACGTCTTCAGATAGGTGACGGGTCCTGACAACCACACATTTCTACGGACTGTGGGGTCCTTAAACTCATGGACTACGATGTCCTTAAACCTTATAGACTACGATGTCTCTAAACCGGACTGTGGGGTCCTTAAACTCATGGACTACGATGTCCTTAAACCTTATAGACTACGATGTCTCTAAACCGGACTGTGGGGTCCCTTTAAACCCACGGACTACGATGTCTTTAACCTTGGACCGAGATGTCCTTAAACTAACAATGGACCGCAATGTCCTTAAACTAACAATCGACCGCAATGTCTTTAAACTAAGCAATAGAGCATAATTGCTCTCTTGTTGGATCCAAACGATCCCGTTAAGTTGATCTTAGTCTAGAAATTAGACTAACGTATCTTTAACAAACGTTTAAGTTGATCTTAATCTCAAATGTGGCTAACGTATCCTTAAACACAACCCCTAAACCCAAATCTAAGAAGATATGGATTTGGGCTAATCCACGTCTTACGGGCGACAACATAAATTAGTTTCTGTATACAATCCACGGGTAACCACAAACAAAACAAACACCCACGACATGAAGTGACCATCTGGAGAAGGAGAAAGTTGTTACCACGATGCGGTAGCGTAATTAACTGCAGGGGCTTGCGTCTGCAGGGAAGAGCGTCCCCACAATCAAAAACCCCTCAAACGAGGGGGAATCTGACGAAGTCTGCTACATCGGCCGCATCCGTTTAAACCTTGATACACGGTGCCATAAATCAACTTGGTATTTTCGGAGAGATGGACGGATAGCACCAATTAGCATCTGCCCCCAGATTCAGGCAAGACGTTCGCCGCGTCTTCTCGGTTTCCAGCGGTAAACAGATTCTGGCACACCCGGTGAGACCGTTTCCTCTTTCCACTCCACACTTCGTGTGTCGCGTTCATGAACGAATCGCGGTTTGTTAATGATTGCCCTGGGGTTCGAGGTACTAAGATTTAGTTTCTTGCTTGGCGCAGAAAGCGAAACATCAATGGCATCCACTTGCGAGAAGTGTTCCAACTGCAATTGTAACTCACGCTCCGCTTCATCTGGAGACATAGCCTACGGGCCCCAAGCAGCTTCCTTGTTCACGATGCCGGTGGACCAGGTGACTTAGGCCACCACCAGATTGTTTTTCGGGACCATGCTCCGGCCGATGAGCTTCAGCACCCCCGTACCAACACCAGAAGCTCCCAAGAAGTCGGTCTTTGATCGGCTTGCTACTACCGCGGCCCCTCTCAACAGGTCGTCCAGCTCCAGCGCCTCAGTCTTCGCCAGATTGGGCCAAAGTCTACGTGGGCCCATGATCAAGCTTGTAATCCCAGAAAAGGTTGTTCCAAAGAGGATAGCCATCCCTGCTCCTGAAGTCGTCAAGGCGGCTTTTCCTGCCAAAGGGTCGGTCTTTGCAAGATTGACTGTTCCATCTCCCACTCCCGCTCCTGCTCCAAAGTCTGTCTTTGACAGATTAAATCCCGCTACTCAACAGACCTCGGTTTCAAGAGGCTGACGCCAGCAACAGCCCTTCTCCAAAGAAGGGGGCAAGACGAAGTCTCCCCTCAAGCTAAAACCATCCCAACAGCTCGACGCGCTCGATGTCGCCACTGGCGCCGAGTGAGGAAGGCTGGGGGCAACTCCCCCTCTGGGCTAACTCCGCCAGCCCCGACGGTAGAAGTCAATGCTGCTGTTCCAACTGGGAACAGCTTCGAACTGTTGAACAAGGTGCGTAGGAACTCTCCTACCGCCATACTGAAAAGATCTCCTCCTCCGGTGGAGAATGTTACAGAAATAAAGCTGGACCAGCCTCCTCAACGACTTTCCTCCAAAGTTTACAAAGTCTGGCAACGGGTCCAGGAGTCGGTGATCGATCAGGACTATCTCCACCGACAGAAGAAGCTGAAGGTTCAGAAGAAAGAAAACCATCCTGGCAAGCCACAAAGGACGACAACCACCTGGGTGCCCTCTGCAACGGCCCCCTCAACGTCAACTGCTCAAAAGAAAAGGAGGCCGGAGAAAGCCCCTGTGACTACGGCAAATCACAAAGACGCTGAGCCCAAACGCCCCAAGTCTTGGGGCATAACGGTGCATACTGTTTACAAGGCTTCCGGAAAAGAGGAAAGCCGCGCTTCGATAGGTCACCGACCGCACACCCGATCCATGACAAAAGCCCAGGAGCAGCAGCAGAAGCTTCAGGAGATGCTGACTGCAATGGCCGCACTTACCGGGCCAAAAGAAAACCCGGAAGCATCATCAGAGCAGCGTCATGAGCAAGAAACCGATGCTGACTTCCTACGCAGAGTCCTCAAAAAGAAGGACAGAAAAGCAGCAGAACAAGCTGCCAACATAAAACAAATGGCGCTTCTCTTCCAAGACATGGTCGGGATGATGTTACAGCCAGAACCTCCAGCTGAAGACCCCCCGATCATCATTGAAGACGACAGAGGGGAGACATCGAAACCTCTTCCGGCTCTTTCAGCAGCCAAAGAGGAAACCATTTCCAAGGCCGCTCTGGATGACTACATTGCTCAGCAAATACGAGCTCACCAGGCGAATGAAGCGGCCGGCCAAGTCGTTAAAACTGGGCGACCATATCCAGGCTGGTATGACCAAATAAAGTACCCACCAGGATACATGATCCCCAAATTCCATGTGTACAAGGGGATAGGCAATCCCCATCAACATGTCGCTCAGTTCAGGGCTCTTTGCGGCAACACCGGGGGTGATGATAAACTTTTGCTCCGTCAGTTTGTTTGCAGATTGTCGGAGACAGCGTTCAAATAGTACTCTGAACTTCCAAATGACTCTGTCAAGACTTTCGCAGAAATGGAGCTATTATTCACCCGGCGATTTGCGAGTGCTAGTGAACGCACCCCAATAACGGCATTGATCAATGCCAGGGTGAAGTCAGGTGAGACATGGGTTCAATACGCAATACGATGGCGGAATCCGTGGTCGAAATGCGAACAACGCATCGAAGAAGCACCGACGGTGGGCATGTTCGTGGGCACTCTTCATCCGTAAGCGACCATCTCCTAGTTCATGATGTTCTTCAAGCCGACCACGTTCCAGGCATTGATCGACAAACTGGCCCAAATGGACCGGATGGGTCATAGACCGTCTCCTCCAAAGCCGGACTCTCGAAACGAAAAGGGAAAGGGGAAAGCGATCGTCGTAGCTAATGCTCAACAGCAGCCTCGTGGCCCAAGACCAGTCGATCGCCAAAATAACAGAACTCGATCTCTCAAAAATAAAATGAGTCGCCTTTACTCGTTCCCTCAAGACAAGACAAAGAGGTTATTCAAGCTTGCACTCCGCAACAGGCTCATTACGCTCCCAGAGCCAAGACGCCCAGTGCAACCAGGCGACATTAGCAATCCTAACTACTGCCCTTATCACCGAATGTTGGGCCATCCGATTGAGGATTGTTACATCTTCAAAAGCTGGATAGAAGATCAATACCAGCAGGGAAAATTCGTATTATCTGAGAACTGGAAGGTGAACCCGCCTCGGCCACACACTCCCAAGAAAACGGATACACCGGGGGCATCATGTTCTTTCGTAAAAGAAGCTCCATGGGAGGTCGCTCTTTCAGCCAAGACGAAAAGAATGCTGAAGGATTTCCACACATGTCCGGCAATTAGGTGGAAGAATCCACTAGAACCTAAGATCATCGAGGGGATGCTAAAGCCGCGCCCAACTCTAAAAATTGGTGGTGATAGCCAAAGCACTCACACCCAACCGTCAAAATCTTCAAATAAAAAGAAGAAATCCAAGAAGCCCGTGAAGCCTGGTGATAAGCGCACGGACCTACAAAAACAGATTGACGCGCTGGAAGAGTATAACCAGAAGGCGCGGACTCCGGTCGCACTTCAAGAGTTCTTCAGCCACGTCCTTGAGGACGGAAATGATGGAGAAGACTCATCGGATGAATCTGAAGATTACGTAGCAAGTTGCCATGTGATCTCTCATTCGTCGCTAGACAATGAAGAGGATCATTGCATAAAGAAACTGGAGGCAGGTCCTGAGCCAGAACTCCTGGGGCTATCGGATGAAATAATTGATGCATTCTTGAATACAGCTTTTCTTAAAAGCAAAGCTGATCAAGAGTGTGAGATGGCCATATTTGAAAAGGCCAAACGTCGGCGACTGGACGAAAGGGATGAAATATCCCCGCCAGATCAAAGTGTCTCCGTTGCAAATAAAAGCAGGTTCAAGACGAGAAAGAGATTCGCCAAAGCCATATCAATGTGAATGAAGCTGCCACCCTCCGAAGGAATCATTCTTGGTGAAGCAGAAATACATCCTAGCTACTGCTTATATCATCGAAAGATTGCGCACCCTATTGAAGAGTGCAACGCTTTTAAAAGATGGCGGCAGGGATATGTTGCTCACCGGCAAAATTTCAAGCGGATAAAACGCAAAGCTCGTCGGGAGCAGAGAAGTATGACCGAGGAGCATAAAAGAACCGCCGGCAACTGTTGCATGGTCAACGCCGGAGGATCGCAAGTTCTTTCCTTCGGGAGCGCCTCTGATGAAGAAATGGCTCTTGGCCCTCTCTTTAAAGAGTCCGCCCTGAGGAAAGAGGAAGAACCGAGGACCTGTGAAAATATTCAGCTGCGCAATTGTACACTGCCCGAAAAGAATCTTGGACCCTCGAACAGTGGGTCAAATAGAAAGGATAAGGGGAAAGAAAAGGTTTCTGAGGATATCATCCTTGATGACCAAGACGTCGAAAAGCTGACAGCCAAGGACCCGCCGAAGAAGAGTAAGGTGGACTACAACATTCTCGCACATTTGAGGAAGATACCCTCGCAGCTCAGCGTTCTCGACGCCCTCCTGTTATCCAAAGAGGCGAGAGATTCTTTAATCAAGGCACTGCAGGAACCTGAGCAATTCCAAGCTTTCCTCGCCGAAGAAAAGATAAAGGACGAGCTGGAAGAAGTACACACAGCCGATATCATCATCGGCGATGAAGATCTCCTCCTTGAGACATGCGAACACAACCGTCCCCTATATGTCTCCGGGTACTATCATGACATCAAGATAGGTAAAATCCTGGTCGAAAATGGGTCCTCCGTCAATCTCCTTAACGTAAGGGTGCTAAAGGAAATCTGCATGAGTATTCAACACCTCGCTCGGGATAAGATCACCATCTCCGGGTTCGACTCTAAGTCATCACGGACGCTTGGGTCCATGATACTGACGTTACGCTTTGGGCTGCTCGTCACGGACATCAAGTTCCACTTCATTGACGCCAAGACCTGCTATAACGTTTTGCTCGGCCGGCCTTGATTATACGAGTACAATATCATCCCTTCTACACAACCTCAGTGTATGAAGTATTTCAAGGATGGTCTCGAGTATACTGTAACAGGAGAGCTGAACCCATTCTCCGTGAACGAAGTCCGCAAGTACGAAGATGCAAAATACTTCTTACCAGACTTTGAGGACACAGAAAGATGTCACAAACCGGAGAACAAAGTTATCCCTACCATTCCGGTCTTCGGGAGTGATACCAAAGAGGAAGAAGAGATAGTTTACTCAGGTCTGCCCCGGTGCAACAAGCCGGGACCGTCCGTTCCTATGCTTATCTTCGGTAGTGACTCGGAAGATGAGGTCCATGCCGTATTCTTTGCTCGGACTTCAATACAAACCTTCGCTGATGAAGAGCAAAGTTTGCAAGTTTCCATGGTCCCGCCTAAGCATCATAAAGAACTAGATGCGCTTGATACCTACAGTGTGGAGGAACTGCAGACATTCTACGTCCCTCCCAGGTGAAAAGGTGAAAAGGTGATCCTATTCTACTGATCCGGGGAAACCAAAGTGGAGAAAGAAATCTGGCATGAGGCGGATTCTACACTTGATAGGCTCCAGCCCATCCGTTTGCCCAGATATTACACGAACGGACTAAAGAGACTCTTGAGACGCCAAGGTGTACCCCTTAAGCAAACTGCGCGACAAGCACGGTTCTATAACAGGATCTGGAACGTTCCCAGAACCCAAAGAAAGTTACCCAACGGGAGAATGGAAATGACCGGGCTTGGGTATGTTCAATCTAAGAAACGGGAGCTACTCCGTGACTGCTACGTCATACATGACTTTGATGAAGAGGGAGATGCTCTGTGGGAAGATGCTAACCCTACCAGAAAGAGATCCCGCCGTGAAAATGCCCAGTCCGTCGTTCGAAGAACAAATGGACAAGCTTATAAGAGAAGCGGATCAAAAGGTTTGAGACGACCATAATCGTGAAATGGCCATCTACGAGAAAGTCAGGACGCAACGCCTCCTTCAGCAGGCTGTGAAAAATGAAAATGCTCCTCCTTGTCAACCCATTATACAAAAGGCCCGTCGCAGAGGCAGAAACAAACCAAAGAATGGGAAAGGCGTTCGACAATGACAAAGCGGGTCCAAGAAGCCACGCGATCAAGAATTGAGTGGCCAGGATTCATCTCTTATAAAGAAGATGGGTCGAGCATACTCTTTTGCCCAAGACAAGACAAAGAAGATACTTGATCTTGTTATCAAACATCAGATGATTATCCTCCCGGAGTCCAAGCACCCCGAGCAAGCAAGAGAAGTCTCTCACCCGGACTACTGCTCCTATCACAGGGCAGTAGGGCATCCTATTGAAGACTGCTTCACCTTTAAGAACTGAGTCGAAGATCAATATCAACAAGGCAGGTTCGTCTGTCTAGCAGCTGGAGCGTAACCCCGCCACAAAAGCACGAACTTAAATCCACGAGAATAGAACCAGATCAACATCGGTCTTGGAAGCGAGCTATCACCTGTCACGTGATCACACTGTCAGAAGAGGAGCCCGAGAATGTGGATGAACTCCCCTGGTGCTTCGAAAATGATGATGACGAGGTAATCTCGGAATTTCCACCGGCACCAAAAGAGCTGGAGGATGGAATACATACTACTGCAGATAACCTCAAGAAATTGACTTGGGGACGGCAAGTGACCAGCGACCGACATTCGTTAGTGAGCTATTGTATGAAGAAAGGGTGGCTGCACTAAAAGACGTGCTTATGCAGCATAGAGATTGCTTCGCATGGAACTATTCCGAGATGCCGGGATTAGATCCAGAGATTGCTGTGCACAAATTGGCAATATCCCCGGACGTTAAGCCAATCAAGCAAGCACCAATGAGAATGCGGCTTGAGCTTGAGCTTGAGATGAGTAGAGGTCAAGAAGCTAATCGACTCCGGCTTCATCCAGGAGGTTCAATATCCTGACTGGATCGCTAACATTGTCCCAGTGATGAAGAAAAATGGGACGGTGTGCATCTACGTAGAATTTCGGGATCTCAATAAAGCCTGCCCGAAGGACGACTTCCCAGTACCGATCACCGAACTGATGATAGACAATACGTCCACTCATGAGATTTTCTCCTTCATGGACGGCTCATCAGGATACAATCAGATAAAGATGGATCCTGAGGATCAGAAGCACACTGCTTTCCGGACCCCTTTGGACATATTTTGTTACAAGGTGATGCCTTTCAGTCTAAAGAACGTTGGTGCCACCTATCAGAGGGCCATGACGAAAATCTTCGATGACCTCACACATGAAATCGTCGAATGTTATATCGACGACCTCGTAGTTAAAAGCAAATCATACGAGGAACATCTAGAGCATCTGAAGATCGTATTCCAACGCCTTCGGCAATACAACTTGAAGATGAACCCTCTCAAATGTGCATTCGGAGTATCCTCAGGCAAATTCCTGGGATTCATCGTCCGACACCGAGGCATCGAGATAGACCCGTCGAAGATCAAGGCGATCATAGAAATGCCTCCGCCAAGGACTCTCAAGCAATTGCGGTCTCTCCAAGGAAAGCTCGCGTACATCCGGCGATTCATAGCCAATCTCTCAGGCAAGTGCCGTCCTTACAGTCACCTGATGAAGAAGGGAACCCCGTTCATCTGGGATCACAAATGCCAAGGCGCACTGGATGAAATCAAGTAATACCTGCAGAATCCACCAGTACTGGCCGCTCCTGTTAAGGGAAAACCTCTCGTCCTGTACACAACAGCCCTTGAAGGTTCTTTAGGAGCATTATGGGCACAAGAGAATGACCAAGGGAAGGAAAGAGCTCTCTACTATTTTAGTCGAGTTCTCCTGGGGGCAGAAAGCAATTACTCTCCATTGAAAAACACTGTCTGGCATTGATCTTTGCAATAACGAAGCTCAGACACTACGCGTTGGCACATGAGGTCTATCTCATATCAAAGGTGGATCCCCTCAAATATTTGATGTCAAAGGCCATATTAACAGGACGACTCGCTAAATGGGCCCTGCTCTTGATGGAATTCTCGATAACTTATCGACCCCTCAAGGCAGTGAAAGGCTAGGCCATCACCGACTTCCTCGCTGAGCATCCAATACCTGCCAATTCTCCTTTGAGCTGCGAGTTGCCAAACGAACATGCGTTTGACACGATCAAAGGGGGTGATACCCGGTAGGAACTTTATTTTGATGGAGCATCTTCCATGAAGAAGCGCAAACAAACTACCCCTATAATCAAATCGGGGGTAGGCCTCATTTTCGTAACTCCACAAGGAGGGATAATGCGCTTTGCTTTCTCCTTAACAGAGCCGAGTATGAAGCTTTGATAGCAGATCTCGAGATCGCTATCGATATGGGAATTGAAAACCTCCTCATATACGGAGATTCCCAACCGATCGTTAGTCAAGTAAATGGCGACTATCAGACGTGCAAACTAGAGTTGGTGAAGTACGGTAAAAGGTGCAGCAACTGTTGACCCAAATTCCTTCCTACACCCTGGAAAGCATACCACGCACGGTAAATAGCAAGGCAGATCCATTAGCCAAGTGATTTGAACTAAGTTTTGTGATCAAAAAATTAATTACCGCAATCAAGAACAGCTTCCCTTGGTAGCTAGCCGGTGAGTACGGGTCAGTCCACAGGGATTTTTTGTATTCTCAATTTGTTCTAACGAGTTAATTCTAAACGGTGTTGAATTTATTATCACTAAAAACTAAGGTTGATCTAGACTATGATTAAAACGTTGCTAGGTTTAGGTTAAGTTTGGAAAGTCAATATTCCTCACCGCTTTCTATGCCCTAATTAAGATCTATTAGGCGTTATGGTAATAATTACTAAAGTGGATTAGTACCATCGGGAAAAAACTAGGTTTCTTTCTCTAGGTTCTTGTCCCTCCTTTCTTAATTCTTACCCTAACCTCCATGGAAAACATGCACAACCGATCTTTTATACTACGGTGTCACCGCTACCTCGTGGGATAGGGTGCCATAGTGAGCAGTGTGTGTATGTATGCATGGGGTCCTATAAAAATATGTGATGGGCAAGAAAGGGGTGAGAGATTTTCATCTCTCAAACATTTCCTAGTCCTAACCCTAACAAGTGAGGAGCTGCTCACTCATTAGGGAATTGATAAACATGTTCTAAACTAATTAATTAGGGCAGATAATAAAAGTTATACTTGAGCAGAAAGAAAATTAACTAGGGCAATAAAAAGAAAACTTACTCTAATTTTATTTGATGCTCTCTTCAAACATTTACAGGAATTGAATTCTGAATTTTGATAAATACAATGAGGCACAAGAAGAGGCATGCTCCAAAAAGAGCATTAGGGTTTCTATTTATATATTATAGAAACCCTAGGGTTACATTCGATCCCTATTTGCATTTACAAAATTACCCCTAAAAAGCCTAGTCAACGCACCGCCCCACCGACAAAAATTGCACCGACACGTGCTCCATATGGCAGCGGAACTACGGCCAAAACCCATGTTTGGCCACGGATCCGCGGCTATATAGATGTGCCTTGGGCTGGAATTTTCTGGTATATTTTATATTGCATTTTCCTTGACTTTTCTTCATTTGGTTTTTCAGAATGCCTTCTAGTTTTCTTCCAGATTTCCACAGTGCATAATGTCGTAGACTTTACCGTTTGCTTCGTGTCGAAGTCTTGAACCTTGCGCTGCCTTTGTACTTCGTGAACTTGTTCATTGATCTTCATTGTCACTCAAACTGTAGGCATGATCAAGATTCTTCCATTTATTTGTCGTAGTCTCACTTTTGTATCGTCTTTTCATCATTTTCACTATTTTATTCTGAGAACCTGTAACCTGCAACTATGTAGCTGTTTATTTGTAAAATGAATAAGAATGGGGAATATAATAATGCAAAATTATGATATGAACAAATACCCCCAAACTTATCTTTTGCTCGTCCTCGAGCAAAACTAGTTTTATTCTTGAAAAAGACCTAACCTCACTTTCGCAGGGAAACGCAATTGCACTGAGCTCGTGCAACAAGCCGTTAAACCTCTAGGTGTCCCTAGTAGGAGGAGTGTTTTCTCCTGCGGGTTTTCAGCGAATACTACCCACAAAATCCTATCAATTCGGCTTATTGACTTTTATTCTCCAATTCGGTTTTCTAGCAAGAAATTCTATTATCTTCAACTCAGAAATTATCAACCCGTATTTTTCACGCTTCCTTATCATTTAACTTAAGATTGTATATATTTTGTAAATTTACTTAACTTTTAGCATCTTTTGAATTTTCCTTCTAAGGTTCCATCTCAACTTAGGAATTTTTTATTATCTCTACTAAAGATATAAGTCCTATTTTTCATTCCTATCTTTCATCCAAATCCTAATCATATACCTATACATGTGTGTGTGTATCACCCCTACACTTGGAAATTCAAATCAAGCTATTATACTCTTGTCCATCATCCAAAGTACTTTTAGTTGGTGAATTTTTAGATGAAATTGCTCACACATTCTTCATGTGACCGTTAATACTTCTTGAGGTACCAACGACCGATTACAAAATGTGTTTATACATTAAGGCGTAATTCCTAGTCTTGTAACACCTAAGGTTTTAGCAGTAACTCTCAAACCAGTTGGTCTAAGGCACTAGGTGATAAAGCACTCTCGCTAAATGTTTTTTCTATTTATGCAGCGTTAAGTAATTACAAAAACCAGTATTCATTTTTTTTTATCTCTTTATTCACACTTATAATTTTATTTTCCTTCATACTAAGGATCCTAGACAAGAGCATTTCAATGTCTCCTCTACTATTCCAAGTTTCAAGGTTCGTGTTTGTGTAAGTTGTATGGTATATATTTTCAGAATTTAGACTTAACCTTAGGGATTATTTTTCAAACTTACACTTTAATAAAAATTTCAATACTCTTCCTTTATTTTGACTTAGCCCAAGAAGTGAACTCAAAATTTGCCTATTTCTAAGCAAACTACAAAGACATATATTTTCTACCGTTAAATTTTAAGAAAGGTTATTTTTAGGGTTTTTAATTTACTAAGTTTAGGATCTTGTTTTTCCCTACTATTCAACCGTCATGTTGAACTTAAGTCAAATATGGCCAAAAGAGAACTTTTCAATTTTTATAATTTTTAAAAAAATTTCAATTTTTATGGGTTTTAAAATAAGTATGCAAATGCAAAAATATACATATGAATGCGAAGAAAGAAGGCATACCGAGCATACCCCCAAACTTAAACTTGACAGTGTCCTCACTGTCAGGCTACACCAAGAGGGTCAAAAATGTCGGCACTCCCCTGTTTATTTTTTTATATTTTTTTTATTGTTAAAAAAAAACAAAATATATATACAACCCCCCAAACTTAAGTGAGACAGTGTTTTCACTGTTTTAAGCGTTAAAGTTCAGAGTTAGGGAGGAGAAAAATCAAACTCTACAAGGGCTTACACAGGCCAAAGGTTAGCACCAACCATTCAAAAATTTTATCGTTATAATGGTAGGGTTGGTGGAAGAATGGAGTGTAGATAAAGGAGTTGAGAAACACACGAGACCGTATGGGAAGAAGGGTTGAATATGGTCTCGGTATATTCGGAGAAGAATGGCGGAAGAGAGAAAGAAGTGTAGTACGAACTTAAGGGTATAAATTGAGTGAATAAATTAGCACAAATTGTGATGACCGATGTGTTAAAAGCGATTATGCTAATTTATCAACCCGTCGAGAAATGGGGTTAAATCCCTCAAGATTCGTAAGAAAACATGGGTACGTTGAACTTGGTAAACCATCCATTGAATATGGAAGCGTGATGGATTCTTGCGCGGTCGAAATGATGGAAAGGACGAAGGGGAGTGATTTAGGAAGTATAACAGTTAGAGGTTCAGGAGGATGAATTGGAAAATCCGACACATCAAACAAAACCGGTTCATCCTCAATACTATCATCAATACTCTCTTCAATACTATCCTCATAATTCTCCTCAAAAGTTATCCCATCCATGCAATTATCATCAAAATCAAGACGATATGATGTTCGGGAGAAACATTTAAGGACTCGGGATGATGAATTGGAGAGAAAAATTCAGTCAAATCTGCGGGTTCATCATCCAAAATATTCCCTACGTCAATATCCTCAATCAAATGAAAATCCATTTTTTTAGACACCTCATCAAAGGCATGGATATTTATCAATTCAGGTTCTAGATTAGAGGTGTAGAGATCGAAAGGATTGGTGATGGTTTCACTCGAAAAGGACCCTTCACAATCTAGCAAATCAAGCACTACAAAGTCGCACAACTCATTAAACGTTTTATTTTCAACTGGTGAATCATTTGTGACACTTGTTTGAAAACTAGAGTTGTGGGATTCAATTGGTGATGGGTAGGTTTGATTTGGAAGGGTGCACAGCTCACTCTCTCCACTCAAATTCTCAATCTGTCCAACCGCCTCATCATACATTGGAAGATTTGGAGCTAGTTGGAAACTAGCTACCGGTTCACTAGGTTGTCTTGATGAATTAAGGGCGGCAATGGACGCATCCAAATTTCTCATCTGTTGGTTTGTCGCTACAATATAAGCTTCCAACGACTGTTCCAAACTAGACATGGGTTGTGAAGGGGTTTCAGTAAAAGATTCAAAGTTGTTTAGATACGTGAAGCTCCCAAATGGCTGTGTAGAAACAGTGTCTAGGGAAGGTGCGAAAGTCGGGTAGGACTGGTAGGAATTGAATGGTTGGACAGGATTAGGATCAACATTTGGATAAAAAGGTGAATGGACTTGTTGATCCCAAGAACTGGAAGTGTTGATAGGAATGAAAGATCGGTTATAAGATTGTTCAATATGTTCGGCAATAGACATGGGTTTTGAAGTTACAACAGAACTCGAAAAAGAAGTATCAACGTAAGAAGGTGGTGAAGGTTGAAATGGTTGATACAAAGTGGATTGCGGAGTCCAACTGTTTCTCCTAGACGCTTCTATTTGATCTTTCAAAGAAATTTTGGGCATGGAGGGGTCGTCCGTAATTCGACCAAAACAATTCGCGTAAGAAGCAAAGTTTGGTTAAGGGTACCAAAGTTCGGCAAGAGTTTTGGGAGGTGGGGTACCCATGATGTAAGAAGGAGAAGAAAAATAATGTGGGTGCAAGTGGGGAGCAATGGATTTCTTAGCGACAAAATTTGCAAGTCTTTTATAAAAATTTTCCGTTTTGTGTTTTGTTTTTATAAGGAGCTTTTTGCAAAAAGATTTTCAATAAAAAGCTTACACACACGTTCAATCAATCACAATATGCACAATCAAGCCTTGATCTAGGGTCACCTAGGTCAACTAGACTGCTCCTAACTGTTCCAAAGGGCAAGATGTGAGACCTCAAACCGCCTCTTCACCGCCAATTGTGGCCAGGTAAGCACAAGTAGAGAAAGGAGGGATCTACTCACGAATCACCGTGAGACGGGACTTTTAAAATTATCTTTCCCTACCTGTCTAGCCTAGGCACCACAAAGTCATGTTAGGATCAACGGTCGATGCCTACAACTATTCGTTTGTCCTATTGAGCGCGAAGTTCTTAGGGCAGAGTCTAATCTTTTTTAATTAACTTGATGGTTAATGCAATATGCTTTATGTGATTTTTTGGGATCCTGGGAAGGGTAATGAAATCCCCACCCAATCTGGATTGGTGTTCAAGCCCCTTAAAGTCAATTTAAAATATGCAAAGCAGTAATCACAATCACTTGCAAACAAATTTTTTTTAGCGCGGCGCAAAGAATCCTGCACAAGATCAAGTTATTGGAGAAGGGGAGAAGATTTTAGCGTAAAGAATCCTGCAAGAAAATTTCACAGAGGAGATCATGGGGTTACAGAGAAGAAGAGAAGAAGCTTACAGAGGGATTTTGGAATGATAATGTCAGCAAGGCACGGCGGAAACGCGGTCAGTGACCCCTGCTGGCGGCGATTCCGCGGTCAAACGGTTGACTCGGGCATCCAAACTTTTTCTGTTGTTTGTTACGGTCCTCCTCTATTTGTTCAGATTTGTTGTTTGCTGTTTTGCTCTCTGGATTTTTCCAGACCTGAATCTGTTCGTCGATCCTGCACAATTCAAACAAAATCATAAAATTCATAAAAACTGAAAAATAAAAAAATATATATAAAAATTTTTCATCTTGTTATTTGATTTAAACTAAGTTTTGTGATCAAACAATTAATTACCGCAATCAAGAACGGCGTCGCTTGGTAGCTAGCCGGTGAGTACGGGTCGGTCCACAGGGATTTTGTGTATTCTCAATTTGTTCTAACGAGTTAATTCCAAACGGTGTTGAATTTATTATCACTAAAAACTAAGGTTGATCTAGACTAGGATTAAAACCTTGCTAGGGTTAAGTTTAGGTTAAGTTTGGAAAGTCAATATTCCTCACCGCTTTCTATACCCTAATTAAGATCTATTAGGTGTTATGGTAATAATTACTAAAGTGGATGAGTACCATCGGGAAAAAAACTAGGTTTCTTCCTCTAGGTTCTTGTCCTTCCTTTCTTAATTCTTACCCTAACCTCCATGGAAAACATGCACAACCGGTCTTTTATACTATGGTATCACCGCTATCTCGTGGGATAGGGTGCCGTAGTGAGCGGTGTGTGTATGTATGCATGGAGTCCTATAAAAATATGCGATGGGAAAGAAAGGGGTGAGAGATTTTCATCTCTCAAACGTTTCCTATTCCTAACCCTAAGAAGTGAAGAACTATTCACTCATTAGGGAATTGATAAACATGTACTAAACTAATTAACTAGGGCAGATAATAAAAGTTAAACTAGGGCAGAAAGAAAATTAACTAGGGCAATAAAAAGAAAACTTACTCTAATTTAATTTGATACTCTCTTCAAACATTTATAGGAATTGAATTCTGAATTTTAATAAATACAATGAGGCACAAGAAGAGGCATGCTCCAAAAAGAGCATTAGGGTTTCTATTTATAGATTATAGAAACCCTAGGGTTACATTCGATCCCTATCTGCATTTACAAAATTACCCCTAAAAAGCCTAGTCAACGCACCACCCCACCGACAAAAATTGCACCGACACATGCTCTATATGGCCACGGAACCGCGGCCGAAACCCATGTTCGGCCGTGGATCCGCGGCCATATAGATGGGCCTTGGGCTGGAATTTTCTGGTATATTTTATGTTGCATTTTTCTTGACTTTTCTTCATTTGGTTCTTCAGAATGTCTTCTAGTTTTCTTCCAGATTTCCACAGTGCATAATGTCGTAGACTTTACCGTTTGCTTCGTGTCGAAGTCTTGAACCTTGCGCTGCCTTTGTACTTTGTGAACTTGTTCATTGATCTTCATTGTCACTCAAACTGTAGGCATGATCAAGATTATTCCATTTATTGGTCCTAGTCTCACTTTTGTATCGTCTTTTCATCATTTTCACTGTTTTGTTCGGAGAACCTGTAACCTACAACTATTTAACAGATATGGATCAAAAGCACCTGTTTATTTGTAAAATGAATAAGAATAGGGAATATAATAATGCAAAATTATGATATGAACACCAAGCTCGCTAAAGAGCTGGCCGACGAGAACTTCGATGACATGAGGATCGTTGTGCAAAGCCGTCGGGTTCTTGCTCCAGCAGAAGTATCTCCGAAGTTGTTCGAAGAAAACGGAGTGACCGAGCAAATGACTCTGTAAATAAAAGATCAGGAAAAGGCTGCGGATTGGAGAGAAGTCTTTATAGATTACTTCAAATCCCGTCGAACACCTGAAGATGCGTCCTCAAGACATCAGCTTATGAAACGAGCTTTGTCTTTTGCTTTCGTCAATGATACTCTGTATAAGAGATCATTTGATTCTCTGTGGCTAAGATGCCTGGGACCTGAAGAGGCAAAGAGAGTCATCCAAGAAACTCACGACGGACTCTGTGGTTCTCACCAATCCGGGCCGAAGATGAAGCTGAAGATCAAACGGATGGGTTATTATTGGCCCACGATGATCTAAGACTACCTCGAATACGCGAAGCAGTGTCATTCATGCTAGATTCATGGAGACTTCATCTATTAGCATCCGAATCTGCTACATCCGACAGTGGCTAGCTGGCCGTTCGAAATGTGGGGAACAGACATAATCGGGCCCATCGAACCAGCATCGTCCAGAAGACATCGGTTCATTTTGGCGACAACTGATTACTTCTCTAAATTGGCAGAGGCAGTACCGCTGAGGGAAGTGAAGACGGAGAATATCCTCCATTTCTTCAAGACGCACGTCATTTATCGGTTTGGAACTCCATGACGGATTATCTCCGATAACGGGCCAGCCTATAGAAGCCACAAGATAAGCCGCTTCGCACAACGGCATAACATAGACTGGAGATACTCCTCAGTCTATAATCCCCGAGCTAACGGTCTAGCTGAGGCGTTTAACAAGACCTTGACGAAGATCGTGAAAAAGACGGTGTCCCAAAATAAGAAGGACTGGCACGAGAGACTGCATGAGGCTCTCTGGGCGTATCGAACTACGTTCAAAACGGACACGAACACAACGCCGTACGCATTGGTATTCGGTACAGAGGCAGTACTTCCCCTCGAGATAGAGCTACCCTCTCTACGAGTGGCAGTTCATTACGAGCTAACGGACGAAGAGAATGCTCACCTTCGACTTGAAGAGCTCGATGCCCTTAATGAAACCCGGCTCATGGTGCAACAAAATCTGGAGGCTTATAAAGCAAAGATGACGCGCTCATACGAAAGATTGACTAGGCCGAGGACATTCCACCAAGGCGAACTCGTGCTAGTGGTCAAAAGACCTATGATCCCCAATCGTGCTAAACGGGGGAAATTCGAGCCGAACTATGAAGGCCCGTATATCATAGACAAAGTCTACCAGGGTGGAGCCTATTTACTCATGGATATACATGGCGAAAGACCTTTCAGGCCAATAAACGGTCGCTTCCTAAAGAAATACTACGCCTAACGAGTCACGGCCTAGGTCAATGATAGATGACAACGACTATGTCCGCTCGCTATCTTCCTAAGCCTAAACTCTATAAGTAGTAGCCGGCTTCCTTCACAACGGACCGAAACGTCCTTAAACTAACAACGGACCGAAACGTCCTTAAATTAACGATGGACCACTATGTCCTAAAACTAGCTCTTGACCGAGATGTCGAAAAACTATGGTGGATTGCAGCATCCCAAAGCTGATACAAAAAAAAGAATAAAAAAAAGAGAAAAAAAAAGAAAACGGTATGTCCATAAGCAAAATGGGCACGGATGAAAACCCGAAAGGGCTCCGTGAGTAAAAACAGCAGGGCTACCGGCGAGTTTTGTGAAAACCCGAAAGGGCGCAACCTCGTTAAAAAAAAGAGAGAGAAAAAAACAGTATGTCCATAAGCAAAAAAGAGCACGGATGAAAACCCAAAAGGGCTCCGTGAGTAAAAACAGCAGGGCTACTGGCGAGTTTTGTGAAAACCCGAAAGAGCGCAATCTCGTTAAAAGACACTTGCGAGGTCCTCTTGACCTTGTGAGGAAAAACCACCTGCGTGAGATCCTTACGACTCACAAGGGAGAAACACATTTAGGGATCCCCACAATTCCTAAAAAGAAATTACACTTGCGGGATCCTCACGACTCGTAAGGTGAACCCTCATATGGGACCCTCACGGCTCATAAGATTTGAAAGTCTTAAGCTACAGGGATCTGAACCTGTTCTTAAGCATCCATCACAACCTCCAACACTGCCCTACAAACGGTTCAGTATTGACCCTTGTATACAATCTACGGGCGTGAATAAACATTTCCCTAATAAAGTCCCATCCGTGACTAGGGATATGTTTGCACGGTGAACAACCCTGGTGAGTCCTCTCGACTTGTAAGGAGAAAACACTCTTATAAGATCCTTACGACTTATAAGAGGCCATGCACCTAGGGATCCTCATGATTCCTAAGGAGAAAATACACCTACGAGATCCTCACGACTCGCAGGGAGAAGTACCTTTATAAGACCCTTACGGCTCATGAAGTCAAAAGTCTTAGTCGACAGGATCCTAACCATGTTCGCTAAGCCACCTTTGTTCGACATCAACAGAGGCAAATGATGATTCGCTCCTGGCAACATTCCAGTTGTAGCGGTGCTGATGCCGAAATCGGTGTCTAATTCCAAAGTTACAGCAAGAAGCTAGCGTGCCACACATGCATACGAAATAGCCGAAATGATGGGGCAACTTGCAAATCAGCAAGTAAAAAAATGTATGCATGCCAAATAGCCTAAATGATTGGGCAACTTGCAATAAAACCAGTGAGTAAAAATAAAATAAATAGCCGAAATGATAGGGCAATCACGACCTTCGCGATATAAAAGCTGAAATTATAGAGCATCGCGGAAATAAAAAATATATAAATAAAATTTATGCCCTACAGGTGATATCACATCAATCCCTATATACAATCTAGGGGCGCAAACAAAGAAGGAATCACACCTTCCCTCCCCAGGCTTCATCGGAAGAAGAACCCAAATCTCAACGGTTCACAGACAACCTGGAGACCACTTCAATATTCAACATTCAACGGACGCAACGTCATCAACATGACCCGCTCGGAAATACGTCATCCATATGACCCGCTCGGAAATACGTCATCCACATAACCCCGTTCGGAAATACATCATCCACATGACCCCGTTCGGAAATACGTCATCCACATGACCCCATTCGGAAATACATCATCCACATGACCCCGTTCGGAAATACGTCATCCACATGGCCCCGTTCGGAAATACGTCATTAACATGACCCCGTTCGGAAATACGTCATCTACATGACCCCGTTCGGAAATACGTCATCCACATGACCCCGCTCGGAAATACGTCATCCACATGACCCCGCTCGGAAATACGTCATCCATATGACCCTGCTCGGAAATATGTCATCCACATGACCCCGTTCGGAAATACGTCATCCACATGACCCCGTTCAGAAATACGTCATCTACATGACCCTGTTCGGAAATACGTCATACGCATGACCCCGTTTGGAAATACGTCATACATATGACCCCGTCACGGAAATACATCATCCATATGACCCCGTTTCGGAAATACGTCATCTACAGGTCTATCCCACTAAAAACTTACGGATCCTCTCGATTCGTAAGGAAGAAAACTCCCTTATAAGATCCTTACGACTTATAAGGGAAAACGCACATAGGAATCCTCACGATTCCTAAGGAGAAAATACACCTACGAGATCCTCTCGACTCGTAGGGAGAAAAGTCTTTATGAGACCCTCACGGCTTATAATGTTGAAAAGTATTAGGCAGCAGATCTGAACCTGCTTCCTAAGCCATCACTACCTCTTGAAAAGTTCAAGATGAAACGTTCTTTATTATCTACAGGCCACACTTGCTAAAATCGCATGGCAACAACACGGCAAGGAGCAGAAAGCGACAAGGAGAACATTTGATTCGCATTTAATTAAGCGTTCGAGGCATACCTGTTTATGCATGTGCAAAAGATTTAGTACGTAAAATAAAACAAGCTAAAATGAGAAACTTGCCATTCATACTTCAAAAAGCTCTTACAATTAGGAAAGCAATAAACAAAAACATTATCAGAATAATTACAATGGCAAAACCTCAGATCCAGGACATGGATTGAGGAATTCAAAAGTGAAATTGTCCAGAATCTTCTACGCCTTTCGAACCATTCTAGTATGCTTTCTTTCGCGATCACAAGCGTCGGGATCCTCACGGATGTTCTCCACCCTCCGATAGGCAGCAAGTATTGCCGCCTGTTGAAAAGCCTGATGCAGAAGATCGATAAAGTTGTCTCGCCTTCTCTTTGAGATTAGGCCCATCAGATACACCGAGTGTACCTTATCCTCGGCAGCATCCAATGCTTTAAGTGGCACACCAGTATAGAATAAAAGAAGCGCTTCCCAGATCGCTCCCACGATAAGCTTCAGGAGAGAAGAACGTCGAGGAAGCAGTCGACCGTCGTATGCGTCAAAGCGACTCATGATTTCGGCATACTAGGCGTTTGTGAATTCTCGATTTTGAGAACGGCCGAGTGAGCGAATGTCTCCGTAAGAGGTGATCTCATCAAGGTCATACATATGAGCATCCATGGCTCCTGAAAAGGAAAATCAACAAGAATTAGCGGACAGACTGATTAAGCAAATTCTTATTAAAAAACATACAACAAATCTTAATTATGACACCTAATAAGTTCGAATTTATGAGAAATCCTGAAAATGGAATCTCATTTGATAAGCGACCTTTAGAGTCGAAGAGTTAAACTCCTTGAGAGCAATGCTCTACAAATAGGAATGACATCTGTCAAAGTCAATTATGAAAGGAATTTAAAAGAAATTCCCCGATAATGCTAAGAGCCTGACTCTGTAATGATGATGGAAAAATCCATCAAGAATTAATTAAAATTAATTTTTGTACATTAAAATTTCTAGGATCTTCAAGATCCATGAAAAAACTCTTAAGAGTTCTTCATTCAAGATTAAGAAAATCTAAAAAGCAAAGCTATGATTCATGGGTTAAGGAACCCCAAGAAAAGATCTCTTTAGATCTATGGGTTTAAGAGAGCAAAGCTCTTTTAATGGAACCCTAAAAGGGTTCTCGTTAGATCAAAGATTTATGAAGAGCAAAGTTCTGTTAATGAGTAAAACCCTAATTTAGTGAAGGTTTTAAACTTGACCTAAGTTTTAACAGAGTTCTGACTCTTAAAAGTTTTCAACAGGAGAGCAATGCTCTGACGAAGAGATAATTCTCAAGGAAGAGATGAAAATCATCCAGGGGACTAAAAGTCCTATTTATAGGCATTCAGAGCCGCTTTAACTTCCAAAAAAGTTGATCCAACGACTGAGATGCTACCACCGCTGCACTCATGTTTGGGCCATGTAACTGCAACGGTGGGGGGCATTTGTTTTCCCAATCAGAGCAAAGCTCTGTTCAAATTCCAAGATTTGAAATGAAGCAATGCTTCCGTTTCTCCCAATCAGAGCAAAGCTCTATATTGAAATTCTAAAGTCAAAAATTGAAGCAACGCTTCAAATCCTGCGCCAGGCGCGCTGTGCGCCATGTGTCAAACACAGATGGACTAGCGCCAGGTGCGCCATGCCCTAGGCAGCGCACTCCCAATCAGAGCAAAGCTCTGTCTTAAATTTTTAAATTCAAAAGTTGAAGCAACGCTTCAGTTGCGCTGCGTTTTGCGCTGCGCGCCACGTGTCAAACATGGGTGCGCTAGCGCAGTTGCGCTGCACTCTGCGCTGCACGCCACGTGTCAAACGTAGGTGCGCCAGTGCTGGAATTAAAAATTTCCCACCGTTAGATCAAAAGATCTAATAATAATAAATTATTAATTAATCAGAATTAAAATTCTATTATGGAAAGATCTTTCCAATCTTGTTAAAAACAAGAGTATTGTCTTCTGTAAAACAGAAGCCCTAGGATCAAAGATCTAACGGTGGGGAAATATCCCCAAATCAATCAGAGAAAGATCTCTTTAACTGATTTAACAAATAAATTTGCCCTATAAAAAGGCCCCTAGACTTCAAGTCTCAAGAGACACACAGAGAAATATAGAGAAACCTCCCTACAAACTTTGAGAAAACTCAAAAGGAAAGAGAGCAAGCTCTTAAAAGAAGATCATTCCTTCAAGGTAAAAAGAATGAATCTTGAACAAAGAGATGAAATCATCTCATTAAAAAATGAAGAACTATCTTCTAAAAAGATCATAGATCTACAAAAGACCAAAGTCTTTGATATAAAAGAGATCAAAAGATCTTATTATAAACAAAAAGAAAAAGAAGAAGTATCCACTTCATTCACAAATCCTTGATCTACAAAGGCAGAGCCTTTTTATAAATAAACAAGAACTTTTGTTCTTGAATCTTGAGGCAAAGCCTCCTTCAGAAGAACATAAACTTGTTCTCTGATCATAAATTTGATCAAGTGCGCTCTGCGCTATTGAAAAGTGCCTTGCACTCAAGAACTGCGCTTTTGCGCTTATTGAACCGGCGCTCAGCGCCAAAACATGCCACGTGTCAACCATAAACATAACTTGCGCTTTGCTCTTCTGGAACAGCGCACTGCGCTCATGAACCGGCGCTCAACGCCAAGCGCACTACGTGTCACTCACTGATGCGCCATTAAATCAGCGCAAAGCGCTCATAAATTAAAAGCGCAATGCGGTAATAAACTAGTGCTTAGCGCTAAGCGCGACACGTGTCATCTTCGTGTGCGCTACCCGGCAGAAGCGCTATGCGCTCTTTGATTGGCGCAAAGCGCCTGGAGCGCCACGTGGCGCACTGTCAGAACATACATTGTTCTGATGAATGATATGCATTCAGTACAAGACAAAAGATGTCAGAACCCAATACTTAGCATTATTAAAAGGGCCAAGCCCAAATAAAGGCTCAATAGCCAGAGCAATAAAATGTTAAACATTTTAATTGGACTTAGCCCAACATTGGCCGTAAGTCCTCAACTATATTGAACTGAGCCCATCTGCTCATGAATATTCAACAGATCTTAGTCCCAAGCTGGGCTACAGATCTTCCAGTCAATTTACACCCGGTTCGAGGGTACATCTCTTTACTCCTCTGATATCTGTCGTTGTAATCCTTCAACGTCTTCAGAGAGGTGATGGGTCCCGACAACCACACATTTCTACGGACTGTGGGGTCCTTAAACTCATGAACTGCGATGTCCTTAAACTTTATAGACTACGATGTCTCTAAACCGGACTGTGGGGTCCTTAAACTCATGGACTACGATGTTCTTAAATCTTATAGACTACGATGTCTCTAAACTGGATTGTGGGGTCCCTTTAAACCCACGGACTACGATGTCCTTAACCTTGGACTGAGATGCCCTTAAACTAACAATGGACCGCAATGTCCTTAAACTAACAATGGATCGCAATGTCCTTAAACTAACAATCGACCGCAATGTCATTAAACTAAGAAATAGAGCCTAATTGCTCTCTTGTTGGATCCAAACGATCCCGTTAAGTTGATCTTAGTCTAGAAATTAGACTAACGTATTCTTAACAAACGTTGAACTTGATCTTAGTCTCAAATGAGGCTAACGTATCCTTAAACACAATCTTCAAACCCAAATCTAAGAAGATACGGATTTGGACTAATTCACGTCCTACGGGTGATAACATAAATTAGTCTCCGTATACAATCCATGGGCAACCACAAACAAAACAAACTCCCACGACACGAAGTGACCATATGGAGAAGGAGAAAGTTGTTACCGCGATGCGGTAGCGTAATTAACTGCAGGGGTTTGCGCCTGCAGGGAAGAGGGTCCCCACAATCAAAAACCCTTCAAACGAGGGGGAATCTGACGAAGTCTGCTACATCGGCCGCATCCGTTTAAACCTTCGATACACGGTGCTATAAATCAACTTGGCATCTTCGGAGAGGTGGATGGATAGCACCAATTAGCATCTGCCCCCAGATTCAGGCAAGACATTCTCCGCGTCTTCCCAGTTTCTGGCGGTAAACAATACCTCTCTTGGATGACATCCAACAAGTCCCTTATTACGCTAAAATCTTGAATGACTTATGCACCAAGAAAAGAAAGTCTCAGGTACCCAAGAAAGTATCTGTAGCTAGTGTCGTGAGCAATGCTATTAACCAACCTCAACCTTTGCCCCAAAAACGAAAGGAGCCTGGCTGTCCTACAATTTCAATAACAATTGGGGATAAGAACATCAATCGTGCACTTTTAGATCTTGGTTCCAGTGTTAACCTGCATCCCTATTCCGTTTATGAGCAATTAGGTGTTGGAGAGTTGAAACCCACTCATTGTACTTTCCAAATGGCCGATCGATCCATCACCCATCCTAGGGGTGAGTTATAGGATGTGTTGATCAGATTAGTGGACTTCATATTCCCCATTGATTTCATTGTTATGGACACACAGCCTGTGGCTAACCCACGGAACCAAATTCCGGTGATCCTCGGTCGACCATTTTTGGCCACTTCCAATGCTGTGATCAACTGTCGTAACGGCTCTATGACTTTATCCTTCGGGAAGATGTCAAGTGAGTTCAACATTTACAAGATAGGAAGTCTGCCCTCCAAACCTTCTGCTCATGCATGTTCTGTCGAATTAATGGATGTAGACAGCAGCGAATTAGATCAGCTTCAGGATACTGATCTAGATTCTTTTCATACGTTGTTTGACCCAACTATATATTATACACATACGGACTCTTCCATTAAGTTGTCCGGGTCAACATTTAACGCTGATTGTGAATTTTTCATGGAGTCTAGAGATCGCCCCACTCTTTCTGATGACATTATTCTCCGGGGGTATCGATGAAAGTTTTGAGGAAATTTTCGCTGATGAACTCGCATTTTTAGCAAACACGGGTGTTGAGATGAATCAACTCCAAAAAAAAATTAAACCTCCGCCCCCTTCTTCTTGACAATCACAAAAATGCGAGTAATCCATCGTCACAATCACTTTGTCGTCTCTTCAAATTGAGATGCAATCCATTTCTGTTACAACCACCACCCCACTCATTTCTTCCCCACTTCTTCGTGATTCTAGACAACATCCTCTTCCACCAACCGCTTTGTTTTACTAATAAATTCTTGGAATGGTTGGTATTGACTTTTGGCCTTTGCAAAGCTTGGCATTGATTTATAACTTTGTTTAATTCAAGTTTGGGGGAGATGATGTTGGCTCTAGAAAGAAAATGATTTTTAGCCAACCGTATGATTGTAGGTACGTTTACCACTTGTAAATAAATAAAAAATATAAAATAAAAAAAATTGGGTATTTTTGTAAATTTCCGGTTTTAATAAAATAAAAATAATAATAATAATAATAATAAACAGGGGAGTGCCGACAATTTTGACCCTCTTGGTGTGGCATGACAGTGAGGACACTGTCAAGTTTAAGTTTGGGGGTGTGCTCGGTAAGCTTTCTTCCTTCGCATTCATACAAATATTTTTGTATTTGCATACTTATTTTAAAACCCATAAAAATTGAAAAATTTTAAAAAATTTAAAAATTGAAAGATTCAATTGGCCATAATTGACTTAAGTTTGACAAGACGGTTAACTAGCTAGGAAAAACTAGATCCAAAACTTAGTAAATTAAAAAACCCTAAAAATAACCTTTCTTAAAATTTAACGGTAGAAAATATATGTCTTTGTAGTTTACTTAGAAATAGGCAAATTTTGAGTTCACTTTTTGGGTTAAGTCAAAATAAGGGAAGAGTATTGAAATTTTTATTGAAGTGTAAGTCTGAAAAATAATTCTGAACCTTAAGTCTAAATTCTAAAACTATATACCCTACAACTTGCACAAACACGAACCTTGAAACTTGAAATAGTAGAAGATACCTTGAAATGCTCTTGTCTAAAATCCTTAATATAAAGGAAAATAAAATTAAAAAAAGTACAAGTGTGAATAAAGAGATAAAAAAAATGAACACTGGTTTTGTAATTACTTAAGGCTACATAAATTGAAAAATATATAGCGAGGGTGCTTTATCACCTAGTGCTTTAGACCAACTGGTTTGGGAGTCACTGCTAAGCCTTAGGTATTGCAAGACGGGGAATTACGCCTTAATGCGCGAACACATTTTGTAATCGGTCGTTAGTATCTCAAGAAGTATTAACGGTCGCATGAAGGATGTGTGAGCAAATTTCATCTAAAAATTCACCAACTAAAAGTATTTTGGATGATGGACAAGAGTATAAGAGCTTGAATTGAATTTCCAAGTGTAGGGGTGATACATACACACACGTAGGGGTATATGATTGGGTTTGGATGAGAGATAGGAATAAAAAATAGGACCTATATTTTTAGTAGAAATGATAGAAATTCCTAAGTGGAGATGGAACTTTAGAAGGAAAACTCAAAAGATGCTGAAAGCTGAATAAATTTGCAGAACATATATGATTTTAAGTTAAATGATAAGTGGATGTGAAAAATACGGGTTGATAATTTCTAAGTTGAAGATAATAGATTTCTTGCTAGAACACCGAATTGAAAAAATGAAAGTCAATAGGCCAAATTGATCGATTTTTGTGGGTAGTATCAGCTGAAAACCCTTAGGAGACAACACTCCTCCTACTAGGGACACCTAGAGGTTTAATGGCTTGTTGCACGAGCTCAGTGCAATCGTGTTTCCCTGCGAAAGTGAGGTTAGGTTTTTTCGAGGATAAATTGGTTTTGCTCGGGACGAGCAAAAGATAAGTTTGGGGGTATTTGTTCATATCATAAATTTGCATTATTATATTCCTCATTCTTAATCATTTTACAAATAAATAGGTGTTTTTGATCCATGTCTGCTACATAGTTGCAGGTTACAGGTTCTCGGAACAATACAGTGAAAATGGTGAAAAGACGCTACAAAAGTGAGACTACCACCAACAAATAGAAGAATCTTTATCATGTCGTCTACAGTTTAAGGAATAAGTGAAGATCAATGAACATTTCAATTGCACAAGGTACGAAGGTAGCACAAGATTCAAGACTTCAATACGAAGCGAACGGTAAAGTCCACAACATTCTGCACTGTGGAAATCTGGAAGAAACTAGAAGACGTTCTGAAGAACCAAGTGAAGAAAATAGAAGGAAAAAGCAACAGAATGAAGCCCTGAAGAAATGATGCAGCAAGACCATCAAATGGCCGTGGAACCGTGGCCAAACCATGCTTATGGCCGTGGATCCGCGACCGTTCTGTACACGTGTCAGCGCATGTTATCGGTGGGTGTCGGTGCGTTGACCAGGCTTCTTAGGGTATTTTTGTAATTCTAGATATGGATCAGATGTAAACCCTAGGTTTTCTATTATCTATGAATAGGAAACCTACAGCTCTTTTTGGAGCATGCCTCTTTTTAATTCTAGATCTTAAATTTCCGTTCATTGTAATTATCAAAGAGTGCATCAATAAAGTAAGTTTTCTTATCTGCCGTAGTTATAAATTTCTTATCTACCGTAGTTATAAATTTCTTATCTGCCGTAGTTATCACATAAAAAATGAATTCTTTTATTAATTCCCTAATGAGTGAGTAGTTCCTCACTTGTTAGGGTTAGGTTTGGGGAAGGTTTGAGAGATGAAAATCTCTCACCCCTTTCTTGCCCGTTATACATTTTAAAATAGGAATCTATGCAAACCAACACACACTGCTCACTACGGCACCCTATCCCAAGAGGTAGCGGTGATTCCATAGTTAAAGACTGGTTGTGTATGATTGTCATAGAGGTTAGGGTAAGAGTTAAGAAAGGACGGACAAGGACAAAAGGGAAGAAACCTAGTTTCTTCCCGATCGTGCTAATCCTCTTTGTTAACTATTACCTTAACACCTAAAAGTTCTTAATTAGGGCATAGAAATCGATGAGAATAATTGATTATCCAAACTAACCTAAACCTAACCCTAGCAAGGTTTTAATCCTTATCAAACTCAACTTTAGTTTTTATTGATAATCAAACCTACCACAATTGGAATTGACTCGTTAGAACAACTAGAAAATACACAAAATCCCTGTGGACCGACCCGTATTCAACCGACTAGCTACCAAGCGACACCGTTCTTGATTGCGGTTAATTCTTTGATCACAAAAACGCACGTAAGCATAAATATCACCAAATCACCCGGCCATATACAGAAGGATTGTCGGAGAAAACATGGACTCTGCTTGGTTTGTGGATCAGCTTACCATTCGATTGGTACGCGCCCTTCGAGTCTACAGTTGAAAGACGATGTCTAGAAAGCACCACAGAAGCAGAGTTATGGACAGAAACAAATTATGCTATGGCCAAATCAAGGACGGGCTTTCACCCTGACGGCCGAATAGGCCAAAGCTTCAGAAGATATTGTTTCAGATATCCTACTTTGTAATTTTCTTGAATTGGCATTATTTGATTATGGTGTATTCCATTGCTTAATGTCTTCCAAATTTATTGGTGCACATTCTATTCCACGCACGGCCCTATCTAGTAGTTCGGACATACACATTGGGAATGGAAGAATTATATTTAGTAGTAAATGCAAGGGTTGTTCTATTGTTATTTGCGGACGGGAGTTCTTCACGGATTTCTTGGTGATTGATACGAGCAGTTATGGTGTTGTCTTGGGAATGGATTTTCTTGGCACTTTCCATGCTCATATAGACTGTAGGGCAAAGAAGGTGATTTTATAACTTCCCAGACATCTGGAGTTCGAATTCTTGGGAGGCAGCAAATTAGTCGGGCCAGTCGAATTTAGGGATAAGCCGACAAATGTTTTTTCGTCGATGGAAGTGATCGAGCAAGAAGCACCAGTAATAGTTCAGGATTTCATGGATGTGTTCAAGAACATCTCGGGTTTACCGCCAAAACGAGATGTGGAGTTCGTGATTGATCTTATTCCTGAAGCGGCGCTAATTAAAAGGGCTTATTATCTGATGGAACTAGCAGAAGTAAAGAGGCAAGTCTCCGAATTATTAGAGAAGGGCTGGATTCGCAGCAGTGATTCACCTTAGGGTGCTCCAGTTCTTTTAATCAAGAAGAAAGATGGAACGCAGAGATTGTGCATCGACTATCGAAAGCTAAATCGGGTGACCATCAAGAACAAGTACCCAATTCCTCGCATAGACGATTTATTCGATCAACTCAGTGGCGTGAGAGTATTTTTGAAATTGGATTTGCGATCGGGTTATCACTAAGTTTGGGTGAAGACAGAAGACATTTGCAAGACGGCGTTCCGAAATCGATATAGGCATTACGAGTATTTAGTTATGCTGTTTGGAGTTACTAACGCATCGGCGATATTTATGGACTTGATGAACCAAATCTTTTCACCATATCTGGATCAGTTCATGGTGGTATTCATCGATGATATTCTGGTTTACTCGAGGAGCATAGAAGAGCATGAAGAACACTTAAGGATCGCACTGCAGATATTGAAACAAGAGATATTGTATGCTAAGATGAGCAAGTGTGAATTTTAGTTTGATTAAGTGAAGTTCTTGGGTCATGTTATATTCGGAGATGGAATGGCAATTGACCATGAAAAGATTGCAGCTATTCATGATTGGCCGACTCCAAAAACTGTAGCGGACAGTAGGAGTTTCCTTGGGCTGGATGGTTATTATCGAAGGTTTGTGGAGAACTTTGCTCGGATAGCAGAGCCATTAACCAAGTTAATGCAAAAGGAGGTACCATTTGTTTGGTCCGAGAAGTGTGCGCAAGCTTTTGAGGCGCTGAAGTAAAGGTTACCAATCGCTCATATTCTAACTGTGGCAAATGGTTCCGGAGGTTTATTTATTCACAGTGACGTATCGGAAAAAGGTTTGGGATGTGTATTAATGCATCTTGGAAAAGTGGTAGCTTATGCGTCAAGACAGTTGAAGACTCATAAGAAGAACTATCTAACTCACGACTTGGAGCTAGAAGCAGTTATCTTTGTGCTAAAAATTTGGAAACACTACTTATTGGACGAGAAGGTTGAGGTATTTATCGATCATAAGAGCCTAAAATATGTGTTCACGCAGAAATAGCTCAACATGAGACAACATAGATAGTTGGAGCTGATGGCTGACTATAATCTTGATCTAAAATACCATCCGGAAAAAGTTAATGTAGTACCGGATACTTTATGTCGGTTGCCAACAATACGGATGTTAACTTCACAAAAGGAGATTATAGCGGATTTTCATAGATTTGAGTTGGAGCTCGTACTACCGGATTTTTCGGGAAAATTGATGCAATTACGAGTACAATCATCATTGATTGATGGCATTAAGGAAGCACAGTTGCATGATCCTAAATTGCAGAAATTTTGAGGACAAGTAGAGACAGGTCTTCAAACGGATTTATTGATTCATGAAGATAGTTCTTTAAAGTATGGAAGTCGATTGTGTGTGTGCCTAAATGAGAAGTTTGTGAAGAAGTCATGAAGGAGGCTCATAGTTCCGCATATTCAGTACATCCGGGAGGCACGAAAATGTATAGAGATATGCGACAACACTTTTGGTAGGAATGCATGAAAAGAGAGATCGCTCGTTTCGTGTCGAGATGATTGGTGTGTCAGCAAGTAAAGGCTGAAAATCAAAGGGTCGCCGGTTTTTTGCAACCACTTCCAATTCCCCAATGGATGTAGGAACATATAACCATAAATTTCGTGACAGCGTTACCACGGAGTCCAAAGGGCAATAACGCAGTATGGGTGATCTTCGATCGACTGACCAAGGCAGCTTATTTTATACCATTTTGAGTTGGTCAGTCGGCAGAGGTTTTAACAGAGAGGTACATGCAGGAGATTGTGAGATTGCATGGAGTACTAGTGAGTATTGTTTTCGATCGTGACACCCGGTTCCTGTCATATTTTTTGAGGAGTCTACAAGAAAGTTTGGGAACTCGCTTGAAGTTTAGTACGGCCTATTACTCTTAGACAGATGGACAGTCCGAAAGAACGATCCAAACTCTTGAAGACATGTTGAGAGCTTGCATATTAGACTTCAAGGGTTCGTGGAAGGATTATTTATATTTAGTGGATTTCTCATAAAATCATAGTTTCAGGCAACTATACAAATGCCTCCATTTGAAGTATTGTTCGGTCGTATGTGTCGCTCACCAGTATGTTAGGATGACATTAGAGAAAGAAGACTGTTAGAATCGGAGTTTATTGTACAAACAGTGGAGAAAGTTAACTTGATTCGTGATCATATGAAGGTGGCTCAAGATCGATAGAAAAGTTGGGCAGATACTTGAAGAAGACCATTAGAGTTTGCTGTTGGTGATCATGTGTTCTTAAAGATATCACCGATAAGAGGAGTGATCCGGTTCGGTAGTCGAGACAAGCTTAGTCCTCGATTTGTGGGGCTTTTCGATGTCATTGAGATTATTGGAGAAGTGGGTTATCGATTGGCATTACCACCATCTTCGGCGGGTGTGCATGACGTGTTTCATATATCTCAACTTCGCAAATATGTTCGAGATGAGACGCACGTCCTAGACCACAGGGAATCGACGGTGAGAAATAATTTGACTTATGAAGAGCAATCGATGGTTATTGTGGATTGACGAGAAAAAGTTTTCAAGAATAAAGTGATCCCTTTAGTTCTTATTTCGTGGGGAAATTGTTCGCAGGGAGAATCTACATAGGAACGTGAAGAGGAGATTCGACAAAAGTTTCCACATTTGTGTTTCTTGAATCTGTATTTCCTTGTTCTTGTCTTTTTCCCGTTTCTATGAATTTCGAGGGAGAAATTCTGTTTGTAGTTGGGTATAATGTAACACCCTAACACAATAGCATGTTATTTTTATTAAATAGATTATTTGGGCTATTTAAATCATTATTATTGTTATTAGGTTAAGATTGGTGTTTGGATGGTTAGAGTGATAATTATATTATCTTATCTTGCCTTGATCCCTAGTTCAAATTGATATAATATTTGTACCCAACCCGCTTGCATATAAAACTAATTTTATTTATTATTGGATTTTAATATTTTGTCATGATAGAATTTAATTATGGTTATCTAGTTGGTTAGATAGATGATAGTTAGTGTTTAATATTTATTTTACTAACATATATATATATATATATATATATATATATATATATATATATATATATATATGCATAGATTTTATCATCTAATATTAGTTTGGTAAACTAAACATTCTGCCAAAATCCCTAACATTAATATTTATGCAGAATATTGAATGTGTTTAGTTACTAGAATATTTTAGTAGTATTTTAAGATTTGTTTTCTAATCTAATAATATCTTATTTTAATATGCATATAATAATTCGTCTAACATTATTGTTTAACCAAAGATATATTTTTGTTTGGTAGTTTAAATAAGATATGTTAAGATATTTAATCTTTTAAATAATCGTTTAAAGATATGCTTATAGGGGTTTGTTGTGAGAAGATAGATCTTTAGGGGGCTTTTGAGCAATTTTTCCTCTAAACCTATATGTATTGAACCCATCATCATCACCTTCTCTCACAATTATATACCTTCTCTCACAATTATATATATATATATATATATATATATATATATATATATAACCATTTTTTCCTTCCTCTTCCTAGTACCCAAACCCCTCGAGATCGCCGACGCCTCCTAGCTCGTGCCTATCGCTCGACTCCATTGCCACTCTCACCATCATCACCATCATATTCTTCTCCGATCTAATCTCTTCAGCCAACCCAACAACCCTGATGCCTTCCTCCTCATCTCAATCTCGACCGAGCATCCTTCGACAGCCACAACGACCTCGCCTCACCGTCGACCCAAGCATCATCACCGTCATCGTTTCCCTCGCCTTCATCTTCACCGCCTTCCTCGATTGCCAGGAACCACCACCATCAGCCCTCAAATTCATTGACCTCGCCTGAAACCCACCACCGCACCACCTTCGTCACTCCTTCGTCGGCACCTTTCGGATGACTTCATCCCTTCGAATCTGCCACCCTCGAGCCCAAGAACCCAGCGCCGTGATCACCCTCAACCGCAGCCATCTCCCTCTACTCGAGATCTCCTCGCCGACGACTGCAACCGGGAACCCCATCACCGAGCACCCTCGTTACAGCAACCCAGCACCCAAGCCCTAACTACAAGGTCGCGACGCTTATAGCCCAGCCAACTTCAAGCCGAAGCACCATATCGAGATCCCTAGCCGAGATCAAGTGTCAATCTTGCTTCGTTCAGGCCATCGTGTCTTCATTTCCTCTGTCTTGATCATCGTCGTATACGAGGCAAGTATTTTACTTGCTACATACTAGTTATGGCATATATATATCGTGCCGTAATATTACTATATTTATCATATCTTTCATGAGATTAATTAACTGATAATAATAAGTTTATGTTTAGTAAAAATAAGTTTAATATAATAAAATATTTAATTAATATTATGTTAATAATCTTTGATAGGATACTATTTTAATATGGTTAGATTGTTATAATGACTTATAGTCGTCGATATGATCATGGTTATAGTTGCATTTAGATAAGTACCATAGCTACATAGTTAACGTGTAAATATCATTACAAGAAAACATATTATATTTAATTAAAAATATTTACCCGGTCAATTAAACGCTTGTTAATCTATATCAGTTAATGATTGCCATTATATTGCATTGACTATATTGCCTATTATACATCATGACTTGTTTGTGCTAGGCGATTGTGATACCCAAACCTTACTTGATTGATTATATCATCCCTGACATACTTGTATACTGATTCACGAATTTATGTTATTCCGTTACTGTTACTGTTATTGCTATCATGCTAGTACCTATTTGCCTGTAATACTTACTGATGCCAACAATCCAGAATTGTTGTCCTGATGGATGTAACATGTTGTCTTGATAGACATAACCTGTACCTGCTTGTTCCTATGTTGGCATTAGGTAGATATTATTTATATACCTGACATGAACATAAAACCGGGGGAAATGAGAAAATAAAAAATGTAACTGAAGTGTAACTCAAAAACATATTACATTTTTTCGTGGTTCCGGGGGTTAACGAAATAATCATTCTTGATTCATACATTTTCCGTGGTCCCGGGGGGTAACGAGATATATCTTGCGTCCGTGGTTCCGAGGAGGAGTATGTAACGGGATATATACTGTTGAGTTATATGGAGGAGTACATTAATTGATAATAGATAACCTAGAAACATGGACCCATAGGATACACGTGATATATTTGACTGCCTATATCTTGCTTATTATATCACATGTGATTGCTTTTGTTTATACTCATGATATCTCACTTTTGCACATGGAATCCTATATAGCATATTGTTCATATTATTATTATGATATTTATGACTTACCGACGTCTGGGTTTTGTATGGCCCAGATCCTTTGACCTTATCACAGGAGGATCAAGAATATTTTGACAAGATTGTCGAGGAGTGAAGATCTTTCCGGTTATTTAGTTTAGTGATGCTTTAGATTTAATTTCTAGTTCTGGACTTTGTTTATTTTATTGGATGTTTATTTACTTCCGCTACCTTTCTTATTATTATTTGTTGTGCCGGTTTGGACATGAGATGGATAAATGTTTATTTTCTATTCCTGATATCTGATAGACACCCATAATGTGACTAAGGAATGATATTTCCTCACCATAGGTAGCATGGTTGGCTTTGTTATGTTCCGTATTTATGTATTTTGGGAAATGGTGTGTGACGGAAATTACATGAAAGTTGTTAGAAGTTACATGAAAGTGTTTAAAAGTTACAAGCAATTTATTAGAAATTACAGACAACTGTTTAGAAGTTATAGGCAAGTGTTTACAAGTTGCAGGCACACACAAAATACACACACAGTTAATCTTATTACTTAATCTAATTTCAATGCCCATAAGTTTCTAGCCTTCTACATTCTACTTGGAGTCGGCCTTCAAAATATCCCTTTTCAGTCTCTTACAACACTTTATCTATTATAAAATCAATTTAATAAAACTCATAACAATAAAAAAACAATGTAACAATAAAAACGGCACTAAAATTTCATCTTCATTCAAAAATTCAACAAAACTTGCATTTTTCTTAGCCGCTTCAATCAACATGCTCAATTGGGCAATTCATCAAACAATTACAGTGCAACAATAAAAACAATATTGTAACTGAAAATTAAGAAAACCCCATGACATAAAATTAGGCTTAGATCGAAATTATTAACCCAAAAATTGAGATACAAACAATAAGAATAAAATGAGAGACAATACAAAAATTACCTTTGTAATGTACAAAGCACTCGATCGTCAAAATATACTCAAGCAATTGGAATTAGAAGATAGAGAGCAACCGACGAGGATGAGGATAGTCTCTTATGTTATGCTGCACTGCTTCTTTGGAAGGCGAGGTTGCGACGGCGGCGGCAGCGGCGGCGATACCGGCGACGAGTAGCGAATTGGGTTCTTTGAGATCAAGTGAGAGAATGACGATGTCGATAGCAAAAACGGTGATGACGATGGAGAAACCGGCGAAGATGACGATGAGAGGCAAATTGGGTTCTCTTTGATCGAGCGAGATAGAGAGAGAGAGAGAGGAAATTTTGAACGATTGTGAATGAATAGGGGGTAAGGGCATTTTTAGGATATACTAAAATAACCACTGATGTAAGTATGTGAGGGAAAAAGTGATAGACTTAGGGTTTTTTTAACATGTTCAAAAAGCCCACGGATTTTTTGATCCTTTTTTCTTGGGCCGGGAGTTTTTCAACAATTTACCCTTCCTTTTATAAAGCAAATCGACTTCGATTCTTGAATGATCCACATCACCTCTAGTTTTATTGTAACAAAAGATTCCCTTTTTTGTGGAAAAGACCTGTATCCATAATACTTGAGTTTGCGAGATTATCTCTGAAACTACATTACAATTATTTAAAGATAAGGGTTTTAAAATAGATTTCATTTTTTGGACAATAGTGAGGGGGTGACTTGTGGAGCGTATATCGTATTGTTATACTTAGTTCTAAGTCTCGGGTTATATAGAAATTTGTAAGTCTATCAATTGGGCATCCATACATCTAAATTTTGATGAAAACTGATTTTTGTGGTTCGAGTTATGTCATTTTTAAAAACAGTGCGCAAATCAGGATAAATTCTGTCCAGATTCGACACACGGTTTAAAAAGGCAGAATTGGGATAATTCCATTGGGTTTCAGAGATTGGATAAAATTAAGAAAATCTAGAACTTTCGATCTAACACAATTTGGACCTCGGAAATAGAGTTATAGACTTTCAAAGAAAGTTGTTAAAAACATTTTTTTTTTAGATTTCAAAATAGCGACTAAAATTGCGACGTATAACATAACTATGTTCCTTTTTAAATTCTAAAATTTTGTTCACGGCGCGTTTAAAAAACTACCAAGTTGTTAGACCTAGTTTTCTTGAAATCTTCGGATATAGACTTATATTTTGATCCTTTCCGAATTCGGTTTAGCATCCCAAGTTGATTTTGTTTTAAAACATAGGGATTCCATTATAAAAACATATGGTTCACATTCTAAAAATTCTAGATATTATAGAGGCCATTTGTAACGAATATTAATACAAGTCAAGCTACATGTCACAAGCATTTAGATTGTCCATGAGCGTACGATAAGGAGACATTGAAACTTTAGTTTAGGTGGTAGTCTTTTTCTTACCATTAGTTGGATTAATGAGGTGTCATACCTTATATTGCGATGTGAAACTTATATTCATAACTATGAGTGATAACACTCATAAACTTGGAAAAAAACAGTAAATAATATAATGTTGAACAAAAGACAACCAAAGATCAATCTACTATATATATGTATATATATTTATATACTCCATTGGTGACTTTGGCATGATAAGGGAAGCCGGTTCATAAAGGAGAGCACGAAAAGGGGAGGAGAAAGATAGACGGGGACTTACGTAATGTGTGAGTCGGTATAGGAACCGGCCCACCGATCGATCCTAGCAGCGGAAAAGATTCTCGGTGACCTACGGCTTAAGGGATAACAAGATAATGAGAGTTTTAGTCCCTTCTAGTATCCTCCATGAAGGTCTTAGAGAAACAAAACAAAACAAAATACGGGATACTTACGAAGGTGTAGGAGAAACAATCGATCGGTTTATCTCGTTTCAATTTTTTTCAAACGAAGTATGCTCTGAAGACGCTGGGACTATGAGAGCTCTAAGGATGAAGATGACTAGATTTTGTTTAGGTTTTCATCTGAAATTTTAGTTTGAAAAAGAAGGGAAGAAAACAAATAAAGAGGAAATGCAATTAAGTGTATTGAAACAAGAATAATGGGGAGAATTAAGGGCTAGGGTTTCTAAATTAAATTGGGAGTTTTAGAATTCAAAAAGCTAACGCCCAAATGTCAAAGAGCTCGTTCTCAAAATTTGAGCATGATTGGGCCTACAACTGCAGCCAGGGACTGTGCTTTGGCAGCCCCGAACTGCAGAAACTCGAGTTTTGAGCTCGAGCTTCGATCCTCTGGATCGAGTCATCCCGTATGCTCCAAAACATATATCTTTTTACATATTGGGTTTCAGGGCCTTTGTACATATCACATGAAATTCAGGGTCTTGAAAACAATAAAAGAAAACTAAACAAAATGAAAAGGGGTTGTTAAGTTTCGAACATGTGGACTATACAGCAATAATCAAGGATTTATGTGATGACCGTAATTTTCATGTATTAAATAAAAGCCTATTTTAATTTTGAAGTTAAATATGTCTTCCATGGTATTTTAATGTTAGTATTTTTCATTAAACAGATTTTAAATTTATATGGAAAGAATAATTAGTTAAAACTTTATTTTTTTTGTTGAAATATTTGATATGTTTTGGTTGAAGATAATTTTATTTTAGAAGATAGATAGAAGAATTAGAATTGTGGATTTATCTTTAGGATTTTTTTTAGATTTTTAAAAAGAATTTGTTTTAAAAAAAAAGAAATTGTTTAATTTTTTGGTTTTTAAAAAAGTATACATGTTTTTAGGAATATATTTCTTTATTGTTTTGTGTTATAAAAGAAGAGTTAAATTGCGACGATTTTCAGATTGGTGATGTTATTCAATGCTTGGAGCAGGTTAATTAATAGCTAACACAGGTGTTTTCTGGACAACAGGGCAGTTTTGGGGTGATTTATGGAAATAGGAATATAGGAAGTTTTAGGGGCGATATTTAGAAACATGCAACTTTTGGGGGATGAAATATAGAAAAGACCCTTTTTTATCTATAGCAGTTCTGCAGTTGCAATAATATAACAATTAAAATCGAGGTTCACCGTTTCCAATCATCTGTATAAGGAGGCATCAATGGTAGAGGCAATGACCAGTGGTTGTAGAGGCGCTGGTGGAGGCAGCGTTGGCTGCTTTGACGGTGGTGGAGCCGATGGCCATTGTGGTGGTGTCGATGACAAAGATGGCGGCTGCGGCAATGGCGATACTGGTTGAGACAGTGGAGAATATAACGACGGTGGTGAAGATGAATGCAGTGGTGAGCGGTGACAATGGAGACGGTGGAGAAGATGGCGGCGACAATGAGGGGAACACATTAGAGAGGTGGCAGCTACAATGATGATGATGGAGGCAATGGCGGTGGTATTGATTATAAACAACGGTGGCAAAAATGTCGGTGGTTGATGGAGCTTTGAATCTCCTTCAAATGATGTTCTCTGTCGATCCAACGATGGCTGTCTTGAACAGATGAGATTTGGTTTTGGAGTTATGGAGTGTGGATCTCAATAGATTGGTGTTGGACGGCGAGCTACCTGCAAAGAAGTCCTAGGGTGGGTGACCACCGGAGGACCCTCCGACGATTAAGTTAGAGCCAAGGAATAGGAGCGGAGTAGCGGCGTATTGAGATAATTCGAGTTACCTGAGTTGTCTGAGAGAGGGGTTTATATAGGGGTCGCGTGGAGTGAGAAGGTGCGAGATCACCGCCGTTCGTTACGCCCCAACGTTATCCTTTCCTTGAATGGCGAGATATGCTCATTAATGGGGGGATACACTAGCGTAGGACGCGGATCGTGGGGAGGCAAATCTCTCGCCCTGGCGATATACACAGAGCCGTTGCGGGACGCATGGGATCCACGCTCTTGGTTGATCGCGGGAGGCCGAGGAAGGTCGGCACATCAGGAGCTCGGAGACGAGCCGAGAGGCCGAGGAAGCTCGGCATGTCAGAAGGCTAGGAGACGAGCCGGGATGCCGAGGGAGCTCGGCACGTCAGGAGCTCGGAGATGAGCAGGGAGGCCGAGGAAGCTTGGCACGTCAATCGGCTCGGAGACGAGCAAGGAGACTGAGAAAGTTCGGGGACGAGCTGTTGGTAGTTTCCTAGGGAAGGTGGAATGTATTCAGGGAGTCTCCCGAAAGGTCGGAAACACTGCCGAAGAAAGGGATCCGAGGAATTTCCCCGATGCAACTTATTTATTCCACCCTCGTAGCTTCGGGATATGTCATTTGCCACGTGTCGTAATCTGAGGGGACACCACTTGTGAGTATCATCATTAGCCCCCCACTCTCGTTCCGACCTATTCAAGGGTCGGGTCGAGAGTGATCTGCTTGGTCATTCTTCTGCTCAATTGGGCACCAAGGAATCATAATACGAATCGTCCGGGAACGGCATTGTGTTTGGTGATTACGTCGTTTCGGTCTTTGGGCCAACATTTCGCCTTGTCGTTCGCCTGAATCTTCGCGCGTATCCCTTATGGCATCAGCGGATCAATGAAATGATCGCACTTTAAAGAGGAGGTACCGTTCCAGTCGGTCGCCAGTTGGGATACGGGCAATGTGTCGAACGTCGGTTGGTGGGTGCGACAGGCTGTCGCTGTTGCATGCAACCAAAGGGACGTCCCCAATGGCCAATCTCTATGTGGAGCTCTAACGGCTGGCAGGCGCGACGCTTCATTTTGGCGGGAATCGATCTGGACCGTAGGGTTCTCTCTTTGGAGTGTATAAATAGGAGGGGATTTTTTCTTTTCTTTTTATCTTTAGAGTTTTGTAAGCCTCTGGGCGTTTTTGTAAGGCTGAGAAGCCCAGAATACCTTGTGTTTATTTTCAGATCATAAATAAAGTGCACCTTCTTCTTCATTGTTCAATTGTTTAGCTCGTATACTTTTGTTTGTATCTTCATTCTGCAAGTATATTTATCTCGTCAATAGTCTCATCCCATGAGTGTTAGGTCGTGGGTTGGTGTCCGGCCTTTTTATGTGATGATCGTGCGTTGAGTGTAAGTCGAGTAACAGAAGGTCGGTACCCTCCCGTTCCCCGAAGTCGAGATGACGATCGTTCATTTAGCATGAATCGAAAAATAGCTAAGTTAGAATAGGTCGGTGTTGACTGATTCTTCCTTAACGAGGGCGTTGGATCCATCTTTTCTTAGGGCAGGAACCTACCCCACACAGATGAGCCGAACAGGAGTATGTTCATTGGCCTCTTGGTGAAGGCTTTAGATCCTTAGCGTTGATGGGTAGGAAACTACCCGTTAGGGATGGATCGGGCAGGAAACTGCTCGGTGGCCTCGCAATGAGGGCTTTAGATCCTTAGCATTGTTGGGTAGGAAGCTACCCGCTAGAGATGGACTGGGCAGGAAGCTGCTCGATGGCCTCGCAATGAGGGCTTTAGGTCCTTAGCATTATTAGGTAGGAAACTGTCCGCTATGGACGGGCTGGGCAGGAAGCTGCTCGGTGGCCTCGCAATGAGGGCTTCAGATCCTTAGCGTAGATAGGTAGGAAGCTACCCGCTAGGGATGGACCGGGCAGGGAAGTTGCTCGGTGGCCTCGTTAAGAGGGCTTCGGATCCTTAGCGTAGATGGGTAGGAAACTGCCCGCTAGGGACGGACCGGGTAGGAAGCTACTCGGTGGCCTCGTAATGAAGGCTTCAGATCCTTAGCGTAGATGGGTAGGAAGCTACCCTCTACGGATGGACCGGGCAGGGAAGCTGCGCGGTGGCCTCGTTAAGAGGGATTCAGATCCTTAGCGTAGATAGGTAGGAAGTTACCTGCTAAGGATAGACCGGGCAGGGAAGCTGCTCGGTGGCCTCGCAATTATGGCTTTAGATCCTTAGCGTTATTGGGTAGGAAACTGCCCGCTAGGGACGGACCGGGCAGGAAGCTACTCAGTGGCCTCGCAATGAAGGCTTCAGATCCTTAGCATAGATGGGTAGGAAGCTACCCTCTAGGGATGGACCGGGCAGGGAAGCTGCTCAGTGGCCTTGTTAAGAGGGCTTCAGATCCTTAGCGTAGATGGGTAGGAAACTACCCGCTAAGGATTGGCCAGCATGAAATTGTTCGGCGGCCTCTTGGTAAGGAATTTGGATCTACAGCGTTGTTGGACAGGAAGCTACCCGCTGCGGATGCGCTGAGCAGGAAGCTACCTGGCGTCCTCGTTAGGAGAGCTTTCGAGTTTCCCCTGGAACCTCGCGGGGTGTCATTCAAACTTCCGTAGGCCGCATTGGCGGGAGTGAGGGTGTCGTTCAACCTTCCGTGGGCCGCATGGCCGCCCTTGAAGACAGGCATGGCCGACACGTGGTCATTCCATATCGGGAAATTAAGATGCCCCGCGATTCTTGTTGCTGCGCGAGTAAACTTTCGGCCATTGGAAGATTTTGTTGAGGCTATAAATAGCGAAGGTATGTTGCCTTCTTTCTAGCCTTGTGTTTCTGAAGATGGCCAGGCGTCCGTGTGTGCTCATCAGGGAGATCATTTATCGTGACGATGTGTATCTTTATAGCCTCGATCGCTCCAAATAGATGTACAAGGCGGTGATAGACCGTGTGGAGGGACACTTTGGACGCCTTCTTCTCCGGCGATCTCCTATCCTCCAACTGCTCATTTATACGATCTGGAGGATGTCCCCGGGTCTGCACAATACCCTGTCTCCACGGCTGAGGAACGAAGTGATCAAAAAGTTGCACTCGCTCTACCACCTCGGCCCGATCTCATAGAGCAGGCGGGAGCGGTCGGTGGGTTTTCTTTTGGAGTGTTTCCAGAAAAGGCAGATCGTTGCTTCTTTCCTGTCATATCAGGACCCGGCGCTTCCATGGCATCTAGGGTCCATAGGCACCGTTAGATGGAGCAGGCGGAGGAAGATCAGGCTCAGCTGCAGGAGATCTACTCGGAGTACCATCAATAATGCTTTCTTGATCCGCATCTACCTCTATTGTAATTATTGTAAGGCTGGGGAGCCTATAGTACCCTTTAATCAATAAAGTGTGTTTTTGGTGATAGGGTGTTGTCTCGTTTTTCTCTTCTCGTACAATTTTTAAACCTTAACTAAATGCCAACAAGAACAACTTTATTTATTTCAGAAAGAGGATACATATACATTTTTTCATTTGTACAACTAGAGCTTTTCAGCGTTGTAAGGCCGGGGAAAATTATAGCCCCGGGCGTCCTGCAAGCGGTATGCCCCGCCGGGCAGCGCCTCTTTCACGAGGAATGGTCCATCCCACTTCGGAGAGAACTTATGCAGCCTGCTCGGGGTCTGAGGACTCGTTTTTCCGTAAGACCAGATCTTCTATCTTGAAGGCCCGATGTTTAACCCGGGCGTTGTAGTAGTGAGCGGTTTGCTGTTGATAGGCAGCCGCTCTAATTTGTGCTCGGTCTCGCTTCTCCAATAAGACGTCCAAGTTGTTTCGGAGCGCCGAGGTGTTGGCTTCTCCGTCGAAATGTTCGACCTTGTAACTGGGTAGTCCGATCTCCACTGGGACCATTGCCTCGGTACCGTAGCAGAGACTGAACGGGGTTTCTTCTATAGGTGTTTTCTTTGACGTTCGTAATGCCCACAGGACTCGAGGCAGTTCCTCGACCTAGCAGCCTTGTCTTCCTTCTAATCGGGCTCGAAGACCGCGGATGATGCCTCGGTTCACTACCTTTTCCTGCCCATTGCATTGAGGATGGGCAACCGTGACAAACTTCATCAATATATGGTACTCGCTGCAAAACTCTCCGACTTTGTCATTTTCGAAGTTAGTCCCGTGGTCGGTGATCATGCATCTCGGGGTCCCAAATTAGGTGATTATGTTGTTCTGCAGGAACTTTATCATAGAGATGGTGTCTAGTTTCCTGATGGGTACGGCCTCTATCTACTTTGTGAAATAGTCTACAGCGACAAGGATGTACTTATGCTCGCCCGTGCCGGTGGGGAGTTGGCCCACCATATCCATCCCCCATTGTGCAAACGGTCAAGGGGAACTGAGTGAAGTTAGCTCGGTGGAGGGAAGACGAGGAATGCTGCCGAAGAGTTGATAGTTCTTGCATCTTCTAACCATCCTCTCGACGTCCTGGTGCAGCGTAGGCCAATAGTACCCCTGCAGTAGTGCCTTTTGGACCAAGGTTCGGACCCCTTGATGTGCTCCGCCGACCCCTTCATGTATTTCTCACAGAACGTAGTCAGCCTCGTAGGGGTCGATGCACCGGAGCAGGAGTTGAGTGTATGATTTCTTTTATAGGTTTTCGTTGCTCCAGACAAAATGTTGTGCCTTGGTCCATAGCCGACGAGCTTCTCCTCGGTCTTCGGGAAGTGCACCGTCCCTTAAGAACTCCACGAGGGGCTTTCTCCAATCCCGGCCTTCTTCCTGAGTTGTGTAGATATGGAGTGTTACCTCCCCATCTTCCACGCTGGGCCGTAGCAGGACTTCGAAGAGGATGTTCCTTTTATGGTTGGCCGAATAGGAAGAAGCGAGCTTGCTTAAAGCGTCGGCTTGTGTGTTCAAGTTCCTGGGGATTTGCTCTACCTGGACATCGTCGAAATTTTCGTGAAGTATTTTTACCTCGGCCAGATATTTGATCATGAGTGGTTCCCGAGCCTCAAATTGCCCGGTTACTTGGCCGACGACCAATGCGGAGTCGCTGCGAATTCGGATCGTCTTTAGCCCTACCTCGGAGGCAATTCGCAATCCGGCTAACAAAGCCTCGTATTCCGCGGCATTGTTCCAAGCTTTGAACCCTAGCTTCAAAGAGTATTCCATCTCCACCTCGTCCGGACCTCAGATGATCAGGCCAGCCCCGCTCCTTTCCTTGGTAGAGGATTCGTCCACGTAGAGCACCCAATCGAGGAAGGAGTTAGGTACTTCTTCGGTCGGGGGACGTGGTTCGGGGCCCCGAGCTGCCACTTCTTCTTTAGTGGGAATAGTGCATTCGACCATAAAGTCTGCTAGGACCTGCGCTTTGATGGCCTGCCTGGGGCGATACTTGATGTCGAATTAGGATAATTCCCACCTCTATTTCTCCAGTCGTCCTGATGATTCAGGAGAAGCGAGAATAATCCCTATAGGTCGCTCGGTGAGGACGAGGATGGTGTGCTCCTGGAAGTAGTGCCGTAGTTTTCTTGAGGCGACAACTAGTGCTAAGACTATCTTTTCTATGGCTGGGTATCTTTTTTCTGCGACCTTGACAACGTGGCTTACGTAGTAAACCGGCTTCTGTACACCACCGAATTCCCTGACGAGCACTAAGCCTGTAGCCTATAGCCTGATCGGAGACCGTGCCGTAGTCCTTCTACTGGTCGAGTGAGCAGTGGGGGAGTTGATAAGTGTGCCTTGAGCTTCTTGAAAGCGCTCTGACGCTCCTCCGACTATTCGAACTTAGGAATTTTTCTCAAGTCATTGAAGAACGGGGGGCACTTCTCTCCGGATCTTGACATAAAGCGACTCAGAGCGGTCACTCTCCCTGTGAGCCGCATGATCTCAACATTGCTCTTCGGTTTGGCCACGTTGAGAATGGCGCTGATCTTTTCTGGGTTCGCTTCGATTCCTCGATGGGTGACCATAAACCCGAGGAATTTCCCGCTGGTGATCCCGAACGCACACTTAGCTGGGTTCAGCTTCATTTTGTATTTGCGCAGAATGTCGAATGTCTCCCCGAGATCCTTGGCGTGCCCTTCTGATGAGGTTGATTTTACGAGCATGTCATCGACGTAGACTTCCATGTTCCTCCCGATCTGCGGTTTGAACAGTTTGTTGACGAGGCGCCGATACGTGGCCCCGGTATTCTTAAGTCCGAAGGGCATCACTTTGTAGCAGTATACCCCCCGGTCAGTAGTGGAGGCGGTCAGTTTTTCGTCAGCCGGGTTCATCCTAATTTGATTGTAACCCGAGAAGGCGTCCATGAAGCTCAATAGTTCATAGCCTGCCGAGCTGTCTAGAAGCTGGTCTATCCGAGGGATGGGATAGTTATCTTTGGGGTAGGCCTTGTTTAAGTCCATGAAATCGACGCACATGCGCCATTTCCCGTTCTCCTTCTTGACCATGACTACATTTGCCAGCCAATCAGAGTAGTCCAGGTTCCTGATAAAATTAGCGGCGAGCAGTCGATCCACTTCGTCTTCTATCGCCTTTTGCTTGGTCGGCGCAAAGCTTCTTTTCTTTTGTCGGACGAGATTTTCTTTCGGATCGATCCCGAGCTTGTGGGAGATCACACTAGGGTCAATTCCGGACATGTCCTCCGGCGTCCAAACAAAAACGTCTGAATTATCTCGGAGGAAACGGATCAGTTCTTCGCGGCGATCCCCAGTCAGGAGAGAGCCGATCTGGACTGTTTGGTCATTGACCCCTTCTTCGAGTGGTACTTCCATTAATGCTTCTACTGGAGCACCTCTGACTTCCATTTGGTCGTTGCGTGTATCTAAAGACCCCTGGAAGTCAGGTATGTCCTCAAAATCGTCGCTTTGATCTCCGGTAGTGGACGTCGAGGTGAGGCAAATCCGGTTTGCTGGTCTCCGTAGGCCTGGCCTATTCCCCCTTGATCTAAAGGAAACTTAATTGCAAGGTGATAAGTTGAGATCTAGGCTCGGAGAGCGTTTAAGGTCAGACATCCTAGGAGAATGTTATAGGATGAAGGGACGTTGGTGACGAGGAAATCCACAGGTATGGTCCGTGCACGTCCTGCTTCCCCAATGTTGAGTAGGAGGGTGACCAATCCCTCGGCAGGGACGGAGTGATAGGTGAACCCCGAGAGTACATGGGAGGTGGGTTGAAGGTTGGATGGTCCTAGCCCCATACGTTAGAAGCAGTAGTGGAACAGGATATCGCAGAGCTTCCTGAGTCGACCAAAATCCTCTAGACCTTGTAACTGTGGACTCTGGTCGTTATTACGAGTGGGTCGTTGTGAGGCAAGGATATACCATGGAGGTCTTCATCGGTGAAGGTGATGGGCTCGTCTTTCCTGCACTTCTTATGGGGTAGAACGCCTACACCCTCGACCGCGAGGAGGCAGTGGTTTCTGGCTGCTTCCCGAGCAGTATTCGAGGTAACAACTATGATTTTCCCGATCGTTAGCTCCCTAGAAGGAGGCTGGTTCTTTTGCTCCCGTTCCTCCTGCCGCTTGTCCCGCAAGTACTTCACCAGGTGGCCGGAGCGAATCAACTCCTCGATGTAGTCACGGAGTTGTTTGCAGTTTTCGGTCGGGTGACCTTGCGACCTGTGGTAGGCACAGTACGGGCCTCGGAGGCCCTTGCCCGCCCTTTGGGTCACTGGCAGGAACTTGAAGAACCTATCCCCCTGAGCTTCCTCCAGTAGCTCGGTCTAGGAGATATTTAGGGGAGTGTACTCCTGAAACCTCGGTAAGTAAGACTTCAGACGGTCGACCTTCTTCTTCTCCTCTCTGCCCCATTTCTTTTGGTCGATTTGGTCGCCTCTGGGCATATTTGAGTTCACCTCGGACTTGAGTTGGATCTCCCGCTCGGTCTAGGCTTTTACCTCAGCCATGGTCTTAGGTATCGCTAATGCAAAAGAGCGAAGCCACTCTTTATGCCTAAGACCCCATCTCAGCGCGGTGATGACCGTTTCATCGCGGTGCTCGGGGACCTCGAGGAGCGCGTTGTAGAAGCAAGTGGCATATCCTTTGAAGGATTCATTGTCTCGGCTCTTGATGGTGAACAGATAGTCGACCGTCCTCTTCTGCCGTCGATTCCCGACGAAGTGACCGAGGAATTAAGAGGCCAGCTCGTCGAAGGTCGAGATGGAGAGTGTCATAAGTCCTCGAAACCAGTCCCGTCCAGCCCGGATGAGGGTGGTGGGGGAAGCTCAGCATTGGGCCGCGTTGGAGTTATCCTGAAAGCTTATGCCCGCCATAAATGCGTCTAGATGGTCTTTCGAGTCGGATTTCCCATCGAAGAGGGCCACCTTGGGCAGTTTGTTCCTGGACGATACGTGCTCGACCAGCAGTTCTTCCGTAAAGGGTTTCGTCAGCAAATCGGCGGAGTATCGGGCCCCTTTGCCGGACGTTTGGCCATCCCGGTTTATGCCCTCGATTTTATTCTTGAGGGCCTCAAGTCGGTGGTGGTAACCCGAGGATTCTGCACAATCGGAGTGGTGTCTATCCCCGCTCCGGGTCTGCACAAGGGTACGGCTTCGATTCCGCTCTATGAGGTGTCTCAGATTCCCGGGTGAGGCCCTTCTCGAGTGGTCCTTGCGTTTGTCGTTTGTGCGATCCCGACGAGAGCGGGGGCGTCGGTCATTCCTGGAAGCAGACAAGCTGACCGACACCTCCTCAGGAGGAGAGAACGCATGACGGGCATTGGGGCAACGGCCCAGTCTTCTGTGGGATCGTGGCGTGGAGCTGTTCGGCGCCCAACGGGTCATGAAATTAGTCACCGCATGTGGGTTAAGGTGGTCGGAGTCGGCTCGCCGGCGCTCAGTGGCGCTGTGACGAGGATGAGGCAGATCGAGGGCTTGAGTGTTCCCGTCCGTCCTTCGGCGGACGTCGTTATTCCGGGGAGGGGGAGCCGTGCTCTGGTGGGCAGGGCCCACCGTTTGAACATGGACGAGGGCATCTACCAGCATCGCAAGCCGGTCTATCCGGACGGACAAGGCGCGGATAGCATTAGGAGGGGGAGGCGAGCCGCTCCCGCCTCCGTTGTGGCGGCTCATATTTGGATCGTTGCGGTCGTCGCTCTCCATTGGATCGAGGGCGGAAGATCAACTTTTTTTTGGTGGAACAAAATAAGTCTTTCATTCCCATAGACGACGCCAACTGATGGAGCTTCGGATCTCCTTCAGATGCTGTCCTCCGTCGATCCTGCAATGGCTGTCTTGGACGGCTGAGATTTGGTTTTGGAGTTATGGAGTGTGGATCTCAATGGGTTGGTGTTGGACGCCGAGCTACCTGTAAAGAAGTCCCGGGATAGGTGACCACCGTAGGACCTTCCGACGATCAAGTTAGAGCCGAGGAATAGGAGCAGAGTAGTGGCATATTGAGATAATTCGAGTTACATGAGTCATCTGAGAGAGTGGTTTATATAGGGGTCGCGTGGAGCGAGCAGGTGCGAGATCACCGCCGTCCGTTATGCCCCAGCGTTATCCTCGTCTTGAATGGCGGGATACGCTCATTAATGGGAGGATGCGCTAGCGTGGGGAGGCGGATATCTCACCCTGGCGATATACGCAGAGCCGTTACGGGGCACATGGGATCCATGCTTTTGGTTGATCGTGGGAGGCCAAGGAAGCTCGGCACATCAAGAGCTCGAAGATGAGCCGGGAGGCCGAGGAAGTTCGACAAGTCAGAAGGCTCATAGACGAGCCGGGATGCCGAGGGAGCTCGGTACGTCAGGAGCTCAGAGACGAGCAGGGAGGCCGAGTAAGCTCGGCACGTCAGTCGGCTCGGAGACAAGAAAGGAGACCGAGAAAGCTCGAAGACGAGTTGTTGGTAGTTTCCTGGGTGAAGGTGGAATGTATTCAGGGAGTCTCCTGAAAGGTCGGAAATGTTGCCGGAGAAGGGGATCCAAGGAATGTCCCCGATACAACTCATTTATTCCACCCCCGTAGCCTTCGGGACACGTCATCTGCCACGTGTCGTAATCTGAGGGGACACCACTTGTGAGCATCATCAGTGGTGTAGAAAGCAGCAATGATAGATAGCGGCCGCTCAAAGATGCTGGTGGAGACAGTGCTTGTGGTGGTGGGCAACGGAGGTAACGGAGGTGGCAATATTGGCAGTAGTCCGCCAGTAGTAATGAGGGCGGCAACAGCGGTGGTGATGGTGGCTGCGAATGTGATGATTGTGGCAGTGATAATAGTGGCACTGACACGGGCGGTGTGATATTCCCATGAGGAATGTTGGATACCCTCTTTGAAGGAAATGTGATGCCTAGGGAGATCCCGTGGGAAATCTAATCCGAATGGTGGCAGCAAACATGGAAAAGATCTATAATCTGCATCGTCCAAACTTAGCTTAGCACTAACTGGGTTTGGACATTTTCATGTTAGAATATACTGAAACTTGACGTGGACCAAATAGAGATGCTTACCCAATTAGCATATTCATACGAAACACACCTTCCTTTTCATATAATCTTCCTATTTTTTTCAAGCATGCATTTCTAGATATATTCGATCAATTATTTTTATGTTGTTTACAGTTGAGATTTTCACGTCTTATGTAATCTTTATGTGGATTCATAACCTTTGGAAACAATTTACAATCTCCTGCATGTTTCTATTTTGTTTTTTTATATTTAATCCGTATTTAGATTCGTAACCTTAACATATATGTACTATCTTGGAAGGGATTATATATAGCTAGCTATATACGAATTGATTTCTTCATTAGAGCACTTGAAGGGTGAGCCTTGCAGTTCAATTATGGTGCCACTCTAGTTGGATGATAATTTCTTTATTATGGTACGAGTTGGCCCAGTTGGGAACCACATATACTTCTATTTGCTACTAATTATGCGTCCGACACGTTTTGGATTCTCAGACACTCCATTCGACTCCGCTTCTGAACATTGGGGTCATGTTGGTCCAAATTGGACTTTTTCGATATTTTTACATAGTGCAAGGCTTGTGAAATATATGCACAAAAAACTTTGATAGCTTTGAGGATATAAGAATATTAAATATTTCAAATCTCTCTAGTGACGAACTAGAGTTTGAATAATTAAAAGTCCAAATCGATGCAATACAGGGTTAGTATTTTATTTTGTTTTAATAACCCTTATGCATTACATATTATGTGGAGAGAGAAGAGCAAGACGGAGGGTATTTGAAATTTGAATTTAATTGAGCCAATTAAAATATTTATAAAGGTTGATGTGGATACACTACTACAAAAGTGCTCAAAGGTCACGGCGATTTGGTCACGGTTCAAACTGTGACCAATTTATCGTAACGGTCGTAAAAGAATTGGTCACGTTGTAAACCGCGACCTATTGCATAAGGTGACGGACCCCATAATCTTGGCGCGATAAAACCCAATTCTCCCTCACCCCATATCCCTCGAGCCCTAATTCTTTTTCCCTCTCCCTAAAAATTTCCCCGGCCTCTGCTCTTTCTTGCCGCCATCGATCGATCGATCAAAACCATCTCCTCCGAAGCTCGAAGCCTTCCTCCGGAGCTCTCCGCCGTTGATCGAAACTGCCCTGGCCGCTACCTCTGGACCTCGAAGCGCGCCGCCGCTCGAAGCTTGCTTGTCGAAGAGGTAAGTATAAATTAACCGGTTAAATTTTAATTTTTTTGTTTAATTTTAATTGTTGTGCTCGATTGATCCCTAAAATTTTGTTGTCACGTATTGCTGCTGCTACTGTTGTTATTGGTGTTGTTGGTGTTATTGTTGTTGTTGTTGCCGAGCCCCCCTCGAGTTGTCTGGCCGGATATTGGTTAGGATTTGGGTTTTGGTTGGGGGTTAAATAGGGCCGGCCGAGTTAGGGTTAGGGTTTTAGGGTTAGGGCTGGGTTAGGGTTAATGGTAAGGTTAATTAGGATTAACGGTTAGGGTAATTAATGGTTAGGGTTCGGGTTCGGATAATTTGGCAAATTTTTGTTAATTCCAATTTTATGGCCGATTAGGGGGTTAGGGGTTAAGGTTTTGGGTTAGGGTTAGGGATTGAGTGAGGGTTTTGGGTTAGGGTGTTAGGATTAGGGTTTTGGGTTAGGGTTAGAGACTGAGTTAGGGTTTTAGGTTTGGGTTAGGGTCAGTGGTTAGGGTAGTTGTAACACCCTAGTTCATTTATACCATATTCTATTTGAGTATTTTCTAATTTTGTTGCTATTTCTTGATTATTATTTGCTTTGGGTGCGGATAGTGCATTTGATTTCTGTGGATAGTATCCGACCCGACCCGCATGCATGAAACCCGTCTTGGTTCTAGATTACGATATATCCTTACTATTACGAAGGATCCGTGCACACACATATGTTCTATATACAAGTATAAGATTATTGGTATCTGCATATCGTTAATAATACAAATTATAACTGGATAATATTTTTAATATCTAGCATGGCCTGTATCATACCCCATACCCTAAGGCTGCATCTTGACATCATGTTCTTGTCCCGTTTAATGAAACTGACTGGTTTGGTTCGCTACGTGTTTTGACGTGTATCCGTTCTTAGGGGTATGCATTTTATCTAACCGGATGTCGCATTATAATTTTAACTGACACGTGTATTATCCGTATTTTAAAACTAGATTTTAGATGAGATTCGGGTATTTTTCGGAGTATATTTGATATTAGCTATAAATCCTAGAATATATATTATAATATATATTAAAACTAATATTTTACACAGCCTTCTCTCTCTCTTCTTCACCTCTCTCTTTTCTTCCCTCACCGCGAGAACCCACGCCCTAACCTATACCCGAGCCCTAGCCCTCGTCTTCACCCGTGAACCCAACACCCTCGACAACCCAAGAAACCCATCGCCTCCACCGTCGACCTCCTCATCTCCTTGCCCTCGTCAAAATCCCCTCGACCTCACCTCATTCTCCTCTCCTCCTCTCATCTCCCGAGCTCCTTACAGAACCCGACCCCTGCACACCCGACGACCCACAACCCAGAAACCCCGATGCCTTCCCTCTCCATCGCCGCCGATTCCAACCTCATCACCTTACCCTCGTCCTCACCTCCGCCTCCACCTATACCTCCTCTCCTCTCCTCTAAACCCGACGAGATCCCTGCACCAACGACAGAAGCAACCCTCGGCAACCCAAGAAACCCAATGTCACCGTTACCCATCGCAGTCGACAGCCCACTGTCGTCACCTCCTCGCCTCTTCTGTCCCCAGAACTCCAGAGCCAACACCAGAAAACACAATCCACTCTTCTTCTTCTCCTTATTCTCTTCTTTCTTTCTTTTCTTTTCTTTCTTGATTCTTGGTTTTTCCGGCCATTGCCGGAGTCACGCACGTCGTCAACGATCCGGGCGACCCAGTCGTCGTCCTCATCCAGCGTGGTCACGTCTTGGATTAGCCAGTTCCAGTCCTGTACGCGCGTTGTGTGCATTGCGACGATTACCCGAAGTCGAACATGACGTACGTACCCCGTCGTAAGATCCGATCAGGCAAGTTTATCTTGCTACATGCTATGCTACTATATTTATATCCATATGAATAAAAATAATACATGTATTTTAATTATGCATCCCATGTTATAGTTTTACCGTTTTTCGATACCCGACGCATCCGTACTGATAATTGCATAACTAGTTGCATGCCGGAACCTCATTATATCATACCACTGCTCTATTAGTACAACGTGCTTTCTATTGTGCATCATACGTAGTCATGGAATTATAAAAAGGCTATCACAGATAGATACATGTGCATCCGTGCATTAACCGTGTTTCGATAGTCATTATGGTTGACATTGGATATCTAGTTGATGCATATACATCACCTGACAGGTTCACGACATACTACTTGACTCATTACTTGGATCTTGTTACTAATGCCAACAATCCTGACATGATTTCCTGACGGACGTAACTTGTTGTCTGCATAGACGAAAACCTGTACCTGCTTGATTCTGTGTTGGCATTAGATCTATATTGGCAATACCTGACTTGAACAAAAACCTAGGGGTACAGGGGAAATCAAGAATGTAACCGAAACGTAACTCAAAAGGCTATTATTACATGTTTGCCATTTTTTCGGGCGTTATGGAATATCCTGTTTTCCGTTTTTCCAGGCGTTACGGAATATCTTGTTTGCCGTTTTTCCGGGCGTTACGGAATAATTCTGTTACCATGGTCCCGTAGGGAATGAACGTGGCATAGACTGATGGATTACAATGAGGATTACATTAATTGATTTCGAAGACAATAGATAACCTAGAAGCCCAGTTTTATGTTACACATCACATACACACATATACTTTATGTTGTGATTTATATTTATGTTTACATATCTTGCTACATCTTGGTTATTACTGCTATTTTGGTATCATGACGCACTGACGTCTGGGTTTTGCATGGCTCGGTTTCTCTATCTCTTTCGCAGGCTGAACAGGAGTACTTTAGCCGCCAAGCCGAGCAGTGAGGAATTGAGTTTAGAGATATTTAGCTTTTAGACTATTAGCTTATTTTTTCCGCACTTTTATTTCTTGATGTGAGCTCATATTGGGACGTATTTTCAGATGTTGTTTTTGGATATTATTATCGTTTCCGCTTATACATTTCTAGACTCTTTTATTTTGGCAAATGGATATGTACTAGATAGATTTTTATATTTTATTATTCTTGATATCTTATAGACATCCGTAATGTAACTGTGGAGGGATGATTCCTATCCACAGGTAGCATGGTCGGCTCTGTCACGTGCCGTAGTTTGTGCACTCTGGAAAGCGGGATGTAACAGGGTTTGTTTAGTATCAGAGCCATAGAATTTAGGGTAATCGGGATTGGTTCTTTTGTAGTTGGGTATTGGACCCAATACACTAACCAGGAAACCGTAATTAAGAACATGTCCTGCCACATTACTATCTTGGCATTCTTGAACCTATAACTATCTTGTTTATTGAATCCTGTTTACCGTTGCTAATTTTCTTCAGTGTCTTGGTTTCAGAATAATGGCGGATAGAGATTTGTGATCATACCAGAGGCGTGTTGATAACGCCGCATTACTTGGAGTTATACGTGGGATGCTGGAAAATCAGAAACGGAAAACCGGGCTTAATCAGCGGCAAGCCGAGGCTTTCCAGGAAGGTCTGCGGACAGTTCAGCAGTCCGTAGACGCAATAGAACCCAGGCCAGCACAGCGTGAGGGCACCGCGGCTGATTTCAGAAGGCTTGGTATGTCCACATTTACAGGATTGGAGGAGCCATTGCCGGCGGAGCAGTGGCTAGTTGATACGGCTTGTCGCCGTGCAGATTCCAGAGGAGAAAAAGGTGGATGTAGTACGCATCCAGCTGGTAGATTACGCTCGGGAGTGGTGGATCGTGGAGGAGACCCGTCTACCCAAGCTGATCAGTTAAGCAGCGTTTTCATGGAGTTTCTTGGAGAAGTTCTTTCCGCAATCTGCTCGAGAAGAAATGGAAGAAAATTTTATTAACCTGAAGTAGAATGGCGGATCCGTTGATGCACATGCGGCTGAGTGGACGTGGCTCAGTCGATTTGCGGGACCTTTGGTTGCCGACAATGCAGATAGGGCACGAAGGTTCATGCGTAGCTTGGACGTGGAGATTCAAAGATATATTATATCTCTTGGATTGACCACCTTCTTCTAAGTTCTCAAGGCAGCCAGGGAGCAGCAGAGCTTATCGGAGAAAGCGAAGAATACTCAACAGCAGGTCGGAAGCCGGCGTTTACGCCAAACCGAGCTCTTATATGCAGAGGCATCCCGGTGAACAGGCGAGACATTATGCCTATGAAGAAGCCCGTCGTACCCGAGCAGAAAGGAAGGGTGTTCTGTGATTACTGCCAACGACCGGGTCATTCCAGGAGAGATTGTCGAAGGAGGCTTGGACTCTTTCTTGTTTGCGAATCAGCTGATCATACCATCGATGCTTATCCTTCAAAGCTGTGATTGAGGGACGATATTCTGAAGCCACCGCAAAGGCAGATTCAGGGGCAGAAGCAGATTACTCAGGGGCCTAATCAAGCATGAGCCTTCACTTTGATGGCCGAGGAGGCCAAGGCTTCAGATGAAGTCGTTTCAAGTATCCTACTTATTCATAATTTTCCCGCACTAGCATTATTCGATTTAGGTGCATCCCATTGTTTTATGTCATCCAAGTTTATTACTGCACACTCGATTCCATACACGGTCCTGTCTTGTTGCTAGGACATACACACTGGGAATGGGAAGATTATATCTAGTAGCGAGTGCAAGGATTGTTCGGAGGTAATTTGCGAACGAGAATTATTTGCAGATTTCATGGTGATCGATACTGGTAGCTATGATGTCGTCTTAGGAATGGATTTTCTCGGTACTTTCCACGCTCACATCGATTACAGAGCAAAGAAAGTGATTTTCCAGATTCTCGGACATCCGGAATTTATATTTTCAGGAAGTAGCAGATCTGTCGAGCATGTCGAATTTAGGGCAAGGCCGACAAGTGTCATTCTTTCGTAGATGGAAGTAGATAAAGGAGAAGCGCAAGCAGTAGTCCGAGAGTTTATGGATGTGTTCGAAGACATCTCGGGTTTACCGCCAAAACGAGATGTGGAGTTCGTGATTGATCTTATTCCTGGAACAGCGCCAATTTCAAAGACGTATTATCCGATAGCACCGGTAGAGCTAGAGGAAGTCAAGAAACAGGTCACCGAATTATTAGAGAAGGGTTGGATTCGCAGCAGCAATTCACCCTGGGGAGCTCCAGTTCTTCTAGTCAAGAAGAAGGATGGAATGCGGAGAATGTGCATCGATTATCGAGTATTAAATCGGGTGACTATTAATAACAAGTACCCAATCCCTCACATCGGCGAATTATTCGGTCAACTTAGTGGCACAAGGGTATTCTCAAGGCTGGATTTGTGATTCGGATATCATCAAGTTCGAGTAAAATCAGAAGATATTTGCAAGACAGCGTTCCGAACTCGATATGGGCATTACGAGTACTTAGTGATGCCATTCGGAGTCACGAACGCACCGGTGATATTTATGGACTTGATGAACCGAATCTTTTCACCATATTTGGACCAGTTCGTAGTAGTGTTTATCGATGATATTCTGGTCTATTCGAGGAGCCAAGAAGAGCATGCCGAACACTTGAAGATCTCATTGTAAATATTGAGGCAAGAAAGGTTACATGCGAAGATGAGCAAGTGGGAGTTTTGGCTTGAAGAGGTAAAGTTTTTGGGTCATTTCGTATCCGGAGATGGAATTGCTGTGGATCCTGAAAAGATTCCACCAGTTCATGATTGGCCGATTCCAAAGAACGTAGCGGAGATCCGAAGTTTTTTTGGGCTTGCCGGATATTATAGAAGATTCGTGGAGAATTTCGCTCGAATAGCTGAACTATTGACCAAGCTAACTCGAAAGGAGTTACCGTTCATATGGACGGATAAATGTGCGTCAGCTTTCGACGCGTTGAAGCAAAGATTGACCACTGCTCCTATCTTGACAGTGCCAGACAGTTCCAGAAGGATGGTTATTCACAGCGACGCGTCTGGGAAAGGCTTGGGATGTGTTCTGATCCAACATGGGAAGGTTATAGCCTACGTATCGAGACAATTGAAGACTCATGAGAAGAACTACCCAACTCATGATTTGGAGCTTACAGCAGTGATTTTCGCTTTGAAGATTTGGAGACACTACTTATTGGGCAAAATGGTAGAAGTATTTACCGATCACAAGAGCCTAAAGTACGTGTTCACCCAGAAAGAGTTCAACATGAGGCAGCGTAGATGGTTGGAGCTGATGGCTGACTATGATCTTGATCTAAAGTACCATCCGGGAAAAGTTAATATAGTTCCGGATGTGCTAAGTCAGTTGCCAGCAATACGGATGTTGACTGCGCAGAAGGAGCTTATAGATGATTTCCAGAGATTTGAGTTTGAGATCGTATTACCACATTCTTCGGGACAATTGATGTAGCTACAAGTACAGTCGCCCTAGATTGATAATATTAAACAGCGTAGTTGCACGATCCAAGGTTACAGAAGTTTCGAGAACAGGTAGAAACGGGACTTCGAACGGACTTGTTGATTCATGAAGATGGTTCATTACGATATGGGAGCCATTTATGTGTGCCGAAAGGAGATATTCGTGAAGAAGTTATGAAGGAGGCTCATAGTTCTGCGTATTCCATAATCTGGAAGGCACGAAGATATACCGAGATCTACGACGGCATTTCTGGCGGGAAGTCATGAAAAGGGAGATTGGTCGCTTTGTATCGAAGTGCTTGGTGTGTCAGCAAGTCAAGGATGAACATTAAAGAGTAGCTGGTTTATTGCAACCACTTCTGATTCCTCAGTGGAAGTGGGAACATATAACCATGGACTTCGTGACAGCATTACTGCGGAGTCCAAAGGGCAAAAATGCAGTTTGGGTGATTGTTGATCGATTGACCAAGGCAGCTCACTTTATACCATTTCGAGTTGGTCAGTCGACGGAAGTTTTAGCTTAACGGTACATGCAGGAGATTGTGAGATTGCATGGAGTACCTGTGAGCATCGTTTCCGATCGTGATACCCGACTCTTATTGCATTTTGGAGGAGTTTACAGGAAATTTTGGGGACTCGATTGAAGTTCAGCACCGCCTATCTTCCGCAGACAGATGGCCAGTCCGAAAGAATGATCCAAACTCTTGAAGATAAATTGAGAGCTTGCATGTTGGACTTCAAGGGTGTATGAGAAGATCATTTGCACTTGGTGGAGTTTTCGTATAATAACAGTTTTCAGGCGACTATTCAGATGGCTCCATTCGAAACATTATATGGTCGTAAGTGTCGCTCGCCCGTCTGTTGGGGCGATGTTGGAGAATGAAGATTATTGGGACCGGATCTTATTATGCAAACCGTGGAGAAAGTTAATACGATCCGAAATCATATGAAGGCGGCGCAAGATCGGCAGAAAAGTTGGGCCGATATAGGACGAAGACATCTGGAGTTCGCAGTTGGTGATCTTGTATTCCTGAAGATATCATCGACCAGAGGAGTGATCCGTTTTGGTAGTCTAGGCAAGCTTAGTCCTCGATTCGTGGGGCCTTTCGATATTATCGAGCGCGTTGGAGAAGTATCTTATCGACTGGTTTTACCACCATCCTTGGCGAGTGTTCACGATGTGTTTCATGTATCTCAACTTCACAAGTATGTTCGAGATGAGACGCACGTCCTAGATCATTCAGAAATGACAGTAAGGGAGGACTTGACATATGAAGAACAACTGATGGTGATTGTAGATCGAAAAGAAAAGGTCCTCAAGAACAAGGTTATCCCTCTAGTACTTATTTCATAGGGGAATCGTTCGCACAGAGAATCAACCTTGAAACGAGAAGATGAGATTCGACAGAAGTTTCCACATCTCTTTTCTTATATTCATGTTTCTTGTCTTTTCTTGTTCCGGGAATTTCGAGGATGAAATTCTTTTGTAGTTGGGTATAATGTAACACCCTAGTTCATTTATACCATATTCTATTTGAGTATTTTGTAATCTTGTGGCTATTTTTGATTATTATTTACTTTGGGCACGGATAGTGCATTTGGTATCTGTGGATAGTATCCGACCCGATCCGCATGCTTGAAACCCGTCTTGGTTCTAGATTACGACATATACTTACTAGTACGAAGGATCCGTGCACACACATATGTTCTACATACATGTATAAGATTATTGGTATCTGCATATCGTTAAATAATACAAATTATAACTGGATAATATTTTTAATATCTATCATGGCCTGTATCATACTCCATACCCTATGGCTGCATCCTGACATTATGTTCTTATCCCAACGGACTGGTTTGGATCGCTACATGTTTTTACGTGTATCCGTTCTTAGGGATATGCATTTTATCTAACCGAACATCGCATTATAATTTTAACCGACATGTGTATTATCCATATTTTAAAACTAGATTTTAGATGAGATCCAGGTATTTTTCAGAGTATATTTGATATTAGCTATAAATCCGAGAATATATATTATAATATATATTAAACCTAATATTTTACACAGCCTTCTCTCTCTTCCTCACCCTTCTCTCTTCTTCCCTCACTGCGAGAACCCATGCCCTAACCCATACCCGAGCCCTAGCCCTCGTCGCCAACCATCCCAACCTCACCTTTCCCTCGCCCTCGACCACCTCGTCGCCCTTTCTCCTCTCCCGAGCACTCCACGCCGCCGCCACGACCCCGACCTCGACTTCACCCATGAACCCAACACCCTCGACAACCCAAGAAACCAATCGCCTCCACCGCCGACCTCCTCGTCTCCTCGCCCTCGTCATCATCCCCTCGACCTCACCTCATTCTCCTCTCCTCCTCTTATCTCCCGAGCTTCTTAAAGAACCCAACCCCTGCACACCCGACGACCCACAACCCAGAAACCCCGACGCCTACCCTCTCTATCGCCGTCGATTCCAACCTCATCACCTTACCCTCATCCTCACCTCCGCCTCCACCTATACCTCATCTCCTCTCCTCTCCTCTAACCCCGACGAGATCCCTGCACCAACAATAGAAGCAGCCTTCGGCAACCCACTGTCGCCGTTACCCATCGCCGTCGACAGCCCACTGTCGTCACCCCCTCACCTTTTCTGTCCCCAGAACTCCAGAGCCAACACCAGAAAACACAACTCAGTCTTCTTCTTCTCCTTCTTCTCTTCTTTCTTTCTTTTCTTTTCTTTCTAGATTCTTGGTTTTTCTGGCCATTTCCGGAGTCACGCCCGTCGCCGACGATCCGGGCGACCCAGTCGTCATCCTCATCCAGCATGGTCACGTCTTGGATTAGCCAGGTCTAGTCCTGTACGCGAGTATGTGCATCACGACGATTACCCGACGTCAAACGTGACGTACGTACCCCGTCGTGAGATTCGATCAGGCAAGTTTATCTTGCTACATGCTATGCTACTATATTTATATCCATATGAATAAAAATAATAGATGTATTTTAATTATGCATCCCATGTTATAGTTTACCGATTTCGATACCTGTACGCATCCGTACTGATAATTGCATATCTAGTTGCATGCTGGAACCTAATTATATTATACCACTGTTCTATTAGTACAACGTGCTTTCTATTGTATATCATACGTAGTCATAGGCTTATAAAAGGGTATCACAGATAGATACATGTGCATCCGTACATAAACCGTGTTTCGATAGTTGTTATAGTTTACATTGGATATCTAGTTGATGCATATACATCACCTGACACGTTCATGACACACTACTTGACTCATTACTTGAATCTTATTACTAATGCCAACAATCCTGACATGTTGTCATGATAGACGTAACTTGTTGTTTGCTTAGACGGAAACATGTACCTGCTTGATTCTATGTTGGCATTAGATCTAAATTAGCAATACCTAACTTGAACACAAACCTGGGGGTATAGGGGAAATCAAGAATGTAACCGAAACATAACTCAAAAGGCTATTATTACATGTTTGTCGTTTTTCCGGGCGTTACGGAATATCATGTTTTCCTTTTTTCCGGGCGTTACGGAATATCATGTTTGCCATTTTTTCGGGTGTTACGGAATAATCATGTTCCCGTAGTCCCGTGGGAAATGAACGGGGCATAAACTGATGGGTTACGATGAGGATTGCATTAATTGATTTTGAAGACTTTAGAATAGATAACCTAGAAGTCCAGTTTTAGGTTACACATCACATGCACACACGTATCTCACTGTTTATATTTATGTTATGATTTATATTCATATTTACATATCCTGCTACATCCTGGTTATTACTGCTATTTTGGTATTATGACGCACTGACGTCTGGGCTTTGCATGGCCCAGTTCCTCTATCGGCTGAACAGGAGTACTTTAGCCGTCAACCCGAGCAGTGAGGAATTGAGTTTAGAGATGTTTAGCTTTTAGACTATTAGCTTATTTTTCCGCACTTTTATTTCTTGATGTGAGCCCATATTGAGACGTATTTTCAGATCTCGTTTTTGGATATTATTATCGTTTCCGCTTATATATTTCTTGACTCTTTTATTTTGGCAAATGGACATGTACTAGATAGATTTTTATATTTTACTGTTCTTGATATCCTATAGACAGCCGTAATATCACCGTGGAGGGATGATTCCTATCCACAGGTAGTATGGTTGGCTCTGTCACGTGCCGTAGTTTGCACACTCTGGGAAGTAGGGCGTGACAGTAGTTAATTAGGGGTTAGGGTTTTGGGTTAGGGTTAACGTTAGGGGTTGGGGTTAGGGTTAGAGTAAAGGTTATGGATAGGTAGTTTAGTGAAATGAAAGAATAGTTAAGGGTATTTTAGTGACATAGTTATAAATATTAAGGGTATTTTTGTATTAAAAAATAAAGTTGAGCGAAGGGGTGTTGTACTAAAAAAACTTAATCATAGTTTAGTGAAAAACAACAATAATTAAGGGTATTTTAGTGAATTTATATTAACTTAGTTAATTTAAGAATATGAGTTGTTTATTTAAATTTGTTAAAGTAGTTTTGTGAAAACCCCCAATAGTTAAGGGTATTTTAGTGTAATATACACAAAGACACATACACACACAAGCATACACACACACACATGCGCATACACATACACTCATATAACGCCATACCATAATTCATCTTCGATCATTATTCTCTACATTGAATTCTTTTCAAATACTACTCTAATCCCAACCCTAAGTCCAAAATCTTAAAGTAAATCCTAAATTTTAAAAACTTTATCCTAAAATAAAAACTTCAACACATTGAAATTGAAACGTAAATGTAAAACTAGTTCAAATTAAATATTTAAATTGTGCGTATGATAGTCGATGAAAATATGAAATTTTCATATTATCGTAGCCAATCATATGTGAAAATGAAAACGTGACTTAGTTCCTGTCTATCGGTTAACATATATTCGGTATTCGTCGTGACATAAAACTACACGAAAATTGTTAAACACCGGACATTTTCGTTCGGTTTCTAACAACCGCCGCATAGTCTATGTGACGAGAATTAATATTCAATCGTATGATAACCGATAGATTTATCCCGTGTGGACAAGTTAGGAATATATAAAGCAGACACCTGCATTCATTTGTGTTTTTCATTCGTTTCGAGATATTTCGTCGGTAACTTTCCACTGGTTCTCCGTATACAACGATAAATTAGATATTCGTTTCAATGGTGTTTTACAGTATTGAAATTATTATCTGTTCTATTACAGTGTACTCGGAGAACAGCAGGAAGGTGCTGCCGAAATTTTCTCGAAACGGTTGAAAGTATAAGTGATGGGTGAATGATTTATACATTCTTAATGGGATAGGTGCCTTACCCCCGACAGCCGCTGCCCTCGACATCCAATATAGAACATTTAATATCATCATCTTTCTTAGAAGAAGAATCCAACTCGCTACTTATAAGCATTTGCTCTCGGTCCTTGATAATCTTTATAGATAAATCGTCAATTGAAACTTAAATTAACCAAGTCGTCAATTAAATTTAGCACTAACGCTTCTTAGTATCTCTTCTATCACATATCTGTCAAGGAATCTTAATCCGATGCGTCTTGTCTATAGGAAGCTTGCTTCGTCCGAGCTGTTCCAATATGGCATTCCCGTATCTCGACGACAAGAGTTGGATGTATGTCGATACTCCCTCGAGAGTCAACCACTTTTTCGTTGACGGTGTTAGCTTTTTCACCGATTTTGCCTATGCATGTCTTGGGTTACCGAAAGAGCACGAAATCTATTGTCCTTGCTCTAAGTGTATGAATAAGCGATTGCTCAAGAAATTGGAAGTTGAGTTACACATTGTGAGATACGGTTTTGTTAGAGATTACACTACGTCGGAACTTCACGGAGAAAGAGTCGTTGTAACAGGATACGAGTCATAGGTGTAAGAGACGAGAAAAAAATTCATTAAAACGGAAACCGCAGAGTGGTAACGGATACTAGAAGAAGAGGAGGAAGAGGAATGGCAGTTTGAAGAAGACGAAACTGTCGAAGAAGATGATGCTGTATTCACATCGATCGATGACATGGATGACCTTATAAATGCCGCTGGACTTTTTTATGATGCGGAAAGCACTGGACCCTCGTTATTGGAGAAGTACAAGGCTGACTCTAGGATCCTGCTATATCCAAATTGCAAAGGGTTTTCAAAACTGTCATTTTTTATACGTCTCTTCCAGATCAAGTGTAAGAATAGACGGAGTGACCAGTCTTTCACCGATCTCCTAGAACTCCTGAAGGAAGATTTTCCCGACGGAAATGAAGTGCCACCGAGCTGGTACGAGACGCAAAAGAAAATCATAAATATTGGCTTGAAGTATCATAAGATACATGCATGTGAGAATGATTGTGTTTTGTTCCGGAATGAAAATGCAACACTCAGAAACTGCCCTGTGCGCAGGACCAGGCGATTCAAGTCTAAGAAAGACCCTCAGTCGAGTGATGTACTCATGAAAATTCTTCGTCATTTTCCATTAATACCGAGGCTGTAATGGTTATTTATGTGTAAGGAGACGGCATCCGAAATGCAGTGGCACTATAAAGCACCTTGTGAAGAGGGAAAAATAAGTCATCCCAGAGATTCGATGTCGTGAAAAGTTTTAGATGAAAAAAATCCTTCATTCGGCCCAGACGCTCATGACGTAAGGCTGGGAATTGCGAGCGATGGTTTCAGTCCATTTAGGATGGTTCGTGACGGGCATACTCACAGTACTTGGCCCGTTGTAGTGACTATATACAACATGCCGCCATGAAGGATATGACGTAGTCTTATTTTACGTTGGCGGTTTTAATCAACGGTCCATCATCTCCTGGGAAAAATATCGATGTGTATCTTCAACTCTTGATCGATGAGTTAAAGTTGTTGTGGAAACCTGGCATGAAAACCTATAACACGGATGGTAAACAATTTTTTCAAATGCGGGCTGCTTTGTTATGGACTATTAATGATTTTCCAGCTTACGACATGCTGTCGGGATGGACAACCCAAGGTAAGCTTGCTTGTCCCAGTTGTTATATGCATACGAGCGCCGTACGGTTGAAATTTAGCGGGAAAGAGTCGTTTATGGGCCACCGACGTTTCTTGCCTATAACTTACAGATTCATAAAGAATAAAGAATTGTTCAATGGCAAGACAGAGACCGGTATGCCTCCTAAACTATTATCCTGTAACGACATATTGCAACAATGGAGAGGTTATCAGAATATCACATTCGTAAAGAAGCAAAACAAAAATGCAATGCCATACCCAATTGGTTGGAAGAAGTTAAGTGGTTTATTTCAACTTCCGTACTGGTTCGATTTACCGCTTCGCCGCAATTTAGATGTTATGCATATCGAGAAGGACGTCTTTGAACACGTCATCAATCTTCTGCTTTGTAAGAATGGAAAAACGAAGGAAAATCTCAACGCTCGCCGTGATGTGACGGATTTGGATGGATTTTCCATTAAAAAAGAATTGCATCCTCGGCATATGGCTGGTAAACTAGATTATTACAAGATCCCACCAGCAATTTACAAGCTGGACAAAGAGGAGAAGCGGCGGTTACTGCGGGTGTTGAAAGAATTGAAATTCCATGATGGTTTCTCATCAAACATTTCCAAATAGGTACAAATAGAAAATGGAAAAATCGTAAGACTCAAGAGCCACAACTACCACATATTGATGTAACATCTTCTTCCTTTATCCCTGAGAGTATCGGTAAAATCCGAAGTTGGTCTCGTTCTTAACGATTTCTGCACGTATTTTCGACAACTGTGTTCCAAAAACGTCGACGTCAATGAGATAGGAGAGCTCGAAAAAGATATTCCTATGATCCTTTGCAAGTTCGAAATTATCTATCCACCTTCATTTTTCGATATTATTGTTCACATGTCCGTCCATTTGGCAACCGAGGTCAAGATTGGCAGTCCGGTGCATTACCGTTGGATGTATCCCATCGAGAGGTATGAAAATGTTTATTATTAATCATTTAAATTGCAAAACATTATCGTGGATTATTAATATCTATTATTTTTAACAGATATCTATTAACTTTAAAAAACTATATCCGCAACAAGTACCGTCCCGAAGATTCGAATGCGGAAGTTATCTCTTGGAAGGAGTGACGTCTTTTTGTGCTCGTTTCCTGAACGACGATATTAGGATGAAACTGAACAAACCGCCGCGTGTTCCTGACGGTCCAATTAGAGCAGGAAGACTAAAAAACATGTCTTACGATCTCATTGGCGGTTTACATGCGTTCATCTTGCTAAAAAGCAAATGTTTTGCTAAATATGCATGCAGAGTAAGTTTTTCTAATTTCATCCATTTAAACCGTTTGAAATTGAGTATAATCTAACCGATATAATTGTTAATTAACGAACAGGGTGCACAAAACTATACTCAAGAGATCGAATTCTAGAACGTTGTCGGATGACAGAATCGAGAAAGAACATAGACGTATTTTCGTCGCTTGGTGTAGAGAAGAAGTTGACGGAAAAATGAATTGTGGTGAGCAGATTGATAGAGAGGTCTAGGACCTTTTAATCGGTCCATCGATTGCAGCTATGTTTTACAATGGGTAAGGGGTTTCCGGCTACAAATTTGAGATCGAAAAGACAGAACGCATTAGAACTATGAAAAATAGCGGCGTCGCGACCTTCGATGACAGAGGAAATCCTTATTACGGTGTTCTTGAGCAGATTATAGCGGTCTCATACATTCAGAAGGCTGCCCTATTTTTTATATTCCTATGTAGATGGTACGATAACAAGTCTGAACGGGGTATGAAGGTCAATAAATATGAACTCACTTTGGTAAATACCAAACGGACAGTCTACGAATATGATAACTTTATCTTTTCATCGATGGCAAAACAAATATATTATTCTCGGGACCTGAAAAAGGATGGAGAGTTGTTTGTCATTAGAAACCAAGAGATTATTATAATGTTCCGACGTTGAGTGATTCTGAAGATGAGAGTGACGAGGAAGAGGCGATAACACATCTCAGTCCATCTATTGAACATACCAATGATCCAAACCATTCTGCGTCGTCCATTAAAACATCGGTAAGACATGACATCGGCCAAGTGATTGTCACAAATCAAGATTTCGATAATCCACCCATCGAATCTTCGGCTAATATACCAAACAAATGTGCTAGGTAATGAAATTGAACTAAATGTTTTAAATTGTATAATGTTTATAAGAAATTTTTTAATATTTGAATAAATATGTAGGGTCGGATGGGAGGCTGTGGATCCGGTTCTAGATGTCATAGGAAACGACGTCTAGACAAGATTGGCGAGATGTCAGTGGCAGCAACGTCTACCCTTACCCGCACCCCACGTACTAGCGCCCCTCTTATCGGAGACCCTCCTACCGCCCCTCCTACCATGGCCCCTCCTACCGGCACCCCTACTACAGGACCCCTACCATCCTCAGTAGCCGCAACGTTATGGGACCCGCTGCCTACCCCTATTAGCGAGGTAGCAGATCCTCCTATCCCAGTCACTCCTTCTGAACATGGTATATAGCTATCTATTCATATTTCAGTTTTCTATTAAAATAATTCTATTAAATCATCTAACAGTTTATTGTTTGCAGTCATGCATGGTACTGACGGGACGGGGTCTGGCGTCGGTTCTAACACCACGCCGGGAACGTCAGGTATAATCATTATTGCTTAAATTTTTTAAATAACGATTTTAATTTAAAATTTTCAAATTCTATATACATACTCTGAATATTAATATATTGTGTCCGTATATCTATCTTTTTTCAAGCTCCACCAGTGTTAGGACAAAGGATCCTACTGGGTCCTCCTCCTCCAGGCTAGCCCCAGTCGCTCCTCTATGGACGCTAGAGTGGATCGCGTCAGGTGTGCCCGTTGGTGACTACTCGACTAAGTGGGGGATTACATGGGAGCGGAAATCCGTACCTACTATAGGTGCCCGCTCCATGTTAGATGGAGCCTTCGCCAGACTGACTATGCTCGGCAGTTATTTGCAGCGGCCACGTTATCACATAATCTTTTATACATTTAAATTTAATCTTCGTTATATATATATTTAATTTTTTTTAATTTCAGGCGTAGGGACATTACAGATTCATTGACGTCATCGAAGAGGATGGGGTTCGTACATCATTCGATACACATCGGGCCATAGACTGGGTCATATCCGAATGTCAGGCTGTCAAGAGGAGACGCCGGTATGAAGTAAGGAAGCAACATTGTATTCCCTGGGCCATGGGTACCGAGGAGGAGCGGGAAGCGGTGATAGAAGCCATTTTTCGGGATGTCCCGAGGGAGGATTGGACGCAGCTGGTCGCGTATTATGAGCGCGATGATGTTCAGGTATAATTTAATTTTTAAGGTTATAATAATATAACATGAAATCATATTTTTTGATATATAATATTATCTTCTTTATACTTGCAAGATGGCGTAGGTTCGCAACAGGGAGAACCGGAACAATGGCGTCGGAGAACCGGAACAACGGCTTCAGAGAACGCGCTATCCCGATCCAAGCGAAGCGGTCGCAGGCTATCGCTCAGCACCAGCTCATGAGTATTTCGACGTTTAAGAATATATGTTTTCTTTGTCGAAAATTACTTATTGAAATAAATCCTAATTTTATAACAGAAAAAAAACCCCGTCAATTACACTGCTGCCAAGTGATGGTCCGCGTTATATAGGGACACAGGCGAGTATATGGTAAGTTTCATATAATCAAGTCGATACTGTATTTAAATTAACACGTTTATATATATATATATATATATATATATATATATATATATATATATATATATATATATTTCACAGACCCAGTTACAGGTGAGGACGGACGCCTTAGGACTTGGCCCCGACGACTCGATTACCACCATTGTTCCTGTTCTGGATTCGATATCCAGCAGACATCACGGTGGCTATAAGCGCGGGGTTGATCCCGGGGACCACCGACACTTTTCTAGGCGTCCGTCCATCCATGATTATGATGTGGCCCAGACATGGACAGATGCGGCTGTTGCGTCGCAGGAGGAGATTCGTCGGCTCCAAGATCGGGTAGAGCAGCAGAATGTGTGAGTGGATACGCTTCAGACGCAGATCGAGGAACTGAGGCGATCGAACGTAGAGGCCATCGGGCAGGCTATACGAGATGAGTTTGGGAGTATGTTCAGGTCACGGGACGATGGAGTTGGATCGTCCCAATGACCATAGATTATTGATTTTTTTATACAAACGTTTGTTTTATTGCTTTATTGATTATACCGTTTGGTGTATATATTTTGTTTATAATTGCGTTTGACTCTAATCATATTACTTATTAATTGTTAAAATTGCGTAAGATTTGATCATATAATTATTATCAATCGCTAGTTGTAATTGAAAAGTAGCACGTGTGGGATGCGCAAATTTCAGTTTAAAAAAATTGATAATGTATTTGGTCACGGTTGTAACCGTGACCAAATAATATATTGTCACTGTTACAACCGTGACCAAATAATATATTGTCACTGTTACAACCGTGACCATAGGATATAGTAATGGTTACCTGCTAGTAGCAAGTAACCTTAACTATGGTTACCCCTTATGGTCACGGTTTAACCCATGGCCATAGAGACTATATAATCACGGTTATCTACTATAACAGGTATTCGACATTACGCTTTAACTTTTTGCTCACGGTTATAACCGTGATCATATATCACCTATTGTTACGGTTTACACCGTGACCATAACGTGGTCATGGTCTTAACCGTGACCATATATGTGGACTCCCCATTTAGTTGTTTGAAGCGTTTTTGGTAACGCCATGTATATGGTCACGGTCATAACCGTGACTTAAAAAATATATGGTCACGGTTACGGGTGTGACTAGAGTTCTCGATCGTGAGGGGGTTTTAGGCGACGGTTGTGTCACGGTTTTAACCATGACCATATGTATCTGTGGTCACGGTTAAAACCGTGACCAAATCCATACTCTGTAGTAATGATAGCTTCATATGAGATATAGTTTAGAAGATTTTCTCAATTATTAATCTTTTTGTCAAAAAGGAGAGACCATCAATTGGTGACATTAGCTACATACTTGGAATTAGCAACTTAACATTATAATAGTAGATATAATCGACTTAATTATTTACTTAGCATGCTTTAGCTTATGTTTGCAGGAAAATATAACAGTGAACAAACAATTAAATGTTACAATTCTTCTCTGAAAAAGGAAACTCAACTACGTTATAGATTTAGGAGGAGTGTGGTTACTTTATTATTTGTACAAGCATATCCGTCATAAATGAATATTCGTATTGTATTCACTATTTCAATGCCAACATGTCTGGCATGTCATTTGTTCGGGGATGGCATGCATGGGATGTTGGCAGATATTGTTTTTAGAGCTTTCCAGTTAATGTCTGCAACTTGTCTTGTTTGATCTGATATATCTCCTGATATAAGCCGTTTGCACACGGATTATAAGATTTTAAATTATCTACTTCTTAGTTATATATGTATCCTTTATGTTTATTGTTTATAACTGGTAATAAGTTATGCGTTAATACTTATCACCTCTTTCCCTTACATTGCATGAACCAGTCCATTAACATCTTCAAATTTAGGTTATACAGTTTTATTAGATAGATGCCAATTAGGGTACTGCATGCATTCACTCTTAAATATTTCATATTTTAATACATGTGGCGTCTTCCATTTTTCTTCTTATCTACTTTATCCGACATAGGATATTCACACCGTCATGAACCAACATCTCTGTCGAGGACCTTGGTTTTGTTAGACACTAATGGACATGCCATGTAAAGAGGGAGTATCTTTTCTGCCATTGATAACCGACAAATTTTGCATGGGTACTTATAACTAGCCTGATTTGGCTGAGTTGGTGCCTTTGTGGGTGGATGAACTTTGGGTGTAGTGAAACTTGCATTCTTGTTAATTGATTATGTAATTTGAAAACTGATTGCTCTACGGTCAAAAAAATTAGAATCCTTTGGCTTGAACTTTTGCCCAGGACCAACTCTGTCGACAACCTTAAGGAGACGAGTTCGATTGTTACTTTGTTAGAGATATAGCGGTGGAAAAACATGGGTGTCGCCTAGGAACATGCCATCAAACATGTCAAATTAGAAGCAATATGTGGAAAAGAAGGCATGAGAGTTGCAAACAATTTGTTATAGGAAGGTCAGTGATGAATCTCACTTTACTACAGAAATGTAAATTTTGGCTGTCATTTGGAAAGAAAGGAAAACATAGTATAATCTGATCATAGGAAGCTTTGTTCTGAAATGCATTATTGCTAATAATTATAAAAAGATAAAGCACTATATTTATTAGTTTAGCCTTAGGAGGTGTAACTTTAAAATGTGTGTAAGCCAGCTTACGTTACTATTTGTTTCGGGTGTTAGCGGCCTGGGGGTGGGGGCGTTTTCTAGACATCAAACTGTTTGGGGGAAATGGAAATCGTGAATCAAGTTTCCAATGTAATAGGGAGATTATAAATTTTTTTTTATAAAAAAAACATTATTGTGCATATGAGACTGAACTGAATTTGCTTACTTGCTCCTTCTAATGGGAGAAATATGGGATGTAATGCTTTAACTGTGTCTGTATCAAATGCCTTGCCTTACTTTTTTCAGAAGGAAATCTGCATATTAGGAATTCTGAAGAAAATATGCATGAGTAGGTTGTAGATGTAATTGTGATTTTGTTAAAAAAATATTTTAGGTGTTGGTTTTGCTTTTACCGTTCTATTCTATATCATTTCTGCTATCAGGTAATGGATATTGGATATACCTGTGGCTTATCAATTTGCTCCTTCCTGCTGAATCTATTAGTGCTCAGGCGTATGACGGTGTCCTGTATGCATAGCTAAACCAAATATACAATTGGATGCCTTGAATTAAGGTAGTTATAGTTTATAGAGTTATTCAGTTAATCCCTGAAACATGTCATGTCTGATTTGTTCCCATATATTCACTACTACAAATAGGGGTTGCCCCTACGGATAAATCCGTAGGGGCAAACCACTACCTCTATGGCTATATTCGTAGGGGCATGAAAATACGCCGTAGGGACACATGCCGCAGGTGCAAGTCTTAGCCTTAAACATGTCCTTACGGTGAAATATTGCCCAACCTATGTTATTTTGCACATAAGTTATCAGACTTTCCATATTATCCTTATATGTCGCGATTCTGTAAATTTATTGCTAATAAATTAAAATACATTATGTCTAGATCCTTTTTAGCATTTTTGGTTATGTTGGATGAAACAAATTATCAAATATATTTCATGTTAACGCCTTTGCAGTTAGGTTATATAGCATTTTATTAGATATTATTTAGGATAATATACCCCACCCCAACACTGGAAATAACCTTTCCAAATGGAAAATGGTATGTCTCTAATGGTTTAGCGGATTATGGTGTCACATGTTAGCGCCCTTCTTAATTATGCATCACCTTTTATACTTTTATTGTATTTTAATGGCAAATCGTTTATATTGTGTAACCACTTATGCAACCTGTATATAGGCATTTTAAGCAATGTCTCAACACAACTAGATTTTATAAAAAAATGTTAAAAGGACCGATTTTTGTTTTTACTTTCTGATTTACTAGGAAGTTTTTTCGAAGTTATATCATCATTATAATATCATATATTTATAATGTTTTATATAATTTATTTTCATTCGTAAATGTAAGGTGCTTTAGGAAGCACAAAGATTTCTATTTCCTCAATATGTCCGTGCCCGACGCGTATCGGATACTCGGGCACGCTGGCACTCTGTTCGACACCGTGTTTGACATGTTTAGGTCGTGTTTGCTCAAAGGGACGCCTTGCTCAAAGGGACACCTGTCACTTCTACATAGCATTGACAATTGAGAAATAAGATTGTAAAGTGTATATGTGTACAACTTTGATACATTCTAGGATACAAGAATATTTCATATTTCAAACCTCCCTCATGACGCAATACATCTAGAAGGAGTAAAGGTCTAAATTGATGGAAAAGATAAAGTTGAGTTTATGAAAGTCGTCTCCAATTAAAATGGTTAATATTTCGTTTGTTTTAACTCTAATGAATTGTATTCTTCCGTCTTTTACTTTTAGTTAGATATTTGTATTTGTTTGTGCTAAAAAAAATTCCTTATGGTTATGGATTATAACCTTGATTTTATTTGTTTTGTGCTTTTAAAGCTAAACTATTACATGTTTATATATATATATATATATATATATATATATATATATATATATATATATATATATATATATATATTGTGTGTGTGTGTGTGTGTGTAATTGTGATGTATCAGTGTTCTCCTTTTTACTAATTTGCTGTGTCCCGTGTGTCTGGCTTCATAGGGTCATGCTATAGGTTTCAACAGAACACATATTACTTATTCTGTATATTTTGATACCAACATGACGAATGCCAGTTATTAAATATGAGTTAGTTAATATCGGATCAATCGTCCATTTTTCACTCAATCGATGAATGGTTAAATTTGGCATATATCATATCTACATGCTTATTAAATATGTGTTAGTTTATTTATTGTGAATAGGGGAAAAGTTTATGGTTATGGTTTATAGAGGCTATAGTTTATCTTACAATTTTCTACTCTGAATATTGTATTGTCTACAAATTGAAATGCATGGTGTCCTAGGTTAGATGCCTAATGTGATTATTTATTCTAGTTGATAAAAGAAAATCAAACTAAAAAGAAGAGCTGGATCTCGAAATTTATATTTGACCCTTTAACTGCTATAGTATTGCATATAACTGAATCTTTAGGGTTTTCTTTTCATAGATTTTTGCCCCATTGTTGTGATTGAATATGAAAAATTGGGTTTAGTTTGAAACTATAATTTCATCATAAATTTATTGACCCTGCACAATTCCAAAATTTTTGGCTGCAAAATTACTGATTAAACCAGAGAAATGGCCGAGTCTGCTGGGAATTTGATCTGATTAATATGCACTATGCTGGATCGACTTGTTAATATGTTATTAACATGATTTTATATCCAAATCTTGCATGAAATTGCTGCTGATCAGTTTGGGTCATCTAAAAGTTTATTGTTCCATAGTATTTTCTTGAATTGGAGTTTGTTTATCTTAAGGTTGTGACCCATGCAGGTTTTATTCCCTCCAATCATAAACATGGTTGTCTCTCTTCTTAATTATGCATGATCTCTTAGCCTCTCTCCACACTTGTTGTAGTATATTAGCGAATGCATTTAGTTAGTGAAATTATTTAGATTGCGTAACCTAGTCAGGCAACTTGTATGTTAACATTTGAAGCAAAGAATCTACATGATTGGATCTCATAAGAGACTTTGAAGGACTTCTTTTTTGTTTGCCCTTTCTGATTAACTAGGACATGCCTTTCAAAGCTATATCATCATTCTCATATTTTGTATTTAACATGCTTTATATAATTTATTTTTATTTTAAATGCTTTGTGGTTAATGCATTAGGTTTCACGGGAACACAAATTACCATTTCTGTACCTACTGGATAGCATTATTAAGAACATCGGTCGAGAATATCGGACGTGCTTCAAGGATCGTCTTCCTGAGGTGAATGATTTCTTGAACACACCCACCCACCCACCCTCTCTCTCTCTCTCTCACACACACACACACATCCCTTTGATATTATTGTTGTGGTTAACTGTGACTATTCAAGCATATTTCTCCATAGTGGCTCTGTATGGTCGTGTCCAGGCCTTCTTCAACTTGATTATTATTCACGCATCCTATCAACTTGATAACTTAGCAATCTTAGGGGCTGCTTGGTTGCTTGTAGATGGTAAAGCAACGCATTTGCAATTTCACGTGGCGCATGCTAATAAGCTCTACCTTTTGGTAGCGGGTTAGCGGGTGCAGCAAAGTGCTTTGGGTTGGGTGACTCGGGTTTAGGGCTATTTTAGGCATCCAAATCCTTTAGGATTAATTGTTCTCCAAGTTTCTCTTGTAAGCTATAAATAGCAAGTTTTAGCTAGAATTTTATAAGGCCTAATCTTTTATTTCCAACAAAAGAGGGCAGCCATTCAAACTTAGAGTTTGAGGGAGAAAGGAGAGGACTCTGACAGAGATTTGGAGTGATCTTGTATAGGGCTTGTGGGAAATCGTTGTGTCTCGTTTAATCCTTATTCTAGAGGAAGGTTCTCATCATGGATGCAGGATTAGATGTGAGTTTGCACCAAACCTGAGCATTCCTGCTATTTGGTGTGCTTTTCTATTCGCTTTGTGGTTTGATTTGATAACCGTCGTGACGGAGGATGGAAATGAAATGGCTAACTATATATAAGACGCAGACGATGCAACACATATGGACTATGGATGTAAGTTCTAATTTGTATGCAAACCACATACGAAGAGATCCAACATTTGAAATTATGATTAATAGATTCTATAAGCTATCAACTAAATAATCACAATTGAATATCAGGTTTAAAGAATTTGATTCGGTGATGATAAGAGGTAATATTTCAAGTGTAAAGTTACTAAACAATCTTACTTTGATTTCATTAATAGAAATTGTTGTCTTCTTGCTTGAACTGAGTCAGAGATATGATCAAAACATGTTGTAACCATCAGCTTTATGGCTGGAAATAGTTGCTGGTTTTTGCCGATTATTGGCACAATCGATCCAGATTAAGTTCTGGACAGAATAAGGGCTGTTCGATGGCTGATCAGGTTCTGTTTGGAGATGAATTGATCCAGAAAAGATTTGGGCCAAACCTGCAATTTTAGTTGTTGATGCAGGGCTGAAGTTGAGCAATTTAGCTAAAATCAGATCGGTTTTAAACTGAAATTTGATCTGTTCTGGTTCAGAAATGACACAAATTCAAATGTTTAGTTGTTAATTTGGAGGAGGTTAGGAGGAGGATGTTGATGATGGGAAAGCTTGGAAAACTTCTCGACCGCAGCCGGTGGCCTCTAAAACACTCTCAAAAGAGGTTCAGAATAAAGCAAACAAAGCTTTAACAATTCAGATTATGATTCATCAAGTTCTACTCAACACTACAACATCCTTGCAATTATATAGGCTTTATATTCAACACTAAAGATAAAATGAAATACATTCAAACATTCATTCAACACATTCACACTTATTTACTACTAGGGTTTGGTGAAATAGTAAAAAATGAAACTATTTGAGACTAGGGCAACCATTGATGACTTGAAAGGACATCAATGTTCAGTTCACACAAAGTAGGTCAATTTGTTTATTTAGAAGATTTCCTTTTTGTACTTGATTTGTGGACTTTTGGTTCTCCATCACGTCGATATAGTTTCTTCATTATCTTTAGAAGCACACGATTCTATGTTGTTCACGATGCGCTGCATCATTTGTTTGCTTTGGGCTTGAGTGATGCCTTCGAGGTTCACCATGCCGGTCTAGAGTTTGGTATTGTACTTGAGAAAAGCAAAATGCAATATGTATGAGATGAGTCTGGAAATAGAGATGTCAATCATGGCGTGTTTCTGTTTTATATGTATATGGTCGATCTACTTAGCGTCAGGTAGGTCTTAGGTTAAGTGAAGGGAAGATTCATTATTAATTCCGGGATTGCTGCTCAGAAAGGAACCTCTTTTTGAGTCTATTGAGGGCGTGATTCGAAATTAGAAGCACAAAATCTATTTATATGATTTCCAATTGCACCCGATCTATTTGGAGATGTATCTTTTTCCGTTTAAGTTGTTGTCTGGGTTCAGCCAATCTCTTTAGTTCTTCTCCTTTCTTTAAACAATTTTAACCACCGATATCTGTTATCCTTTCAGTTTTGTATGTAGTCAGGTGCCTAAAAATCTTGTAGAGGTTGTATAAAAATGGTTCTAGTTAATGGGCCATATGCTTTAATTTCTACATGTTTTCATTTGTGCTTGTTATCTGTACATGTTTTCAATTGTGCATGTTATCTGTACATATCCCCCCCCCCCCCCCAACCCCCCTCATTATTTTCATTTGTTTGGGGCAGGTTTCATTATTTCATTGGCTGCAAACATTCTGGTTGGATGACCCTGGTTTCTTATGATTATGAAGCTTTGATCATGAAATATGGCCATCATGTCTTCTACTTTGTCCTCGTGTCATATTTTTCTTTATGTGTATATTCTTTTATGGTGTCCTAGTGATCATAGGAACTCCAGCTTAAACATTCCATGTTGTTAGCTCATTGAAGTTTATTGCATTTGGATACAGGTGCCACATTGGTAGTAAAAGTAGCAGAGTTAGAAGGATTATAGGATCGAACTTTATATATAGGGATCATTTGCAATTTACATGTCTGACATATGCTCTGATTTTGTATTGAATATGTTGGTATTACCTTGCATACTTGAATATTAACCATGGATTCTCTTTCATGTATATGGAGCTCTGTATATTTTTACCAGGAATGATATAGGCAGGGTCAAATTATTTTATTGTTTTTAGACTGTGGATCATGCCATTATATGTAATTCCTTGTTAATTGTGCAGGATTCCCTAGACTTTCCTCTACTTGACCATCATATAAGGAGTATCCTTTCCAAGATGGAGAATATGATCCTGAGCATTTTGAGTTGCTCCCTCCTACTTCAGGTATTGAAAGAATTGGAGCAACTGGGGTGGGTAGAGTCTCAAGGAAGATCTGCTCCTTTCACACCATTGCCTGTTTCTCCAGATTTTGTGGCTCAGCGTACAGCATACAATGTATGCAAGAAACATGGATCTGTTTATACCCCAAATTTGCCTAACTGGTCGTTCAGGACAACTCTTCTAAATCCTTCTCTCCAAGGTCACATTTACGATCTTCTCGTCCACAATGTGCACCTCCTCTTTGTCGTTCTCCTCCTCGTTATCCCGCTTCTTTCCCTTAGTATAATCGCCATCCTCCTCCTGCGCCTACTCATCCTACTTCTTTGCCTCCTTTTCTCACTTGTCAGCCTTCACCACCTCAGTAGTAGTTATGCAATCACTTCCAAGCTGCCTTCAAACCAAACTCAGGTATATGAACATGTTAATGCTACTTTGGTGTTCTTCTTCCTTATGCTTGATGAGCAATATCTGCTAGTCTGAAGGGTGCTGGATAGCGCAATCACCACAAAACATAATATATATATATATATATATATATATATATATATAGCGTAGGGGGCGCGGACTCTTGAATGAATATCCCTGCCCGAATCTGAGGATGCAACTTCGGACCATGATAGGCATGATATACTGTAGGCCAAATGCCTTGGCCGTCTAGATGAACTCTCCCGTACCGATCCGGGTTGTGTCGCTAAATGGCATTCTCGTTAATTCCATGAAGCTCAACGGGAGTTGGATCTCAGCCATGCTCCTTGACAAACGCTGCCACCAGCTCATCAATCTCTCTGCTCTTCTCTTTCTGAACGAAATTACAGAATGAACCAAGTTAAGTCAATTGTTGAAAATGAAATTAAGTAATTTAAATGACTAAAAAAACCCGTATAGGTGCATACTTACGTGATGCTCAGTCGCTTCCTATGAACTGGGGAAACTGGAGTGATGGGCAAACCCCATGTCATAAATGTCCACACAGCTGGGCATTTCTCCCGTTTGTCTCATCTGTTATTTAGACAAAAATTCGATTTAGATCGAGTTTAAGAAATAGACAAATTCAAAATATTTGATTTGATCTTATATGAACAACTCCATGCTGGGAGGAGTTCAACACTCCGCCCACCAATGATCGGTGTTATGACTCCACGCCATTGCTTCCTGCTCGCTCCTCTCCTGCCATTTAGATAATATAATATCTCATACTAATTGACAGATTAATGTTTAATGTAAAATACAGTTTAAGCAATATACATACCCTAAATTCATTCGAAGAGAAGTGTTCTATCATGGCAGTCCAGTACTCGTCTCTCCAAGTCATGGGCTTCGCCACCCATTTCGCCGCATCAGTGAGCATTCCTCCATTTCTTGTAATCGAGTGTTTATGATCATGCCAACTCCCCGATATATATATATATATATATCTGATCTCTCTCGAACGACGTGCATCGATACATGAGTGTTGTCAATCCACCAAACTATGGAGAAGCACATCTACAATGAAACACCGAAAATGTATTAGCATCATACATATATATACAAAATTAATAAACAAATGCTTAATTAAATAGCTTTACCAAAATCTCATTTAAGACCGTTTACTTCTTGGCCTCCAATGCTTTCGCGGTCCAATCCACCGGGACATAGCTGGAACCGACTTTCACGCAATGTGGCATTCGTTTTTCGTTATTGCAGATTGAGGTACAAAATTTTTAACTAATCAAAAGACTTGGTCCAATTATTCTGGCATTTGATATGAAACATTTTGACAATCTAACCCAACATAGAGATGTTTGCGTTTTCGAAAAAAGGTACATTCGTATCATCCATATACTTCATATATTTCGCCGATTCTGCATCATGGAGACTGCGAATATCTTCCTCTCGGACATTAGGTTCGTGAACAATATCAGGATCATGAAGCATGACAGTTCGGAGCTCGTCCAACATATTATTCAAACCCGTGTCCCTAAAACACGTATGAAGAGGATCATTTTTTCTAATCCAACGACTCGTAGAAATATCGACTGTCGGTGCAAGTTCTCCATGATACTTCCATTTTGTATACCCAAGCAAAATCTTGTTTTTCAATAGCTGGTCATACAATATATCTCGACAAAGGTCGACGCTGTTCACGCACTTCTTACACGAATACGAAATCAATTCTTCAGAGGATCGGTCTCTCGATACAAATTTCATAGACTCTTCGACGCCGGCCTTGTATTCATCACTAAATTTTGACAGTTTCATCCAACTCCTATCCATTACTCTCCGATTTTTGACATCATGTATTACATAATTAGCATATCATTTTGGTATTTATTTATGACTTGTAGTTAAGGTTTAATGTTTCGGTTTGATCCATCAATACATCACATCGGCTGTCGGGGGTAAGTCTTCTATCCCATTAAGAATTTATAACGCACACCCCTGCATTTGTGCTTTCATTTGTTTCAAGAAAATTTTGGCAGCACTTCCTCGTTGTTCTCCGAGTACACCACAATAGAAGAGATAATAATTATTTCAATACTAAATATCAACACTGAAATGATCATCCCATTTATATTTATACACGGAGAACCAGCAAAATGGTGCCGACAAAACTAATCTCGAAACGAATGAAAGCACAAATGTAGGATGTGTTTGCGTTATAAATTCTTAACTTGTCCACGCTGGACAAATCATCGGTTATAGTACGACCAGTTTTCTCGTCATATAAACTACATGACAGTTGTTAAAAATAAACAATTAAACGCTTAGTTTTGACAACCATTACGTAGTTTTATGTCGCGATGGAAACCATTACGCATATAACTGATAGACAGGGTCTAATGTGCGTTTTGTTTTTTGAATGTGAGATTCTTGATGATAACATGTAAATTTCATATTATCATCGAGTTTCGTACACTTAGTATAAGATTTTCATATTTTATTGAAGTTCAAAGTTCAATTCATATGTTTTAAAAAAAAAAAAATCATTGCAACTTATGGTTTTGGTATCAAGTTATTATTTTGGTTTCATATCAAGGTTTATATTTAGGATTTCCGATTCGAGGTTAGGGTTTATGGTTTCATTTTCAAGATTTGATTTTTATTCTACCAATTATCGTCAAGAATTAAATTAAAGTTTGTTTATTAATTCAAATTTCTATATCTACATCTAAAACCGATCATTCGCTTTCCTCTCTACACCCTATCCCTCTCACCTTTTCCTCTACCTCCTTTCTCTCTAATACATCAAAATCAACCGATAATCACTCTCTATTTAGAATCAATAACATGGAGAAAATATCAATCAAAACAATATATATCAACCAACAAACAATTCTTATAAGAACATCAACAATCCTAACTACAATCATCCTTTTATCAACAATTCTTACAAGAACATCAACCAAAACTATATATAACAACAAACATCAATTAAAATTGAAAAAAAAATAAAATTATAAAAAATACCTTAACCGAGCTTAAAGGAGGCGACGGTCGTGATCTTGGAGGAGGCATGTTGACTTAAGCTTGGAGGGGGAGGAGGCGGCGACGGCCTGCACTTGGAGGTGAAGGCGGCAACAGCTTGGAGGAGGAAGAGGAGGGGGTCGGCGGCTTGGAGGGGGTCTTCTTCGAGGAGGAGGTCAAAGACGAAGGGGGTAGAGGGGGAGGAGGTCGAAGCAGACGGGGCCGAGTCGAGGGAAGGGGGAGGAGGTCGAAGCTGGGAGGAGGAGATCGTTGCCGGCGATGGGAGGGGGGATCTGGGGAGAGGAGGGGTTTTGGGGGGTTATGGATTTTTATTTTTTTTTGGGGGTGGGGGGGGGGATCTGATCTCAAACCCCATGCCCCTGGGCTGTTGTATTTAATTTGGTTATTCCATCAGCTACTGATGGAATAACCCAACACAATTTTTAAAGGACTTCGGTGACAGATTTGATTTTCGGGGATTTATTCCGTCAGAAAATAATCTATGAAATAAGCCATAATTTCCTGTAGTGTAGGAGAGAAGATAAAAAAAATTAGGCATTCCTGCAAAGATCAGTCGAATGTGTAGTATTTGGTGAGCCGTTCCAAGATATCTGTAGCCATGAGAACAGTGGCTCTACTGATGGTTCCTGAAGCCTAGGTGGTTATTATCTTTACTCTTTAATATCGTGAATACTAATCGAAGTTTGATGTCATTCTTAAATAAATGTCAGGATATTGTTGTTGCTAGTGATGATCGATACCGGCGATGAATTTATAAACTAAACCACAGTGGCTTGTTGGCTATGAATATGCTTATTTTGAAATTCACCTTGCGGCCCATTCGTTAGTCATTGGTTTTTGTTGTTGGCATAGCTAATAGCTAAATAACTGTAACGTCGGTTCATTAGCACGATTTGAATGAAATAACTAACCACTTGTGCTTTAATTTTCTGCTGATGTTAGAAATCTCTTGTTGATATTATGCTAACTTTTCCTTGACTTGGCTTGTGAGGATTAATCTCCAGATATCACTATTTTTTCATACATTGCATTTGGAAACGTTGGAGCATTTAAAGTCTTAAACCAAGAGTCGATATTTCCAATCAGCAATATATATCAATACATCAATGGTGGAGGCAATATCTATAGTGGTTTTGGTTACAGTGGTGCGGGGATTGGCGGCAGTAACGAGGGTTGTGGCGTCATTGGAGATGGCAGCAGGAACTATGATAGTGATCGCGGAGGTGGTGACAATGCCGACGGTGAATGAAGGCAACCATGATGGTGTATATGGGGGTGGCTGCAACAATAGTGGTATATGCTGCAGTGGCGTTGCAATGGTGGAGGCAGTGGCGATGATGGTGATGGGGGTGGTGAAGGGGAGGGCGATGGCGAGGAGACAATGTTGGCGGCAAAGATTGCAGCAAAGGCTGATATATGCGTCAACCGTGGTAGCACTAGTGGTGGCACTTGTGATGGCGATCATTATAGTGGCAGTGGTCATTATAGTGGCAGTGGTATGGGTGGCTAATATTGTTGTTCGGGTTATTTTCCTAAATCAAACGATGCCTAAAATTTACATAATTTTCAATTACATCCCAAAAGTCTTAAGTATCCTATGTATAACCCTCATAAGTTCTCTGTTATCGAAATATATATGGAAGGAAAAAAAACAAACTGCTTGTTGTATATTAAAGTTTTGGGGATGAATTTAGAAATATGATAGTTTATAGAGAAAAAGCTTTCAAGTTTTTGTTTTGTAGCCTACCACAGATATCTCGGCCTATGTAAGAACATAAACTGGTTAGATTCTAAAACATGACTTTGAAAGTCACAACCGCTTTCACTTCTACTGCCTATTAGTAGACAAGTTTCGAACTCCTTTTAATTAGAATCCGACAAGCATAAAGTTATGCAGCAGCAATGTTGCAAACCCTCATCCATTATAGTCATGAAATGCTTGGGTGATTGGAGGGTTGTTTAGAGCAGACGAATCAAAGCCACATCAAAGCTGGTCTACAATATTATGTCAGCCTCTCTTTTTGGGAATAGTTGTGAAGAAATACAGATTTGAAATACACATAATCTGATTCTACAATAGTGGAACAAAGTTCACACTAGCTCATGACTCATAACACACAATAGAAGAAGAGTATCGTAAATGAGGGGAAATAGAAAATAAATTTCATTAATAATTCATGAGCAAACAAAATAATAAAGCTTGGAGAACTTACACATTGTAGGAGCAATGGAGAAGTGTTTGTGGTTGAATGGTTTCATGAAGAAGAAGTTGTCATAATTTTGGCATGGGTTGATTAATTTTTCAAACACTTTCTTGATTAAGGGAAATAAGAAAATGGAGTCATTAATGATTTTAGAAAGGATGAAAAATGGATGGATCGATTAATCAAGCCAAGTTCAAACTTGCTCATGCAAATATGGTGATGGGAAATGTGTAGAGAGAAAAATGGAGGATGGATGGATGGATGTGTCATGTGTCTCCCACAAATGTGCAAGCTTCAAAAATACAAAATTAGTTCTAAACATAATATCCTCACTATATCCCTCATAAAATAGAAAAAAAACAATGACAAAATTCTACTAGATAATTTTCCAAAAACACACTTTAACAAATTTAACATTCCCTCGTAAAGTGCATTTTTAGAAACTATTCCAAGCTTGTTTTGAAGAAACTCGAATGGACCTTTAGAAAGAGGCTTGGTGAAAATGTCGGCAATATTGCCCTTGCTTCTCACCTTCATCACACCAACAACTTCATCAAGCACCATCTTACGAATAAAATGATACTCAATATCAATATGTTTAGTCCGAGCATGACAAACCGGATTAGTAGCAAGCTTAATAGCACTTTGGTTGTTACGTCGAATAGTTGTTAGTTTATAAATTGGAAAATGAAAATCCTTGACCAACCGTCTCAACCATACACATTCTTGAGCCGCAAGAGATGAAGCCTTGTATTTCGCTTCAGTAGTAGAAAGAGATATCGAATCTTGTTTCTTACTACATCAAGAAACACCCGCCGATCTGCAATAAAATACATGGCCCGAAGTGGACCTTCGATCATCTAAATTCACTACCCAAATCGGCATCAGTATAACCATGCAACTCAAACTTTGGTAACCTCTTATATAACAAGCCCAAATCAAGAGTAGACATAACATACTTCAAGATTCGTTTCGCCGCTTCAAGATGTGGCTTTCGAGAGGATTGCATATAATGACTCACAAGACCAATTGAGAAAGAAATATCCGGCCTTGTGATTGTCAAATAAATGAGACTTCCCACAAGTGCACGATAAGGTTGAGAACCAGGAAGAAGCTTACCTTCTTCATGCCTAATTTTTAAATTTGCTTCAAGTGGAGTTGAGCACCGTTTACTTTCATTCAGGCCAAACCTTTAAATGAGTTTCCTAGCATAACCCTCTTAAGAAACAAGAACTCCATTCTTTACATTCTTCACTTCTAAACCGAAAGTGATGAAGCTCACCCAAATCTTTCATTTCGAATTGGATAGAGAGTTCCGTCCGAAACTTTGGAACCTCTCCATCATCATTGTCTGTAATTATCATGTTGTCGACATAGAGCAAAACAACAACATGAGTGGTCCCTTACTTCTTAACAAATAAATTAGGATCCGAATTAGAAGTCAAAAAACCAAGTACTTGGCAATCTTACTATACCAAACCCATGGAGTTTGTTTCAAACCACGGAGCACTTTCTTTAGTTTGCAAACATACTCCGGATGAGAACTTGAAATATAACCCGGTGGTTGCTCCATATAAATATCCTTATCGATCTCACCGTAAAGGAAATCATTTTTTACATCAATTTGACAAAACTTCCATCCATAACTCATCACCAAAGAAATAACCAATCGGACCAAAGTTATCTTCGCAACAGGGCTAAAAGTTTCTTCATAATCTTGGCCATACTTTTGAGAGAACCCCTCTATCAATGAGCCAGGATTTTTATCTTACGCTACCATCGGCCTTTCTTTTCAACTTATAGACCTATTTGCATGTAACTGGATCAACATCATTAGACTTACGAACTGTTAGAGAGATAGATTATTTTAAAGTTGATGGACTGATGGGCTTTTTATTGGTACACATGGGCCTTTGATATAAGTGGGCTCCAACAATAAGACTCAAGCCTTATTGAGATTTGACACATCTTATATCTTATACCCATATGTTTCTTTTGTTGTTTCCAATGTGGGACTATCTTTAAAGTCCTATCATTTGCTTTTACTATTTTCAACAGGAACTAAATCCCAAGTTTCATTTTTCAAGAGAGCAATCATCTTCTCATCCATGGAATCTTCCCATTGCTTGACACCTTGAGCCTCATCATATCATGACGGCTCATTTTCATCAACCGGGCCGACAAAGAAACACGAAGATGTACTCACTAAATTTCCACCCCGATAGCGGGCGGGTTTGACAATTTTTCTTGCCGATCTCCGAAGAGTTTGAGCACTTTCTACCTTTTCCGAGTTTTCATCAACTTGAGGCATTTGAGGAGAATGGGAGTTGCTCCACCTTTCACTTTGCTCCTCCGCCAATGGAAAAAAGACCCGAATGGCGTAGGACCGCCCAATGACATCAGCAACTCAACGGCTATTTCTGGTGCACTATCCGCCTTATTCTCATTATCAATATGATCAATGGAAACACTTTGAGGAGCAAAATAAGACGATGCTTCATCGAAAACCACATCTCTAGAAACAAAAAATTTTCCGGTAACCGGATTCATTCATTTCTAACCTTTCTTGCATTTGTCATAATCGACAAATATGCATTTTTCACCTTTGCATCCAACTTCATTGAGAGGTCGGAACATGAACATAGAAAGGCGAGCCAAAAACTTTGAAATGATTCACATTAGGCTCACTGCTACAAATAAGGGTTGCCCCTACGGATTTATCCGTAGGGGCAACCCACTGCCCCTACGGGCATATGCGTAGGGGCTAAAAAATACCCCGTAGGTGCAAAGGCCGCAGGTGCAAGTTGAAGCCCTGAACTTGCCCCTACGGGAAAATTCTTGCCCCTACGGATATCTGTGTAGGTCCTGTTGCCCCTACGGAGTAATGCGTAGGGTAAAAAAAAGTTATATTATTTATGATTTTTTTAATATATTGACTGTACCTACGGACATAACCGTAGGGGCATGCTCTAACGCCTGCGGATATAGGCGTAGGTACCTATCCGTAGGGGCCATATATCAGGATTCCTGATATTTGGCCCCTACGGATAACGCTGTAGGGGCTAGGCTGTTGGCCCTACGGTTGTGTCCGTAGGGGCACTCCCAACCCCTGGTACTGCGATCAGGGGGAAAATATCAGTTACTGCTGTTATTGTGCTCCTACGGGCTTAGCCGTAGGGGCAACATGTGTACCTACGGATTAATCCGTAGGTACACAATATCTGTATTTTTTTAAAAAAAATGGGCTGCTATATTTTTTCCCGCCCTGTGCACAATAATATATACATCAATCAAATATAAAATTAATCATCACACAACATATATCGCAGTATTCATATTCACATCTCATGCATATAATATACAAAAGAAACCAAAAAACTGAATATGATATAAATATAGACCAAAATCAATATCGCCCAAAATGTTTCAAAATGTAGTACAATATGTATCATATAAATAAATACATGTTTCAAAAAATAAGAATCAAAATGCTAGCCTAGCTCTGTCCAGCTCCACCTCTGATAAACGCTAGAATCTTGCGCCTACCCCGTCGCGTCTGGACCTAACGTGTGCAATAAGCGTGTAAGAACTCTGTTTTATTCGAATTCTTATCATTATCGAGTTATTTCGAAACCCCATTTGGATATCTAGTTTGAAAAACTGTAGTTTATTTTAATTAAATATGTACATGTATGATTAATAAAACCTAAGTCTACAACCAAATAAGCTCAGGCTACGTACTGATATTGGATATGTTGATATCTATAATATGACATGATATTTTACTATTAAGTAGTATACATACCAGCATCTCCTTCAACTCCTGAACGGTGGCCTTCAAGCTCTCCAGTTCCTGCTGGATACGTCGCTCACTGGAGACGGAGGAAGTAACCACCGAGGTGGAGTCCAACCTCATATGGGCCCTGCTAGAGCCCAGTCCTCGGCCTCTCTCCCAACCTCCGTGGTGCCGTCCGTGTGCGGCGTTCAGGACTGGGGTCAGCAGCTTCGAATACTGCCTTCCCCCTAGCAACTGTCAGAACATTATATTTAGCACATACTGGTCTATAAAATTGACAAGAAATACCAAAATCAACAAATTCAAAGCCTTACCTACAGAGATAGAAGATGTGCTCCTCTGGTATCTGCATGTATCAAAATTTGAATAATATTAATTAATTTCAGTACATACATATTAACAAGGTAAACTCGCATATAGCGCTGCTTGCACATATGACAGGGAGTGAACAAGCTCTTGTAGATCATCAGGCGCAAATCTAATCTCATCAAGCAGCCCATGATAATGAGTTGGACGACTAAACAAGGTCCACGACTTACAATCATTCCCGCATGCGAGCACATATAAAAATCATAGTTTCTAGGATGACAAATTTTATTGTCAACTACTGTCACCACCTACAGCTAGACAATAATAAAAATTACTAAGAGCAAAAGGAATGTGTGTATATTTATGATATAGCATTCTAAATCAATATACATGCCCTATATGATATATAAACATACCTGGAGGAACGGGAGTGGCCTCTGTCCCTGATATGGACGCATCACCAACAACTAGACAATCAAACATTGACAATATAAGTAATTTTGACATAAATAGGCATGGATATCTATAATATTACATTCAAAATGGATATTAGAGAGCGCACCTACAGTGAGAAGTGATAAAAGTATCACCCAACAAGGGTGTAATTTACAGAATCAGTTAAGACTCTTGAAAGTCATAGAAGAACCTGACCTGCACAAATCTGATGTATGCTTTCCATTGGACACTAAGAAGTCTCTAAAGGGAAAAGCCTATGTGAAAGCCATCATTAGTTCATATCAGAAGATTGATGCTGAAACAGAGAACAATGAATGCCATTTTCTTCTTCTTCTTCTGCCACATTACTATCTTCTCCTTCTTCTTCTGCCACATTAATGTCTTCTCCTTCTTATTATGTGCGCGTGCAAATTCAATGACTATATTGAGAATATGGATTAATAGTGGGTAGGAAAAGTATTTCTCAAATTGTTTTTGCATCTAAAAACCATAAACTACTAAGTAATAGCATACATAATTTTTTTAGTATAAAGGTTGTTATTTTAAGTTTTCCCTTATAGAGATATGATCTAACTGCCTTTATAAACTATAAGTGTGCAGAAAATTATGATAAGAAACCATAAGAAAGGGTCGTAGCCATGCATAACCTTGAATCTACATACCAAATCATGCACAAGCATGCAATTATTGTCACCTTGCCTTGGAATATAAAATATCTTGGAAGACTATAAGCGAGCATTTAAATCTTGATAGCTTTTGACTTCAACATATATTTTTCTCAAGTACCATGAAATATACTTCCTCCGTATAAACCGTTTTCAGAAAGATGGATTAACAATGACAAATTATCCATTGTGGCTCACTAGGTTAGCATTTTCTCTTCTATTGACCATCTTACTAATCTGCTTGGTAAATTTATTCGGAACCGGCTGCGAATCATTAAAAGACATGCATAAGAAAGAAAGCTAAAATACAGATATATAGCATACCGATATGTCGAAACTTCAAAGTTGCGATGACAATCCAGAGATATTTATTTCTACACACGTGGTGCGCGTGCGAATGCGTCAGGCATCATGGACAAATATTTGAGAACATGGAAAGTATTATTAGTATAAAGTAATTAAAGCTTTTAAACACGTTGGGTAGATATTTTCTTAGTTGATGCAATCATATCACGAGGACTAAATTTAAGCTATTATACATATGCATATGTATTTTTCTAACCTAATATATCACACACACACACACACACAGAGAGAGAGAGAACACCAGTTTGGTAGAGAAATCAGGTAGCAGGATCCTGAAGAAATGGAGTCCATAGCATTGCTCATCATCATCATCTATGATCCCTTTGAAAAAATATTATCAAAAGGGATCATGGATGATAATGATGAGCAATACTATGGACTCCATTTCTTCAGGATCCTGCTACCTGATTTCTCTACCAAACTGGTGTTCTCTCTCTCTCTGTGTGTGTGTGTGTGATATATTAGGTTAGAAAAATACATATGCATATGTATAATAGCTTAAATTTAGTCCTCGTGATATGATTGCATCAACTAAGAAAATATCTACCCAACGTGTTTAAAAGCTTTAATTACTTTATACTAATAATACTTTCCATGTTCTCAAATATTTGTCCATGATGCCTGACGCATTCGCACGCGCACCACGTGTGTAGAAATAAATATCTCTGGATTGTCATCGCAACTTTGAAGTTTCGACATATCGGTATGCTATATATCTGTATTTTAGCTTTCTTTCTTATGCATGTCTTTTAATGATTCGCAGCCGGTTCCGAATAAATTTACCAAGCAGATTAGTAAGATGGTCAATAGAAGAGAAAATGCTAACCTAGTGAGCCACAATGGATAATTTGTCATTGTTAATCCATCTTTCTGAAAACGGTTTATACGGAGGAAGTATATTTCATGGTACTTGAGAAAAATATATGTTGAAGTCAAAAGCTATCAAGATTTAAATGCTCGCTTATAGTCTTCCAAGATATTTTATATTCCAAGGCAAGGTGACAATAATTGCATGCTTGTGCATGATTTGGTATGTAGATTCAAGGTTATGCATGGCTACGACCCATTCTTATGGTTTCTTATCATAATTTTCTGCACACTTATAGTTTATAAAGGCAGTTAGATCATATCTCTATAAAGGAAAACTTAAAATAACAACCTTTATACTAAAAAAATTATGTATGCTATTACTTAGTAGTTTATGGTTTTTAGATGCAAAAGCCATTTGAGAAATACTTTTCATACCCACTATTAATCCATATTCTCAATATAGTCATTGAATTTGCACGCGCACATAATAAGAAGGAGAAGACAGTAATGTGGCAGAAGAAGAAGGAGAAGATAGTAATGTGGCAGAAGAAGAAGAAAATGGCATTCATTGTTCTCTGTTTCAGCATCAATCTTCTGATATGAACTAATGATGGCTTTCACATAGGCTTTTCCCTTTAGAGACTTCTTAGTGTCCAATGGAAAGCATACATCAGATTTGTGCAGGTCAGGTTCTTCTATGACTTTCAAGAGTCTCAACTGATTCTGTAAATTACACGCTTGTTGGGTGATACTTTTATCACTTCTCATTACAGGTGCGCTCTCTAATATCCATTTTGAATATCTATAATATTACATTCAAAATGGATATTAGAGAGCGCACCTGCAGTGAGAAGTGGTAAAAGTATCACCCAACTAGGGTATAATTTACAGAATCAGTTGAGACTCTTGAAAGTCATAGAAGAACCTGACCTGCACAAATCTGATGTATACTTTCTATTGGACACTAAGAAGTCTCTAAAACGAAAAGCCAATGTGAAAGCCATCATTAGTTCATATCAGAAGATTGATGCTAAAACAGAGAACAAGGAATGTCATTTTTTCTTCTTCTGCCACATTACTGTCTTCTCCTTCTTCTTCTGCCACATTACTGTTTTCTCCTTCTTATTATGTGCGCGTGCAAATTCAATGACTATATTGAGAATATGGATTAATAGTGGGTAGGAAAAGTATTTCTCAAATGGCTTTTGCGTCTAAAAACCATAAACTACTAAGTAATAGCATGCATAATTTTTTTAGTATAAAGGTTGTTATTTTAAGTGCGCGTGTAAATTTAATGAAAGCAGAAACTCCAGTGACAAACTTAGGTTGCATACGTTGTTGCCAATTCACATACATCCAGTCCATAACCCTGACGTACTCATGGGCCATGTTAGACTGTATCATATAAATTGTAGGTTATGATGACTATATTGAGAAATCTAAGAACGGGATGGTTCCTGACAAAGGAGAAAATCCGTGTATATGCTTTGTGTGTGCGTTTGTCGTTGAAAAATATAAATTATCGATAATTAAAGTTAGATTTGAGGATACCCATGTATGAGTTGTATTCTATATATGTGTGTTTCGATTTATGATTTCGCTTAAGTGTAGGGTTGTTTTTACTTAAAGAAGTATCACCATCTACTATATATAAAAAAATGTAGCAAACTAGGACTAGAACTCATTTAACATTATCAACTAGTGAGATTTCAACGTCGAAAACTCCCTAAAGAGGAAAATTACTAAAAGGAAAAGACTCTTTGAACAAAACGCATCCACTAGCAATAATATGGAACTGAGACTCGATCAAGATTCTCTGGACTAAAAAATTTCAAGGAATTGCTATTTGAATTACGTTAATTTGGAACATGATCGTTGTAAGTTGTACTTTTCCCGACTTGTGTCATGCCCATGAGCACACAAACTTCTCCCCAATCACAAATCCCAGTCCAGATTGGTATTCAAAATTTATTTAATTAGTTTGTGATCCACATCATTGATTCGTTGCTTGAGGCATCAATGTAGGCACAAATATCACTGAAGCAGCCTAAATCACCATATGAACCGGTTATCCGTTTCAATTCCACCAGAATTAGAATTTCATCCGAACAACTTTCACACAGTAATCGGAACCTGGTCAACAAATTTGTCATGCCCGTTGTGGTTTTACTTATGTACAGTACTTCCACAAAATACGTGCTGTCATTTCTAAATGGAAGTTTCTCAGTGCCACCATAGTAGCAGAAGATGGAATTGTTTATCGCAACTAGATTATGCTAAGCCTCAGATAGATTAGGCAAACATGATCTAGAAGAATATAATTAGCAGAGGAAAAATATAATAAAACAAAACAAAGCGTAGCAAATAAGATAAAATAAAATAAAGATATAGAAAATAAAAGAGAACTAAGTTTTCGAGAGGAGAGGTGCAAGATATCATGTGCCCCGAAGAAAAGGAGGGCAAAAACAGTATTGGCATTCATAAGAGGAAAGCTAGACTAACAAGAAGAAACATTACAAATATTACTATGTTTATGAATTATCACAAAAAATCAACCCAGAATCTGCAAGAAAATCAAAAGTATGGCTCAAATATGAGACGGACAAATATCTTTTCCTCTCTTATCTTTTTTTTTTGAAAACAAACACCAGAAGATGTTGAATTTCTGGATAGATAAGAGTGGATATGATAAAAACATGTAAAGAGTGCATGGAAGTGCTAACAGAGACTCTTTGTTGCAACTTTATAGTAAACGGAACAATAACTGGCATATTCAAGTTAAAAGAATTGAAAGAATAATGAACATGGCTTACAAACTTGGGTGAGAACGATGTGACACTCAGAAAAACATCTAAAAGACAAATTCCTACGGAAATGTGCAGAGTGATCTTTTACTATCTAACACAGTGAACTAAAACATTGGGCTTAGGATTTGTAAGCTAGAAGTACAAAATGAAAACAAGTAGTACCTTTCTAACTACGGCATAGTCTACAAGAGACAAGTTAAGCTCCACATCTGACTCAGCCTGATATGAATGTACAACCTACAGAACTGGGCTTGGACATGCTTCAATTCTTGGCCGCTCTGATGCCATTTGTTTATCAAACATAGAGATGTGCAAAAATTGTTGGCAAATTACTCGGCAGAACTTAACTTGCATTTATTTCTAATGCCTGCAAAAAGCAGCCTTAGTTTTGGGCTAAACAGAAAAGTGGTTTGTTTGATTACCTCAGCTTCAAGCTGGTCAAGGATTTGTAAGATTCTCTGATGGTAAGTCTGTTCTGATTCAGCCTTAACTGCACAAAGTGCAACAATACAAGTCAAATATGATAACCATGACATGCTAATTCAATGCAGGTAACATAACTAGTAAATGGTGAATTAAGTACCATTGCAAGTGGATGCGTTTTGTTGAATCAATATAATCCTGAGACTCGATCAAGATTCTCTAGACTAAAAAATTCCAAGGAATTGCTATTTGAATTACGTTAATTTGGAACACGTTTGTATGATTGAAGCAAAGAAACAAATATATTTCCATATTATATCATGCATTGTTTTATCAAAAATAATTTTATCGCATACCTAGCTATGTGCTGAAGTAGGCTATATATCTCAACAGAGAGAGAAATTTATAACCAACATGCCACGAATATTGAGATTGTATATATATATATATATATATATATATATATATATATATATATATATATATAAGTAGACATTTGAATCTAGACAAATAGAAAACAAAACTTTATTGATCCCTTGTCTTTTATCAAAATCATTAGAAATGTTCATTTTTTCGGGGCTCAAAATTTCCTTCACAAGCTTTAAAAGAAACCTAGAAAAATTCTCACCCCCTGCCGCAACCCTCTACCCCAACCCTAACCCTAACCCTAACCCCAACCCGAGCCCCGGCCAGTACCCCAACCCCAACCCCAGCCCTAGCCGCAGCCCGAGCCCCAATCCCAACCACAGCCCTAGCCGCAGCCCGAGCACGAGCCCCAACCCTAGCCCTAGCCCTAGCCGCAGCCCGAGCCCCAGCCCCAACCCTAGCCCTAGCCCCAGCCCAGCCCTAGCCCCAGCCCGCAGCCCCAGCCGCACCCCCAATAAAAAATTTGATAAATTGAAGAATTCCTTACCTGTGCAGAGACGACGACGAGAACTCCGATGAGCCGGCGCCGGCGACGACGAAAGCAAGTGGTGGCTACGACGAAAGCAGGCGGTGGCCACGATGAATCGGCGGCGCCGGCGATGACGAGAACGACGATCGATCGGCGGGAACGAGGGTTTGGGAATTTTTTGTTCGCGCGAGATAAATTGGGAATAATGAGCGTAGGGATCGATCTGAGCTTTTAATTTAAATCCCTGTTTAGATGCCCCTACGGATAAGTCCGTAGGTTCTTGGTTTGCGGATCCGTAGGGGCAAACAATAATTTAAGATTTAATAATTTTTATATAAATATGTAAGGACCGTAGGGGCAACCCTATAGCCCTACGGATTAATCCGTAGGGCTAAAATAAATCTGCCCCTACGGATTTCACTATCCGTAGGGGCAACCCCTTATTGTAGTAGTGGCTTCTCTTCAAACATCAACTCATAAGGAGACTTGAAAATTTAATAGGACTAAGCGTCACGCGGTTTATAACATACGCCGCACAAGTCATACCCTCCGCCCACAAGGCTTTAGGTAAATTCTTCGTATGCAACAAACTTTTACAAATCTCCACAAGATGCCAAAATTTTCTCTCGGTGACTCTATTTTGTTGCGAAGTCTCCGCACAAGAGAGTTCTCTTAATGCCTTTTTTTGACAAAAAAAGAAAAATTCATGCGATGTAAATTCACCGCCATTGTCGGTCCTTAACTTCTTTATCTTCAAATTAAGAACACTTTCAACAGTCTCTTTAAACCTCAAAAATTTGGAGACAGCCTCCGATTTTTCTTCCACAAAATAATCTCAAGTGAATCTCGAAAAATCATCAACAAATAGTAACATATAACAAGAGTTGGAATGAGAGGGAGTAGCACACGGACCCATCAAATCGCAATGAATACACTCCAAAGGAGATTTGCACCAAGAAAGAGACTAGTCAAATGGAAGGTGATGCGCCTTTCTATATTGACAACCCTCACATACACCATCAGAGCCAAATGAGTTAATATTGGGAAGCCAGTTCACTAGATTTTTCACGGCTATAACCTTCAACTTATCCATGTTAAGATGTCCCAATCTCCCATGCCAAATAGAGGCACCATCATTCGTACTCATTTTGCCAACATAAGTTGAAGAGGCCGCTAAAACAAATAAATCTTTAATTCTCTTACCGGTGTGAATGACATCCGTCTTCAAACTCGAAATATTGCGGAGAAATTTCACATCATTGGAGTAAAATAAAACATGATAGTCGGTATCCATCGCATTCGCCACTGAAAAGAGATTTCTTCATACCGGGAACATGATACACACTCTTCAAAGTAATGGGATCATCATCGCAAGCAACAATAACAACACCCTCTTTCTCCACCAGATGAATAGAATTATTCACCATGATAATAGCTTCATTGCCACTATAAGTTTCGAGAGTAGAAAACTTAGAGGCATCGCCGATAAGATGATGACCACACCCGGAATCGACGATCCAATTGTCATCAAAATTGATGGAATCCATGGCACATCGGTAGTAGTCTCCGCCAAAAAAAATCTTTCCCAATCTTCATCCCCTTTGGACCACCTTCATTCTTGGCGACATTACCCGGCTTTAATTTTACACGACAATTTTTTCTCATATAGCGATATTTCTTACACCGGTGGCATTGAGGCCCTTTCCGATTTTCATCGCTGTTTGACGAAGACTCGTCATTTTTCTTTGCATCAAATTTCCTCTCATTTCTTTTATCATGATTCTTTTTACTATAAAAGATAGCATCGCCCTCTTCCCCGGAAATAGAACATCCGGCCATTTGGTGAGCTAAAGACTCTTGTGAAGAGAGAATATTCTCAAACTCCACCAATAAAGGTTGCCGATCCCAACCTTGAATAGAAGTGACATATGGAATGCACTTCTTCTTTAGCTCCTGAATAATATATCTCTTCATTTTAGATTCCGAAATCGGCTCATCCGGATCTAAAAGGGAGATCTCCGAATATATTCTTTATCTCCAATAAGTATTGAGCGAAAGATAGATCAACTTGAGTCGCATTAGCTAATGCATTCTCCATAAATTCCAACCAAGCCACATTCTTCTTATTAAACAACCCATCAAAAGTGCTCCAAATTTCGGAAGCCGACTTGCAACGCATAATGTGGCCGGACAACTCACGAGAGATGGTTTTTTTCAAGACAAACTCCGCCTTAGCATACCACGCGCCATTTTTTCATGGCCTCCACATTTTCTTTACCATCTTCCAGAGCCATCTGATTATTACCTCCAACAATCTCCCACAATTCCTCACCCATAAGATAAAACTCCAAGCATGTCCTCCATATTTTGTAGTTAGAATTATTAAGAACCTCGATGCCGAGACCACCAAAACCTCCACGACTACCCGAATCCATTCTGATATACCACTCTTCTTCACCAAGAGAATTTTGCAAAGCACCGCTACCACCCTTGTAGCTCTGATACCATGTGAAAAATACGGATTCGAAATACACGGAATCCGATTCTACAATAGTGGAACAAAGTTCACATTAGCCCAAAACTCACAACACACAATAGAAGAAGAGTATCATAAATAGGGGAAAGTAAAGGGTAAATTTCATTAATAAATCATGAACATACAAAATAATCGAGCTTGGAGAACTTGCACAATATAGGAGCAATGGAGATGTGTTTGTGTGGAATAGTTTAATGAAGAAGAAGAAGTTGTCATAATTTTGGCATGGGCTGATTAATTTGTCAAACACTTTCTTAATTAAGGGAAATGGAAAAATGGAGTGATTAATGGTTTTGAAAAGGATGAAAGATGGGTGGATTAATTAAGCCAAGTTCAAACTTACTCATGCAGGCATGATGGTGGAAAATGTGTAGAGAGAAGAATGGAGGATGGATGTGTCATGTGTCTCCCACACATGTGCAAGCTCCAAAAATATAAAATTAGCTCTCAACCATAATATCATCATTACATCCTCATAAAATAGATAATAAAAATACAGATAAAATATTGCTAAATAAGTTTCCGAAAACACACTTTAACAAATTTAACGATAATAGGCTGTAACATGACATCTATACCTTTTAACTCAACTATAAGAAGCTTTACCACTACGCTATAGCAGCACTCGCTCTCTCAGCCTAATTGATTGAGGGGCCTTCAACATTTTATTTTTGTCTCCTACCTTTGTTTTATGCCGGAGGCTTGTAATAGTGCAGAAGTAAGGATATGCAGACTTTTCTTTTTCAAGCATATGTGCAAACTTAGGGAGAAAACCTGCAGTTTCCTTCTAATTCAATTGACGCATGTTCCTTCTTTCTTTCCTCTTTTTGGGTATTCTACGACTCCTTGTTTCCTAAATACCATTATGTTAAGGCAATAAGGACTTGTTTGGGAATGGCATAACTGGAGTTTCATAAAGTTATGTAAACTTAACTACAAAATCCTAACTATTCCAGCTCTATTTGGATACAAAGTTAGGATAGCTATGGTTTATTTTAAAGTGGAGGTAGGAGGTATGCAAACTATGGCTTGCAAGCCTCAAACTCCAAAAACAGAGTTTACAAAACTTTGATCAGATTGGAGTTGAGATAATTGTAGTTTAAGGCTGAAAAAACACAGTTATCTCAACTCCAAAATGGGTGTCAAACAAGCCAAAGTTAGCATTTTGGAGTTAACCTTTGCTAACTTTATGAAACCACAGTTTACAAAGCTTAACTCCATTCCCAAACAGGCCCTCTATGTTTAGCATGGACTCTGGAGATTAGAAAACTCTAGTTATCTAAACATCAAAGTTGAGATAATTGGTGTTTCCAGAACTCCGATCCAAACAAAGCAATCTAAACTCCAAAATTTACAAAGAAAACACCCGTATTGGTATTTTGATAACCCAAAACAATATTTTGGAGTTTAGAACTCTCCGAGCCAAACACGGAAACACCTATCAATGTTAATGTAATACCCAGTCCCCTATAAATACTAACCGTATTTTAAATAAATGATTTCCCCAAAATTTTTATATCTAAATGAAAATTTTTACAATTAATGTTTCTTATGTTCTCTAAATATAATTTCTATATTTTTCCTAAACCCTGAACATATCTCCCCGTGCCACGTTGGACTCACTCCCCGTGCCACGTCGTGTCAGCCCTCGTGCCACACCGTACCCGGTCCATGTAATGACCCCAAAATCTTTAAACATTTGTATTATCCCTCTTCAATAATATACCGTATTTATTTGTATTTGGTATTTTCCTTTTTCTATTAAATTTATTATTATTTTATTCCTCAATCTATTATGTATTTTTTTGTGTACAATTTCTTTTTCTTATATTTAAGTTTTTAACTTCTCATTCTTATTTTTTCTTTCATAAATATTTAACCCAAATCCATTATTCTTATTCTCTACAGCCCATCTGGAAAGCCCACTTTCTTTTTAAGCAACAACATATATTTAATTCTAATTAAATATGTGCATGAACAACCTTGTAGCTCATTGGTTAAGTCATTGCATTGTTATTGCATAAGTCACATGTTCAAATCCTCATTCTTCCAATTATTTTTTATCATTTTTTTTATTCTTCTCATAACCAACAAATGAGACCTTTCATTTCCAAAATGAATGGTGGCCTTTCATTTCTCTTTTAATTCTCATGTTAAATGCATATATTATTATACACAATTCACCATTACACCATCTTTATTTGTCATTCTCTATCTTTTCCTTCCTCGCATTTTTTATCTCTCACTTCTCCCTCTTCACCTAGAGTCCAAGAAGAAGAACATGAAGAAGTCTTCAAGTAGGTCTTGCTAGTAACGCGAGGCTATCGGCGGATAGACAAGCCCGGTGACAATACCAGCTTGTGTATGTAAGTCCCTTCTCTCTTTCCCTCCCTCCATCTCTTTCTTTTTCTTTTTATATTTCTTTTGTTTTATATTGCCATGAAAAACTTCCCTTGACATATCATAGTTCCTAAATAATTAATTAAATGGATACATATATAAATAATGAACACACAAAAATACACACATATATAGTTTGTAAAGTCTTTTTCATTACTCTCGATTCACATGTTAAGAGTTCATAGTGACCAATTAGGATTGCATGTTTGTCGTTTTATTTTAAATCACTTTATTTAAAGTTTGTAAAAAAAAAAATGAAGTTACGAATAAATACCATGGTTTTCTCATTTCTCACATATGACATATCAATACCTTTAGTTTTAAAATAATTTTTATAAATTAATTTTTGATTCTGAAAATTTCAAGAAATTTACATATGATAGAATATATTATTTTGTACATGCTGTAAAAATTTTAGATCGAACCGCATAACGGTTTAGGAATTACATCGTTTTTATTCACTGATCGTAAAACAGAAAACTGCAATTATCGGTCAACTTCTATGACACATAACTTGGTATACCGGTATCCAAATTGAGCAAACTCAGGTGTTTTTGATATCTACATCGAATGATATAGATTTTCTTAGTTTTATAGTTTTACTGAAAACCCATCTAAGATAAAGAAAACTGCGTTATAATATTAAGTGATGGATATGGACAGAATCTGTCCTGATTCGCACACTGTTTTTAAATTAGACATAACTCAAACTCCCGATATCCGTTCGTGACAAAATTTAGATGTGTAGATAAAAAATTTATAGAACTATAATTTTATGTATTCTTTATTACTTAGAAATGCATGAAACACCCCGATATAGGATTTGCAATATAATATATAGTTGCTGTCCAGAAATCTGAATTTCTGTTTTAAACGCTGATATTAAAACGATTATAACTAGAGCTTCAGAAATCCAAATCATGTGAATCTTGGTGTTTTGGATAATTACATATAAATACCTACAATTTTCTAATAATCTTCGTAACCTGAAACCCGATAGAAATTAACTCAAACTGCATTTTAAAAATATATGACGGTGCCGAATAGATTCTGATCTGTTTTGCACGACGATACGAAAACATATATATCTCTCAAACCGGTAGTCGTATTTAGGTGAAACTAGAACTCACGCATGAAAAACACTTATAGCCATATTTTTGTTTATGTTCCGCATTCGTTCGACTTGATTAATTAGTCGTACATAATATTTCTTTATAGCATTGTTTTTGGTAGTTACTCGTATAATATACTTGACTCATTTCATGCTATTCGAACATGTATACATATTTATCTTCATCATTAAATTGTTGTATGTACATAAATACGATAATTAAATATTTGAGTTGTATTTTGAAAACCATACAAAATTATTTTTACATAAAACCCCCTCAAGTTATATAAATTACAATAAGGACCCTAGTAAATATAGGTTTATGCGGAACCAGTCTCTTGAGCCTCAGGGAGCCGGAGATATGGGTGCTTGCCTATCTAAGGTAAACAATCTAACAAACGGTGTTATCAATACGGTAATCGTCTTTAAAAAAGACACAAGTCCTGCCACCCAGGTGCAGCGGTTACCGATAACACCAAAACCTAATTCAGGATTTCAATTTATTTTCTAATTGTTCTGACTCAGACAGGGTCTCATTTTAAATAATCTGACTTGAATATGATTCAAGTACAATCTACAATCTACAATTCAACATGAATCCATGAATCCATATATTCAAACTATTCAATCTGTATTGACCGAACCGAACCATGGATATACATTCCATTTACATGATTCTCCAGTTACATCAATTTACATGATTTTACGGTTACATCCGTTTACTGATATCATGGTTTCGGTCAGTCATTCAATTATGCAATCAATACAATTTACAATACAATACAATACAAACAAGACATCTCGGGGTTTAAGGGGTGGACTGGTACGGAATATGTTAAAGGTGGCACGAGCTGGTCACTTAAGACGTAATTACATCCATGTCGTTGTTCCGTGGTATTATCGACGGAGCCTTGTACTACAGGTTACCAAAGTCCCCGGTGTAAGTGTGACTCCTTTCGTATACACTGGCATCTTCTGTACCAAGCTACAATCAACAGCGTTAAAACTAAATACACTAATATAACAATATAATACAACTGTAAAAACTACTCTCTCTCTCTCTCTCTTACTCTCTGTCTATTCTATTTCTCCTCTTATCTTTGGGACTTACCGAGCGATTTGTTCGCTGACGACATTCTCTTTCTTTCTTCTTTGAATGTCGTCAGGTGATTTGGACACGTCAGAGATCGAGCCCACTGCTGAAGACTTAGATCAGTTTGCTGAAGACCCAGAGCTTTAGTTTCATTGTACACATTTCCTTTCAGTACTTTACATTCCTGTTATGCCATTATTTAGGCATCTCTTTTATTTCAGTTGTATTTACTTTTCATGTATTATACAAAAGAATGTTAATAAAGTTGCTGTTCAGTTTATATATCTTGTCTCTTGTGTATTTACTTTTATATTGCTTAGATACGCTTAGCGTATTTAGTTCACAGTAAATACGTAGCGGACCAGTCGCGTCCCCTTCGTCGATCGTATACTAGGAAGCGGGGCGTGACAGGTTTTGTTGGCGGCCCATGCAGGTCAGAGTTGTATGGAACACTGCCATGCAATTCTGTTCTACGTGAACAACCTAAGCAATATAACACAAGAAACAGCAACTGAAAACATTCTTTACATTACATATTCCTTGAATCCATTTTGAACTCCACCTTCGGTTTCTTTGAAGTCTATCTCAAGACTTTTGAATTCTTAACTCTTATTCACCCTTTCTATTTGTATCTCGTTGGCATATTAGCTCTATTGATTAGAATATCAATCGACGGAGCTCGAAGACGACATCATCCTAATCATGTTTCCTTACTCTCTTACATCATCCTTCTTGAGTAATTTCGAGGACGAAATTATTTTTTAAGGAGGGTAGAATGTAATGACCCTAAAATCTTTATACATTTGTGTTATCCCTCTTCAATAATATACCGTATTTATTTGTACTTGGTATTTTCCTTTTTCTATTAAATTTATTATTATTTTATTCCTTAATCTATTATGTATTTTTCTGTGTACAATTTCTTTTTCTTATATTTAAGTTTTTAACTTCTCATTCTTATTTTTTCTTTCATAAATATTTAACCCAAATCCATTATTCTTATTCTCTACAGCCTATCTGGAAAGCCCACTTTCTTTTTAAGAAACAACATATATTTAACTCTAATTAAATATATGCATGAACAACCTTGTAGCTCATTGGTTAAGTCCTTGTATTGTTATTCCATAAGTCACATGTTCAAATCCTCATTCTTGCAATTATTTTTTATCATTTTTTTATTCTTTTCATAACCTATAAATGAGACCTTTCATTTCCAAAATGAATGGTGGCCTTTCATTTCTCTTTTAATTCTCATGTTAAATGCATATATTATTATCCACAATTCACCATTACACCATCTTTATTTGTCATCCTCTATCTTTTCCTTCCTCGCATTTTTTATCTCTCACTTCTCCCTCTTCACCTAGAGTCCAAGAAGAAGAACATGAAGAAGTCTTCAAGTAGGTCTCGCTAGTAACGCGAGTCTATCGGCGGATAGACAAGCCCGGTGACAATACCGGCTTATGTATGTAAGTTCCTTCTCTCTTTCCCTCCCTCCATCTCATTCTTTTTCTCTTTATATTTCTTTTGTTTTATATTGCCATGAAAAACTTCCCTTGACATATCATAGTTCCTAAATAATTAATTAAATGGATACATATATAAATAATGAACACACAAACATACACACATATATAGTTTGTAAAGTCTTTTTCATTACTCTCGATTCACATGTTAAGATTTCATAGTGACCAATTAGGATTGCATGTTTGTCGTTTTATTTTAAATCACTTTATTTAAAGTTTGTAAAAAAAAAATGAAGTTACGAATAAATACCATGGTTTTCTCATTTCTCACATATGACATATCAATACCTTTAGTTTAAAATAATTTTTATAAATTAATTTTTGATTCTGAAAATTTCAGGAAATTTACATATGACAGAATATATTATTTTGTACACGCTGTAAAAATTTTAGATCGAACCGCATAACGGTTTAGAAATTACATCGTTTTTATTCACTGATCGTAAAACAGAAAACTGCAGTTATCGGTCAACTTCTATGACACATAACTTGGTATACCGGTATCCAAATTGAGCAAACTCAGTTGTTTTTGATATCTACATCGTATGATATAGATTTTCTTAGTTTTATAGTTTTACTGAAAACCCATCTAAGATAAAGAAAACTGCGTTATAATATTAAGTGACGGATCTGGACAGAATCTGTCCTGATTCGCACACTGTTTTTAAATTAGACATAACTCAAACTCCCGATATCCGTTCGTGACAAAATTTAGATGTGTAGATGCACAATTTATAGAACTATAATTTTATGTATACTTGATTACTTAGAAATGCATGAAATACCCCGATATAGGATTTGCAATATAATATATAGTTGCTGTCCAGAAATCTGAATTTCTGTTTTAAACGCTGATATTAAAACGATTATAACTAGAGCTTCAGAAATCCAAATCATGTGAATCTTGGTGTTTTGGATAATTACATATAAATACCTACAATTTTCTAATAATCTTCATAACCTGAAACCCGATAGAAATTAACTCAAACTGCGTTTAAAAAATATGTGACGGTGCCGAATAGATTCTGATCTGTTTTGCGCGACGATACGAAAACATATATATCTCTCAAACCGGTAGTCGTATTTAGGTGAAACTGGAACTCACTCATGAAAAACACTTAGAGTCATATTTTTGTTTATGTTCCGCATATGTTCGACTTGATTAATTAGTCGTACATAATATTTCTTTATAGCATTGTTTTTGGTAGTTACTCGTATAATATACTTGACTCATTTCATGCTATTCGAACATGTATACATATTTATCTTGATCATTAAATTGTTGTATGTACATAAATACGATAATTAAATATTTGAGTTGTATTTTGAAAACCATACAAAATTATTTTTACATAAAAACCCCTCAAGTTATATAAATTACAATAAGGACCCTAGTAAATATAGGTTTAAGCGGAACCAGTCTCTTGAGCCTCAGGGAGCCGGAGATATGGGTGCTTGCCTATCTAAGGTAACAATTTAACAAACGGTGTTATCAATACGGTAATCGTCTTTGAAAAAGACACAAGTCCTGCCGCCCATGTGCAGCGGTTACCGATAACACCAAAACCTAACTCAGGATTTCAATTTATTTTCTAATTGTTCTGTCTCAGACTGGGTCTCATTTTAAATAATCTGACTTGAATATGATTCAAGTACAATCTACAATCTACAATTCAACATGAATCCATGAATCCATATATTCAAACTATTCAATCTGTATTGACCGAACCGAACCATGGATATACATTCCATTTACATGATTCTCCAGTTACATCCATTTACATGATTTTACGGTTACATCCGTTTACTGATATCATGGTTTCGGTCAGTCATTCAATTATGCAATCAATACAATTTACAATACAATACAATACAAACAAGACATCTCGGGGTTTAAGGGGTAGATTGGTACGGAATATGTTAAAGGTGGCACGAGCTGGTCACTTAAGACGTAATTACATCCATGTCGTTGTTCCGTGGTATTATCGACGGAGCCTTGTACTACAGGTTACCAAAGTCCCCGGTGTAAGTGTGACTCCTTTCGTATACACTGGCATCTTCTGTACCAAGCTACAATCAACAGCGTTAAAACTAAATACAACAATATAATAATATAATACAACTGTAAAAACTACTCTCTCTCTCTCTCTTACTCTCTGTCTATTCTATTTCTCCTCTTATCTTTGGGACTTACCGAGCGATTTGTTCGCTAACGACATTCTCTTTCTTTCTTCTTTGAATGTCGTCAGGTGATTTGGACACGTCAGAGATCGAGCCCACTGCTGAAGACTTAGATCAGTTTGCTAAGACCCAGAGCTTTAGTTTCATTGTACACATTTCCTTTCAGTACTTTACATTCCTGTTATGCCATTATTTAGGCATCTCTTTTATTTCAGTTGTATTTACTTTTCATGCATTGTACAAAAGAATGTTAATAAAGTTTCTGTTCAGTTTATATATCTTGTCTCTTGTGTATTTACTTTTATATTGCTTAGATACGCTTAGCGTATTTAGTTCACAGTAAATACGTAGCGGCCTCGTTCCGTCCCCTTCGCCGTATAACGGGAAGCAGGGCATGACATTCTAGTGCACGCGTCGTGCCGCTCCCGGACCACGCACCGAGTCAAGACCGTGCCCAGTGCCGTGTCGTGCCTTGCCATGTACCAAGTCAGGACCACGCCCACTACCGTATCACGCCCACGTCGCCACCGCACCCAGTACCGGATCAACGCGCATCGCACTCGCGCTACGCGCCCGTGTCCAGCATCGCGCCGTCTCGTGTGTCGAGACAAACCCCACAGCGGCGTCGCTTCTATATCAAGCGACCGAAGGCAGGTGAACCCCCCACTTGCTTTACATGCTAATATGCTATATACTGATACACATTTATATATAAATTTACATTGTTTTAATTAATCAAGTGTTTGACGCTAGACTCTAAGCAAAAATCTACTTAGAATGGCGGAACTCATGATCAATGAAACCCTGCGTGGTTAGTGAACATCGTATATAAATTTGGCTGTAAAATAAAGTTGGTTACCTCCCCTAAAACGACAACCCAATAACCCACATGAAAGCTGATCTTCTCGGATAAGTTGAACGGTTAGAATCATAATAAATTATCTATATATCGGATCTCAGAGTGCTAGGGCTCGTATCGAAGCCAACAGATAAACCTATAGCACCCCATAGTTCATCTTTGCATCTTGGTAAGTTATAACAATGAATACTGAGGCGATTCGCGGCCCTGAACTGCAGTCCGGGGCAGCGTTTCGTTTTGGATACCTGACTTTGGAACACCTGTATACCACTTCTTTAAACTTAAAATGCGCGGAACCCCATATGGTCGCATATATAATTTAGTTAGCTAACACCTGAATCTGATCCCATGCGGTTTCACAGTCAATTGATATTAAGTTCGCATTTTAACATACTTAGGTATCCTGCAGTTTTCTGCGGTGACAGTTGTACACATTGATATTAAACTGAACATATCTCCCCGTATACAGTGGATATCATCAATCTTTCTGATATGTTGGAAACATAACAGAGAATCCTACATACTATCCAACTGTAGCGTCGCCTAATTATGATCCCAACTGGGATTAAAACGTGTTACGAAACGGACTCCCAGTTCAGAAATTGGATTTCCAGCAGTGAACACTAAAAAGGAAACGACCATAACTAGAAACCTGAAACCCGATTGATGTGAAACCAGTTTTGATGGACAGATAATTAAACATACTCCTTACCCCTTTTATATTGTTTTGCTTAATTCTGCACGTATGATTTATAGTAAATTTTGCGAGTGGTATGACACTGGCTGCCTTATTTTATTCGTTTTATGATTACTTGCATTCTCATCATATCATGTAGCGGTTATATTCTCATTGAATAGTGGCCATAAAGCATTGATAACCTAGTGATTGTGTTACATTACCCAGTGATAGATATTAGTGATTGGATTGTGGCAAGTACGTCGTGTATAAGCGTGATTGAATAGAGAAAGTGATACGCATTTGTACACAATCAGCGGACCCAGTTAATTTATTGCATTGTTGACATCTATGAGATATATGTAAGTGTAACTATAACTGGTATGTGACGGTTATGGAAGCACTTATATTAGTATCATAGGTAAGGCGTCAAACACTGTCCATTTATCTCAGGTACCAGTCGAGACATGCTTGATGGAGATCCTGTCTCCAGTTCTCACGTAGACTTGTCATGGACCGACTAGTATTTGGATTCATGGTTGGTATTTGATGTAGACCACGGGGTGTGGGGTAGTTTGAGTGTGAGTTCAACGGAATCTCGGGAGTCCCATTTTCGGCATATACAGCGATTCTGGGAGTCATATGGGTGATATTACTGATTATTAGCGAGCATTTCGGGCCTGTGTTACCTTTCCCCTGGGGCCCTACCCTTGGGTTGGGGATACTCCTGCATGGTGACTCTCAAACTTGGACTGACGATAGGTTTAGCGACCTGGACAGTGAGACTTAGAGACTGATAGGTTTAGTGACATGGACATGCATTGATTACTGATTCGATATACCTGCTTTACTGTTTACCTGTACTGATTATTTCATGCTCATGTCATCACTCCATGTTTACTGTTTCATGTTCATCATCATTGCACGTGTTTATATATGTATGTATGTATATATATATATATATATATATATATATATATATATTGCTATTGTGTCGCTCTGACGACCTGAGTATGTATGCTCAGAGTGAGAAGTGGACTTAGCTCGGATCAGCACCTGTCGTACCTTGAGGATATTGCGGACATCTAGATCAGCGACGTCAGCGCTTTCTTTCCTTTGACTCTATCTGGTTAGTTTTATATTTGTTTGATTAGTGACTGCATTTCTCATTACCTGTGCATTGATTACTGATTACCACGTAATGCTAGAAGCCGAAGTGTGACTACGGCAGGATGTTTCCTCGACCGTAGGAGCATGGCTGGCCTTGTCAACCCCTCGTATTCCGTATTTTGGGAAGCGGGGCGTGACAGTTAAAGTTCTTAAAATGAAGATATGGTCTTGCAAACTCTAGTTTGCATACCTTCTATCTCCTCTTAAAAATAAACTCCAGTTTTCCAAACTCCATACTAAACAGGGTCTTATAGTTTAGAAAACTCCAAAGCCAACCATTCATCAAAATTAAGTTTTAAAAATGAGGCAGGGCCTTACAAGCTATAATTTGCATAGCTTGTACCTCCACTTAAAAATAAACATCAGTTTTCTCAACTCCTTACTCAAAAAGGGCTTAGAAGGTGTTAGTGGAACTGTTGTAGAGCAATCTAAAACTTTCTCTATAGAAATCTCTACAGATATTTTAGCGGTGCTATGCATGCCTATAAATGCTGAAAAAACCGGTCTTTTTTGTACCTAAAATTCCATATTTTAATAAAAATTCTTTTCCTGAATTTTTCCTAATAATTTACCTATATTTTTCCTTTTAATTTCTTAGTTATTTATTTCCTAATTCCTAATTCCTATATACCCTAACCTAGCCCAAAATCCCACACAACCCGGTCCACTCCCCATGCCTCCCCCTCTTTTTCTTCTTTCTTTACTTTTTTCCTTTTCCTTTCCCCAATCCCAAACACCCAACCACCCAAACACAGTTATCTCCGACTCTCTCTTTCTCTTCTTCTCTCCCTCTCCTTCAACCGCTTCTCCTTCTTTTTAAACTTGAATTTCATCCCTCAAATCTCAATCGAAAATCACCCATAAATTACCTCATAACAACAATTTAATTTCTCATTTAATCCCTTCTTAAATTCCCCCCCCCCTCTCTCTCTCTCTCTCTCTCTCTCTCTATATATATATATATATATATATATATATATCCCATTTTAAATGTACAGAGCTCTCTCTCTCTCTCTCAAAAATTTCTTTCGTTCTCTCTCTCATTCTCTCCTTCTCCTTTACCTCACCTCACCTCCACTCACCGCCGGTAAGCTCCCGATCACCGAACACCTTCCTCTCCTCTCCGAGCTCCCCACTTCCTCTCTCCCTCGACCCAATCCCAATAGCCGCTACCTCCTCTTGCCAACGAACCTCCATTGTCACCCCTTCACCGTTGAGGCTGCCGTCGGCAACTCACCCATCAAGCACCCAAGCATTCACCTTCTCTCATCACAGCTACACCCCCACAACTCCGACTTCCTCCACACCGCAACTCACCTTCCCTTCAACGCCCCTTGCCGGCCAACGCCGTCCGCAAGCCGCCGCTTCAGTGGCTGTAACAGTCACCGTTGTCAACGCAATCGCAGCTCGCATCGCGCCAGCGCCACGCACATGATCAGGCCACGACCGCATCATGCTCAGGCCACCGCTGCACTGCGCCCAAGCTGTGCCCATCACCGTGCCATGGATCGTGTCGCGTCGTGCCAAACCCTACATCACGACTGTGCCACGCTCGCGTTGCCATCGCACCCAGTTTCGTACCACGCTCGTGTCATGCATGCACCGCGCACGTGCCACACACCGTGTCGCGTCATTACCATCTCGTGTGTCGAGGAAAATGTCTGCACGTCTGTCGCTTTTATATCAGCGACCTAAGGTAAGTGAACCTCTCACTTGCTTATACATGCTAATATTATACATATTAGATTTACATGCTTATTTTAACTATATCTATATCTATATATATATATATATATATATATATAGAGAGAGAGAGAGAGAGAGAGAGAGAGAGTTATTGTTTGGATTTGATGTGAGATTGTTTGGAACTGAGTTTAGAGCACAATGCGAAATGTATAGGGCATATAGGGATCGAAATCACATTCAATTTGGTTAGATAAAATCAGATCCTGATAGTTCTTGATATGTTGTGCTAAGTGCTCGATGCAAAACCCTGAACCAAAACCTATTTTAAAATGCTGGAATTTGTGATCAATTAATCCCTTTAATGATTAGTGAATATCGTGTAGAAATTTGAGTTAAAATATCAAGGTTACAATCATGAAATGACACCCCCAAGAGGCGACGTTAAATCTAGAATTTATCGCACGTGTCGCATTGTAAAATTCATAGTAAATTGAATACAACTCATAATGTGACGTTCTGGGGCTTGTATCGAAGCCAATTAAAAAATTTATAAACCTAACTTACTTTTTACTGAAAATTGTCATGTTACAATAATGAAAATCGGAGAGAAATACGGCTCTGGACTACAGTTTAGAGCAGTATTTACTGTCGTTACCTGTTTTTAAACCCTTGTATATTCCTGTACATACCTGATAATATGAGGAGATCTATATCGTCGCGTAGAAAATCGAGTTAGCTAACTTTTGACACTGGTTTCATTAAAATAAATCAATGTTTGATATTTTAAAAGTATTTTAAACTGTCAGTATGTGCTGCTGTTTTTTGCAGTGACAATTTATATGTTTCCACCGTAAGGTCATAACTCACTGTATATAACTAATATTACTGATCCGTCTGTTGTGTTGGAAACTTCACCGATAAACCTAGATTTTATTAAACTATAGAGACCTTTAATTTGGAACATAATTCATAGCAAACCGCGTTTGAAGTTGGACTTTCCGTTGTGGAACCGGAATTCCAGCAGCTTGGGTACGTTTTAAAATGAACATAACTTCCTAACCAGAATGCCTATTGAGATGAATCCAATTTTACTGGTTAGATAAACGAGTCTACTTTTTATGACTTTTATATCATTTTACCTGATTATGCATGTATGATTTATAATAAATTTTGCAAACTGTATGTCTCTGGATGCCCTTATTTAGTTGTAGTTCATTTTATGCATTTCTACCATATCGTGCGATTGCTTTGCACTATCAATTAGTGACTATTTATTCTGATACCCTAGTGACTATATTGTATTGTCGAGTAATAAGTGTTATTGATTGAATTGTGACAAGTACGTCAGTAAAAAGGATTAAAAGCGAGCCTGATATAAGTTTGAGCGTGATTGAATAGTAAAACTGATACGTACTTATACACGACTAATCTGATACATGCAGATATACTATAACCTGGGGAAAATGGGGAAATCGAGATAGAATCGAACTCGTATTTAGCAAGATTTAGCGATTTAGAGGATGATCATTCGATATATATATATAGTTTGCCTAGCGGCAGGGTTACAAGGTTTTTTCCCGGGCACTGTTTCGACCGTAGTCTCGGACATGCATGAGACCCTTGTTAAACACAAGAACGCATTTCGTCGTCTGATTTCAAATGACATAAAGACTGATAGATTAGTGACATGTATATTACCTTATAATATTGTCATGAGTTACATATTATACTGCTTACCTGTTCATGTTATTTTACTTCCTCGTGTTGTCGTTATATAGTTTCTAGTTCATGTTTATGATCCTTGCAATATAAGATATATTGTTATTTACTACATTGCGTCGTCTTGATGACCTGAGAATGCATGCTCAGAGAAAGAAGTGGACCCAGCCCAAATCAGGCAGAGCTCTAGACCAGCGACGTCAGCTTTATTGTTCCTTTGTTATCTTTTGGTTAGATGTTTCCTTAATTGCTTAAACTATTGTATCTGTTGCACTCTGATTCATTAAGAAGTAATAGATTTAGTGAATACATTCCTCGTTATTTGTGATGTGTTTACTGTTTACCATGTAATATTAGAAACCGAAGTGTGACTACGGTAGGATTATTCCTTGGCCGTAGGAGCATGGCTGGCCTGGTCACCTCTCGTATTCCGTATTTTAGAAAACGGGACGTGACAAATACCCAAAGGGTTTGTTATTCAATTAGGACTTTTAAATAAAAATAGAACTTTTGAAACCAGGACATTTTCATAGAATTTTTATAGAACTTGGACCATTTTTTATTGGATTCTAGAATTAAACTAGAACTGAAAATCGACAATATTAGATTATTTATTTTTTATTGGTGCAGTCCAAACTAAACTAGAACATGCAATACTAGTTTATTTTTAAAAAATTCGATGTCAATGTATTATCTAGTATATCGATATCACCAACCGAGCCATGCTCATGGTTATATATGCGAACAAAATCATTATTAGTTTATATCAAATAACAATAATAGTTGTAATGATATGTTTGAAAGATGTATGAATTTTTTTCATCGATCAACTAGAAAATATTTATTTTTTTCCAAATGTTTGCAAGATAAAACTATTTTACTGCTTTAATTATAGAAAATGAGATTTCTGTATACCAATAAAACATAATTAAACCTGTTTTTCTTTTACTTTGATCAAATTAGGGCATAGAAACAGTTTTAAATTATTTTTGTATTTTCTGATTAAATTTTTTTTTTGTATTTTAAGATTAATTTTGGATATCTTTAAATTAATTAGATTAAAAAAATTGAGAAAAAAGAGAGGTTCGGGGGGGGGGGGGGAGAGGGAAGGAGGAGAGAGAAGACTAAGATATGTAGTTCTGATTTTTATTTTTATTTCATTCAAATACATGGGATAATTTTTAAAGATGGAACACTCATTTTATATATAAAAAAGTTCTAACTGAAACATTCTTTGGCTTTGGTTCCAGTTCTACTCATGACTAATATTAAATTTAGAACTTTAAGTTCAAGTTCTAATTGACTAACACTAATATATTGTCCTAATATGTTTCAATTCTAATTCTTTGTTCCAATTGACTAACCCCCCTAAGAGGGAAACCAAAGAGAGATATAACCAAAAATCATTAACAACCACAACAACCTTGCAGTAATTCCTTCTTAATAAAATTCATATTTCCCTTTGTATCCTTTACTCACTTTTATTAATTAACTATCAATTCTTGTGATCAATACTTCTTCACTTAGTAAGTCCATTCAATTATTACAATATTAAAGCTAGATATCATATGGGAGGTATCATAGCTAGTCTCTAATTTCTCACAAGTGGTTTATAAGTGACAAATTCTTTGAAAATGATTATTATCAAGGTAACCGGTGATTCAAACATTGGAAAAACAGTTGTAAAAGTAGTGAAAACCACCAATTATCTATCATCGCAAATAGTGTGCACAAAAATTGGAATTTTTTACTATATAACTTCAAATAATTTGCCTTCGGGTTGATATCTCTTCACTATTACATATAAGGGTTGCCCCTACGGATATATGCGTAGGGGCGAAAAAATACTCCGTAGATGCAAAGGCCGCAGGTGCAAGTTGAGGCCCTGAACTTGCCCTTACGGGCAAATTCTTGCCCCTGCGGATTTCTGTGTAGGTCCTGTTGCCCCTACGGAGTAATCCGTAGGGTATAAAATTTTATATTATTTACGGTTTTTTTTAATATATTACATGTACCTACGGACATAACCGTAGGTCCATGTACTACCCCCTACGGATATCTACGTAGGTACCTATCCGTAGGGGCAAAATATCAGGAATCCTGATATGTTGCCCCTACGGATATCTCCATAGGGGAGAGGCAGTGGCCCCTACGGATATGTCCGTAGGGGCACTCCCAACCCCCTGGCACTGAGATCAGGGGGGAAATATCAGTTACTGCTGATATTTTGCCCCTACGGTTTAATCCGTAGGGGCAACATGTGTACCTACGGATTAATCCGTAGGTACATATTATCTGTATTTTTTATAAAAAAAATGGGCTGCTTGATTTTTTCCCGCCCTGTGCACAATAATATATACATCAATCAAATATAAAATTAATCACCACACAACATATATTGCAGTATTCATAATCACATCTCACGCATATAATATACAAAAGAAACCCAAAAACTGAATATGATATAAATATAAACCAATATCAATATCGTTTCAAAATGTAGTACAATGTGTATGATATAAATAAATGCATGTTTCAAAAAATAAGAACCAAAAAGCTACCCTAGTTCGGTCTAGCTCCACCTCTGAATAACGATAGAATAACGTGCGCCTGCTCCTCGGTCAATAAACTCTGCAATTCGGCGCGAGCGGGAGTCTGAGCGGCCTGTGGAGCTGGCGATGTGGTCTGCGCAGCCGCCGTCGAGGTAGTCGCTTGCGGAGCTGCGGCTGTGGGAGTCTGAGTGGGCGGTGGAGCTATAGGAGCTGTCTGCGGAACCGCAGTCGATGTAGTGGCTTGCGGAGCCGCAGCCGAAGGAGATGGATGTGGAGACTCGGCCGATGTACCCTGTCGCGTCTGGACCTAACGTGTGTAATAAGCGTGTAAGAACTGTGTATTATTCGAATTCGTATCATTATTAAGTTATTTCGAAACCCCGTTTGGATATCTAGTTTGTTGTTTATTTTAATTACATCTGTATGTATGATTAATCAAACTTTAGTCTAAAACCAAATAAGCTCAAGCTACGTACTAATTATGGATATGTTGATATCTATATAATATGACATGATATTTTATTATAAAGCAGTATACATACCAGTATCTCCTTCAACTCCTGAACGGTGGCCCTCAAGCTCTCCAGTTCCTGATGGACACGTCGGTCACTGGAGACGGAGGAAGTAACCGCCGGGGTGGAGTCCAACCTTATATGGGCCCTGCTAGGGCCCACTCCCCGGCCTCTCTCCCAACCTCCGTGGTGCCCTCCGTGTGCGGCGTCCAGAACTGGGGTCAGCAGCCTCGGATCGCTCTGTCCGGTAAAATCGATCCCCGAGGCCTGGGCCTGCTCAACCACCCGCTCCTACACCCACATTAAGCAGTAAAGTATAACTATAAAATTTAAACTTGAACCTTCCAAAACTAAAATTTCAAATTTGGGTAGAAAAAATATTAACACTTACGCAGTACTCCTGGGTAGCGACGTCGGGATATCGAAGCTCTCCCATGGCGGGATCTGTCGAGGTGCCGTGGACGGCAAGATATGCGGACAGCACGCTCGGTGTACCACCTGACGCCACGGTCCGAGATGTCTGCAATATTAGAAAGTAACTCTTAATATTAGAAATATTAGAAAATAACTCTTAATATTGCAGAATATCACAAAGGTCGGTCTATTGTAATTTACCGATAACTCCATGGCTCGAGTAATGTTCCTCGAGCCACCTGTGTAAGTGGGGCGACCCTTCTTCGCCGACTTCCTGTTCTCTGTATTCTGAGCGGCCTGTTTCTGCACAACGCATTAACATTTAGTTTTCTAATTAAGAAACACAAAGAAATAAATTATATCATAAATAATGAATTACGTTTAAAATACATACCTGTTTGCGTTGGGAGTCGAAATAAGCGCACAATAGAGGCCATGTCTCTACGTCGACTCTCGCAAACGCCGGAGTAGATAGGAGGGCCACTCTCTCTGCCTCGGGGGTCGCCATCCACAGGGAGTAGCAGTTGGCCTTCAGCTCATTCCTGTTGTATCGGACCTTGGCCTGCATGTTTTTCATCAGGCCATTGTACAGAGCATGAAGGTCGAGCACCCTCTCCGGATGATCAGGGTCGGCTACAGGCTGAAAATCGTAATCCAACTGAAAATACAAAAAAACATTGTTATTAGATTGCAAGTGTTAATAATAAATATATTGGATAGATCAAATGAAAATATATATTAATACATACCCGAGCCTGATCAAAGAAGAGGGCGAATGAGCGCTGGTGCTGCTCGCCCCACTCAACGTGAAGTGGATAGTTCTTCACGAGCCGGCTCTCATCCCCCAAATACCGGCCGAACCTCTCGGCATGAGGACCGGTATAGCGATAGTCAAGGGTAAAAAAAAGGGGGAATGCTGCCTCCCCCCTAGCTCTGTCAGGCCTCAGCCTATGGGACTGATTCGGGCCTCGAGTCCCCCTCTGGGGATGGGGAGGCCCTGCGTCTGCACGAAATATCAAGACAATCAATAATAAGACAAAGTTGTATTAAGAAATCAAGGTTAAACGAAAATTCAAGTGTGATATATACCTCCGGTGACTATCGCACGAGCCTGGGCTCGGGCAGCAGCACGAGCAGGACGATAGTTCCTCCGGTGAGGAACAACCGGGGTCCCGGATGCGGACGCATCCCCTCCAACTAGAAAATAAATATCGACGCTAAATTTCCATGAAGTTCATATTTATTCTATAGAGCATATGTAAAATGAGTAAATATTTTAAATTTATTCATACTAACCTGCAGACGATGCGGAGGGTATGGAAGCGGCAGGAGTGGCCCATGCGGAAGATGTGGATGCACCACCTATAATTAGACAATTAAAAATAGATTATATAAGTAATTGCAAAAAGAATGTGTAGATCAATAATATAACGTTCTAAATCAATATGCATGCACTATAGGATATATAAACATACCTGCAGGTGCGGTGGTGTCACCACCTACGGCTAGACAATAATAAAAATTGCTAAGTAAGAGCAAAAGGAATGTGTGTATTTATGATATAGCATTCTAAATCAATATACATACACTATATGATATATAAACATACCTGGAGGAGCGGGGGTGGCCTCTGTCCCAGATGTGGACGCATCACCAACAACTAGACAATCAAACATTGACAGTATAAGTAATTTTGACATAAACAGGCATGAATATCTGTAATATTACATTCAAAATGGATATGCGTGCAGTATACCTGGAGGTGTGGCAAAATCCACACGGAAGGAGGCATCCGAAGGGGTCTTCGATCTAGGTGCAAGACCGGCCCTCTGAAGCTCCCTACGGAGCTCTCCGGGCGGCAGAACCGCTCTGCCTCTGCCTCTGCCTCTGCCTCTGCCTCTGCCGCGGCTGGAGCTCCTGCCGCCCCTCGCTGCTCCCGACATCGTCATCAAATCTAGATAAACGGTTCGTGGACGCATTAGACAATCAATAAAAGTATTGACTATATATGTATAGAGCGTAAAATGTGAAGTAATAATATAACATTACTGATAATCTTTTTCGTTTCGTGGGCGCATCATACATATCTACTTGGATTTCATCGTCGATGTCATTTCTAACCCACATAACTTCATGATCGGTCGAAGACAACCCGTCCTTCGAAACAGATGGTCGGAGCACTTTAAGCTTTCTCTCTTCTTCGTCCTCATCGCTGTCCTCGTATTCTGGGACATCGTAGACATCTCTAGGTTTCCATCGGCATACAACACTCCATCCCGGATGCTTCAAACACTGTGAGTAGTATACTTGGAACGCTTGGTTCGGAAAGATAAACGGATCGTCCTGACCGTAAAATCGAAGTGTGTTCACACTGGTCAATCCATATTCATCTTTCCAAGTCCCAAGACTGCTTTTCCACCTGTCCGTATCGGTTCGCGGATCGTACCAAGTACACTGGAATATATAAAAGGGTTCTGATCGTCCGGGATAGTGGATGCCGAGTATACAATTTAAGTACCCATAGTAAATCACACCGTCCGATCCTACCGTCGCAATCCCACTATACGACGGTTGTTAGTATCGAGCTATACTGTCCGATATTTAACAACCTTCGTATAGTTCTAGGTCACGACGAGCATCGCACGTATGTTAACCGATAGACGGGGACTAAGTGGCACTTTTAGTTTCATATATGAGTATCGATGGGAATATGAAGGTTTCATATTATCATATATTGGTTTTAACCCGAACATCTCGAATCGCTCTTTAATTATACGTTTGTTGTGTATTCTTATTGTATGTGTGTGTTCCGGCTGTCGGGAGTAGGCTTCTATCCCATTAAGAATGTATAGAGCGAACACCCATCACTTGTGCTTTCAACCGTTTCGAGTAAATTTCGGCAGCACCTCCCCGCTGTTCTCGGAGTACACTGTAATAGAATAGATAATCATTTCAAAGATGTGAAACAACGTTGAAATGAACGTCTAATCTATCTTTGTACACGGAGAACCAGCGGAAAGGTACCGACGAAATATCTCGAAACGGATGAAAACACAAGTGAATGAAGACGTTTGCTTTATACATTCTTAACTTGTCCACACGGGACAAATCTATGGGTTACCATACGATTGAATTTTCTCGTCGCGTAGACTATACGACGGCTGTTAGTATCGAGCTATACAGTCCGATATTTAACAACCTTCGTATAGTTCTAGGTCACGACAAGTATCGCACGTATGTTAACCGATAGACAGGGACTAAGTGGCGCTTTTAGTTTCATATATAAGTATCGATGGAAATATGAAGGTTTCATATTATCATCGAATATCATATATTGGTTTTAACCCGAACATCTTGAATCGCTCTCTAATTATGCGTTTGTTGTGTATTCTTGTTGTATGTGTGTGTTCCGGCTGTCGGGGGTAAGCTTCTATCCCATTAAGAATGTATAGAGCGAATGCCCATCACTTGTGCTTTCAACCGTTTCGAGTAAATTTCGGCAGCACCTCCCCGCTGTTCTCCGAGTACACTGTAATAGAATAGATAATCATTTCAAAGCTGTGAAACAACGTTGAAATGAACATCTAATCTATCTTTGCACACGGAGAACCAGCGGAAAGGTACCGACGAAATGTCTCAAAACGGATGAAAACACAAGTGAATGAAGGCGTTTGCTTTATACATTCTTAACTTGTCCACACGGGACAAATCTATGGGTTACCATACGATTGAATTTTCTCGTCGCGTAGACTATACGACGGTTGTTAGTATCGAGCTATACTGTCCGATATTTAACAACTTTCGTATAGTTTTAGGTCACGACGAGCATCGCACGTATGCTAACCGATAGACGGGGACTAAGTGGCGTTTTTAGTTTCATATATAAGTATCGATGGGAATATGAAGGTTTCATATTATCATCGAGTATCATATATTGGTTTTAACCTGAATATCTCGAATCGCTCTCTAATTATGCGTTTGTTGTGCATTCGTGTTGTATGTGTAACATGATTTTAAACCATTGAGATCAAGATTGATAGAACTGATCATCCTACATTGCAATAGCATTCATCAACCAAAAACTATTATTGCAATGGTATTCATCTATAACAATCAACAATTAAAACTACAAATGTAGGATACTGATATCATAAAGCGTTATACGCAACATTGATCGGTATTCATCATTTTCTTCGTTATCATCTAAGATGTGGATACATCAAATTTCATGTGATTCTATAACTTTTTCATCGTTGATTTAGCAATGTAAAAAAATTTATTGCCCTTAATTTTGAACCCACTAAATCAACGGTGAAAAGTTGTAGAATCACATGAAATTTGTTGTAGCCACATCTTAGATGATAACGAAGAATATGATGTATGTCGATCGTCGGAAAAAATAAGGAAGGACGTATTTTTTCGACGCCATAAGAGAAAATTCCCTCCTTCATTATATATATATATATATATATATATATATATATATATATATATATATATATATAATTTTCCAACAAGGGATTAGGATATCATCAAGTCATGTGACAACACTAGATAAATTAATCTTAATGGAGTTTTTGTCTAATCAAATTCAACTCCAACCATCATTTTAAAAGAACGAACCAACATCATTAAAAAATGTAAATACCAACTCCAAATTCCCAAAAAAGTAACGAGTAGGATGAAAATAAAGCCTATCCGTGCTTTTTGTTCTCTTTGTAAGCAGCATTATAAATGGCCGAGTTACGAAATATGTTGTTAGGCATGAGTTAAGCCGATATACAAATTCAGATCATTTAATCATATTTATCTTCCTAAAAACCCGTCATTGATTAAAAGTTGATAGTAATGATCAAGCAACACGGGAATTTAACCAACACTGTTCACGTATAATCAATCTTGCACCACTAATCATTCCTACGACAACCGTTAGTCGACAATCAGATGGATCTCTCTCTAAATCATACCCTGCTGTCAAACGTTTTTCTCCCATCAAATCAATTATACTAGTATAGGTCGCGATGAGTACAACCGTCAAAACCAATCACACCACCCACACACGAAAACTAGCCATGCTCATAACATTTACATATCCTCAACTAACCCATTAAAATTCTCTCCAAGTTGGATATTAGTTGACCAACCACCATTAAACCGCCCATACACGAAAACTAGCCATGCCCACCATAGCCTCAGCCCCAACCCCAACCCCAACCTAACCCCAGCCCCAGCCCAGCCCCAGCCCCAACCTAAGCCCAACCCCAGCGCGGCCAGCTAAACCCCAGCCCCAACCCTAAGCCAAACCCTAACCCCAGCCCCAGCCCTAGCCGAACCCCAACCCTAACCCTAACCCCAACCCCGACCCCGACCCCGACCGCGACCCCTGCCGAACCCCAACTCGCGCGCGCAACCCCAGACCCAGCCATGAACCCTAACTCTAAATAATCAAAAAATTCTTTAATTTACATGAAGATTTACTCACCTGAACGGCGGTGGCGACGACCTGAACGGCAGTGGCGACGACCTGAATGGCGGTGGCGACGAGGAGAACGGCGGTGGCGACGACGAGAACGGCGGTGGCGACGACGAGAACGGCGGTGGCGATGACGAGGATTTTCTTTCGCGCGCGATCGAGAGAGAAAGAAAGTAAGCGTAGGCGATCGATCTGTGCCTTTATTAAATCGATATTTAGTTGCCCCTACGGATTTGTCCGTAGGTCTTTGGTTTGCGGCTCCGTAGGGGCAAATACCAAATTAAGAATTAATATTTTTATTCTTGGACGTCTGGGCCCGTAGGGGCAACCTTTTAGCTCTACGGATTAATCCGTAGGGCCTACTTAAATCTGCCCCTACGGATTTCAATATCCGTAGGGCCAACCCCCTATTTTACTAGTGCTTGTTTTGGAATCAAAACTTCACTCAATGAAGGGACAATCCAAGTTAGCAAGGGTTATGCATTCATTCTCAAATAAGTTATAATGTAAACTGATGAATCATATTATACAAAAACTGAGTTTACTCCTGCAGTCTCTCGAATCTTTTAAAGGTTTAACGTTGATAGATTGTCTTCTTTCGTGCTTAGCTCGGGGTTGGCTTTGGATTATTGTTAATTTCTTGCTTTCATCATCACTAGCTATTTCATTACTTTTAAGTTGTTCTTGTGATTTTCTTCTTCCTAAATTAGTTGGTCGATGTGGTGTTACAAAATTGAGTGAGAAAGAGACCATTTCTGAGAAGAGAACGATTTGTTATAATCTTGAATGACCATGACGTCACACTTCTTAGATCTAAAAAAAAGTCCAGAAAATGATAGAATACATATTAAAAAGAGACAATAAAAGTGAGTGAGAAGAGAGGAGATGTACAAACAAATTTGCATGTTAAAAATAAATGTCAAAATTATTGCCAACTAGCTAGGAGTAAATTGGTTTGAAAAATAAAATTAATTAAAACAACTAGCTAGCTAGCTAGGAGTAAATTATTATGAAACTCATCTACAATTGAAGTGAATCATAGTTCAATACACTAAGAGTGTGGAATTCCTTCTCCTGATATAAAGCGGATAAAGTTTTCTATGTGCACGAATAAAAAATACAAAAACGTAAGGGAAAAGTTAGGGCCGTTATGAATTATAAGAAAAGGCAAATTAGCAGATGAAGAAATGATAAAATTAAGCACACTAAATCAAATTGAGATATAATAATTGATAAAGCCAAAACATGGCTATAACTCTTATTTCATGCAAACATTACTAACCCCAAATCTTAACAAACCAAAGTTCTTAACCAACACAAATTATTGGAAACAACCAAATTGAAAATTACTACCAAATGCACACAGAGAGAACCAAACCACCCTAACTCAAACCTTAACACAAACACAAACAGTTGACAACACTTGGTCCCAAAAGAGTTCATTTCTTGAGCATGCATGCTTAATTCTTCCAGTTAAACATCTGTTCCGCAATAAGCTCGGGTCCAGCTTCAAAACCTTTTGGTTTTGCAACATGCATTTAAACCTTCTAATCTGCACAAAATAATTTCAACATATTGTGAGTCTATTCTAATATTTAGTTCGTATTAAATTCAAACTAATTACCTCATCTCTGATGTAGGCGTTCTCTACCCTTAAAAGTGCATTTCGAACGACCACCTCACCGGGCAAACCGTCGCATTTTCCGCATTTTGCGCAAAGAAGCGCATGCTTGCAAGCTATGTTATCGGCACAAAGCTTTTAGTTTTCCATTTTGAGTTGTTGGTGGTGTTCCTTCTCGGTTATTTTCTGTTACATGAATAAGTTATTGGAAGAAATGCGCTTATTTTAAATTTTTTCCCTTTCCTTTTTTTTTCTTTGTTTTTGTTGGACATGCTTACAAAGTAATCTTGTATGAAGTTAGCTAGGGATATCGAATTTTGTTTGAGTTTTCATTTACAACCTTCCCATTGATTAATGAAAAATAGAGGAGAATGTTTAACTCATAAGAGAGGCTTACAATGAATATTTATAATATCTGTAACTTGGCAAGATATATATTTTCAGAAAAAAGGCAGAAAATTTTACTAGATATATATGTCTCAGAAAAAAGGGTCTTTCATTAAAAAAAATCATTTAAGGAGTTTATGGAAAATTAATTTCTTTTATTTATTTTTAATATGGAATGGACTGATACCAAGGGAATTGATTATTTAGATAGCGACAAAAAAAGTTGTAAGAGTAGGAAAACAGTTCAGAATCTACCATTGCAAATAGCATGACAGAAAAAAATAGATCTTTGATTTTATTTTTTTAAAATATATTTAAAACCTTTGTTTGAGATCTTCTATTCTGGCACCAAAATTTCATTCTATCCGAGCGCAATCCAAGTTCTCTTTCAAGGGCTGCGCGGTCATTCTCATCTGTGTGAGGAATATAGGGCCATTATGAATAATAAAAGAAAAAAATATAACTGAAATCTATTGCAGTAATAATAGATCTAGATTAAATTAACAAAGACGGAAAGAAAATTGAAAGAGAGGCGCCAGAAGCTCAAGAACTCACTTTTGGGCTCAAGCATGCCATGACTACTGTGTTAATAGGATTGAGCTCTGAGCCTCAAAATCTTTCCTTGCCTATGTCTACATTTCATTGCACTTATAAATTTCCAATACATATCAATTAATTTTTATTTATAGGCTACACAATGATCATGTAATGTTCTCAAAAATCTTTTAATTTATGCTTCAAGATTTTATCATTTAACCAATTAATTACGGTACATTCATAACATATACCAAAGAATTAATATTATGCATGAACTCTCTGCCTAATTAATGCATGAACTCATGATTTATTTGGAGATATAATTGTGAGGATCATGTGTTAAGGTGGGTGAGCTGTAAAATTTCATGGTGCATGTACATAAAATTAATCATTTAAAAATTATTTAATGCACCCTTAATTTGTTGAAATGCATGCACTTTCGTTTGCAAGATTTTAGAATTTTCTATTTTCGATGGATGCACGCAGTACAAAATGTAGAAGGAAAATAGGGCATGCATGTCTACTGGGATATACATGGACAGGCTAGGCCTCCTAACTGGACCTAGGCAAGCTGTTGGCCTCATGATTGATTATCGGTCCACTAATGTTTAATATTAGGGTAAATTGTCAAAAAGGCCCCGACCTGTTCAGAACTTGTGTAAAAACCCTTGGGCTTTTTGGTCTTGTCAAAAAAACCCTTGGGTTGCGCTTGGTACAGCGAATGGAAGATTACCGGGAATTCTCATATTACTGGGAATATGATGACCAGACGTTTAATTCCAAGGAATCTTGCATTAATGTGCTTGGTATAATCATCTCCGGTAATATATGTATGTGCAACCGTCGATCGGTTGTGGCCAACAGACGACGGGAGGCAAAGCAAACGGCGAATGGCTGATTGGCGACGGTGGCTAGGCCGGTGGGAATGGACGACAAGTTGCGACGATTCGGCCGACGGGCGGTGGGCACAGGGGCGGGCCCGACCGGCCGGCCGCGAGAGAGGTCGAGGGCCGATGGAGGACGGTAATGCCACATCTCCTGTCAGGCGGGAATATTTGATGGTAATCTAGAATAGTGTCACGCCCCGCTTCCCAAACTATGGAATACGGGGGGTGACTAAGCCGGCCATAATCCTACGGTTAAGGAAGTCTCCTGCCGTAGTCACATTTCGGCTTCTAGCAGTGCATGGTAAGCAGTAATCTGATTCAGAAAGTGAGATATAGTCACTAAGTCTATCATATCTAAATGAATCAGAGTGCAATAGATACAAGCAAAAGAGATAACTAACTAGATAGTGATAAAAGAAAAGATAGCGCTGACGTCGTTGATCTAGATGTCCGCAATATCCTTGAGGTAAGGTATGTCCTGATCCGAGCTAAGTCCACTTCTCATTCTGAGCATGCATACTCAGGTCGTCAGAGCGACACAACAGCAATATATATATATATATATATATATATATATATATATATATATATATATATATATATATATAATATATGCAATGATGATAAATATGAAGCGGTAAGCATAGAGTAATGACGTGAGCATGAAACAACCAGTACAGATAAACAGTAAAGCATATGTGTCGAATCACTAATCAATGCAATGTCCATATCACTAAACCTATCGTTAGTCTAAGTGTGAGCGTCAACCATCACAGAAGTATTCCTAACCCAAGGATAAGCCACAGGGGCAAGGAAACATGGGCCTGAATCACGATCAGTAAGAATCAGTAACACGATCAATAACAATGTCATGAAATCACGAAATATACTGGCAATAGGACTCCTGAGATTCCATTGATTGAACTCACACTCAAACTACCCCCATCCCGTGGTCTACATCAAACACCGATCATGAATCTAAATACCAGTCTCTTCATGATAAGTCTACGCGAGAATTGGAGACAGGGTCTCCATCAAGTATATCTCGACTGATATCCAAGATATGTGGACAGTCCTCGATGTCTTACTTATGACACTAATATAAGTGCTTCCATATTTGTCCCATACCAGTTATAGTTACACTTATATATGTCCATAGATATCGACAATGCAATAATTAAATGGTTCCGCTGATTGTGCATAAGTATGTGTTATTTCCACTATTCAATCACGCTATTACACTAACGTACTTGCCACAATCCAATCACTAACACTTATCACTCGGTAATATAAAACAGTCACTGGGACGTTAATCTATATGGCCACTATTCAATGAGGGTATAACAGTTACATGATATGATAAGAATGCAATTAAATATGATACGAATAAAATAGGGGCAGTCGGTGTCATATAACTTGCAAAATTCACTATAAATCACACATGCATAATTGAGAAAAACCATATGAAAGGAGTAAGCATTATATTTAATTATATGTACATAAAAATTAGTTTCGAGTCAATCGGGTTTCAGGTTTGCGAGTTACGGTCATTCCATTTTAAGTATTCTCTGCTGGAAATCCAGTTTCAAAACTGAAAGTCTGTTTTTTAACACGGTTTACTCTCTGTTGGGATCACAATTAGGCAACGCTACAGTAAGATAATATTTAGATTTATTTGTTATGTTTCCAACGTACCAGACCGATCAATAATATCAGCTGTATGCAGGGAGATATGCACTGTTTAAGGTTAAGGTGTACAATCTGCCTCTGCGGAAAACTGCAGTACATACTGGCGGTTAAAAATGTGTTATATATATCAAAACATACTGGAATCCAATGAGACAAGTACCTTTAGAAAGTTAATTTAATTCTCTACGCTTCTATGTATGGTTTCGTGCACTTGCGCACCTGATCAGTGAGAAACCTGCGTTCTAAAACGGGTAAAGACTGAGATTCTTGCTCTGGACTGCAGTCTAGAGCCATGAATTGCCTCAGTTTTCGTTGTCCTACCTACTAAAATTCAGAGGTGAACTATCAGTTATTGTAGGCTTATCTGTTATCTTCGATAGGAGCCATGGAACACTAAGATCCGAGGTATAAATAATTTATTATGGATTTAACGGTCTAGCATGTCCGGGAAAAATTCACCTTTCGTAAAGGTTATCGGAGTAACATCTACTGGGTGAAACGATGTAAGTTTCCTACAAAAATTTTACATGATAATTTTCAATAGTAAAAAGGGTTTGATGACCACAAGTTTCGTCGTTTTAAGGCATTTTTTTACCTAGGGTTTCACATCGATCAATCTCGATTATGCATATGGGTGTCATTCAGGATTTCTATTTTGATTAATCGACATGATTTTTTATCAGTTCAATTCGTAAATATTATCAAAATGAGAATAACAATCGCTATACGGGTTCCAATCACAACCACTAACTCACTACGGTTTATTATTAAAATTACTGTGATACTTTGCTGTATATAGCTAGACACACACACACTCACATATCTATACGCATTGATTTATCATTACCATAGCATATAAAGCAAGTGGAGTTCGCTTTCCTGAAAACGACAATGGCACGTCAACGATGACGGGCGCGGCACGGGCACGATCACGATCATGACACGGAGACAACAAGCTTGGGCTCGGCCGTCTCTTCCTCGCAGCGGGGAGCTCGAGTCGAGGATGGCACTGGGGACTCCGGTGAGGTGGCCAGCAGTGAGGGGAGCTCGGAGTTGCTCTGGGTCGCCGGTGATGGAGTGCTCGGGGTTGGAGTCGAGGGAAGACACGTGATGGTGGCGGTGGCTGTTGGTTCCAGACGATGGGTTCGGGGGTGACAGTGGTGGCGAGGGGGAGCTGGTGATGGAGAGGAGGCGGGGAGGAAGCTCGTCGGCGAAGATTGCAAGATCGAGGCGGTGGTGCTCGGGTCGCTGGTGAGGTGGTCGGAGGAAGAAAGTGGGTCTCGTTGTGATGGTGATGGTGTAAGTCGATGTCGCGCACCCCGCGGGTTTGCGGGGAGGCGGAGTTTGAAAAAAAAAACGATTTTTATATGCTTCGCAACACCGACTTGAACTCCAGGATCGATACTAAACCATAACTAGCTAAACTACTAGAGCTTAACTACTATGCGAGAGTGTTATACCTCAAAGTACCAAGTCCTTCGGGTCTTTGCTTGTCCTCCTCTCCTTGGCTCCTCGAAGATCGGATCGAACTTGTATGGTCGGCTTCCTCACGACGATCCACCCGAGAGAATGTGATTTGAGCTCAAACCTCTAACTTGAGGTAACTAGGGTAAATGGTTTGCTAATCCAAGTAGCCTAGGGGATGTAGAGAGTGATTATGGACAGTTTAGTCTCAATAACCCTAGGTTTCTCAACACACGAGACAATTAGGGTTTGAGGAGGAAGAAGAGAGCTCTTGAGGAGAGAGGGAGTGTGTGAGATATTATGAAATGAATATGGCTAGGTCTTGTGAATTATGAAGCATACAATAATTCACAAATGGAAAAAATCAAGCATGCTTCAATAGTCACTAGATGAGTCACCCAATGAGTCACCCCAAGTAGCCATGCTTCATTTAATGAGAAATCACACCCCTTACCTCCACCTTATTTACCATTTAACATAAATGGTTATACAAGAAATGAGGTGTCCTCTTCTAGAATAATTCTTGCACAAATTACAAGAATACCCCTCACCGTATATACATACCCGTATCCGTATTCCGAAAAATACGAATACAATGAGACAAAAATAATCCAAGAATATAATACTAGGATCCGGCTTAAACCAAAGTCCACCAGTATTATCCGCCCGAACATCATCCATGCACAAGTACACGTATATGATCGAAGTCCTGCCGTAAAACCATACGGCCTCTACATCGTTTCTCCCGAAGCAGGGAAACCCTCTGTGTGGGACTTTAAAGACTCGACAGTACACTGGCAGTGGGTTTAACTACAAGTTCGTTAGCGGTACTAGCTGCACGTAACGGCTACCCAGGTATCTGTCGATAAGAAGGCCGATGAGCAAACTCATCCGAACTCCCACTGAGCCTATCTGTGACAATCTCCGTACAGTTCGGTCTGTTCGTCTAAGAGTATCGCATATCGGGCCTAGGAGACGGTAGCCGTCAGACCCTTAATAGCTCAATACGTCGTGCCGGAGTAGAGCCCAAAACACCCTAAGAAACTACTGGAGTACCTACCAGTAAATCTCGCTTGCCCTGGCCAGGGACTTTTTGTAATGGCTTTCCGAACACAGCGCGATATCAACCCCCAATACCGGGAGAGACGAATTCTATCTAACCGCCACTTCCTCTAAATGCTTCAGGACTGCACCCAACTACTACCTGTTTGCACGACTCATTAGAGCCGTGGTAGGGTGGTAATCTAAGAACAGTGGGAACACACTCAAGGCGAAGTAGCGGTGTCAAGTCAATGGACAATGTTGTACTTATGTCACCTGGGAACTGCTATCTGACGATAGGCATAGTACCAACCAGCAGTTCCCTATGAGTCCTGTCCAGTGTACTCATAACCCAATGAGCACCTGCATACTATCTCCAGTACGACGTACTAATGGCTGTGGGACAGACCATCTCTCCTGTTGGGATGAGAAGCGTATACACTAGTCTACTCTGGAGTATCGATGCCCTGTCTCGATAATCCTACGACTATGGACCTGTATAAGGATGTGCTTATAGACTACCTAGCCCCCACTAGTGTGACTGCCATCACAACGCTGATAGTCAAGCAAAGATTCTAAGGGCTCTACCAATATGTATTAGCGATACGTTAAAAAGAAACATATACACATATTAAGGTAGAAACAAACCAAGTAGCATACTACTATATTGAGCAAGACTGTTACAATATCCATGTATATCCCAAGCTTCCAAAATGTAATATGCAAACTAGTACTATACAATAATGGCCTCTAGGGTATATATCACTAACAATCTCCCACTTGCACTAAGGCCATGTATTGGCGTATCGCAGACCTATCATCTCGAATAGGCTCTCGAACTGCGTCTGAGGGATGGCCTTTGTGAGTGGATCTGCAATGTTGTTCTCTGTGTCAACTCTCCGCACCTCGATCTCTGGCGATCTACGATCTCCCTGATCAGGTGATACCGCCTCAAGATATGTCTGGATTTCTGATGGGACCTGGGTTCCTTTGCTAAAGCTATAGCCCCGTTGTTGTCACAATACAGCGGTATTGGATCAACAATGGACGGAACCACCTGAAGTTATGTTAAGAACTTTCTCATCCAGACTGCTTCTTTTGCGGCATCACAAGCATCAATATACTCCGCTTCCATCGTTGAGTCAGCAACGGTGTCCTGCTTGGAGCTCTTCTAACAGACCGCCCCTCCGTTGAGGGTAAAGATATAACCCGACATGGACTTGGAGTCATCCTTGTCACTCTGGAAGCTGGAGTCAGCAAAGGCATCGATCTGGAGGTATTTTCCGTTATATTCCAAGAACATCTCCTTAGTCCTTCTTAGGTACTTGAGAATGTTCTTTACTGCTATCCAGTGTTTTTCCCCAGGGTTTGACTGATACCGACTTACCACACTTAGTGCGTAATCAACATCTGGTCTGGTACACAATATCATATACATTATAGAGCCTACCACAGAAGCGTAGGGTATAATAGTCATGCGATCCCTTTCCAAATCAGTCTTAAGAGACATCTTTTTGGAGAGGGTGATTCCTTGACAAGCCGGTAAATTACCGCTCTTTGATTCCTCCATACTGAATCTTTTCAGTATGGTGTCGATGTATCTGGACTGTGAAAGTCCCAACATCCTCTTAGATCTATCACGATAGATCTGGATCCCCAGAATATAAGAGGTATCACCCAGGTCTTTCATGGAGAACCTTTGTGACAAGAATCTTTTGACTGATTATAGCATAGGAATGTCATTTCCTATCAGCAGAATGTCATCCATGTACAAGACGATAAATACCACAGTTCTTGCTACAATCTTACTATAGATGCATGGTTCATATGGATTTTTGATAAAGTCAAATTATTTGACTGTCTCATCAAAACAGATGTTCCAACTCCGCGATGCCTGCTTTAGTCCATAAATGGACTTAAGCAATTTGCACACTTTCCCGCTGCTCCCCCTCTGAATGAAACCCTCTGGCTGATCCATATAGACGCACTCTTCCAAATTTCCATTTAGAAAAGCGGTCTTTACGTCCATCTGCCAAATCTCATAATCATGGAAGGCAGCAATAGCAAGAAGGATTTGAATGGATTTGAGCATAGCCACTGGAGAAAAGGTTTCATCATAGTCCAAACCAGGTCTTTGACAAAATCCTTTTGCAAAAAGTCAAGCCTTATAGGTTTCAACCTGTTCATCTACACCAATTTTCTTTCTGAAGATCCATTTTCAGCCTACGGGTTTTACCCCTTGTGGAGAAATGTCCAAAGTTCATACTTTGTTGGTGTTCATGGACTCCATTTCGGACCGCATTCCATCCAGCCATTTTACCGAGTCTCTGCTCTGAATGGATTGCTGGAAACTAGTTGGCTCATCATCGTCGATGATGCAATCCTCTCATCCCCATTTATGAGAAAACCGTAGTATCTCTCGGGCGGATGAGATTGCCTACTAGTTCTGCGGAGTGGCGCGGGGATGTCCAGTTCTTTTGAAACTTCTGGTTCTACCATACTTTCAGTAATAGCTTATGGTTCTGGAATTTCTTCCAGTTCTATTATGCTCCTACTTATCTCTTTTTCTAAAAATTGAGTTTCCAAGAAGTGGGTATGACGAAAAACAAAAACCTTTTGTTTCTCTGCGTAATAGAAAAGATACCCCCTGGAGTTTTTTGGGTATCCCACAAATCTACACAGTACTGAGCGTGTCTCGAGCTTGTCTGCATGCTATTTTTTTACAAAAGCTGGACACCCTCACATCTTCAGATATTGAAGATAGGGTTTCTTCCGACTCCATATCTGATATAGTGTGGTAGGCACAGTCTTGGTAGGAACCTTGTTCAAAATATATGCAGCTGATTCTAGTGCATAACCCCAGAAGAATCGCGGTAACCCAGCGTTACTCATCATGGAACGTACCATATCCAATAGGGTTCTGTTCCGCCTTTCCGATACACCGTTGTGTTGTGGTGTGTATGGAGGAGTAAGTTGAGAGAGAATTCCATTCTCTTTTAGGTAACCCAGGAACTCGGCACTTAAGTATTCACCATCTCGATCAGATCTAAGTGTCTTGATACTTTTTCTTGTTTGTTTTTCCACTTCATTCTCATATTCTCGGAATTTCTCAAAGGCCTCGGATTTATGTTTCATCAAGAGGACATGTCCATACCAAGAGAAATCATCCGTAAACTTAATGAAATAGGAATAACCACTTCGTGCATGTGTAGACATTGGACCACACACGTCGTTGTGTATGAATCCCAAGAGCTCGCTCACTCTTACTCCGTGTCCAGTGAACGGAGTCTTTGTCATCTTTCCTATGAGACATGATTGACAAGTTTCATAAGACTGATATTCGAACGGATCCAAATATCCCTCTTTATGTAACTTCGTTAACCGTGTTTCATTGATGTGACCCAGTCTACAATGCCATAAGAAAGCCTGATTTAATTCTGGAGACTTTTTTGTGTGTGTGTTCTGGACGTTGAAAACTTGATGTTAGTTTAATACGTATATACCGTTATTTAGTGTACCCGACCCAATCAAATCATGATTAAGGTGGATGTTTACAACATCGCTTATAAATGTAAAATTATAACCTTCTTTAGATAACAAAGATACAAAAATGATATTACAAGTTAAACTAGGTACACAAAATCAGTTGTGCAAAACCAAAAAATGTCCACTTGTCAATCCTAAGTGATATTCCCCTACAGACACAGCATCCACGCTCGCTCCGTTAGAAAACCTGAGGGTCATATCACCCGCTTTCAAAACTCTACGGCTTCTCAGTGCCTGCAATGAATTACAGATATGAGATCCTGATCCGGTATCCAATACCTAGGAAGTAGAGTTGATTGATAGACAGTTTTCAATCATAAACACACCTGAAACCGAAGCCACAACTTGCTTTGAATTCTGGTTCTGGGCTTTCCAGGCCCTGCAGTCTTTCCTCCAATGGCCTATTTTGTGATAATAGAAGCATTCTTCCTTCCCTACTATCAGCCCCCCAACTTTTTCCTTGCCCTTCCCTTGTACCTTACTGACACCGCCTTTCGGCTTGGTGGGGGCCTTCTTCTTCTTCCCCTTGGCTTTCGCCTTGGATCTAGAAGAGGAAGATCCCCCAATAAGTAGAGCGGGTGTCTTCCTGGATTTCTACAGGATGCCCTCAGCGCTCCTCAACATGTTGAGGAGTTCTTGAAGTGTAACTTCCTTCCTTTGAATGGTAAAATTTAAGATAAACTGGGCGTAGGTAGAAGGGAGGGACTGTAGAACCAAGTCTTTATATAACCCGTTCTCCAACGTAGTCCCCAGGTCCGCGAGCTCCTCAATGTAGCTGATCATCTTAAGGACGTGGTCCCCTACAGATGACTCGATACCCAACCTCGCTTGAAATAATTTCTTCGAGGTCTCGTATCTCGCGATACAGGATTGCTCTCCATATAATTCCTTGGTATGGAGGAAGATGGATTCAAGATCCATATTCTCGTGCCGCCTCTGGTGTTCATTATCCATAGAGGCCAGCACGAGACACTTGGCTTTCGCACTGTCAATTTCCCATGTCTTACGGATCTCTTTATCCGCGACGCTGGAATCTGGACCTGGGACGGCGGGGGCTTTAGTAGTAAGAAGATAGCCCAGTTTGTCATATGTGATGGCCATCTGGACATTCTTGAGCCAATCTTTATAGTTTGGCCCCGTCAATATGTTTTTGTCTAATAGTAACTTAAGCCCTGTCATTTTCGTCGCTGTAGTCAAGAGAGAGAGAGAGAACACTTTACATGATGCTCTTACAAGTTTAGATTGGTTATTAGTTTATCTAAACATGATGGCTCCCACTGTATCTCGAAATCTTTCTCAAATTATAAAAGAAGAATTAGTCAGGATTTAATCTCACTGTTACAATTCTTGCTTAACCTTTCGGCCAGGCTGGTGTTGGTACTTTGAGGGAGGTTTTCCAACGGTTTTGCGAAGTTTCTTAATTACATAACCTCTTTTCCCTGGAAGCATAGCCCCGCTAACACCATTCTAGACACATACTTGGTTTATAGTATTGATTGTTTAGTGAAAAATCTCCCGAGGAGTAGCGGATACTCACAGTAGGATCGGGATCCAAATATCATTGTGTGATAATCCTGAAGGAATCCTACCAATATTATCACACTCCAAATGGTATGCAGCACTAGCAAGTTTCAGTTTCTTTAGAAACTCCCGATGTAGATTTTTACCCCAATCTCTTATGACCTTGACGAAGGCCAATACATCATAAGTCGCAAGTCAAGTTCTACCCGTCATTGTCCAGGTTAATTTGAACCCACCCGTACATACCCTTGACAAAGGCTAAAATATTAGTACGATGTCCTAAACCAACGCATCTATCTATACTACAGATGAATATCCAGCAGCTACCAATCACTATGCCTTGGCGAAGGTCAAAATACATAGCTTGAATACTACTAAATATTCAAATGAAACGACGGAGGGCTACGACTGGTTTTGGCGAAACCGTGAATGTAATGAACTTGATTTAATCAAAGGAACCTGATAGTTTTTAAAGGAGTGGTTTAAGCTCCGCATTTAAAAGTCTGCTGTTTTGAAGAAAAAAAACTGAGTGGTTTTAAAAGTGTTCCAACGATTCAGTTTTGGTTTGTTTGATTTGTATTAATCTAATGCAGTCCCATCATTTACACCTATCATCACAGAGAGAAACGAAAATATGACGTACGCTTGTGCCATCCGCATTCGCCACTGGGCCCCGTCTAACACTGTTAGGTTACTTAACTAACGCTAGAGCGGGGGCTGGACTAGCGTGGATGCAAAACACAAGCAACGTCTACTGTATAGCATATATATAATATCCATTCGTATCACGCAATAATACGCATTCCAGATCACAGATGAACATATTAGATATACTAGGAATTCCGCATTTCGTTTAAGCTTGTAACGAAAGACGGATTCCACGGTCGTGATGAATAGCCAAACCCCACCCCAGACCCTTACGGGTACGGCAAACTACCCGCCAAATTCCCGAAGTGAAGCAACCTCCCTCAGCAAAGTGAGTAGGCCACTCAGCACTTCAAAGAACCCGATAGTTTGTACACCCCACCTTAGGTCTATCCTAGGAGAAGAAAACAGTAAAAGAAATAATACAATGGTGGCTACAATCTCAACCCAGATGTGATCGAGAAAATAATATTATATCAAATTAAAATTTATATCGAATGAAAGAAAACTCACATCTCACTTCCCCGGCTATTCATCCACGACGATCCAATAAGTTCATATACACAAACATCACAGATATGTGCAACCCCAAACTAACCGACATATAGAAATTAGCTGAAGTTTACGAACACATATATCACAACACAAATAAAACCAGATTAGCCAAGAACTTTAGAATTTCGATCAAAAACTATTTTCCGTATCTACCCCAAGTGCAAACCAGCACACAGAAACATACTGGCTAGAAACCAAATATACTAGAGAACAATACACCAAAAATTAGAACATCAGAAGAAGAACGAGTTGAATCGGCCTCGACTCTGCCGTGGAACTGCGGCGGAACAGACCGTTCCGCCGCGCTTCCGCGGTCGTCTTGGTGATTCATTAACTCATTTTTCTTGGGTGTTCTTATAATACCCTGCACTGAATTTTCATAGTTCTGAAATAATTTTTTATGGCAGTTTAAAAATCGACAGAAACTTAAGGGTGCGGGTGTATTGTTTTCACGATTTTCCGACGATCAAAGTTCTAATAACTTGCTAACAAGCTAGTAAAGATTTAGTAGGCTCTGATACCACTGTAAGTCGATGTCGCGCACTCCGCGGGTTCGCAGGGAGGCGGAGTTTGCAAAAAAAAAGATTTTTATATGCTTCGCAACACCGACTTCAACTCCAGGATCGATACTAAACCATAACTAGCTAAACTACTAGAGGTTAACTACTATGCAAGAGTGTTATACCTCAAAGTACCAACTCCTTCGGGTCTTTGCTTATCCTCCTCTCCTTGGCTCCTCGAAGATCGGATCGAGTTTGTGTGGTCGGCTTCCTCACGTCAAAGACGATCCACCCGAGAGAATGTGCTTTGAGCTCCAACCTCTAACTTGAGGTAACTAGGGTAAATGGTTTGCTAATCCAAGTAGCCTAGGGGATGTAGAGAGTGATTATGGAAAGTTTAGTCTCAAGAACACTAGGTTTCTCAACACATGAGACAATTAGGGTTTGAGGAGGAAGAAGAGAGCTCTTGAGGAGAGAGAGTGTGTGGGATATTATGAAATGAATATGGCTAGGTCTTGTGAATTATGAAGCATACAATAATTCACAAATGGAAAAAATCAAGCATGCTTCAATAGTCAATAGATGAGTCACCCCAAGTAGCCATGCTTCATTTAATGAGAAATCCCACCCCTTACCTCCACCTCATTTACCATTTAACATAAATGGTTATACAAGAAATGAGGTGTCCTGTCACGCCTCACTTCCCAAAATACGGAATACGAGGGGCTGACAAGGCCAGCCATGCTCCTACGATCAAGGAAATATCCTGCCGTAGTCACACTTCGGCTTCTAGCTTTACGTGGTAATCAGTAAACAATGCACAGGTAATGAGAAATGCAGTATCTGAAACAAAACAAATACACAGAACTGACCTGATGGAGGTCAAAAGAGTATAGCTCTGGATAGCTGATCAAGATATCCGTGTTGCACGTCTGGTCCTGGTCCAGGCTAGATCCACTCCTCACTCTGAGCATGCATACTCAGGTCGTCAGAGCGACGCGATAGCAATATATATGTATAGATGAAGTTGTAACTCAACAGTGATAATAGATATATAACAATAAATCAAGATATTAAAGATATGAACATGGAGTAACCAATGCAGTGTCTAATAGATCAGGTGAACAGTAACGCAGTAAAATAGTATGTCAGGTGTGTCAATTCAGTAAGTAATGCGTGTCAATGTCACTATCCCTATCATTCTCTAAGTCTCACTGTACAAGTCACTAAGCCTATCGTCAGTCCAAGTGTAAGAGTCAACCACTCGCGAGTGTCCTCCACCCAAGGATAGGACCCAAGGGCAAGGGACCACAGGCCCAAAATATAACTCACAGTAATAATCATGTACCCTGTAAATCTCCATATATCTCCATATATATAAGCCGACATGGGACTCCCGAGATTCTGTTGAACTCACACTCAAACTACCCCACACCCCGTGGTCTACATCAAACGCCAACCATAACCTCAAATACCGGTCGGTCCATGACAAGTCTGCGCGAGAACTGGAGACAGGATCTCCATCAAGCACGTCCCGACTGATACCCGAGATAGATGAACAGTGTCTGATGCCTTACCTATGACACCCATACAAGTGATTCCATAAGTGTCCCATACCACTTATAGTCACACTTATACATGTCCCACAGACGTCGACAATGCAATAGAATAATAGGGTCCACTGATTGCGTACAAGTACGTGTCACTTTCACTTATCCACTCATGCACGAACACTAACGTACTTGCCATAATAACCACTAATACCTAACACTGGGTAATGCACATGATCACTAGGCTACCAATGCAATGGCATATATATATAATGTGATGAGAAAACAGTATGTAAGGCATGATTAAGATGCCATATGTCGGTATGCTACCACTTGCATAATTTATCATAAATAATATATGCCAAAATTTAGCAAAACACTGAACAGGTAGTATGTGTGATTATCTATCCAGCAAATTTGGTTTCACATCAATCGGGTTTCAGGATCACTAGATATGGCCATTTCATTTTAAGCGTTCACTGCTGGAAATCCGGTTTCAGAATCGGAAGTCCATTTCGCAACGCATTTTAATCCCAGTTGGGGTAAGAATTTAGCGACACTATAGTTGAATGAAATCTAGGGTTTTCAATAAGGTTTTGAATGCAACATACGGATTCTCAATCACGTCTGTATGTCAAAAGTTACGCACTGTTCAACACTAGTATGTCAATTCTGATTCTGTTTTGGACTGTTACACATCCTGTACTTTTAAATTACAAATTAAATAGCAAACGATGATGAAACGAAATGAGACCACTTGTGTTATTTAGCTCACAGATTCACATTTAATAAACTGCAGAGTTCCGCAACATACGAGTTCAGGAAACAAGTTGGCACACATTACAGAATAGTAAACAGTAACCAGAGTCGCTCTGGACTGCAGTCCAGAGCCGCACTCCGACCCAATTATCGCCACAATTTCATTACAGAAACCAATATAAATTTGCATAGGATTACGGGTCGTCGAGTCGGATTCGATTTGAGCCCTCGAACGCATCATTTAAATATGTACACGATTTATTGTGATTTTAACGATTTTCAGGTGCGGGAAATTCCCAGCTTTTGTGGGTGTAATTGGGGTGTTCGTTTAAGTCGTTAACGGTCATATTTTCCAGTGAAATTTACACACAAGTTTCACGGCCTTACGGGCTAGACTATGAAAATGAGTTCCGTCAATTTAAATGAAGATTTCCATTGAGATCATGCATCGAACAGTTACGTCATATAATTTATCGGGAATAGTAAATATGGAATCTATACGATTATAGTTTGTAACAAACATAAATTAGCATGTAGCAAGTAGGGAACTTGCCAGGAAATGTTTTGGGCGATGTACGACAGCGGCAACGTCACGAGCGCGCGACGAACGGCGCGGTTTGGTTTCACGGCCTCGGCTCGCGATTCGGGTGCTACGTCGGAGTCGCCCGGAGACGTCTCGCGGTCACTGGAAGCGGAGGGGGTGCTCAGTGGTTCTCTGCGAGTGCGCTGGGGTCGACGACGGTCGGCGGCGTCGCTCAAGCGATGGGCAACAGTGAGTTCGCAGTGAGGAGAAGTTATGGTTTTCTGGTTTGGAGGGAGAGAGAGAGTGTAGGGGCTCGGGTGTGGATGTATGGGGTGTTGGTGATGATGCTGATGACGTTGGGGCGTCAACGAGGTGGTTCTGGTCGGTTGGGGGCTCGCCGGCGTCGTGGTGTAGGTGGCCGAGCTCGTTGCAGAGTGGGTTGGTGCTCGAGAGAGAGGCTCGGCTGAGGGGGAGGTGAGGTCTTTAGGAGGAGGTTAGGGTGAGATGATGAGGGAGGAGGTCGGAAGTGGTTCGTCGTCGTCGTCGTCGAGGGGAGCGGGTGAGGGAGCTGAAGTGGGTTGGCGAGAGAGCTTGGATGCAGGGGAGCTTGGTGGGAAGAAGGTGAGGAGGGGCTCGGTCGATGGAGGCTGTTGGCGACGTAGAGGTGGTCGTGTTGGTGCTCAGATGGTGCCCAGCGGCGAGGGGAGGCCGGCGTTGATGGATGCAGTGGCTCGACGTTTGGATATGGAGAAGATGATGGAGTGGTTTTAGTTGATGGGTGAAGTGGAGGGGATGGAAGTGAGGAAGGTGATGATAAGGTGAGAGTGGCAGCGAGGAAGTGAGTGGTGACTTGTCGAGGGAGGCAGTGAGGGGGCCGGGTCGGTTGTGAGGTGAGGATTCAAAGGAGCAGATCTCGGGCGATCGTTGGGAGGGCTTCGTCGTCATAGCCATTGGGGAGAGGGTCTCATGGGCGACGTTGCGAGGGAGAGCGAGTCTTCGGGGAGTGCGCGTCGCCGGGGTCAGTTGGCGAGAGACGTGGGCACACGTGAGAAACGGCCGCGAGGGGGACGTGGGAGCAACGAGAATGAGCGGGAAAAGATGTGGGGAGAAAGGAAAACAGTAACGGGTCGGGTAGGGTTTTGTTGTGGGTGTGGGCTGGGCTGAGTCGGGGTTTAATTTAAATTGTTTAAATTTCAGTTTCTATTGGGCTGAGGAAGGGAATTGATTTAAATTTATTAAAGGGGGAAAACGAAGTGGGCTTGGGGTTGGATGGCTGGGCTGAGAATCTGGGGCTGGAATAATTTAAAAGAGAGAAAATAGAAGGGAAAAGAAACTAGAGTTGGCTTGGCTAAAAATTTGAGCTTGAGCTGAGACGCAAAAATAAGAGGGATTGGGATTAGGGTTTGGGTAGAAGAATATAAGGAGAACTAAGGTTTGGGTTAGGAGTTTAACTAAAATAGAGAAGGGGTATGAGGACGTGGGCCGGAATAATAAAAGAAAAAGAAGGATGAAAGGAAAAGAGTTTAGGGTTTAAAATAATAGTAAATAAATAACAATAATAAATTAAGTAATTTAAGAGTAACAAAATACGGATGTTGATATACCGAAGGACTGGGTATTACATCATACCACCCTTACAAAAATTTCGTCCTCGAAATTTAAAATAACCGATAAGTTATAAAATCATAAGCGAAAAGCTACTATATCGAACACTAGTACATAATGGTTCACAAAAGGTCGGATAGAAAGAAATTTTTTTGAAGGTCTATATATGTATAAAAATTAACATAACTGAAGGGCGGGTCTAAGTAAGTACAAGGCAGACTCAAACATAAGAGCAAATTACATGTATACGAGAATATAAATAACAATAATGAACAATAATATTCGAGGCGTGCTCGATAAAATCGAAACCCAAAATATGTGCACATATAAGTATATCAAAAGTAGCACAGCAGAAATAATAAGTATAAGGCATAATCATAATGAAGCAGTGAAGGACGTGTCGGTAGTTTAAAACATTTTAGAATAACGTATCAATCAAAATTTTTTAACATAACTTAGAAAACCACATGGTGAAAATAAGAAGCATAGCACCAAAATAATATGTATAATACATATGGTCGTGCTACTGAAAAATGAGAAGAATAGTAGTGTACTTAAAATATATAAAACGGAGTAGTCAATAACACACACTCTTCGATAAATAAAAAATAATGAAAACTAAATTTTCGAATAATGATGTCCCTAAATATAGTTAGGGTAACAGGGAAAAGCATAAAAATGTATAGGGCTAGCTAGGGTAGGGATTACAATGGAGTGCGACTCATTCCAAAGGTCGGAGTGTGACGGCTTTAGACTGAAGGTCGAAGCGATTGGGGTCGGGTCAGCCCAGGGTGTAAGGGTGAACAGTAATGAACCTGAGGAGGGGAGGGAATGTATAGGAAGGAAACGGTCGACACATCAAGCGAATCAAAAATCTGAAGGGTTAGCGAACTCGGAAATTTCACTATAATATTCTCCTCCCAGAAGGATCTCAAACGAGGCACATACGAAGGACGAAGGGTGGCTTACTCAAAAGATCGGGGTGCGGCTATTCTTAATTTAAGCGAGGGTCAAAACAACACAAGATGCAGAAGCGAAGGACAGTAACGAATCTCAGGGGGAGGGACGTATAGGGGAACAATCAAAGCATCAAGTGAACCAGCAATCAAGAGATTTGCGAACTCAGAAATTTTATTTCATTCCAGAAAATTCTAAGCAAAGCATTCTCAAAAACGCAAGATGGCCCTAAACTATACACAGATTTATTTGGCCAGAGGAGACAACAGCTAAATCCCGTCAATCGCGGCTGTGGAGGTTCAGCAGGTTACGGTAGGCTCGCGCACTCAGGTAGGGGCGTCTATTCCCATATCGCCTCGCAGGGACCGCTATTGAGAGTTCTTCCACCGCAGGGTCTTGTTCTTCTGATCCTTCATCCTCGGCTGGAGCTTCTTCATCGAGGTCTGCACCCATGTGATTCTCTTCTTTTGGATTCTCTTCTATGGGATTCTCCTCTACTGGATTTTCTTCTATCGGGCCCTCCTCGGGATCTTCCAGGGTCTCCTTCCTCCTCTTCGGAATCGCCGATTATGTCAACTTCTAGGGCGGCGGCTCTTTCATCCTCGGAATCGCTGTTTCCGAAAATTTCCTGGGGGCCGTTTATCTCATCGTCCGAGCTCACCAGCATGCGATCTAAGCAAACGCATGACTGTGCATCTTCATCTAGATGCGGCGCTGCTCCAGGGTGGGCCATGGCCTGAAAAGAAAGAGTCATGATTAGACAGTGGAACACATTAAGAAAATAACCCAGGATACGGAGTACAAGAAAATATGCGGTAGGCAAGGACTGAAAAATCAAAACAAAAAATAGCGCTGTAATGAATAGTATAAATAAGGGGAAAGCAAGAGAACGATACATACATTACGATTCAAATTTTTATTGCATTCAACTAAAAGTTCGACGGATACAAGATTTCAAACGAAAATAAATATTTACAAGAGGGTGACAACATTATTACTGAAAGCATAAAACGTGAAAATTCTTCTTTGATTACTAGACCGCTGCATTCTCGTCACGCGAGTTGAATCCTATGCTTGGTCCGCACTATCCTCGAAGCTCGAACTACGAAATATCCATCAATTAGCAGGAGGGGGGAGTGTGGACGAACTGCCTCCTTGTAGCTCCTTCCTATTAGGGCAACTATTGATAAGGTGTTCGCTAGATCCGCAAATCAGGCATTTCCCCTGGGCGCGGCGACAATCTCTCTGAAGATGTCCTGGCCTCTTGCAGTACCCACAACATTAAGTCTTCTGCTGCTTCTGTCGCGGGGGAAAAAATGGGCGCTTCATCTTCCCCTCTTTTCCTCGTCTAACAGGGATCCCTTTACGATTGGAGACTTCTGTTGGTGCCTGATTCACCTGCCTTCTCAGTCCTTCAGCTAACAGGTCGTTTGTTCGCTCCTGGGCTTCCTTCAGATTTTGCAGTGCAATCAGGATCTCTACGGTCTGATTCCGGGGAGTGGAGATAGAGGAAGAGTTGTTGGAAGACATTGTCCTGAAACAACAATTTTGAGGACGTTATAAGGCACAAGCTATAAGGATTAAAATATAATATGGATTGGGCAAGGAATCAAGAATATCGGGTGTGATGAAATTCATTACAAGTGAAAATCAACTATAGGGCTCTAAGTCACTTAAACCGAGTACTGTATTGTAACTGTGAGGTAGTTCACAATTACAACCACGTAACTCTGCCAAGTCACCCGAAACCCTAGCGGATGGATAACAGAACACACAATGTGAATAAGGATTAAGAATAACAAGTTTACAATCTAGACCAATGGATGTCTTAGATTGTCAAGCTCTACATGGAAAACTGCAATCCCAATCGAAGCAAAACCTGGCTCTGATACCAACAAAACCATGTCACACCCCATTTCCCAAAATACGGAATACGAGGGGCTGACAAGGCTAGCCATGCTCCTACGGTCAAGGAAATATCCTACTGTAGTCACACTTCGGCTTCTAACTTTACGTGGTAATCAGTAAACAATGCACAGGTAATGAGAAATGTAGTATCTGAAACAAAACAAATACACAGAACTGACCTGATGGAGGTCAAAAGAGTATAGCTCTGGTTAGCTGATCAAGATATCCGTGTTGCACGTCTGGTCCTGGTCCAGGCTAGATCCACTCCTCACTCTGAGCATGCATACTCAGGTCGTCAGAGCGACGCAATAGCAATATATATGTATAGATGCAGTTGTAACTCAACAGTGATAATAGATATATAACAGTAAATCAAGACATTAAAGATATGAACATGGAGTAACCAATGCAGTGTCTAATAGATCAGGTGAACAGTAACGCAGTAAAATAGTATGTCAGGTGTGTCAATTCAGTAAGTAATGCGTATCAATGTCACTATCCCTATCATTCTCTAAGTCTCACTGTATAGGTCACTAAGCCTATCGTCAATCCAAGTGTGAGAGTCAACCACTCGCGAGTGTTCTCCACCCAAGGGTAGGACCCAAGGGCAAGGGACCACAGGCCCAAAATATAACTCACGGTAATAATCATGTACCCTATAAATCTCCATATATATAAGCCGGCATGGGACTCCCGAGATTCTGTTGAACTCACACTCAAACTACCCCACACCCCGTGGTCTACATCAAACGCCAACCATAAGCTCAAATACCGGTCGGTCCATGACAAGTCTGCGCGAGAACTGGAGACAGGATCTCCATCAAGCATGTCCCGACTGATACCCGAGATAGATGGACAGTGTCTGATGCCTTACCTGTGACACCCATACAAGTGATTCCATAAGTGTCCCATACCACTTATAGTCACACTTATACACGTCCCATAGACGTCGACAATGCAATAGAATAATAGGGTCCACTGATTGCGTACAAGTACGTGTCACTTTCACTTATCCACTCATGCACGAACACTAACGTACTTGCCACAATCACCACTAATACCTAACACTGGGTAATGCACATGATCACTAGGCTACCAATGCAATGGCATATATATATATATAATGTGATGAGAAAACAGTATGTAAGGCATGATTAAGATGTCATATGTCGGTATGCTACCACTTGCATAATTTATCATAAATAATATATGCCAACATTTAGCAAAACACTAAATAAGGGATAAGTAGTATGTGTGATTATCTATCCAGCGAATTTGGTTTCACGTCAATCGGGTTTCAGGATCACTAGATATAGCCATTTCATTTTAAGCGTTCACTGCTGGAAATCCGGTTTTAGAATCGGAAGTCCGTTTCACAACGCATTTTAATCTCAGTTGGGGTCAGAATTTAGCGACACTATAGTTGAATGAAATCTAGGATTTTTAATAAGGTTTTCAACACAACATACGGATTCTCAATCGCGTCTGTACGTCAAAGGTTACGCACTGTTCAACACTAGTATGTCAATTCTGATTCTGTTTTGGACTGTTACACATCCTGTACTTTTAAATTACAGATTAAATATCAAACGACGATGAAACGGAATGAGACCACTTGTGTTATTTAGCTCACAGATTCACTTTTAATAAACTGCAGAGTTCCGCAACATACGAGTTCAGGAAACAAGGTGGCATACATTACGGAACAGTAAACAGAAACCAGAATCGCTCTGGACTGCAGTCCAGAGCCGCTCTTTACAGAAACCAATAGAAATTTACATAGGATTACGGGTCGTCGAGTCGGCTTCGATTTGAGCCCTCGAACGCATCATTTCAATATGTACACAATTTATTGTGATTTTAACAATTTTCAGGTGCGGGAAATTCCCAGTTTTTGTGGGTGTAATTGGGGTGTTCGTTTAAGTCGTTAACGGTCATATTTTCCAGTGAAATTTACACACAAGGTTCATGGCCTTACGGGCCAGACTATGCAAATGAGTTCCGTCAAATTAAATGAAGATTTCCATTGAGATCATGCATCGAACAGTTATGTCATATATTTTATCGGGAATAGTAAATATGGAATCTATACGATTATAGTTTGTAACAAACATAAATTAGCATGTAGCAAGTAGGGAACTTGCCAGGAAACGTTTTGGGCGATGTACGACAGTGGCAACGTCACGAGCGCGCGACGAACGTCGCGGTTTGGTTTCACGGCCTCGGCTCACGATTCGGGTGCTATGTCGGAGTTGCTCGGAGACGTCTCGCAGTCACTGGAAGCTGAGGGGGTGCTCAGTGGTTCTCTGCGAGTGCGCTGGGGTCGACGACGGTTGACGGCGTCGCTCCGGCGATGGGCAACGGTGAGTTCGCAGTGAGGAGAAGTTATAGTTTTCTGGTTTGGAGGGAGAGAGTGAGTGTAGGGGCTCGGGTGTGGATGTATGGGGTATTGGTGATGATGCTGATGACGTTGTGGCGTTAATGAGGTGGTTCTGGTCGGTTGGGGGCTCCCCGGCGTCGTGGTGTAGGTGGCCGAGCTTGTTGCAGAGTGGGTTGGTGCTCGAGAGAGGGGCTCGGCTGAGGGGGAGGTGGGGTCTTTAGGAAGAGGTTAGGGTGAGGTGATGAGGGAGGAGGTCGGAAGTGGTTCGTCGTCGTCGTCGTCGTCGAGGGGAGCGGGTGAGGGAGCTGAAGTGGGTTGGCGAGAGAGCTCGGATGCAGGGGAGCTTGGTGGGAAGAAGGTGAGGAGGGGCTCGGTCGATGGAGGCTGTTGGCGACGTGGAGGTGGTCGTATTGGTGCTCAGACAGTGCCCAGCGGCGAGGGGAGGACGGCATTAATGGATGCAGTGGCTCGGCGTTTGGATGTGGAGAAGATGATGGAGTGGTTTTAGTTGATGGGTGAAGTGGAGGGGATGGAAGTGAGGAAGGTGATGATAAGGTGAGAGTGGTAGCGAGGAAGTGAGTGGTGACTCGTCGGGGGAGGCAGTGAGGGGGCCGGGTCGGTTGTGAGGTGAGGATTCGAAGGAGCGGATCTCGGGCGATCGTTGGGAGGGCTTCGTCGTCATAGCCATTGGGGAGAGGGTCTCATGGGTGACGTTGCGAGGGAGAGCGAGTCTTCAGGGAGTGCGCGTCGCCGGGGTCAGTTGGCGAGAGACGTGGGCGCACGCGAGAAACCGCCGCGAGGGGGACGTGGGAGCAACGGGAATGAGCGGGAAAAGATGTGGGGAGAAAGGAAAACAGTAACGGGTCGGGTAGGGTTGTGTTGTGGGTGTAGGCTGGGCCGAGTCGGGGTTTAATTTAAATTGTTTAAATTTCAGTTTCTATTGGGCTGGTTTAATTGGGCTGAGGAAGGGAATTGATTTAAATTTATTTAAGGGGGAAAACGAAGTGGGCTTGGGGTTGGATGGCTGGGCTGGGGATCTGGGGCTGGAATAATTTAAAAGAGAGAAAATAGAAGGGAAAGGAAATTAGAGTTGGCTTGGCTAAAAATTTGAGCTTGAGCTGAGATACAAAAATAAGAGGGATTGGGATTAAGGTTTGGGTAGAAGAATATAAGGAGAACTAAGGTTTGGGTTAGGAGTTTAACTAAAATAGAGAAGGGGTATGAGGACGTGGGCCGGAATAATAAGAGAAAAAGAAGGATGAAGGGAAAAGGGTTTAAAATAATAGTAAATAAATAACAATAATAAATTAAGTAATTTAAGAGTAACAAAATACGGATGTTGATATACCGAAGGACTGGGTATTACATGTCCTCTTCTAGAATAATTCTTGCACAAATTACAAGAATACCCCTCACCGTATATACATACCTGTATCCGTTGTTCCCTGCCGGAAGACGCGACCGGGATGTTGGGACGTCGGGGCCGGAATTCCGGCGGGGAACAGATTCTGGCACGCCTGGTGGGACCTTTTCCTCTTTCCACTCCACACTTCATGTGTCGTGTTCGTGAACGAATCGCGGTTTGTTATGGTTGCCTGTGGATTCGAGATACTAAGATTTGGTGTCTTGTTCCGTGCAGAAAACAGAAGATCAATGGCTTCAAACTACACTAATTGCAACAACTCTCACTCCGTCCTCACCGGAGGAGTGACTTATGGGCCTCAAGCGGCCTCCCTTTTCAAGATGCCAGTGGAGCAGGTAACTCAGGCCACCACTGGGCTGTTCTTTGGGACCATGCTCCCACCAATGAGCTTTAATGCCCCTCTGCCGTTGCAAGATGCTCCGAAGAAGTTGGTCTTTGATCGACTTGCAACTACTGCGGCCTCTCTCAATGGGTCGCCCAACTCCACTGCCTTGGTTTTCAATAGACTGGGTCAAAACTCCAATGGGCCCGTGAAGAAGCCCACAAGACCAGAAGGTGTTATCCCCAAGCGGATAGCCATTCCTGCTCCTGAAGTCGTCAAAGCGGCTTCTCCTGCTAATGGGTCGATCTTCACAAGATTGGCCGTTACGACTCCCTATCCAAGCGATGTTGCTAAGGCTTCTCCCCCTGCGCGAAAATCTGCTTTTAATAGGTTGGCCGTCCCCACTCAACGGACGTCGGTCTTCAAGAGGTTGATATCAGCAGCACTTGACCAGAACAGGGGGCAGAACGAAGTTACCCTTAAAGCTGACACAATCCCAACGGCTCGACACGCTCGACGTCGCCACTGGCGCCGAGTAAGGAAGGCTTGGGGCAACTCCCCCTCTGGGCTAACTCCACCAGCCCCAATGGTGGAAGTCAATGCTGTTGTTCTAACTGGGAACATGTTCGAGCTGCTTAATAGGGTGAGCAGGAATTCGCCCACCGCCATACTGAAAAGATCTCCTCCACCCGTGGAGAATGTTACAGAAACAAAGCTGGAACAGCCCCCTCAGCAGCTGTCCTCCAAAATTTACAAAACCCGGCGACAGGTTCATGACTCAGTAATTGATCAAAATTACTTTTGCCGGCAGAAAAAGGTGAAGGTTCAACAGGAAGAGAACCGTCCTGTCAAGCCGCAAAGAACAACAACTACCTGGGTGCCCGCTGCAACGGCCCCCTCAACATCAACTGCTCAAAAGAGAAGGAGGCCAGAGAAAGCCCCTGTGACCGCAGCAAACCGCAAAGACGTTGAGTCCAAATGCCCCAAGTCCGGAGGCATGGTAGTTCACACCGTTTACATAGCTTCCGGAAAAGAGGAAAGCCGTGCTTCGATGGGTCATCAGCCGCTCACCCGATCGATAACAAAAGCTCAAGAGAAACAACAACAGAAGCTTCAGGAAATGCTAACGCAAATGGCCGCACTCACCGGGCCTAAAGAAATCCCTGAGGCATCCTCGGAGCAGCGTCATGAGCAGGAAACCGATGCTGAGTTCCTCCGCAGAATTCTCGAGAAGAAGGACAAAGAGGCAGCGGAACAAGCTGCCAACATAAAACGAATGGCGCTTTTATTTCAAGACATGGTCGGGATGATGTTACAGCCGGATCCTCCAGCTGAAGACCCTCCGACTACCCTCGAAAACGACAGAGGGGAGACATCAAACCCTCTTTCGACTCTATCAGCAGCCAAAGAGGAGACCATCTCCAAAGCCGCCCTGGATGACTATATCGCTCAACAGATACAAGCTCATCAGGCAAACGAAGCGGCCGGTCAAATTGTTAAGACTGGACGACCATATCCGGGTTGGTATGACCAAATAAGGTACCCGCCGGGATATACGATCCCCAAATTCCACGTATATAAGGGGACGGGAAGTCCGCATCAGCACGTCGCTCAATTCAGAGCCTTGTGCGGCAACACTAGAGGTGATGATAAACTTCTGCTCCGCCAGTTTGTTGGCAGCTTGTCGGAGACGGCGTTCGAATGGTATTCTGAACTCCCAAATGACTCTGTCAAGACGTTTGCAGAAATGGAGTTGCTATTCACGCAGCGTTTCGTAAGCGCTAGCGAACGCACCCTGATCACGTCACTCATCAACGCCAGAGTGAAGCCGAGAGAAACCTGGGTTCAATACGCAATACGATGGCGAAATTTATGGTCAAAATGCGAGCAGCGCATCGAAGAAGCTCCTACGGTAGGCATGTTCGTGGGTACTCTTGACCCTCAAGCGACCATATCCCAATTCATGATGTTCTTCAAACCGACCACCTTCCAGGCCTTGATTGACAAGCTGGCCCAAATGGACCAGATGGGACATAGGCCTTCCTCTTCAAAGACGGAGCCTTGGAATGAAAAGGGCAAATGGAAAGCGACTTTTGTCGCCAATACTCAACAACAGCCGAGCAATTTAAAGCCGCTTGTTCGCCAAAATAACGTGCGTCCACGCCCATCCCTTGAGGAGAGACTCGGACTCCCTTATTCGTTTCCCCAAGACAAAACAAGGAGATTGTTCGAGCTAGCGGTGTGCAACAGGTTCATCAATCTCCCGAATCCAAAATGACCGTTGCAACCCGGCGAGGCTAGTAGTCCCAATTATTGCCCTTACCATCAAACGGTAAACCATCCAATTGAAGATTGCTTCGTCTTTAAAGGCTGGATCGAAGACCAATACCAACAGGGAAAATTCGCACTGTCCGAGAATTGGAAAGTAAACCCTCCACAAGCACATGCTCTGAAAAAGATAAACATGCCGGGGGCATCGTGCTCTTTCATAGAGAAAGCCCCATGGACCTAAAAGTCCGTAAACTAGAAACTCGCCTCAAATATGGCAACGATGGACCGGAACGTCTTTAAACTAACAATGGACCACTATGTCCTAAAACTGGCTATTGACCGAAACGTCGATAAACTAACGTTGGTTACAGCATCCCAAAGCTGATATAAGAAAAAGAAAAGAAAACGGTATGTCCATAAGTAAAGGGGCACGGATGAAAACCCGAAAGGGCTCCGTGAGTAAAAACAACAGGGCTACCGGCGAGTTTTGTGAAAACTCGAAAGGGCGCAACCTAGTTAGAATAAAAATAAAAAGATGAAAAAAAGAAAACGGTATGTCCATAAGCAAAAGGGAACGGATGAAAACCCAAAGGGCTCCGTGAGTAAAAACAGCAGGGCTACCGGCGAGTTTTGTGAAAAACCCGAAAGGGCGCAATCTCGTTAAAAGACACTTGCAAGGTCCTCTCGACTTTGTAAGGAGAAACCACCTGCGTGAGATCCTTACGACTCACAAGGGAGAAACACACTTAGGGATCCCCACGATCCCTAGGGAGAAATTACACTTGCGAGATCCTCACGACTCATAAGGAGAACCCTCTTATGAGACCCCCACGACTCATAAGATTTGAAAGTCTTAAGCTACAGGGATCTGAACCTGTTCTTAAGCAGCCACCACAACTTCCAATGCTGCCCTACAAGCGGCTCAATATGGACCCTTGTATACAATCCATGGGCACGAATAAACATTTCCCTAACAAAGTCCCAACAGAGACTGGGAATATGCTTGCACGGCGAACAACCCTTGTAAGTCCTCTCGACCTATAAGGAGAAACCACTCTTGTAAGATCCTTACGACTTATAAGAGAACACACGTTTAGGAATCCTCATGATTCCTAAGGAGAAAACGCACCTACGAGATCCTCACGACTCGTAGGGAGAAACACCTTTATGAGACCTTTACGGCTCATGAAGTCAAAAGCCTTAGTCGACGGTATCCTAACCCTGTTTGCTAAGCCACCTTTGTTTGACATTGACAGAGGCAAATGATGATTCGCTCCTGGCAATATCCCAGTTGTAGCGATGCTGATGCCTAAATCGGTATCAAATTCCAAGTCCTTTCATGGCAAATGATGATTCGCTCCTGGCAATATTCCAGTCGCAGCGATGCTGATGCTGAGATTGGCGCCAGATTCCAAGTTACACACTCGCGATAAAAAATCAGCGAGCCAAAAATGCATATGAAATAACCGAAATGATGGGGCAACTTGCAACGAAATCAGCAAGTAAAAATGTATGCATACAAAAACAGCCGAAATGATTGGGAAACTCGCAATAAAAAGCGGCGAGTAAAAATAAAAAATAGCCGAAATGATTGGACACCGCGAAAAATAGCTGAAATGATTGGGCAATCGCGACTTTCGCGATATTAAAAGCTGAAATGATAGAGCATCGCGGAAAGAAAGAAATAAAAAATGAATGAAATGAAACTTTTTGCCTTACAGGTGAGATCACATCGATCCCTGTATACAATCCATGGGCACAAACAAAAAGGGAACCATACCTTCCCACCAGGCTCCATCAGAAGAAGAGCCAAATCTCAATGGCCACATCTACAGCCTAAAGATCATCAACAGCGTTCCTCCTCATTCCAACTGGATACGGACGCGACAGCCACCAAACGGAGCCATGGCAAAGTCCCTAGTTCCAGATTTCAACGGCGACATCTACAGCCTAAAAGTCAACAACGACGTTCCTCCGCAGTCCAGCAGAATGCAGACGCAACGTCAACAAAAGACCTCAGGTCGAAACAAAGTGGAGCGACAGCAAAATCCCAGCTCCACCTCAGCATTCGTCTCGATACAGTAGACGAGATGTCAACAATGGCGTTCCTCCGCAGTCCAGCAGAATGCAAAACGCAACGTCAACAAAAGACCTCACGGTCAAAACAAAGCGGAGCGACGGCAAAATCCCAGCTCCACCTCAGCATTCGTCTCGATACAGTAGACGAGATGTCAACAACGGCGTTTCTCTGCAGTCCAGCAGAATGCAGACGCAACGTCAACAAAAGACCTCACGGTTGAAACAAAACGAAGCGAAGGCCATACTCTTAGCTTCAGGGTCTTGACGGCAACTCATATAAAACCTGAAAGACTATCGGAGATCATCCCACATCAGCGCGGAGTGGTCACCACCTCGACGTTCGTCTCGATACAGTAGACGAGATGTCACTACAGCGTCCTTCCTCCAACAGGATTCGGACACGCTAAAGCAAACGAAGCGAAGGCCAAATTCCTAGCTTCAGGGTCTTAACGGTAACTTAAATAAAACCTAAAAGACTATCGGAGATCATCCCACATCAGCGCGGAATGGTCACCACCTCGACGTTCGTCTCGATACAGCAGATGAGATGTCACTACAGCGCCCTTCCTCCAACAGGATTCGAACGTGTCAGAGCAAATGAAGCGAAGGCCAAATTCCTAGCTTCAACGTCTTGACGGTAACTCATATAAAAACTTAAAGACTATCGGAGATCATCCCACACTAGCGCGCAGTGGTCACCACCTCGACGTTCGTCTCGATACAGCAGACGAGATGTCACCCCAGCGTTCTTCCTCCAGCAGGGTTCAGACGCGACAATCAAACAACGGAGCCACGGCAAAATCCCTAGTTCCAAGCCTCAACGGTTCACTAACAACCTAGAGACAATCGCAACATTCGTCTCGATACAGCAGACGCAATGCCAGCAAATGAAGGAAATGCTAAATTCCTAGCTTCAGGGTCTTGACGGCAACTCATATAAAACCTGAAAGACTATCGGAGATCATCCCACACCAGCGCGGAGTGGTTATGACTCATCGGGGCTCCCCAAACTGAGCCTAACCTCAAGTAAAAAGCGCATGACAAAATTCCTAATGCTCGCTCTTCCGACGGTCAAACTGCCTAGGAAGATTGCTTGAAGACGTCTTGTCCAGCCCCCGAAGGGATCAGAGACACGACAGTCGCAAGGCTGCTCGAACAGTAAGATTGCCTATCGAGGAATACATCAGCCAACGCGACGGTACGATGGACAAAATCCTAGTACCACAGACCCTAACGGACTTTTGTCGTAAAGAGCAGAGGTTAACTATGACGTTAGGACATCCTTGTGAGAACTTCTCGATTTGTCTCGACTCGTAAGGCATAGCCTTAGGCAATGGGGATTAAAAAACCTGTTTCCTAAGCACTGGGGCCCTGCAAGTCAGTTCAAGATGGACTCTTGCATACTATTCACCGGGTCACACTCTCCGAAGTCGAACATCGACAAAGAGGGAAACAACCACTTACAAGTCCTCTCGATTTGTAAGCGGGAAAAATTCTCTTGTGAGATGCTTACGACTCTCAAGAGAAAACACACACTTAGGAGTACTCACGACTCCTAGGGAGAAAATACACCTACGGGATCCTCTCGACTCGTAGGGAGAAAAGTCTTTATGAGACCCTCATGGCTCATAAAGTTGAAAAGTCTTAGGTGGCAGATCCTAACCCTGTCTCCTAATCCATCACTGCCCTACAAAGAGGTCAAGATGGACTATTTATAAACCACATTCCTCGAAGTCAAACATCAACAAGGAGGGAAACAATCACTTATGAGTTCTCTCAACTTGTAAGGGAGAAAATTCTCTTGTGAGATCCTTACGACTCTCAAGAGAAAACGCACTTAGGAGTTCTCATGACCCCTAAGGAGAAAATACACCTGCGGGATCCTCTTGACCTGTAGGGAGAAAAAAACCTTCTTGAGACCCTTATGGCTCATGAAGATGAAAAAGTCTTAGGCTACAAGGACCCTAAAACTTGTCTCCTAAGCCCTCAATTCTATGGCCATGCATAACCCTGCACTACTTCACCCACGTACATACTTACGTGGGCAAAGTAGTGTGGGCATTTGTTCCCGCCAAAAATTTCTGCGCAAAGAGCCTAAGATATCAAATGGCAGCGATACGCTTAAGAAAATGCGAACCAGTATTTTCCGGGCTTTATTTTGACAAACTCTCGAATGAGAAACAACTAAATTATGATGGTATCGAAAGCGTCTCGAAAAATTCTTCGATTTGATATATTATGGGCCTCATAATTCATCCGGGATCAAAAGTTATGAGGTATCACGTGCCCACACGTGACCGGGCATCACGTGCCCACACGTGACCATTTACAGGCAAAGCTTGTAGACGCTGAATAAAATAAATAATTAAATGGGGTCACGTGCCATCACATGATAGGCCTTTGAAAACCCACTGAAGAAAATTAAAAGTGCAATAAAACAATCAGGAATACCCCAATGGGGGATCACATGTCCACACGTGACCAACAGTCACGTGCAGACACGTGATGGGTTCCTAAGCTCTTTGAATTAATAGAATTAAATTCTAATTAAATAATTAATCAGTGGGGTCACGTGCCAACACGTGATGGGCTCTTAAACCCTCTGAAATAATAAGAATTAAATTCTAAATAATGGGGTCATGTGCCAACACGTGATAGGCCTCTAAACTCATTAAATAGAGTTAAAAAGTATAATAAAAAAACAGGAAAATCCTAATGGGGCATCACGTGCCCATACGTGACCAAGGGTCACGTGCTGACACGTGATAATTCTTGAGTTCTTTGAAACAACAGAATTAAATTATGGTTAAATGCTTTATCGAGGGGGTCACGTGTCAACACGTGATGGGATCCTAAAATCCCTGAAATAATAGAATTAAATTCTAATTAAGGGAAATCAAAAACCTTAACTGGAAAAATATTTCTTTAAATCTTTCCAAACAAAAAGGATGGTGTTCTGTAAAATGGAGCACCGTTGGATTAAAAATCCAATGGTGATTAAAAATCACCAATTTATGGGAAGATTTTATACAAGGAAAGATTTCCCTAAAATTCACCAAGAATAACAGATAAAATATCTTTTGGATTAAAAATCTAATGGTGAATAAAACTCACTAAATGATCTAAAAAATCATGTTGGTTACAAAAACAACCAAAATCTTTCAATGAAAGATTCATTGAACAAATTGATTCTTTTCTTTCTCCTATAAATAGGAGCCAAGAAGAGAAGAGATGTGGATCTACTTTTGAGAGAAGAACAGAGAGAAAAAAGGGGAGAATTTAATTTTCAAGAGAGAAAAGAAAATTTCTTCAGAAGAGAAAAGAAACCCTAGGTGAGAAAGGGGAAAGAGATTTAAAGCTCCATAAAACAAAAGAGAATTTAATTCTTAATCTAAGAGTTTAACTCTTTTGCAAAAGAACTTAGTTCTTCTTCTGGTTGAAGATCTACAGAAGCAAATCTCTCCATAGGTTAAGAATTTAATTCTCATCGGGTTGAGATTCTGCTATGCAGATGCAAAACTTAGAGGGAGAATTGAGTTTAGAGAATTTAATTCTCCTAAACTCACAGGAATTTAATTCCTCCAGATAAAACTAAGGTTTAACCCTATATGAGAATTCAATTCTCCCAATTCATAGGAATTTAATTCCTCCAAGACAGAACTAAGGTTTAACCCTACATGAGAATTTAATTCTCCCAAATAAGAATTTAATTCTTCTACATATATAGGAATTTAATTCCTCTAAAACATAATTAGGGTTTAACCCTACAGAGAATGTAATTCTTGAAATAAAGAGACTTGAAAGATCTCCATGCATGTAAAGAACTTGGTCACGTGGTAACATGTGACCCCCATACTCAATGATCAGAAAAGAAAGAAAAAGACTGAGTCACGTGCCCCCACGTGACCCCTAAGAAAGATCCCTTAAAATGAGAAAGAAAAACTTGAAGGCAATGCCTCACATGCTCCCACGTGACCCTCAAAATAAATGGAACAAAGCCAAAGGCAGAACTTTTTTTTGGCGCCCTCACGTGAGCCCTTAATAAACACTTTGATAAGTAATACATGGTTACCCATCACGTGTTCCCCACGTGACCCCTTCTTTTCTAGTGTTTAACACTATTTTGAATATTTTGTCTCTAGTGTTTAACACTGCTTTAAATGCATCACGTGGGAACACGTGACTGCCAGATATGTGCTAGTGTTTAACACTATTTTCAAATCAGCCTTAGCCCAAATCAGCTAAGCTTTCCAGAGACAAGATCCTTTGGTTGAATCCCAATTACATTCTTCCAAACTTGATCATTACATATGACATTCAAAATAAAATCCCAGAGCCATGATGAATGGTCAGTACTCAACCAAAGACAAAATGTTGTCAGAACCCCAAACCCCTGTTTAGCATTGCTAAATAATGGGGGTGAATCCAGACAAAAGTTCAATAGTCCAACAAAGGGCCAACATTTCAAACTTAATTGGACTTAGCCCGAGCTGGCCATAAGTCCTCAATTCAGATTTAACTGAGCCCATGTGCTCATAATCTAATTAATTGATCTTAGTCCTAAATTGGATTATAGATCTCCTAATCAACTTTGGTTCAAGGGTACATCTCTTCACTCCTCTGATATTTGTCGTTGTAATCCTTCAACGTCTTCAGAGAGGTGACGGGTCCCGATAACCATACACTTCATAGACTATGACGTCTTTAAACTGGACTGTGGGGTCCTTAAACTCATGGACTATGATGTCCTTAACCTCGGACTGTAGGGTCCCTTTAAACCCACGGACTATGATGTCATTAACCTTGACTGTGAGGTCTTTAAACTCACGGACTATGATGTCCTTAACCTCGACCGTGATGTCTTTAAACTAACAATGGACCACTATGTCCTTAAACTGGTATTGGACCACTATGTTCTTAAACTGGTAATCGACCGTAATGTCCCTAAACTAAACAACAGAGCCCAAATGCTTTTTTGTCGGATCTAAACGATCCTGTTAAGTTGATCTTAGTCTAAAATTAGACTAACGTATACTTAACAAATGTTTAAGTTGATCTTAGTCTCAAATGAGACTAACGTATCCTTAAACCAACCCCCAAACCCAAATCTAAGAAAATACGGTTTTGGACTAATCCACGTCCTACGGGCGACAGCATAAATTAGTCTCCGTATACAATCCACGGGCAACCAAAAACAAAACAAACACCCACGACACGAAGTGACCATCTGGAGAAGGAGAAAATGGTTACCGCGATGCGGTAGCGTAATTAACTGCAGGGGCTTGCGCCTGCAGGGAAGAGCGTCCCCACAATCAAAAACCTCTCAACGAGGAGGAATCTGACGAAGTCTGCTATATCGGCCGCATCCGTTTAAACCTTCGATACATGGTGCCATAAATCAACTTAGCATCTTCGGAGAGGTGGACGGATAGCACCTAATAGCATATGCCCTCGGAATTCCGGCCCCGACATCCCAACGTCCCGGTCGCGTCTCCCAATGTCCCAACGTCCCAACGCCGGAAGAGATGTTGATGAGGGGAGACGTTGAGGGGATTGCGGGGCGCTGCGAGGAGGAAGGGGCAGCTGCAAGGGAGACGAGGTCGTGGAGGAGCACGGGTCCAAGGGTGAGGGGCTTGTGGAAAAGAGAAAGAAGGAGGGAAGAGAGAGAGGAAGGAGAAAGAAAGGCTTGGGGGATCTCGGGCTAGGGTTGGGGTTTGGGCTTTGGGCCCTGGTGTAGGGTTAGGGAATTAAAAAGAGGGAATGAGGGAATGAGGGTTTGGGCCAGGGATTTGGGTTAGGGTTTAGTGTTAGGGTTTGAGCGTTTAGAAAGTTTTAGAATTAGGAATTTAATAATTTAGGAAAAATAGAAAAATATAGGAGAAGATTTTATTAAAATACGGAAAATCTACAAGATATCAGGTATTACAAATACACACCTATTTTGGGAGGAATATGATTACCATGAAATGAGATCATTTGATTGGCATGGTAATCTTATATTCCCGGGAATATTTTTTTACACTTAAACAAGTATGGTAGTATTTCACAGTAATCTAGAATTACCAACTAGATTACCTCCTACCAAACGCAACCTTGGATCCATCTTAAATCATTCGTATACCAATTGCGTGTAATATCTAGGCAGTTTCGTGTAATATCTAGGCAATTTCCTGTAATATCTAAGCAGTGTGAGGGATATACGGGCCTAAATGAAATACAGTCCAGAGGTTTTTCACAAAGATTTTTAACAACAGGCCCTTCCCAACAATTTCAAAAATTACAAGGGTTCTTAGACAACTTCCGAACGGGCCGGGGGCTTTTTGACATTTTACACTTAATATTAAGATTATTATACAATTTTATTATTGTTGTTTTAATTATATAGATTAACTTAGTCTCTAAATAAATTGAATAAATTAGAGAAGAAAATATACAACTTCACTCGCATATGCGTATCTATTATAAACGTTGAGCGATACTAACTTGACCTACAAAAATAGAAACATGTAAGAATATTGGTTGGGTCTTCTTCGGCAAAAGTTCCTTAGGCGTTCAAGTTAGATCAAGTTATGAAAAGTTAATGACAATGTAGAATAATAGAAGAGTCCCGAACGATTTTTGTCAAACCCCATTTCCCAAAAGACAGTAGTGGGAATGTGATAAAGGCTTGTTGTTGTTGTATTTGTTTAAACTGATTAATATTTCGAATTTTTTCCAATAAGCTTTGTCTCCTCCAAGATAAAAATCCTGGTTTTGCCACTGTATACTTTTATGCTTGGAGTTGGAGGGTGCATTTTGGCTACCACTACATGTTGGTTTACAGAGTATCCTAAAATTTATGTCATGTACATGTGCATGCGCCAGATATTTATCCAAGACTACATATACTGATAGTTATGATGAGATTTTTGGACACATTCATTTACTCCATTGATTAGGAAAAGGAGTTCTGTTTGAAAATATATAATGCAACTCAAAATTACTCAGCATTGGAAGGTTATCTATAGGTTTGCTTTTAAGTTGTAACTATCCGTACTAGTATTTTTGCACGTGCAATGTATGTCGATGTGTAGTAGATCTTTTATGGTTTAAATAAATATTATGTGGTCTAAGTGTTACGTTTGAGAATAAAGTTATAGAGGTCCTTTTGGGAATTAAAAGATATGACTTGGGTATTGGTGCATATATTATGCGGAGAGAGAAGAGCGAGAGGAAAGGTGTTTGAAATTTGAATTTAATTGAGCCAATTAAAATATTTAGAGGTTGATGTGGATAGCTTCATATGAGATATAGTTTAGAAGATTTTCTCAATTATTAATCATTTTATCGAAAAGGAGAGACCATCAATTGGCAACTTAACATTATAATAGTAGAGACCATCAATTGGTGTTTGATTTTGTCAAAATATATTTTAGGTGTTGGTTTTGCTTTTACCGTTCTATTCTATATCATTTCTGCTATCTTATGACAATTAGAAATGTCTTAACATCAGGTAATGGATATTGGATATACCTGTGGCTTATCAATCTGCTGCTTCCTGCTGAATCTGTTAGTGCTCGGGCATACGACGGTGTCCTGTATGCATAGCTAAACCAAATATACAATTGGATGCCTTGAATTAAGGTAGTTATAGTTTATAGAGTTATTCGGTTAATCCCTGAAACATGTCATGTCTGATTTGTTCCGATATATAACCTATGTTATTTTGCGCTTAAGGTATCATACTTTCCATATTATCCTTATATGTCGTGATTCTGTAAGTTTATTGCTAATAAATTACAATACATTAGGTCTAGATCCTTTTTAGCATTTTTGGTTATGTTGGATGAAACAAATTATCAAATATAGTTCATGTTAACGCCTTTGCAGTTAGGTTATATAGCATTTTATTAGATATTATTTAGGATAATACCCCCCCCCCCCCCCCCCCCCCCGCCCCCGCGGAAATAACCTTTACAAATGGCAAATGGCAAGTCTCTAATGGTTTAGCGGATTATGGTGTCACATGTTAGCGCCCTTCTTAATTATGCATCACCTTTTGTACTTTTATTGTATTTTAACGGCAAATCGTTTATATTGTGTAACCACTTATGCAACCTGTATATAGGCATTTTAAGCAATGTCTCAACACAACTAGATTTTATAAAAAAATTGTTAAAGGACTGATTTTTTGTTTTTACTTTCTGATTTACTAGGAAGTTTTTTCGAAGTTATATCATCATTATAATATCATATATTTAGAATGTTTTATATAATTTATTTTCATTCGTAAATGTAAGGTGCTTTAGGAAGCACAAAGATTTCTATTTGCTCAATATGTCCGTACCCGACGTGTATCGGATACTCGGGCACGCTGACACTCTGTTCGACACCGTGTTTGATATGTTTAGGCCGTGTTTGCTCAAAGTGACGCCTTGCTCAAAGGGACACCTGTCACTTCTACATAGCATCAACAATTGAGAAATAAGATTGTAAAGTGTATATGTGGTCAACTTTGATACATTCTAGGATACAAGAATATTTCATAATTCAAACCTCCCTCATAACGCAGTACATCTAGAAGGAGTAAAGGTCTAAATTGATGGAAATGATAAGTTGAGTTTATGAAAGTCGGCTCCAATTAAAATGGTTAATATCTGTTTGTTTTAACTCTAATGGATCGTATTCTTCCCTCTTTTACTTTTAAAATTGAAAAAAATAAAATTATAAAAAATACCTTAACCGAGCTTAAAGGAGGCGACGGTCGCGATCTTGGAGGAGGCATGTTGACTTAAGCTTGGAGGGGGAGGAGGCGGCGACAGCCTGCACTTGGAGGTGAAGGCGGCAATAGCTTGGAGGAGGAAGAGGAGGCGGTCGGCGGCTTGGAGGGGGTCTTCTTCGAGGAGGAGGGGGCCACGGTGGAGGAGGTCAAAGACGAAGCGGGTAGAGGGGGAGGAGGTCGAAGCAGAGGGGGCCGAGACGAGGGAAGGGGGAGGAGGTCGAAGCTGGGAGGAGGAGATCGTTACCGGCGATGGGAGGGGGGGACCTGGGGAGAGGAGGGGTTTTGGGGGGTAATGGATTTTGGGGTTGGGGGGGGGGGGATCTGATCTCAAACCCCAGGCCCCTGCTGTTGTATTTAATTTGGTTATTCCATCAGCTAATGGAATAACCCAACACAATTTTTAAAGGATTTTGGCGACAGATTTGATTTTCGGGGGTTTATTCCGTCAGAAAATAATCGATGAAATAAGCCATAATTTCCTATAGTGTCAGTTGTAGGAGAGAAGGATAAAAAAAATTAGGCATTCCTGCGAAGATCAGTCGAATGTGTAGTATTTGGTGAGCGGTTCGAAGATATCTGTAGCCATGAGAACGGTGGCTCTACTGATGGTTCCTGAAGCCTAGGTGGTTATTATCTTTACTCTTTAATATCGTGAATACTAATCGAAGTTTTGATGTCATTCTTAAATAAATGTCAGGATATTGTTGTTGCTATTGATGATCGATACCGGCGATGGATTTATAAACTAAACCACAGTGGCTTGTTGGCTATGAATATGCTTATTTTGAAATTCACCTTGCGGCCCATTCGTTAGTCATTGGTTTTTGTTGTTGGCATAGCTAATAGCTAAATAACTGTAACGTCGGTTCATTAGCATGCTATGCATGAAATAACTAACCACTTGTGCTTTAATTTTCCGCTGATGTTAGAAATCTCTTGTTGATATTATGCTAACTTTTCCTTGACTTGGCTTGTGAGGATTAATCTCCAGATATCACTATTTTTTCATACATTGCATTTGGAAACGTTGGAGCATTTAAAGTCTTAAACCAAGAGTCGATACTTCCAATCAGCAATATATATCAATACATCAATGGTGGAGGCAATATCTATAGTGGTTTTGGTTACAGTGGCGCGGGGATTGGCGGCAGTAACGAGGGTCGTGGCGTCATTGGAGATGGCAGCAGGAACTATGATAGTGATCGCGGAGGTGGTGACAATGCCGACGGTGAATGAAGGCAACCATGATGGTGTATATGGGGGTGGCTGCAACAATAGTGGTATATGCTGCAGTGGTGTTGCAATGGTGGAGGCAGTGGCGATGATGGCAATGGGGGTGGTGAAGGGGAGGGCGACGGCGAGGAGACAATGTTGGTGGCAACGATTGCAGCAAAGGCTGATATATGCGTCAACCGTGGCAGCACTAGTGGTGGCGATCATTATAGTGGCAGTGGTATGGGTGGCTAATATTATTGTTCGTGTTTTTTTTCCTAATTCAAAGGATGCCTAAAATTTACATAATTTTCTATTACATCCCAAACGACTTAAGTATCCTATGTATAACCCTCATAAGTTCTCTGTTATCAAAATATGGAAGAAGAAAAAAACGAACCGCTAGTTGTATATTAAAGTTTTGGGGATGAATTTAGAAATATGAAAGTTTACAGAGAAAAAGCTTTCAAGTTTTTGTTCTGTAGCCTACCACAGATATCTTGGCCTATGTAAGAACATAAACTGGTTAGATTCTAAAACATGACTTTGAAAGTCACAACCGCTTTCACTTCTACTGCCTACTAGTAGACAAGTTTCGAGCTCCTTTTAATTAGAATCTGACAAGCATAAAGTTATGCAGCAGCAATGTTGCAAACCCTCATCCATTATAGTCATGAAATGCTTGGGTAATTGGAGGGCTGTTTACAGCAGACGAATCAAAGCCGCCTCAAAGCTGGTCTACAATATTATGTCAGCCTCTCCTTTTGGGAATAGTTGTGAAGAAATACGGATTTGAAATACACAGAATCTGATTCTACAATAGTGGAACAAAGTTCACACTAGCTCATGACTCATAACACACAATAGAAAAAGAGTATCGTAAATGAGGGAAAGTAGAAAATAAATTTCATTAATAATTCATGAGCATACAAAATAATAGAGCTTGGAGAACTTGTACATTATAGGAGCAATGGAGACGTGTTTGTGGTTGAATGATTTCATGAAGAAGAAGAAGTTGTCATAATTTTGGCATGAGCTGATTAATTTGTCAAACACTTTCTTGATTATGGGAAATGAAAAAATGGAGTCATTAATGATTTTAGAAAGGATGAAAAATGGATGGATTAATCAAGCCAAGTTCAAACTTGCTCATGCAAATATGGTGATGGGAAATGTGTAGAGAGAAAAATGGAGTATGGATGGATGGATGTGTCATGTGTCTCCCACAAATGTGCAAGCTTCAAAAATACAAAATTAGTTCTAAACATAATATTCTCACTACATCCCTCATAAAATAGAAAAAAAAAATGACAAAATTCTTCTAGATAATTTTCCAAAAACACACTTTAACAAATTTAACATTCCCTCGTAAAGTTCATTTTTAGAAACTATTCCAAGCTTGTTTCGAAGAAACTCGAATGGACCTTTAGAAAGAGGCTTGGTGAAAATGTCGGTAATATTGTCCTTGCTTCTCACCTTCATCACACCAACAACTTCATCAAGCACCATCTTACGAATAAAATGATACTCAATATCAATATGTTTAGTCCGAGCATGACAAACCGGATTAGTAGCAAGCTTAATAGCACTTTGGTTGTTACCTCGAATAGTTGTTAGTTTATAAATTGGAAAATGAATATCATTGACCAACCGTCTCAACCATACACATTCTTGAGCCGCAAGAGATGAAGCCTTGTATTTCGCTTCGGTAGTAGAAAGAGATATTGAATCTTGTTTCTTACTACATCATGAAACACCTGCCGATCTGCAATAAAATACATGGCCCGAAGTGGACCTCCGATCATCTAAATCACTATCCAAATCGGTATCGGTATAACCATGCAACTCAAACTTTGCTTCCCTCTTATATAACAAGCCCAAATCAAGAGTAAACACAACATACTTCAAGATTCATTTCGCCGCTTCAAGATGTGGCTTTCGAGAGGATTGCATATAACGACTCACAAGACCTATTGAGAAAGCAATATCCGGCCTTGTGATTGTCAAAAAAATGAGACTTCCCACAAGTGCACGATAAGGTTGAGGACCAGGCAGAAGCTTACCTTCTTCATGCCTAATTTTTAAATTTGCTTCAAGTGGAGTTGAGCACCGTTTACTTTCATTCAGGCCAAACCTCTCAATGAGTTTCCTAGCATAACCCTCTTAAGATACAAGAACTCCATTCTTTACCTTCTTCACTTCTAAACCAAAAGTGATGAAGCTCACCCAAATCTTTCATTCCGAATTGGATAGAGAGTTCCGTCTGAAACTTTGGAACCTCTCCATCATCATTGTCTGTAATTATCATGTTGTCGACATAGAGCAAAACAACATGAGTGGTCCCTTACTTCTTAACAAATAAATTAGGATCCGAATTAGAAGTCAAATAACCACAAAAAACCAAGTACTTGGCAATCTTACTATACCAAACCCATGGAGCTTGTTTCAAACCATAGAGCGCTTTCTTTAGTTTGCAAACATACTCCGGATGAGAACTTGAAATATTACCCGGTGGTTGCTCCATGCAAATATCCTTATCGATCTCACCGTAAAGGAAATAATTTTTTTACATCAAGTTGCCAAAACTTCCATCCATAACTCACCGCCAAAGAAATAACCAATCAGATCAAAGTTATCTTCGCAACAGGGTTAAAAGTTTCTTCATAATCTTGGCCATACTTTTGAGAGAACCCCTCTAGCAATGAGCCAGGCTTTTTATCTCTCTACACTACCATCGGCCTTTCTTTTCAACTTATAGACCCATTTGCATGTAACTGGATCAACATCATTAGACTTATGAACTGTTAGAGAGATAGATTATTTTAAAGTTGATGGAGTGATGAGCTTTTTATAGGTACGCATGAGCCTTTGATATAAGTGAGCTCCAAAAATAAGACCCAAATCTTATTGAGATTTGACACATCTTATATCTTATACCCATGTGTTTCTATTGTTGTTTCCAATGTGGGACTATCTTTAAAGTCCTATCATTTGCTTTTACTATTTTCAACAGGAACTAAATCCCAAGTTTCATTTTTCAAGAGAGCAACCATCTTCTCATCCATGGCATCTTCCCATTGCTTGACACCTTGAGCCTCATCATATCACGACGGCTCATTTTCATTAACCGAGCCGGCAAAGAAACACGAAGATGTACTCACTAAATTTCCATCCCGATAGCGGGCTGGTTTGACAATTTTTCTTGCCGATCTCCGAAGAGTTTGAGCACTTTCTACCTCTTCCGAGTTTTCATCAACTTGAGGCATTTGAGGAGAATGGGAGTTGCTCCACCTTTCACTTTGCTCCTCCGCCAATGGAAAAAAGACCCGGATGGCATAGGACCGCCCGATGACATCAGCAACTCAACGGCTATTTCTGGTGCACTATCCGTCTTATTCTCATTATCAATATGATCAATGGAAACACTTTGAGGAGCAAAATAAGACGATGCTTCATCGAAAACCACATCTCTAGAAACAAAAAATTTTTCGGTAACCGGATTCATTCATTTCTAACCTTTCTTGCATTCGTCATAACCGACAAATATGCATTTTTCGCCTTTGCATCCAACTTCATTGAGAGCCCGGAATGTGAACATAGCAAGGCGAGCCAAAAACTTTGAAATGATTCACATTAGGCTTCTCTTCAAACATCAACTCATAAGGAGAGTTGAAGTTAATAGGACTAAGCGTCACGCGGTTTATAACATACGCCGCAAAAGTCATACCCTCCGCCTACAAGGCTTTAGGTAAATTCTTCGTATGCAACAAACTTTTACAAATCTCCACAAGATGCCAAATTTTTCTCTCCGTGACTCTATTTTGTTGCGAAGTCTCCGTACAAGAGAGTTCTCTTAATGCCTTTTTTGACAAAAAAGAAAAATTCATGCGATGTAAATTCACCTCCATTGTCGATCCTTAACTTCTTTATCTTCAAATTAAGAACACTTTCAACGGTCTCTTTAAACCTCAAAAATTTGGAGACAGCCTCCGATTTTTCTTCCACAAAATAATCTCAAGC